>JAOQGH010000023.1:16641539-16668436 GCA_025769975.1 Gallinago jamesoni
ATCGCAGCTGGGGCAGGCAGAGAAAGAGGGGTAACATCTTGATTTGAATAAATTCTTGGAATCCAAAATGTGCAGAACATGGGGAACAGTGGAAAGTGTGAAACTTTCCTCCGTTCCTTAGATGGGTTAAGGACTTACTGTGTTTACTCTTCCTGTTTCTCTTCATCTTCGTCCCCTTCCTCCCTCGCTTGGTGCTCTCTCGTGAGTCAGAGTGGGTGTATCACATTTAATTAGTCCAGATTGCTGTTCGTGTTGGAACAGCTTTCTTGCAGAACTATCTTTCACCAAGAAAAATCTGCCAGCTGAACGACCCGCAGCAGATAGCCAGGTGACCTCTTCCACTTGAGAGCCTGCTGTGCAGTTTGCCGCTCGTCAGATTCGGAAGTGTGACGACAGTAATTAGCAGGAAGTTTCTGGATGTGTTAAATGAGGGGCTGGCCCTCGGAAAAGCCTGACCTCGGTAAATGAGAGCGGGGCAGGCTGGGCCGGAGTCCAGAGCTGAGAGGGGATGGAGGGGATGTGGGAGAGATGATGGAGGGGATGTGGGAGAGATGGAGGAGATGTGGGAGAGATGGAGGAGATGTGGGAGAGCTTGTCATGGGCTGAGGCTGGGCATGCTCTTTTTCAGAGGCTGCGAAAAGAATTGCTTGCAGCTCTGCGAGGGAGAAGGGCATGAGTTAAACCAGATTGACTTCCCTCCTCCAGCACACACGTGCTCCTTAAATACCAGGGGAGTACAAAGGGAGCAAGTCTTTTTAAAAAAAAAAAAAAAAAGATTTGTTCTATAGACTGCAAAGATGTGCGATTACCAGCAGTCGTACAATTTATGGGAGGCAAATGTGCATGTGGGGCTTTTATGAAGTGCAAGCAAAGCAAAAGGAAAGAAGATAGAGGGAAGGAAAAGGCATGCTTTCCAAATGCCCATCTTTTCTATCAACAACTGTTGCCTTAGAGGCAAAAGCTTGGGTGTTTCTTTTCCCCTCGGTGTTCTGTGTGCTTGTATTAGTCACACCCATTTATTTTTGGCATAATTCATGCACTATTTGAAACTTGGCAAGAGTAGGGATGTTATGGCCAACAGTCAGTCTTGCTTCAGGAGTTTCTATGAATATGAATGCCTGAAGTTCACATAAGCTTACTCTGTTGCTATAGCAACACATTTGTTGTGAAATCCTTGTATTTTAAAGGCTAGATTCTGTAAATTAACTTCATCTTCAGTAGGATGTGTGATGCTGGTGATTTCTACACGTACCGTTTTCAGTGAAATTGCAAATGTTAGGGGAATGGATAATTTCCAGGATTTGGTGAAATTAAATTTAATCACAAAAAAATTCCGGCGCTTAAGATCAAAGGAAACTAGTTTTGTGTCCCGTCCGGAGAGGGGCTGGGTGCCCTCAGCTGAGGGTTCAGCAAGAGTTGAAGGTGCTGAGTAACAGAGCTCAAGATGCCACAGGATGGTGCTTTGCACAGAAATAGAGCAGACCCCGCCGAGCATCCAGCACCTACAGGGAATGCCTCCAGTTGGAAAACAACGGGATGGGAAGCCTCTCACGGAAACAGAACATTCAAAATCTGCTAGACTTCTGGTGGGGGTTTTCTGGTTTGTTTTGTTTTAAGGGGGATATTGAAATATGTTTTTGTTTTTCTGCTTGCTCAGGGATGTTTGAGTCTCAGTTGACAACGAGCCCTGTCCAGGCAAAGCCCTGCACTGAAGTCCATATGTTCTGTGTGGAAACAGGGGTCATTGCAGGTTCAGGGTCTTACTGCCTCTTCGTGAAGGGCCATCAAATACACATAATAAACTAACTTGGGAGCGGAGAGGAAGTAGGAGCTATTTTTTTTTTTTTTCTTTCCTGCTGTTTTCTTTCAGTTGGACTAATCATGGTGTAATGTAACTGTAATAGGTTAACAACCCCAACGCCCCCCAACCCCCCCGATGCAAATGTTCTTTCCAGATAGATGGGATCCTTTTTTTAAGAGATAGTGAAGCCTGATTTCCAGTTTGTCTCTAAGTCCCTGGGCCTCCCGGTGTTTGCAGTCATTGAAGTAAAAGGAACCCCATGCGGTGTGTAAAGCTAAACCTGTGTTTGAGCTTTTGCAGGATCCGGGTCCAGAAATGGCTCACACCAAGCATCTAAAAAGGGAAATGAACACCAAATTAATGGCTTTTCTTATTCTTTGACTTGGGTGCCTCTGCTATTTCAAGGGCTTAGAGGTTTATGGGATGCTGGGTTATTCCCATTCTGCTAATGGGAGTGTTTGAGAGAAGGGGGCAACTCCCTGCAGGCCAAATGACCTTTTAGCAGTAGCTTAAGGGGATAGTTCTCTTTATGGAAGTGGGCTGACTTGCAAAACTGTATTTTTATACAAAGCTGGTTTTGGTTAGACCAGTACATAAAAGTATCTGAAACACAAAACTTTGATTTTGTGGTTGCAGTCTTTAAATATTTAAAAATGACCAAAACCCTTTTAAGATTTGTTTCGCCTTTACTTAAAAACTGCTCACCCAGGTCCTGACAAGTTTCACTCTTTATGCTGATTTTGTAGTCAGGGATGAAGTAAAGCTGTGAAATTTTGGGGTGGGAAAAAAGAGGGTGCTGGGAGCAAGAGAATAGGCTTAAGAATTTCTGAAAACTTTTTTTTTAAACAAAGATATCTTTGCTGGAGGTTTTACAATAACCATATACAATAGCAATGTGCAGTCTTGCCAAAGTAATTATGTGATTTCCCTCTTAGAGTACAAAACAAACCTATTGGCATATTCAACAATATTCCAAATTCCCAATGACATTTTTTCATTGCTATAGTCTGAAAGAGGATGTTGGGTTGGCATCATCTTAAAGGGGGCCTAGAGGAAGGCTGGGGAGGGACTCTGCATCAGGGAGAGGAGCCACAGGATGAGAGATGATGGTTTTAAACTGGAACAGGAGAGATTTAGATGAGATCTCAGGAAGAAACTCTTTGGTGTGAGGGTGGTGAGAGCCTGGCCCAGGTTGCCCAGAGAAGCTGTGGCTGCCCCATCCCTGGAGGGGTTCAAGGCCAGGTTGGATGGTGGTTTGAGCAACCTGGTCTGGTGGAAGGTGTCCCTGCCTGGGCAGGTGGGTTGGAATTTGATGATCTTTAACATCCCTTCCAACTTATGAATCTTTTTTCTCTGCTTGGTGTGGGTTATTTTCAGCTGTGCTGGCTCCTTAAACTGGTCCACATGTATAACCACCAATAACAGTGCAAGGAAGGAGGCTGGGTTATGTGTTAACAGATATGAAGATGGGACCAGCACAGGCTCGAGCTCGAGCTGCTGTGGAACCTTACCCTCAGGCTTGGATGCTTGAGGTCAGGGTTGCAATTACAGTTAAGTTCCTATATGTAAACACATGGGGAATTTAAGTCTTAGGGTAGAGAGACAACCCACACGCTGCTGGGGTCTTGGCTCCAGGTTGTATGTTAGAAGAGTGAGGGTTGGGGAGGGCAACCTTGTTTGAGGCCAGCTCTGGCTGAGATGCTGAGCTGGCTTCTCCTTAAGATGAGATCAGCTTGCACAGGGTCCTGAGCTATCGTTGCAAGTATGCTTTGACACCCAACTTGGCTAAGTCACGTTCCCCAGCCAGAAACATCCCTCAGAGTGCCAGAGAGATGGATAAAATGAGCGGATTTCAGCGTCGTTCTTTTTTAAGCGGTGTCCGGTCGCTGCGTTCTTGGTGCACGGACAAAATCAGAGGTTGAGGTGAGTCTGATGTAGAAGGTCTTATAAAAGCCTGTCCTCAATCTGCCCGGTGTGTGGCTGCCTCTGGGGCCAGGGAGAAGGCAGGTTGCTGAAACTGGGAGATGCATCCCATCCTTCTTATCGCTGGCCGCTTGCTTGCGTTGAGAGAGCTGAGATCTGTCCCTCGCCGCGCTTCCAGAGCAGGAGCTTTTGCTGCTTTTAGCCAGTACCAGAGATTAGTAGTTCAGCCCTTTGCTGGGACAGACTGTTCCACGTTCTGCTGTGTCCGTCTGGTTTTCCGCACAGACGGAGAAACTGTCGGCTTTCCAAGGCGCGGATCTTGGCCTTGCCTTGAAATGTCTTGATAATCAGCCTGACCACATTCACTCAAAGATGGGGGGCGGCGTGTGAGACTTCTGGCTCCCTTTAAGGAAACAAACGCACTGAGGCTTCAGTATAATGACAAATTACTATCAGGATGAGGAGGCAGGCAATTCTCTGCATATTATAATGTGGTGTAAGTAGCTCTGCTGGCTCCTTTGCCTGGCTCATTTTGACATTTTCTGGCAAAACAACACTGTGATCCCCCCACCCCCTTCCTTCTTCACCTTCCCCGTCATTGCTTTGTATGTTTAATTGGCTAATTGGAACAAGTGTGGAAGCTTGGAAGGTTGTTTTGCCCGAAGCTTGGCATTCTAACAAACAGCTGGCCCCAGATCCAGGTCCAGATAGTTTGTTCTGGACACTTGAAGGAAATGCATACTTCGCAAGTGATCCGTTGAATGCCACTGTGATGCTCTGCAGAAATTTAGCTCTAATGAGGTTTGTCTGGTTGCAAACAAGATGAACAGAAGACAGTTTGGAATTGTCAATTTTTATTTTTTTCTTTCCAGTTTGGGATGCTGAGCTCATCTCTTATTCTGACTTCATTTCTTAAGCATGGAGGTATCTTGTCCTCACTTGCTCCTTTGGACGACCAGGGAAATAATATCAGTTTAAGTAAGTGGCTTGCTAGATTTAGCTTATTTGTTTCTTTTTTTTTTTTTTTTTTTTTTTCTTTCTTCGGGACAGAAAAGCTCCATGGAAAAATACTGCTGGCTCACCTGTTTTAGGTAAAAGATGCCTGTAAAAAGTACAGAGGGCTTTCCATCACTGGACTTCTAGCATTATCCCTCACTATTTCTAACTATCCTGAAAGAGAATGAAAATGCCTCATTAAGGTTATGCAAAAAAAGAAGTAGCTGGGCAGTAGGAGGTACGGGACCCCCTTGTGCTGCTGTTCTGCTCACTGAGCAAGATGTAGCAGCAGTACAAGGAGTAACTGAAAAGAAGTGGTGATCGAGAGCAAATGGACTGCGAACACAATGCCCGTAATTAGTGAGACAAGTGTTTTTTTTACATGACTGTTATTGCTAATGAGGAGAGTTATTTTTCTCCACTTCTTGAATTGTAAGTTTTAAGAGGAAGTAGAAGCAGCTCAAAAGTACCAGCTGGTGAGCAAAGGGAGAGAGATATTGTCTCTCTTGGGTGGTACAGGCTTGGGTTTTTTTCTGGGCTCGGACTTCCCGAATCAAATTCTAGGCTAATGCTGCCAGGGCAGAAGAGGTCACGCAAGCCAAACCAGAGCCAGAAGCTGAGGTAACACAGGGCAGGAGCCACATCCCCATCCGTGGATCTAAACACCACAGGGAGGTGGCTGCAGGAGTTGGGAGACCTGTGGGGATTCCAGGTAGAGCCATTGCTACTGTCGGGTGAGAAAGGGGCTATCCCAGATGTCCCTTTCCAGGGCAGATGGTTACACTGGATGAAGGAGTCTCCTCTCCCAGCATCTCATCCATTTAATACCTGTGAGCTCAATGATAGGGGTCCAGTTCCTTTCCTTCCCTTCCCACCTGCTCTCTGAACTCTACGTGTGCTCACTGCCTGAACTGGTTTAAGTCCAAACAAGCCCACTTAAGTTACTTAGACTTCCCTGCTCAGTTAAGCAGTTGTTAACAAGCCTTGTCCTTTTTAATTGGGTCATTTTTACTAGGACTTGCTGCTGGTTTATTTAGCCTGGCTTGTTCAGACCAGAACTTAACTGTTGCATGACTTTCCTACTCCTACTGTCTTCTAGCAGAGGTGGAAGGGTGGGTGGTGACTGAGGGAGGTCCTCTGTGATGGGAAGTGGAGATATGAAAGCACTAGAAGTTATACCATTGCTCTAGTGTCAGCATTAAGGGTGTGTATGGATTTACTTTTGTTACTTTACAAAATAAATACTACATCTAATATAATGTAATTAAATCAGGATAAAGATTGTCAGCCGGTCTTGGGCATAATATATTTTGTCATGTTGTCTGACCTGTGGCAAATACGGATGCGCAAGCACTTAGTCCCCGAGTTGGCCGCAGTCCTATGGACAGTGGTTGGTATCACTGGAGTATGGAGATAGTCTCCTACATGCTTTGAAGTTCCGTTTCCAGTCCTCCTGGAAGCACGCGGAACTGTGACCATGAGTGACGTCTAGTCCATGGTGCGTTTTGCAGAGCAGAACTTCTTCCTGCCCTTGTTGAACACTTCACTATGCAAGGAGATAAAAATCCTGGTGACTACTTCCCACCGGGCCCCAGTGTCTCCAGTAATGCGGAAACCCATTTCTCACCTGGAAGGTTTTGTCATGGGATTTCAATTTTCTCTTTTCCCCTAAAAGCAGGATCCCTCCAAATTTTTCACTGCTGAAACCTAAGCCACAATATGAGCAGGGAACTGGATCACTTGGACATCTGATGCTGGAGAAGACCATCTTGACCAACAGACCCCATAAGGAGCGGCCTGTGTTGTCATGTTCTGCACACAACTTTACAAAATAGCACTTAAAACTCATTACAACCTCAAGAGTACCTTACAAGCATCAGAGCCCACCTGTTGCGATATATTAAAATAAGTGGTATTATTCGCAACATAAAACTCAGAAGATGACAATGTGGTTCAGTGGGTTAACCCCAGGCCACCCGATGCAGATACAAACCTTGGCTCCTGCCCCTGTGTTTGATCACACCATTAAATCTGGTATTTCAGCCTGCAGCTTGGAGCATGGAAGCACTGCAGGTGAGAGAAACCATGACTGCAGGGAAAGTCAGGGCTCTGCAGGGGCCATTCTGCAATACAAGAGTCACAAGTCCCACTAAAGACCATCGTGTCCTGGTTAGGTCACAGAAAGCAAAGGTCTCCAGCCAAGCCTGTGGGCATGACCGACTGCTTTGAAGAAGAAAAAGGCCACTGTATCCTGCTATACAATAAGCCTCCAGCTGGACTTCAGCACAGGAAGGACATGGACCTGTTGGAGCAGGGCCAGAGGAGGCCACAAAGAAGCTGGGAGGGCTGGAGGCCCTCTGTTGGGAGGACAGGCTGAGAGAGTTGGGGGGGGTTCAGCCTGGAGAAGAGAAGTCTCTGGGGAGACTTTAGAGCTCCTTCCAGTCCCTAAAGGGGCTCCAGGAAAGATGGGGAGGGACTCTTGATCAGGGAGGGGAGTCATAGGACAAGGGGGAAGATTTTTTAAACTGGAAGAGGGGAGATGGAGATGAGGTCTGGGGAAGGAATTCTTTGCTGTGAAGGTGGTGAGGGCCTGGCCCAGGTTGCCCAGAGAAGCTGTGGCTGCCCCATCCCTGGAGGGGTTCAAGGCCAGGTTGGACGGGGCTTTGAGCAACCTGGTCTGGTGGGAGGTGTCCCTGGTCATGGCAGGGGGGTTGGAACTAGATGATCTTTAAGATCCATTCCAACCCAAACCGTTCTATGGCTCTAATTAGGCAAGTGCTATTCCGTATCAACCCAGAAATTTGGGGTTTGGTGTTGGTTCAGTTCTTTTCCCATAGAAGCCAGATGAAGTGAAATCTCCGGCTTCAGGCTGGCTCAAGGTCTGTGTCTTTTGGGGCTAAATCACAGCTTCAGTCATTGGAAAAACTCTTTTGGCCTGAAGTGTTTTGGTGACACTATCTCCTTCTGGAATCAGTGTAAAAAAATATAAAACAAACCAACTTTGGATCCCAATTCTGGTTGCATTTTTAACCCTCCCCCCCCGAGAATGGAGGAATCTGGGCACATCAGCTGACTGGCCTGGAAGCAACTGGCAGTGTTTCAAATCCATGGACATCTTTCCAGTTTTTGAAGAAGCTGTGTATGGGTTGGAAGGAGGGCCGACTGCCTCCGACTGACAGATGAGCTTTGGAAATTCTGCCCTTGTTTTTTAGATATTTTCAGATATTTGGAGAACAATATTAAAATAAATGACTGACAAAATGATGATCACACTTTTCAGTATTTCCATGGTTGCACAGTAAGGACAGCACATCAAGAAGGAGCTGAAAGTTACATTATCGTTGCAGGAGCAGCAAAAGTGTCAACATTGATTTAAGAACAAAGTCACACAGGCGATTTTATTTGTTCCTGATCCTCCTCTGCGATACTTCAGTCTGTTTACACAGCGTTACCCGGACTGACATCTCCTATGTGTGTCCAAATTTGTTTAATTTAAAATTGCAATGCATATTGGAGACAGGGAATTACGGCTCATATGCAGTAATCTTCCAGAAATTCGCCGTTGCTGCTGATTAGCTTTTATTAACACTGCTAACAACTGAATTCAAACAGAATGTTATTTCAGATCACATTAAACTGATGATGAGTGCAACATTTCTATTGTTTGGAGCTGACACAGATCCGCTGGAAAAATGATTCCTTGCAAGGTGAAGAAGGATTCTTTTCAGCAAATTGGAACACAAAATGCGTTTGTTTTAGGCTGACTATTCTAGACCAAGAAAATACCCTGAACTGTGTCGCATTGTCTTTTTAAAAGGTATGTTTCCAAAATCAGGGGGGAAAAGTATTCTGGATAATAAATAAATCCTTTCAGCTTCAAAGAGTCCACTGTGGTAAGGATGAATGAAAACACAGAGTTTAGGAATATGAGGAAAGTGGTTTAAGTAACAAGACTGAATAGCAAAGCCCATCAAAGCCATTAAGGCATAAACCAACAGATTTTAAAAAGTGAGAGTTGAAGATTATTTAGCATGGTGTGGAGGCTTTGCAGAACCCATTTCAAATGAGGATGGAACAAAAGAATGAGCAATTGCAGCTTTAGGGAAGATTTATTTCAGTGGAAGGGAAAACACTTGCTCTCTGATACCAATTAACCAACAAGAGGACGGCGTCACAAGCCCCCAATATTAAAAATGTAAATCCCAAGCCCAAGGGTGCCTGAAATGCAGGTCATACAATTTGAGGAGAGAATGCATAAAGAGATAACGAGACTTGTATTCAGCCCACATCGGCTGCCTGATTATCTCCTTGCCTTCTGCCTATTCTGCCGTCTTACAATAGGAGAGTGTCAGGAGAGAGGAGCGGGAGGCTCCGCGGGTGACCGGGATCACCTTTGGGAAGCGGGCTGAAGTTGATCAACTGTACGCCACAAAGGTTAGGAAAACAGAAGATTAAACCCTGCTAGGGTTCTAGGAGGCGAACAGGTGAGGGAGAAGGCACACAAAAGGGAATTGCGGCAGAGTTTTTGTACCCTACGACCCCGGGGGCTTTGTGTGGGGCTTTAAATCAGGGGTCCCAACAGAGGGTACGACAGGAGTCTTTTGGAGCCTCTCGGAGAGTTAGGATGCGTTTACTTGTTCTCACAAGGGGGTCATGACCTCAGCTGAGACCGCAACATCCAGAAGGAGGGTTTCAGGGTGTCACGAGCAGCATGGGAATTCCATCGCAGATGTGCGGTTTGCAACTCAAAAGACAGCAAGAGCCAGAGGGAGCACGAGGATTCGGGCTGGGAACCTTTGGCCCAGCTGCTTGCCGTGTTCAAGGGGGCTGAGAGGGACAGCTAAAGCTAAGCATCTTTATTAGTACTGATGCAATTAGGGCTCACGTTGTCCCCCGGAGGATCCGCCTGAACTGAAAAGCTGGATCTGGAATCTCTCAGACCTCGGGCTTGAGTCCAAGTGAGTCAACATGGGCTATTTTGATAATACCAGCTCGTTTCCATGCTGTCAGGGCAAGAGGTGAATGGTGACGGGTAGATGGGCTGAGGTTCTGGCACTAGGAGAATCGTATCGTTCCTCACCACAGGTTACCTGGGTTTAGTGGTAAAAGTAAGGGGCTTTTAATGTAGTTTCCATGTAAGTGCTGTGGTTGACAGTAAGAATCGGATACTAGAGGAGAAGGGACAATATTGCAAACTCAAAGGCTCAAACACAAGGCTGTAGTGATAAAAAAGAACCCCGGATCACGGAAATGCTATTTTTAATGACTGTAGGTGTTTCTTCATTATATTAAGTAGGTACGCTGCTGTGAGACAGGGCTGCCTTTGATTTATGGTAAAGAGATTGTGGTTGGAATTAAATGAAAATTCATAGGAAAATGAATCTAAATAAGAATAATTGAAGAGATTCATGGTTCATTTGCGCTTATATTCATCATGCCTATTGTCTGAAGAAATACACTTATTTAAAACCAAATGACAGATTATAATTTACTAACTTTGCATTCGTGACATCACTGTATTGTCTATTCCATAATCAGAAATGTTAAGCCTGAGCCGTAATTTTTGCAAAATACTATTATAGAGTTATAAATGTCATTAAACAATAGACTGAGGTAGCACCTTGTAACTTCAATCTCTGGATTAAAAAAAAAAGATATGGAATGAAAGTATTCTATTTAAAACCAAAGCCTTGGCACTGTCTTTTCCATTGCCATTATGCAGTAAGTTGTTTAATTTACATCTATTTTCCACTTGTCTTAGACTCTCATCTCTAACTTTTATTTCTTCCTTATATTTTAAAAGTCTTCTCCAGCTCTAGTAGAACATCATGGGAAGGTCCACAGCCCTTCCTTGGGGGATGTTGGGAGTGGATTCACAGTGCTGCCGGGCAATCCGAAGTTTGTAAGAGCAGGAACTATCGTGGAAGAGGAGGCAGATGCTTTGGTTCAGAAAGCCTGGCTGATAAGAACTGTGTTGGATTCTAATAATTGCACTTACCTTTCAAAAAAAAAAAAAAATTGGATATTTTTGCAGAGCAAAAATAGCATAGCAATATTTATTTCTAGGAGCATCATTTTTGCTGCACTTGGACTTTGAGCAGATTCTATTCCAGATTATAACATGCCATGTGAGGGCTAACCAGAGCTGGGATCTTCACTGTTTGACTCATCCCTCTCCCCCATCTGAAGTCACTTGGTGCACTAGCAGCGTGCCTCGGGGACGCTTCAACCGTGGCAGGATCGGGAGCTGGGGGTTCAGTTAGCAGCTCAAAGAGGTTTGCTGGAGGGAAATCAGATATTTCAGTCCTCTTTCCAAACGTTCGCCTCAGCGTGGTGGCGAGATGACAGAGCTTTGAGTGGCACATCAAGTGTTTAATGATCTCCGTTTATAGCTTGTAGTTTGTCTTTCTTTTCCTAGAGTTTCTTTTTTGAGTAACACACGAAATCTTGTGCGTGCTGTTGAAGGCTTAGGTTGTTCTTCCTACTGGCCACTAGAGAGAGCAACTGGCCAAGGTAAGAGTTGCTTTCCCTAAGTACCCTGTGATGTTTCCGAGTTAAAAAGCCACCCCCCCGGCCCGATCTATCAAATGCCATTTGATGCCCTATCCATTTATACGTCTTTTCTCTTTCTTAATACACAGGTGTGGTTTGGAGGCTTCATCCCAAATAATTAAATCTTCCAGTTTCCCTCACCAAAGCCGAACAATCGATGCCGATACCTACTTTTCCCTCTGGTGGAGCAGTAAATCTCAGTTGTTGCAATGCTTTTTGTTCCCGTGGGCAGAGCTCACGGGAGAGATGGCTGGAAAGATGTCAGGGTTTTTGCTGGTGGTCTGCAATGTTTCCCAAAAACGTGGTGGAAGGAACGTCTACGTTTCTGTCAGCGCTGAGAGTTTCAAAGATTTCTGTAGGAGCGGCGCTTGCTCGTGTTATTGCTTGTGTGATGAGCTTGTGTTCTTCACACTCAATACTGGACAGGGGTTAAAGGGGGACTCCTTGCAGTAGGGCTAATGCGCTTCAGAGGTAGACCTTCTCGTTCCTAGTGAAACCCTCCCTCATTGAAATCTTAACCCACACTTTAAAATCCAGCTGGGATCTCTTCTTATCACGGATAGCACATTTTACCAATTTTTTCCCCAAGCATATAACCAGGGAGGCAGGTTAAGAATGGCTGCGGCCCCACACGTGTGGGCTGTGAAACAAAGGAACTTGCCGGTGTCTGAGATCCTGTCTCAAAATTGTAATTGCTTAGGGAAAGTGATTCTCTACTTCATAAAATGTTATGTACTGCAAAGCGAGTGACTCATCGATATGGGGATATTACCACTAACTCTTAATGCAACTCTCCCCTCTAAGGGCAGAAAAGCTGGGGCCTGATTCTGTTCCTTTTAGAAATTATGGGAGTTTTGTAGATGATTTCAATGGATTCTGGATCAGCCCTTGGTTATTTTTATGGGCTAAATGTCCTATGCATTCAGGGCTTATGCCATAACAAAGACTTATGTTTGTAATAAGAGACATATTGCTTTAGATATAAATGCAGCCACAAGTATCAAATACAAAAAAAATATTTAAGCACACTGAGCCGAATTTGTCCCTGTTGCAACTCCAAAAACTTAATAGAATTACACCAGGGGTGGCATAGCGATATAAGTAATTGGTAATGGAATAAGCTTCTAATTCTCCTAATCTAACCCCTTGTCCCTCACTCCCAAATTTACTGAGAGCAAACAGGAAGATTCAGAAAACCAGTCACCCCCGTCGCTGTAAAGGGAATACAGTGGTATAACTGTGACTAACACAGTGTGACATGACAGAAGATTTCATGCGGGTCCTCATACGTGAGGAACCCAAAAATCAGTTGTTATTAAATATGTACATATGTTTTAGAAGACTTTCCTGTCACGTGTTTCGCAGTGTCCCGCTTTATGACTTTTATTCCCCCTGTCTCTGAGCAGCCCTTTTTACCCTCACAAATACCCTTTGAAGTCCTATGGTGCTCATTGTGCAAGTGAGGAATTGAAGCAGAAAGAAACACAAGGATGAGGTTCACCGAGGACCTCACCCTAACGATGTAAGTCCAGGGAGGGAAAGTCCCGTAGCTTACATGAGCTGCTGAACGGAAGGTCTCTTAGACCCCATGCTGCAGGAAAAGCAAGGCCATGGAGATGTACTAGAACCCAGGTCCTTAAACCTGAGCAGCCTGATGGAGTCTCCTTCTCTGGAGACATTCCAAACCCACCCGGACACGTTCCTGCTCTGGGTGGACCTGCTTTGGCAGGGGGGTTGGACTAGATGATCTCCAGAGGTCCCTTCCAACCCCATGTGATTCTGTGGTTCTGTGATTTAAGAACACAGGTGAGTCGCTGTTCATCTGCTTTAATTTTGAACAGACCTCAGTATCGCCCGTGTGCAGGAATTGTTTGTAAAGCCAATTGCCTATGGTTTTGGCTGATCTATAAAGACAGTGTGTGCTAGGAATTTAAAGCTCTATATACAGAAATGGCAAATGCTTACATGGGTCATGAAAGTTAAGGTGCAGAGGGCAGTTCTGAAATTTTAAAAAAGCTTATTTTGAGGGTTCAGTGGAGTTTGGGTATGCCATCAGTTTTGTTAAGCTGCTCTCTGTTCTCCCTGGAGGGGAATGGTATGTCTCCATCCAGATGCTGGCACATCCCTATTTTTATGCCAGCTATGCCAGAGTTCCAAAGTTTTAGTCAAGCATGATAAGACATGACAGGGCACACTTTATTGAATAATAATGCCTGCCTAAGTGCATTTTCCATCTGCATTTAAATGCAATGCATTTGAAGTAAAGCAGCAATTCCAAAACATGTTTTTGTGTGTGTGCAGCAATGGGTAGCTCATTACTGTTTACAGAGTATGCAAATTAAGGGACGAGAAGCAAAAAGATTACTATTGAAAAAATACCCAACTGCTGCGGAAATCAGTTCTCAGTGGAAACTATGATAACTTTATATTTGGAAGAAATTTTTTTCTTAGCCTTTTCCTTCCCTTCTGTACTTTTAAAGCATTTATATTATTTAAAATGGATCTTTATACACTAGAGGTCTTTAGGAACCTGCAGGAGACGAAAGCCTGTAGCAGCCCTTCCGATGCTGACAGTTTAAACCTAAGAAGCTCTGACATTACTGGGAATCCTTTTGAAGTGGCTGCAGCTTGAGGAAAATCCAGCTGTTCCAGAAAAGGAGACTTTTCAATTAAACAACATCTTCCTTTCGATCAAAGATAGATTTTTAAAGACTTTTAAATTGGCTTTACACTGTTGGTATTAAACGAGGACTGGATTTCACCTCTTGCCTTTCAGGGCTGGAGAGCCAAGCCCCACTTGGGCTTTATGCCAGATGGTTAGCAGACTGGAACCAGAGGGATGGGTTATTTCTTTTAAAGGAGGAAAAGGAATTGGCAGTAGGAGTGAGCTTATTGAATTGTCTCGGTCTGCTTTTATTAATGTGTTCGCAGAGTCGGCAGGTAGACTCACAACTGGGAGAATTTCAGCAGCAAAACAGCCTGTTTCTAGTGTGGGCTCTCTCGTGGCATTCCCAAGCTCCTTGGCTGAGCTTAATGCTCCCTTCTTCCTGTCAGGTACAGAGGCCCTTTTATTTTCTGACCCGAAATTTGGTTTCTGTCTTCCAGCTTACTTTCAGCTCTGTGTGTGTTTTACCGTGTTGCAAAACCACTGAGGTTTCTACCATCAGCAGCTGAGCCAACTCCTCTCTTACCCATCCACTGTCTCTTAAGGAACCATTTAAAAAGAGGTAGCACACCTCCGAGTCACCTTTTGGTTGATATTTCTCTATCTACCTTGAAGGTATCTACATAAATGTAGCCATAGAGAAGCATTTAAATGGGTTTTTTTCTTGCTTGTAACTGAAGGACAGAAATTTTTTTCTCACATTTTCTTTCCGCTCCTTACCTGCTATTTTGCTTATGCTCATTTATCTCCTTCCATCTCTCCTGGGATACTCTGGATTATTTTCCCACCAAGCTTCTGAAGGAGACAATCCCAGGAATGCTTTTCTATAGCTTCTGTCTCTGTGTGATATACAACCAGAGAGGGTGGGCACAGGAGAAAGATGGGTTCACCATCTTAGGATGGTGAAAACTGGAATTAATAAACGTCTTTTTCTTTGCTGCTGTCTCTCTCTGAGGTGTCTCTGAGCTTGAGGGTGTTTGACTTGGACTGTGCTATGTAATGTTGTGGTTGGTGGTTGAATTGGATGCAGTGAGGTCTGATAGTGACCGAGTGAGTAGTAGCAGTGACTAAATGATTCATTGAGCCCGAGCACTGGTGTGGGCTATCCAAAAGGTCAGCTCTTTGTCCGAAGCCTCTTTTAACAGCGATGCTCTTAGAATAACGGGATATTCTAGGAAGATCAGTTTCTGTTTCTCCTGTGCTTGGTCCTTGGCTTCTTATCTCTGTGTGGCCTTAGGGAAAGCTCATCCCACAAATGCTCTGCAGCTAAAAAGTGGCTCCTGAACTGAATATGGAAAACTTTTTCCTCCCATGCAATGGAGAAACAGGGTCCTGCCTCCCTTTTGCCTTGCAGACCCCTCAAGCCAGCTAAATAGAAGCTATCACTTTACAGGCTGATAAACCCTCTTCCTTTCCAGACGGTGGCACAACCCATTGAGTCCATTTTATACCTGAATCCTGGGCCTTTTAATTTGCAATGAAGTTTGCTGAACAGTTTGCTTAGGTACCGAGTTCCACCTCTTAAGCTGAGACCAGCCTTGTTTTGCCTTTCGCTTAGGTCATGGCAAAAAAGGTTGTGAGAAGACCAGACATCTCAGAGAAGTTAGTTGTGTTCCATGCACTTGGGATTTTTTTGGTAGCTCCTATTTACTATGGAGTCTGGATTGAGGAAAGTCAATCTGAGTTTACCACAGGAGCGCTCAGGGAGATGCTTCTCTGCCGCAGTCCAAGACGGTACAAGCAGGTCCTTTGGCATTATGTGTCGTTTTGTAACGTTAGGGATATTTTTGTGATCCTTTTATGAGATGATACAGATCATCTCAGCCACAGGGCTCCTGGGGGTATGTCCGCCACAGTTTCCCAATTGTCTTCTTGTTTTGCCTGCCTTCCTGTTGAATGACCATTTTCCTAGCCCTTGGCTATGAGGACCTCACCTTCCTACCTTAAGCTTTGGTTCCCACACAAGAGCAGACCCAGAAGAAAAAGATCTTGGGGAAATTCTGGAAAGTTACCTGTCCAGAACTGGGTTGGGATCTTCTTCATTTGAAAAGATTTTTGTTCCCTCCTGTTAGAGGGAGATCAGGATCTCAGTTTTGGATCAGATCTCAGTTTGCGCCCATGGAAGGATCTGGTAGTACTGCTGTATGCCCAGGGTACGTGAGCAGTGGAACAGGACAGTCCCCAGTGCTCTTGCAGAAATTAAGAATATGCTGAATTAAGAACATACTTTAGTCCCTGTTCCATTTTAGCTGCAGGCCTTGGCAGGATGGTTTGTCAATGCACAGTTGCTGATGATATTTATTGCATCTGATTGCGCTTCAGTGCACAGGGAACTACTTTCTGTCCCCCTGTCCCATCCCCCCCACTTCTCCCCATCCTCTGCCTTGTTGATCCCATGGGGTAGAAGTTCATCTGGAGAAGTAATTCTTTTTCTGGTGGGATGCTTGTCAGATCCTGTCAGCTACAAATTGCTCTACTGAAGGTGCAGAAATAGAAATCTTTACCTGTTACTTGTGGTTGCGGGCTTTTTTTCCTCTCTGAATCTCAAGACAATCATTTGCAGCAATTCTCCCAACAACTCTCAGTGGCATTCAACATACTGGGTGTTTTTTACGTCTTTTATTCTGCACCATCAGCTGGCACCAGGTGATTTGGAAGGTGTGTTACTGCCCACTCTGTTGGTAGCAATGGGGTGTGCTGTTTAGAGATCAGAGTGAAGCGAGGAGAAAGACACAGAAACTTCATTACCATAGTAGGAGGGTTAATATTTTAAAGTTTCCGCTCATTTTTTTCTGCTTATTCTGAGTTCTAAATGTATCTAGTTTTACAAGAAAAAAAAAAAAGGACAGAAAGAACTGTGATATCTACTAATTTATTTTTCCTTGGAATGACTGTATATAGATAGATATGTATAAAATTAGGTATATACTTGCTGCAGCATATGCATGAAAGGCAGTTTGGTCAAATCCCATGGAGCTGGCAATACAGCTGGTGTTGTCTTGAGTGTGTAAAAGTGTAAGGAGGTAGAGAGAGAAGACTCCACTAAGGGGGGAAAAAAAAAAAAAGGCTTTAGAAAAAGAGTTACAGTTATCCGTGTGTTGGATACTAAAAAAAGGCAGGTGAAAAATGTCTTCAGACTCATTCACAAGGGCATCTTCCTTTTTGTAGGCTCTTATCATAAGTAAGAAATATAAAGAAGAAGATGTAAAATCCATCCTAAAGTTTTACGTGGCTTTCAGGTGGTTCTGTAGGTGTTCCTCCAAACAGGTCTGCTCTGGATGTGGCTTCGCTTCTTTTCGGTTCTCAGGTAACAGGGGCACATCTGCTTCAGGTGTCAAGGCCTGGAAACCCATTTGTAGGTAAAAATGTGTGTTTATGGCAAAGAGTCCAACTCCAGCCCTTGGAGTGAGAATGTTGCTCATTCCAATACTGTTGCTGTCATGTCAGCAATCCAGATGTTTTTTTTTTCCAGTGTTTCTCCTACAGTTTGCAGTAAGTTTCCTGGAATGAGGATCTATCCCTGTCTCTGGAGTTCGGGTTCCCTACACTAGGGTTCCTCTCTGAGGAACAGTGGCACGGATCTGTGCCCAGAAGTCCCCCGGCTCTGCCGTTAACCACTCTCTAGTTCATTTAAGAAGTCTGTGAGAACACCCCAAAGTGTCTCTCTTCTGGTATGGTTTTATGGATACAAAGAACAAAGGGCAGAGGAGCTGGGGGTCTGGCACTTGGCTGAGGGGAGACCTGTCAGATCTGTCATAAAGAGACCTTCAGACTCAGCTTTTCAAGACGATCTAGAAATTAAAGCCCTAGTTCAGAAAGTGGGAACTGCAACTTCCTCTGTTCAAGTTTGTGCCCGTTTCCTCTTGTCCTGTCCCTGGGCACCACTGAAGAAAGACCAGCCTTATCCTTCTGACACCCTCCCTTGAAGTATTTATAAGCATTAATCAGATCCCCCCTCAGCCTTCTCTTCTCTAAACTAAAGAGACCCAAGTCCCTCAGCCTCTCTTCGTAAGGGAGATGCTTGAGGCCTCTCATCATCTTTGTAGGCCTCTGCTGTACCCTCTCCAGCAGTTCCCTGTCCTTCTGGAACTGGGGAGCCCAGAACTGGACAAGCTGAAAGAGAACTGGAGAAGCTGAAAACGGTTCCCTATCCCACGAACTTGATCTGCAAACCATCTGTATATCCTTACCAGTGGGTATCGGGTCCTTCAGGTGTCCAAGACCCACCTCTGAACTGAATTCCTTTAGACTCCATCTGTACCACTGGGCTAAACATGGAAACACGAAGAAGGGTGAAGCTCCAAACTCTTAAATGCACTAATAATTGAGGAAAATAATGCATGTGTGTGAAATATTTTTAGAAGGCAGGATGTCATGGCTTTTATCTTTTACTGTGTTGTTTAATGGTGTTTGTGGTTACTTATTCAGCCATCACTGCAGTTTTTGCTTTGGGAATATAATCACCTACTAATGCAATTTATTGCCTCGTATATTTCTGTGCCAAGAATATTATCCCTTAAGTAGAGGCTTTGTAATAATAGCCTCTAATTTCCACAACTTCATTGTTAATTTCCACAATTTCTACCTCACAAGTATTACAACTCTAAGCTCCCCATGAGTCCCTAGGTTCTTTTGGCTTAATGGTGATAAATCCAGTATTTTCTTCCTGGAGATTCTACTTACTTAAAGAGCGTGAGTCCTCCTATCGATGCTCAGGGTGGTTTAGGTGCACTGCTGGGAACACTGGAGTCCTCTGGGGAGTCTTGGTGATTACACCTGGTCCTGGGACCAAATACTTTTCCATGATACCCACTCATTGGGATCTCTATGAAGTTCAAGGCTTCCCTAAGTGTCCCATACCAGGACAGGAGCCAGATGACTCAACAAGTGTTGGCGTAGAGAGCAGAGGGCTGGAGGAACCTGAGCAGTGCTGCTGTTGGTATTTGCTGAGGGGTTGGCTCTGTTCAGGGGCACGTGGAATGAATGATAGAATGGTTAGAGTTGGAAGGGACCTTAGAGATCATCTAGTTCCAACCCCCCCGCGCCCCTAGACATCCTCTACCTTTTCCTAGTTCATTGCCTCGATTTATTTCTTCACCAATCTTTGAGGATAAAGGTAAATAGGGAGCCTTTGTGGAGCTGGTTTTTATGTCCCAGAGGAAACACAACATTTCTTCATGTGGCTTTTTCACATCTTGTCTCTACAGCTGTTTTACCCTAGGATCCATTCCTTTACTATCACTTTTCATGCCAGAGCCACAAAGGATGCCAGTCCAATACTGTCATCAGCTGTACAACTGGCTTCGTCTTCCTGAATCGCTCATAGGAGGTTGTTCCATCCATCCCTAAATATTGCCGAGATGATAGTCTTCTGTCTTCTTTGTTCTGAGAAACCCCGGGAGGTTCCCTTGCATGGTCATTTAGGTGAAATGCCTACAGGATCCCCAGAACTTCCAGTGTTTTTCTGCAATATTTTGACAGAGATTAGAAAATGGGGATACATTTTTTCCAACTTGTTGCAGGTCTTGCTATTTCCAGAGAGGGAAGAAAGGTGTGATTAGTCTCCCAAAGAAGTTCCAGCATGGATTATTGCATCCTGCCTGCCTACTGAAACCCACAAAACTTTATGTCCAGGGGGAGAAAATTTGCCAGTCCAGTCCCAAGAGACCGTGGACATGAGTGGTATCTCTCGTTACTAACATTTTTCATAGAATGATAGAGTGATAGAATGGGAGAGTGATAGAGTCACAGAATAGTTTGGGTTGGAAGGGACCTTAAGGATCATCTAGCTGAAGGTGCACTCGATCCCACTGTCCATGTCCCTGGACAAAGATGTTAAACAGCACCAATCCCAGTACAGACCCCTGAGGAACACCACTCATCACTGGCTTCCACTTGGACATCGAGCCGTTGATGGCAACTCTTTGAGTGTGGCCATCCAGCCAGGTCCTTATCCACTGAACGGTCCATCCATCAAATCCACATCTCCCCAATTTAGAGACAAGGATGTGCTGTGGGACAGTGTCAAATGCTTTGCACAAGTCCAGGTAGATGGTGTCTGTTTCTCTTCCCTTATCCACCAGTGCTCTAACCCCATCATAGAAGGCCACCATATTTGTCGGGTGTGACTTGCCCTTGGTGAAGCCATGTTGGCTGTCACCGAACACCTCCTTAGTTTCCATGTGCCTTAGTATATTTTCCAGGAGGATCTATTCCATGATCTTGCCAGGCACAGAGGTGAGACTCACCAGACTGTAGGAGCAAGACATTAACTCTTTGCTTGCTGAAAGGGAAATATATCCACTGGACATTGTCACACCTCCCAGTACTATGTGGATAGTGGAAACAGCTGTCACTGGCAGAATATGGGACTAACGGTCTGTCTTTTTTTTTTTTTTTTTCTGCATAATTATATTATTTAGTTTTACCTAACTAATGCCATTTGGTGGCCTCGTTCTGTCCTTAGCTGGCCTTGTTTCGGTGGGTGGGCTTCTGACCTGTTTACAGCATATGCACTCTGTAAAGCATTTGGAGATCCTTCTCTGTGAAAGGCACTTTATGATCCAAGCCAGGGGTTTGCCAGCTGTGGCGTGCGTATCATGAGCCACTTCACAGTAATTTGTCCAGAGGCAGTGGCTGTCATTACCGAATTTGTTACTTGCCACCACTCACGGTCATGGTATGCAGTATGCCCCGTACTGCTCCCCAGAAAAGAATTCCTGAAAAAGAACAAAAATCCCACATCTGAACCTTTTCTTTTTTTTTTTTTCTTTTTTTAAGCCATTGATGTTTTCCCTAGATTACAGTTCAGTTAAATATAGTATGAAATGAAAAACACAGTGTAATCATTTGTTTCTTCAGTGCGTCTCTCCAGGACTGGTGTTCCTTGCAGCTGCTCAAAAAATTTGATTTTGTCCCTGTTTTAGATATTGGTTTTAACGGTCAGAATTCTGTCTGTCTTTTAAAGTAGCAAAATCTACTGATTCAGGGCAACTGCATGGAAGGAGATGAGGTTAGTTTGGCTCATTTTTCCCCAGTGAGATTATAATTTGTTTCTCTAAGTAAGCCATGAGTTATTAATCTTCCTAAAAATTATTCCTTCTACCGTGCAAAAGGAAAAAGAAAATGGAGCCGAAATATGCTGGATCATAGCAAAATTCATTGGAAATAATTTTCTTTTAAATAAGTTGCATATGTGTTTCCCTGTTTAGTATTCACCATGTACGGCAGAGACGCTTTCAGAAATGAACTCATTTGAAAAAGAGATAGATTTACACACACTACAATGAAAGCAGTCACTGGCAGTATTGTATACCATATCAAATCAGGGACTGTTGTTACATATTTGAAGTTAATTTGACACTGAAGTAAACAAATCAAAGTGTGTTTATAGAATAATTAGACCGTATTCTCAGCATTGTGGCTACGAAATTTTGTCACTGCTATTGAAGTACTCTGTGGTTTTATTTGGTTTGTTTACAGAATTCCCTAGCAACACAAAGAAAACCGTCACAATTACATAAGTATAATTGTAATGGTAAAACCTGTCTGTGTGTAATAGTCACAGACCAGCTATATAAATCATAACCAGTGGGGCTGCTTGGTTTCATATTTATGATTATGGAAGCATAAGCAGATCTATTTGTGAGTTAAAAAGAGTTTGAAAAAAAAAAGTTGCAAAGATTTATTTATCCAGCTGAAAATTTAAAAAAAAAAAGGGCAATAGGCTCAAATGTTTTGTCAATATTCTATGCGTTTTCCTACAATATAGAAACACAATACTTTTATATAAATAACCATTAATGCCATGTGGTAACACTCATCTGGTGTTTTCCAGTCATATTATTGTATGGTTTTGCATCCTTCTAAAACAAGTGACTGTAAAGACAGACTAAACTGATAGCAATGTAAAGTTCTTTTTATATCAAATCTTTTTCCTGAAAACCTGTGTAGACTGTGCTTGAAGAAATGATGAAGAGTCTAGAGTATCCCAAAGCTGAGAATTTACCTTTTTTAGGTTTCTAAGTCGGGTGAAGAGACCATCAATAATTTGCATTATTTTCTTTTATGGTTCCTGGTATCATTTGTCCCTTTTGCTGCCTCCCTTTCAATGCAAGGCACAAATAACCAAAAGAGGCAGATGAGAGGTGAAGTCCTAGGCTTTTTGAAGCCAGTGAGAAATTTGTCACTGGCTTCTGTGGATTCACCTCCCACCACCACAGAGTCTGCTCTGGGACTGGCTGCCTGCCTTTACTCTATCCTTTGATCTCTTCTGGAGACATTTTCCCCCTTTATTTTAGTGAAAGGATGCTCACGGTACGTATTTACAGATGGGACTTATTCCCCTAAAATGACATCACTCTCCAGTAAATTACTTCAGAATCACATTCTTGAGTGCCTCAAGTGAAAAAAATATTTGGATGTTGTGTTGTGTGCACGAGCGGGGAAGGTTTACTCGGAATACAAATGTACTACACGTGAGCTTTCCTTCTCTTTCTGTGCTTGCCTCCTGAGGATCTGGGATCCCTATAACCCAAGAGCCTTTTTTGTCCACACTGGCCTTTCTGCTCCGGCAAATGACATGCCTAGGTGTCTGCTCAGGTTGCAGGGCTTCCCATGTTGACAGTCCATGGCGTAACCCGGCTTCAGCCTGTGACTGGACTTTCCACAAGTCATAGAATCATAGAACCGTTTGGGTTGGAAGGGACCTTAAAGATCTTTGAGTTCCAACACCCCTGCCCTGGGCAGGGACACCTCCCACCAGACCAGGTTGCTCAAAGCCCCCTCCAGCCTGGCCTTGAACCCCTCCAGGGATGGGGCAGCCACAGCTTCTCTGGGCAACCTGGGCCAGGCTCTCACCACCATCATAATGAAAAATTTCTTCCTAATATCTTATCTAAATCTCCCCTCTTTCAGTTTAAAGCCATCACCCTTCATCCTATGGCTCCCCTCCCTGGTAGAGCCCCTTCCCATCTCTTCTGGAGCCCTTTTAGGGACTGGAAGGGATTCGAAGGCCTCCCTGGAGCCTTCTCCAGGCTGAACTCCCCCAACTCTCTCAGCCTGTCCTCACAACAGAGGGCCTCCAACCCTCCCAGCATCTCTGTGGCCTCCTCTGGCCCTGCTCCAACAGGTCCATGTCCTTCCTGTGCTGAGGACTCCAGAGCTGGAGGCAGCACTGCAGGTGGGCTCTCCCAAGAGCAGAGCAGAGGATGAGAATCACCTCCCTCTCCCTGCTCTCCACACTTCTTCTCATGCAGCCCAGGACTTGGGTGGCTTTCTGGGCTGTCAGCACAGCCACAGCCGAGTAACCAATTGGCCAGAATCTTTTTCATCTCTTCATACAGCATCCTTCCCATGATGGGTCTGAACTCCAGGAGATATCCCAGCACACAGCAGTGGACACAGGGCTACTCTTTCAACATTACACGTCTGCTTCTCATTTGCTCCAGAGCCCTTTCCCAATTGTAGTCTGACGAGGATCCAGGTGTCCAGCTGGTTAGTTTTTAAGTTTAGAGTTTCTCCCGTCTGGATTCCCAGTAATGTAGCATCTAGAGCCCAGCTTTGCTTCAGCTCCACCCTTGCTGGGAGTTTTGGGAAGCACAGGGAATGTAGTCTTCTCTGAGAGGTTCCTAAGATTACAGAGTGATAGATAAAGACAGTAATTAACAAGTGATTCAACTGTCTCTTAACCCTTTCCCTTTTTGGAGAAGAGATGCTATAAACACGGAACTGGAATCTCCTGTGTTGTTTACTCTGTTTATCAAGATTATATATATATAAAAAAAATAATCAATATCTAATTTTTCTATTACACTTTAGCACTGCATCTTCCTAGCCCTTCAGAATCATATCCTATTGATTCTACCTTTAATGACTTTGAAATTTTCAGTGATTTGTTTGTGGAGAATACTGTGCCTGATATAGATTTCCCCGTGTTAGTTTTAAACGCTGATAGTATACTTGGTGAATTAATGAAATAAAAATAGCTTTGTCAATAAGCAAAAGTGAAGCCACTTCCAACGTTTGGTCTGTAACCAGTGCTCTCTGCAACTGCTGCCTACACAAAATTAGTTGGTGGGATTAAAGAATATATTCCTCTTTTATCCCATGTTTGAGTACTTGATCACAGAGGCATAGTTTAATCCAAACATCAATAGCATCTCATCAATTCAGTCAGATGCAGCTGTCAAAGTGGACTCTTGGTTTGTTTAGAGCTTTGCGATTTATCCTTTTTTAAGGTCATAGAATATTTTCTTTGATTTTTGATGCTGAAATCTTTCTTAATCTTCTAAACTTGAGAAACATCTGTTAAGATTTAATGGGGTGACTTTTGTCTTAAAATTGGAGTTCGTTCGTGCAAGTCTTTGGTTTGGAAAAAGAGGAGAGAAGTACAAACATATATTCCTTAACAGTTATAAGCCCTGCTTGGTCAGCAGGCGATTAAACTAGTTAAAATGGAGCAGCAGGCAGCGCGGTTGGCTTTAAGCAGTGTTTCCGTGGGCTGTGATTTCAAATTTGTTTTGTTTCACGTTGGCATTAGCCATTTCCCTTTACCATAGCACTTAGCTGAGGATCCGAGGGGCAGATTTACGAGAGCTTTCAAATAACGAGACGGAGTGATGTAACCGAGTGATGCAGAAGCCAAAAGGAATTTAACCCGCATTCTTAAGCTTCGGAGGTTTGGAGCACTTTGGAAGAATGTAGCAGTTAATATGTTTGGAGGTAAATGGCATCTAAAAATACATGCCCCTAAAAACATACAGACAGCTGTCACGTCTGCTGCCTGAATATATTAGTCATTATCCTCATTAACAGATGCAAAATCATCCCTGTTTTCATAATGTAAGCATTTCGTATCAGGTAATTTGTAGTAATTTTTAATGGGGCTGGATTCTTCAGCTCCCGTGTGACTTGGTGTTTTGAAGCTGGATTCAACTGAGAACCGCGGGCTCGGGTCTAGACATCTTCTCCATGCCCTCTTTCACTTTCTTACCTGCTACAGCCGAAGATTTCCCAGGAATCCAGCGCACGGATAGTGCTTTTTTTTTTCTTTTTTTTTCCCCCCAAAAATAACATTGCCTCATCAGCTTTTTCTGTAGCTGATAGCCACGCGTGCCTCATATGTTTGATGTGAGGTCTCGTCTTCTGTCTTCTTCACTCTCCTTTCAGCGGCAGTGTTTACCTGGATGTGAAACACAGGATGTGGCTTTCGGGATATAATCGCTCTTTTCTTTTTTTTTTTCTTTTTTTTCTCTTTTTCCTTTTCTCAGCTCCTAGAGAAGAACACATCGTTCTGTAATTGCAGAGACAGCACTGGCACAACTTGTAAACCTCTGCAAAGCACTGCAGAGCTGCCATTCAGAAGTACCAGGAGCTAAGTACAGCATGAAAAGCCTGAGGACCTGCCAAGTTTCTTGCCACTTCCTCCTACTTCTGACAAGGTTTTCAATTAGCAGCTTGTAGAGGCCCAGCCTGCGGTCCTATTTTCATGCCGTATGCATAACTTAATTCCCCAGAAGAGGCTGGAACTACAGGGGGAAAGGAAAATACCCGTAGGTTTGTAATATTAGATGTTGGAAGAAAACAGTTCACCAGCAGCGTGATTCTGGGAAGAGGAGTGAAAAGGGAGCGCCGGGAAAAAAGAAGAAATGGCTAGAGTGGGTCTTGAAAGCGACAAAACCTCACTGAATCTTATTTTGTTAGAAAGTTGAGGAGCCCAACACCTTTTCTCCTTGCAGTCCTTGCTTGGTCCTTGTGGAAGGTTCACCTTAAACAGCAGTACCTTGAGGAAGGTAGATGGATGTTCCAGATGAAGCCCTGTGTCTGCCCAAGTGCCCCCCGCAGTAGATGTGCTAAATTAGCACTGCTTTATTACATTTGGCCAAGTTTCCCAGTTAACAGTCACTGCAAAGAGAAGAATCCCAACCTACTGGGCCAAATAATTCATTGGCCTGAGCCCTTGTGGAACAGTCCCGTCTCCAGGTCAGGTGAAAGAAATTGCAGGATGTGAGCACCAAATACACCACTTGAAAAGTGGTGCCAAAAAAAAAGTGGGGCTGCTGTACCTGTGCTCTTCTTCAGATTGTGGTTTTAGTTAGTCCATGGTGTGATTGGAGTAGACCGTGGCCACACATCGTCAGCCTGATAAAAGCACAGGTAAGGTTAGGGAGGTCTTCAGTGGACAGTGGGAGTCTTGTGGCAGGTTGGGAGGAAAAAAAAAACCCTCTTGAGTCCCTGCAGTCATAAGAAGGTCTTAAAAAAGATTCTATCTGTGTGAGCTCTTGTGAAAATTGCATGAGGGAGTGTGGCTGTGACATGCTGTCCTTTGGGAGCTGCTCCTCAGCGTCACTAGAGTGGGTTGTTTCCTCAAAGCCTGGGGTGGAACCACAAGCGGGTTCCTCTGTGTTATGCCAGGGTGATCCCAGTCCTTTCCCAGCCAACGTGCAGGTGAGGCTTGTGGAAGATGCATTTACCTTTCCCTCCATGTCTCTTTTCCTCTGCTAAGAGCTCTGGTGGGAACAGATTTATGGCAAATGTATACACAGCTGCAATGGAAACCTTGAAGCAAAGCTGGAATAACACAGCTACAGCACGGAAAGTGCCGAGAAAGATACGAGCTATGTGGACAACATCTGTGACGTGGAGGTGTGGCCGGCTCTGTGGAAATTGGCCTGATCCTCAGTGATGGAGCAACCAAAGCTAAGCCTTCACCTACTGCACCGGCATGAGACCCACTAGACAGCTTAGCTCAGGCTGAACCATCTGTGTCACTGCATATATTCTGTTAAAAAAATGCAGCCCTGAGGGGAATGAGTAGGATTCCCATTGAGTGAGTCCAGTGGAGCATGCTGAAAGAGCTGAAGGCCCTCTGCTGGGAGGACAGGTGATAGGACAAGGGGTAATGGCTTCAAGTTGCGCCAGGGGAGGTTCAGGTTAGATATTAGGAAATATTTCTTTACT
>JAOQGH010000023.1:16687799-16699054 GCA_025769975.1 Gallinago jamesoni
GTGGTTGAGGCACCATCCCTGGAGGTATTCAAGAGACAAGTTGACATGGTGCTCGAGGATATGGATTAGTGTTGGGTTGGTGGTGTTTTGGTTGTGGTGTGGGGTTTTTTGTTTGTGGGTTTTTTGTTGGTTTTTTTTTTCATTGGTTGGACTAGATGATCTTGAAAGGTCCCTTCCAACCTAGGTGATTCTGTGGTGGAGTCACTCACCATCCCTGGAGGTATTTCAGAAATGTGGAGACATGGCACTTCAGGGCATGCTCTAGTGCCTGAGATTGTTGGGTTGGGTGTTTTGTTTTGTGGGGTTTTTTTGGTGTTTATTGGGGTGGGGTTTTTTGTTGTTTTTTGTTGTTTGTTTGTGGTTTTTTGTTTTGGTTTGGTTTTGTTTTGGTGTTTTTTTTTGTGTTTGTGTGCATGGTTAGACTCGATAATCTCAAAGTTCCCTTTCAACCATGAATATTCTGTGATTCTGTGCAGGATTTCGTGCTCTGCAGCATGGTGTGTGCTGGCAGCTCGGAGAACAGGGAAGAGGAAAAGCTCTCACTCTTCTTCGGGGACACACGAGGACTCTACGCACCGTTCATGCTGCACCTGACAGCTGACCAAGAAGCTGCATTAGCTTCCCATCAGACTGCCAGAGCTCCACTGCCATCTTGGGCATCGAGTTAGTGCCAAGGTAACTACATGGAAGTTAAAAATATTAACTAAGGATGAAGGACTTGAAAAACCTTCTTTTCATCTCAGGCTGATACACCTTTACTGCCTGGTACTAGGGCAGTGACTGGATGGGACAAGGCTGTGCTGCCCACACACGGAACTCTGAGGTCTTAGGAGAGAGTGTGGGAGGAAAGACCAAAAGAGGGAAAAGTCTATTATAATTTCAGCTTGTAAAAATTTTATTGCACCTTTTACACATTCCAGGGGATACAAGGCCCTTTAAATTGGGCTGCGTAAACTGCTGCAGCCTAAAGACAAAGAGCGCAGCTTTGGTGTGATGTTTGGATATGCCTTATCCATGAAGGGTGGAAGAACAAAGTGATGTTCAGTTTGGGTCCATAGTTAGTTCTCTCCCCCTAACTTAAAACAGAATGGAGGATGTGTAGGTCTCAGAAGTCCTCCCTCTCTTCCTTTTCACAGAATCACATGGGGTTGGAAGGGACATCTGGAGATCATCTAGTACAACCCCCTGCCAGAGCAGGTTGCACAGGAACGTGTCTAGGCAGGTTCTGAAGGTCTCCAGAGAAGGAGACTCCACCACCTCTCTAGGCAGCCTGTTCCAGGGCTCTGTCACCCTCACAGGAAACAAGTTCCTCCTCATCTTTAGGTGGAACTTCTTAATATGGAACTTTCCTTTGGGAACTGCTTTTAAGCTGGGGCTTCACTACTGGCCCCCACCTGTGCTCCATCACAGCTGAGTCTGCAACTGTCTTCTACTGCCACCACTCTGGCCCTAAGCTGGACCCACTGGCCAGGCTTCCTGGCTTGAGATGGGACGTGCCCCATCCCTGCAGACTTGCTGGGTGATCACTGGACTGCACCTTGCCCTGATCACTGTCTTTCGCCCCGATCCTGACCTGGACCTGCTGATTTCCATCCCACCTCCACGTTGGTGAGGTCAGTGGTGGCACATGCTTTATTATCCTGCTCCATTCCCAGCTTCCTGTCCCAGCCAGCCCTTGCTGCTCCCTGACACTTAGCAAATGTGGAAGCCAGGGGTAAAGCCTCAGCTTAAAAGCAGTTCCCAAGGGAAATGAGGGGCAGGTCCTCGCTTCTGGCTTTCTTCATGACAGCTCTTATCAGTGAAGGAGCTGACCTTGGACTCAACCAGCTAAATTCCTTAGCTTCACCAATGAAATCCTAGAAGGGGGATGTCCTTTTGGCCCTGAGAGGAGTATTGTACCTAGCTGAGCACCAGTGCCTCCCCCCCGCCTTCTCCCAGCGCTCGCTGGCCAGCTGTGGTCCACCTGAAAGTCTGCATGCTCAATAATCCTTCTGCTCCCTCTGTCTTTTTTCAAAAAATCACAGAATCATGTGGGGTTGGAAGGGACCTCTGGAGATCATCTAGTCCATCCCCCTGCACCCAGTGCAGGTTGCACAGGAACATGTCCAGGTGGGCTTGAAGATCTCCAGAGATAGAGACTCTACCACCTCCCTGGGCAGCCTCTTCCAGGGCTCTTCCATGCTCCAAGGGAAGAAGTTCCTCCTCATGTTTAGGTAGAACTTCTTATATTCAAGTTTGTGCCCATTTCCTCTTGTCCTGTCACTGGGCACCACTGAAAAAGGACTGGCCCCATCCTCTTGACACCCTCCCTTGAAGTATTTATCAGCATTGATCAGATCCCCCCTCAGCCTCCTCTTCTCCAGACTAAAGAGACCCAAGTCCCTCAGCCTGTCCTCATGGGAGAGATGCTCCAAGCCCCTACCCATGTTTGTATTCCTCTGCTGTACCCTCTGCTGTTCACAGCTGCGTGTCCCTTGCTCCGTGTCCAGCACTTCATAGAGCTCTTCCCGTTATGAGGATTTTTGTGGTCTTGGAGCCCCTTTTGTTCTTGTTTTGGTCCTTGTTGAAAAGCTTTAAAATAATATAGCACATCTTTAACTTCAATAACCCAGAGTCGTCATGTGCTGCCAGACAGATCCCACTGAATTCCAGCCCCTCGAGCCTGTTTAAATGCCACCCCCCCTCCCAGCCTGTGCCCCACTCGTGTGCAAGGATGGGGGAAATCAGGTGACTGTGTCCCGAATCTCCCTAAAGCATGATAGAATTACTTGGTTCCAGTATCAATGGTATCTCATTTCTCCTTTCTTGCTTTCTGGATGTATTTACCTGACAGCTCAAACTTCTGATCTTTTTGTGGGGAATAGTCCAGATAGGGGAGGAGTGAGTCCAAGCAGGATATTTGAGGAAAGTAGATTTATTCCCACTTTTGTGGATGGAACATCTACAGCACGTATGAAGATATTTTCACCTCTCTTCTTCTTCCCTTTCCATCTCATTTCTCTAATGCTGCTTCTCTTCTAAGTTATGTTCCAAAAAGTGCCTTTTTTGTCATCATCATCATCATTTTCTTCATCGTAACAGTTGTTTCATCATATCCTAATGTACCTACTGATGCTCTGCGAGACAAGGGAATGACATTGTTCTTCTGAGACTTCACTGTTTGCATTTTTAGGCATTTGGGACTGGGGGGAAAATGGAGTTTGTGAGCCCTGGAATTAAGGCACAGTTGGAGATAAATCTCAAAATGCAAAAAGATTGTTGAATTAGTACCAGCATTTGGAGGGGGGGGGGAGGAAAAGGGACTAATTTAGAAGTGATCAGCCCGCTGAAAAGATGGGTGATGAAACATGGAGTATTTGGCAGTGAAAGGACAAGGTCGCAGACACGGTGGTGAGGACGGAGGTGGGGAGACATGGTTTCCCTAGCTCTAAACGAATTAGGATCATCGAATTGCCTGGGTTGGAAGGGACCTTTCAGATCATCGAGTCCAACCGTCAACCTCAGGCTGCCAAAAACCCATCACTAAACCCGTATTTGCTAAGCGCCGCGTCTGCCCGTCTTTTACATACCGCCGGGGCCGGTGACTCAAATTAGTGACAGCAGGGGTAAATTAGTCTGCGCTGAGCTCCACGCAACCCCAGCACGGTGGAGTTTTATCGCTGGCTCGGATACCTCTGCGCTACCCACGTACCCCGAGGTAAAGAGAAGATAAAGAAGGGCTGGCAGGCGAGGGACGGGGGCGAGCAGCCAGTCTGGGGAGGGCAGGGGAGCTGGGATCAAAAACGGCTGCCGGTTCTTTGAAAGGCATGAAAAGCCCCAGCCTTAAGTTTCCTCGAGCAGGCACAGCTCCTCTGGGCTTCGGGGAGGAGGAACGTGTCTGAGAGGCTCTCAAAGAAGTCTTGTGTGCGGAGCCAGCCTTGTTGTGGGGGGAAAAAAAAAACAAGTTCTGATTAAGCGCGCACGTGGCAGGAATTTTGCATCGCCACTAAAGCAATAAAAAGTCCTGAAAGGTTTCCATGACATTAATTTTAGTTCGTTTGACATAATCCATGTTGGGCTTAAATAATACATGAGACTTATGCTGTTCAAGATAGATAGGTGGTGTATCTCGGCCTCAGCAAAAAAAAAAACCAACACCTCCTCTTGCTGACACCAACCATCCAGACCAGGAGACAGGACAGGACTAGTTTTTCACGGGAGCGTTGCTGCCTGTTTCTTCTCCTGGCTTTCATCTCTCTCGCTTTCCTGCCTCCTCTCTTTTTTTTCTTTTTCCTTTTTTTTTTTTTTTTTTTTTTTTGTTGTTGATTGGTGTCACCTCACATGCTTAGGATGTCTGCCTGTCTGCTCGGAGTGTGAACACATTCCTCAGAATGCTGATTTGCTCGTTTCACACCGATGTCAAAATGACTTATTAAATTCGGCACCTCCTGATGCTCGCTGCCTGATGTGTTGCTATCCAAACATTAAATGACAATAAGCATATGCAGCCGCTGGGCCTAGCAAACTCATTTAGTTTGATAAAAATGTCATGGCAATATGCTTTAAATCACTGTCCTTTTCATCATTGTTAATTGCTAGCTGTAGACCTCTTTTCCTGTGCTTAGTGCAAGTGTTAAGATGCCTCTCCTTCTAGCCTGATTAAGCATTTTTTCTTACCGTAGGAATCGTTTTTCCAGTGGCAGTGTTATTGCATCAAGAGATGGATTTTGCTCTTAATTAGCCAACATGCCACCAGGGATACTTCGGAGTCCTGGGTGTGAAAAAGCCTCCAGTAGAAGATCATTCTCTGGGATTTAAAAAAAAAAAAAAAAAAAAAGCCTAATGTATCACGGTGACTTGGGAATAATTGGCAGCTTCGGTGACGGTAAGTTGGCTCTGGCAGTGACAATATGTCCTGGTGTAATATCAGTACCTGCTTCTGTCTGCTTTCCAGTTGGCTCTCTTCAGACTCAACTGGAGCGGTTCCGTAGATAACAATGTCCAACAGAAGGTGCTGGGGCTGGGGAGCCGTTCCCCACTTTTCCTGCTGTCACCGGTGAGCTGTGTAGCTCTCATGAGGCATTGGAAGGACAGGTTTTGCCTTCTCTTCAACAAAAATGCACCTTCTTAGGCCACATTTACTCCTTAATAAGTTTACAAAAACTGAAGCAGTTGGGAGGAGCCCAGATGTCACATAGCCGTTGTCCCCTGAGGTAGGTTCCAGCTCTGCAGTATCCTTGAAGGTCACTACTGGTGGAGACTCTGCCGTTCTATGCCACAGCAAGATGTTCCAGGCTTCAGTTTCCTAACTGTTAGAATGCTTCAGATTCTCTACGCTTGCGGTCTTTCCCTGAATCTTCACTGCAGCAAGTGGAGCACAGAACTTCTTGATCTATTTGCCACAGAGGAGCAGGACAGATTAGACCCCTTCCTGTTGGCAACGGCCTTGTTTGCATTGGCAGATGATCATCCCATCCCCTCCAGTCTGCTCTCCAGACTTGCCTGTGCTCTAGTTTTCCTACCTTCTCTTAAAGCTTCTTTTTTGTAGACTCTGAGCTTGAACCTGAATGTATCTGTTCATTTCTTGTATGCTACTCATACTCTTAATTGGGATTTCTGCTTTGCTTTTATCTTTGAGATAGATGAGCTATGAAGATGATGAGGGGACTAGAACATATCTTTTGTGAGGAAAGGCTGAGGGACTTTTTAGTCTGGAGAAGAGAAGGCTGAGGGGGGATCTAATCAATGCCTATAAATACTTGAAGGGTGGGTGTCAGGAGGATGGGGCCAGTCTTTTTCAGTGGTGCCCAGGGATAGGACAAGAGGTAACGGGCACAAAAGTGAACAGAGGAAATTCCATCTAAACTTGAGGAGGAACTTCTTTCCTGTGAGGGTGGCAGAGCCCTGGAAGAGGCTGCCCAGGGAAGTGGTGGAGTCTCCTTCTCTGGAGACCTTCAAAATCCACCTGGACATGTTCCTGTGGGACCTGCTCTGAGTGGACTTGCTTTGGCAGGGGGGTTGGACTAGATGATCTCCAGAGGTCCCTTCCAACCCCACAGCATTCTGTGATTCTGTGAGATGTGTCTGTGGTTTGACCTACTGAATCCTTGTCAGTATTTTGCGTGCCTAAAGTGCCTAATTTTCAGTGCTTGAAAGCATTCTTTCTGCCCAAAATAAGAGAAAAAAGCCTTTAAAAATCAATTAATTGACTCCTCCTGTTCCTAGAGGATATAAGGTTATTTGTGGGGATACATGCCCCATGAGAGAATAGCCTTTCAGAAATCTCTGTGAAGATACCTGTTTCACACTCCTGGGATGACTTTAAAATAAACTGTTTCAGAGCTCGACCAGAAATCATGTCTGAGAGAATGAATGATTCAGCCTAGAACTTCCTTGTGTAGAAAAAGAATTTTATTAATAAAATACTTTTGCGTGATGGAATCAAGTTTTTAAAAATGGGGCAATTACATGTGTGTTGGGAAACCCATCCTGCTTAAGGTGCGAAAGAAGGAGAGTCTGAACGAGGTCGTGTTGTCCTGCTACCTGAGACGATTGTAGCGCTTACGGGCTCAACCTAAATTTCTTTAGAAGAAATGAAATCCAAACGGTCTCATTTGGCGAATGTGGGCTTGACCTAAAGCTCGCTGAAATCAATGGCAACTCTTGGGATGCGATTGTGACCGCGGGGAAGAGCTGGTGATTACTTAGCACGTCTAAGAGAGAGCGAGCGGTAGGATTTCAGCGGTTAAAGATGTTCTTTTCCAAACGCAGTGAACTCTCACACATCCCTCACGCCGCCAGCCTGTCAAGCTGGAGTAGAGAGAGATGTGATGAGGCTTTTGGAGGTGCCTGCCTTCCAACAGCAGAGCAGAGGCTGCTGGACTGGTGTCAGATGAAAGGAGGAGATGGTTGGGCTTTGCAGGGGCTATCTTCTCCAGATAAAAGGCCGCTGACCTTTTCGCGTCGAGCCCGGAGAGGAGGGTCTGGTTAAGGTTGGTATGCCAAAGTGTTGGCAAGAGGGCTGGTTCGTGAGGGCTGAACTCCTTTCTCTCACCTTAGGGAAGTAATTTAAGATGTGTCTATCACGTTGCCGTGTCCTCGCAGGGATGGGGGGATAATTCTTTAAAAGCAGAAACACAAGGACAAGCTTTCTGAAATGGTGAAGCAATATTTTTCATTTAAGGAATGTTAGCGTATTTTTCCTTTGAGCTTTTGAATCTTTTGGAAAGGTGTTTTAATTTCACAATTAGCTGCCCATCAGGAGTTAATCAAAAAATGAATAGTTTCAGTGGACTACAAAATCTTGCCCTGAGCAGAAATACTGGAAGGTATGTTTTGATCTTCGTTAGCTGAAATGGAAAGAATTGAAAAAAGCTTTCTCATTTCCCTCCCCATCCTCAATTCAGTCACAAATGATCTTGTTGACATAATTGCTAGTAGGAACCCAGATTTTTATCAACTTTTCTTTTTTTTCTGTGTGGTACCCCAGCAGGCTGTGCTGCTCATAGGCCAATCTTGTAGAGCCTTCCCGATGCGTTAGAAGAGCTTGAATTACTTGCTTTACAAAGAGAGTGCTTCTCGTCAACCATTTCAAACATCTCCCCTTTAACTCTCTTTTTACAGGTAGTTTGCCCGTAGCAACAGGTGTTTATCAATAAGCCTTTCTACCTGTGTGTGCTAAATTTGGGTTGTAGTACAAACCAGGTTTTAATGCTAAATAACTTTATTCATTTTGGTTTTTTACCAATCGGTGTCGGCCTTAATTACCTCGTTGGACTTGTGTGGGCAGGAGATGGGAATTTGCTACCTGAGTATCTCCTGGTGGTGATAGTGCTTTGCTCCTAAGGTGGCAGAAAGGACCACAAAGCATCTAGAAATTGGGGACTCTGACTGGGGTTGGCTTGGGAAGGTAATATCATCTTAACTCTCCAGCAAAGGATAGGGAGGGAAGGGAAAGGAGAAGGCTTCAGGCAATTGTTGACATCTGTCTTGTGATGCGAACAGTGTGTTTTTTCCAGGCTTGTGAAAAATCTTGTAAAAGGGAAGAACGAGCACAACAAAGATCAGGAAAGAGAAGAATAAAAGAGGACCTTGCGGAAGAACCATTCGTGTTTCTGATGACGAGGGAGGAGGCTTTGGATGCTGTATTTTATGTCATTCAAGTAGTGTATTTAATGCAAGCAATGCGGTTTTTTTTTTTTGTTTTTTTTTGGTATTTTACAGACCAGCAAGGGAAGCAACTGAATACACTCGGAGAAATAACAGAGGGCTCAGAGAAGACATCAGAGTCTGGTAGGACACTGGGATGTGGGAAGTACTGGATGTACTTCTGGAAAGACTACAGCAATAAGAGTGCTTGAGTTAAACCAGCGCTGACTGTTGACTACAAGTCCCTGTCTTGTTTATAGGAAAAACTTAAGATCATCTTGTGCTTGTTTCTTCCCTGGTGTGCAGTGGCAAGACAAAGGGTTGAAGGTCTTTTGTGATGATATAGAAATACCCAAGAGGCTGATCACTTTTAAATTCCCCTCCTACTTCTGTAGTTTTTAGCTTTGATTTAATTCTTCTCATTCATCAAACTCTTTGGATGCGGTATTTGGAGCTGTTGGAGGCAAGGAGTGAAACAGAGTGAAAATATTCATATCAAAGACGACACTGAAAAGATGTGGAAATTGGGCCGAGTCAGGTTTCCATAGTTAGAATAAGAATCTCTCAAATAAACAAGCAGAAAATTGTTCTCATCTCCGGTGCCTGTGAGTCTGTTAAAGCAAAGTAGAACTGACAGAGCTGCTCAGAGTCTCTGTGTCTGAGTTAACAGTGGTGCCATTCAGACAACAGAGAGAAACTCCTCCGTGCACACCCCCACGCATCTTTTTTTTTGGGAAAGAATTCCTTGCTTTTGCAGAACCATTATTAGAAGAATATCCCGAAATAACGGTTTGTTAATGTTGTTGAAAATAACATGAACTGTGCTCGTTTGCACTGATTTAGCTCCAAACTCTTGGGAATGGGAAGCGCTCTCGGGGAAAAGCCCTCCCATCCAAAGGCAGCGTGGTGGGAATTGGTGGGCAGAGAACGTCCTGAGAACATTGAGAACAATTTGCTTGTTGGTTTGTGACGAGCGGTAAGGAGTTAAGTGAAACTTGAAAACTCTTGCTTTGTGGCACTGCTGCTGTGAGCTGTATTCTGGTTAAAATCTGTTGTCACAGCTTTATCATCCGTGTAATCAGGTGTGATATTGGCTCTGTGTAGCCCCTCCTGCCTGCTTTCTCCCAGCTTCTGCTGGGAAGACTCCTTGTAGCAGGAGAAAGAAAGGGAACAGAAGCATTTACTTGGTCTGAAGTGCTGCTAAAAGGACATCTCTGGGCCCTTTACTTCATACGGGCTCGTTCTGTAAATGCCACTTCAACTAAAATATTCCCTTTCATCTTTCTGACAGAAATATGACACAGTAATTCTTTGTGAAAACGTAGATGATACGCTGCAGTAGTTACAGCGAGTTAGGATTAAGTGGCAAATGCCTGCTCGAAAAGACTTAATTAAAAGACACAATAGCTCTGGGAGGTCATTATTGTAATTACAGCACTGCCTATATTGTTGTAGCCAAGTACATGGTTGTAGTGTCGTGTTATCTCTACATAGTGTCCTGGTTTGATGAGCCAGTTATTGCATACATTCCATATATGAACGTTCACACCAGCCTCTTGCTAGTCTGTTTAAACTTGAAAATCTGATTCAGGGCTGAGTTACCACTTTTATTATTTCATTAACTTAAATGTGACCGCTTTAGATTTTTTTTTTATTTTTTTTTTTACCCCCGTGTGCTGGAGGAAAATCAGGCCTTCTGGCTTTGGTTAAAATCTGTAGAAATTAAGGGAAGGGCTGAAACATGACATTTCTCTTGATGTTCTCTGTATATAAAGAGATTAAGAGGAAATAATAGTTCTTATCCTGGTTTAATCAACAGATAATTTGAAGAGTAAATCCACAACTGAGGAAATCAGAGGATCCATGTAAAATTCGTTCTTGAAATTAAAAAGTCTTAAGGTCTCAGAGCAACCGTTTTCAGCCGAGTATTTGAGGGGGATGTTCAGCATCCTTATTTTTCCTAGAGGCAAGATTTTTCCCTTCAGTGTTTTTTCCAGTCTTATATTAAAATATCCAAGTGATATGACTATTGCTGTGAGAGAGAGCTCCACAGTTGACTAATCTCATGCCTGGAAGCATTTTAATTCGAGTGCTTGGGAAGGGGACTACAGCACTACTAAGCAAAGCAAGATTAAAGATAGTGTGGGTACCAGCCCGAGTATGGTTAGGGGAAGGGAGGTCTCAGGGACCTCTATCTGCCAACAACAGGCCTGCGTGGGCTGCTGAAACCATAGCTTTTGTTACCCATCTTTGTGGGATGAAATCCAAGTGAGGTCGGACCATGGTGGAAAGGGGCTGGAATTCCTTCATTGAGATGTCCTCTCTGAGGGGACTGAAAAAAAGATGAAACTTTTTCATCTTTGATGAATCCAGCCTATCACTAGTCTTCTATACATGCTGGTGTTTGAAATATATATATATATTTTTTTCAATTGGATCTTTGATTATTCAAGCAGGATTGGCATAATGGAATATGGTCAGCAGGAGAGGTGGAGGTACCCCAGAAGTCTCTGATGGCTTTGCTCTGGGAGGTGGGAGGCTGAACTTAAATCGCCTCATGTGAAGGAAGCTATTTTGACGACATCCAGCATGTGGCAGTATCCAATCTTTGAGGTTATTGTTTAAGAACCCTGGTGCTTCTTCACAGCATTCCTCTGGGCTGTCCATGGTCGTGTACCTCCTCCTGATCTGTGACTGCAATAACAAGTTCCCTGTCTCAGGGATTTCTAGCCTTTAAAGCTTAGTGGCTTGTTAGGAGTTTCCTGGTCACTGTCAAGCAGAAAAGGATCTGGGGGTGTTGGTGGACAGCTGGGTTAACGTGAGCCAGGAGTGTGCTCAGGTGGCCCCAAAGGCCAACAGCATCCTGGCCTGTATCAAGACCAGCGTGGCCAGCAGGAGCAGGGCAGTGATGGTCCCTCTGGACTGGGCACTGGTGAAGCCTCACCTCGAGGGCTGGGTTCAGTTCTGGGCCCCTCACCACAAGAAGGATATTGAGGGGCTGGAGCATGTCCAGAGGAGAGCCACCAAGCTGGTGAGGGGTCTGGAGAACAGGTCATACAAGGAGAGGCTGAGGGAACTGGGCATGTTTAGTTTGGAGAAGAGGAGGCTGAGGGGAGACCTCCTTGCCC
>JAOQGH010000023.1:16706134-16717398 GCA_025769975.1 Gallinago jamesoni
GCTCTTCTTGATGCACCCCAGGATGCCATTGGCCTTCTTGGCCACAAGGACACATTGCTGGCTCATGGGCATCCTGTTGTCTACAAGAACTCCCAGGTCTTTCTCCTCAGAGCTGCTGGAGAGCAGCTCTGAGGAAAATCTCACTTTGGGTGCTTAATGCACTTCATTAAAACTTCGGGGTAAGTTCTTTTAAATGTGTAATAGTTGAGTAAAATTAGTTTTGCACTGCAGAGTCACTCACCTCTAGTGAAATGTTACTCTTTGTGGTGATAGCTCAGGTTGCTAGAAGGCTTGATACCTGGTTTGAGACAGGAACTGATGTTTGCAGGTGCATGACTGCTTTCCTCTAGTCTTTTACAACCTGCTGTCTGTTTTAGAACTAACAGTGAATATTGCTGTTCCTTAAAACTCTCGCTTATTTTCTTTTGGAAAAAAAAAAAAGAAAAAAGAAAAGACTGTAAATGTATGATTACCTGAGTTAGTGTTTGAATGCTTCTGATTTTCAGATGTTTAGAGACAAGAAAAAGAAAATGAAATAATGGAAGAGTTATCCTCTGCCCAAATTTTAAGAAAACTGGAAATGCGCTACTGACCGTTGCGTGCAAAGCTGCACGATGGAGCATCTGCCACACATTACTCCATCGGGCAGAATGGGAGGCCATTTGAAGTCCACTGAAGCCCAGCAGCTCTATGTAGAGATGGCAACTGACTCTGATTTGATCTTTCAGATACGTTTGCTGGACTTCAGCTCTTTAACGGTGAGCAAAGCTCATTAATCCACATTGGAAATGGTATTTTTTAACTTATATTTAAAGGCCTAGTACCCCAGGCAAGTAAAAGTAGCTGTAGGAGGTATTTATTTTGAGAATAGTGAGATGTTGGCAATCAGTGTAGAACAGCAAGTGTTGACAGGCTTTATTTATGGGCTCATTTCACAGAAATTTGGTAGAAGTTTCAATGAGCTTGTCAGTTCAGCATCTGCTTTGTTCCAGTCTCAGAACTTGCAGTGGAAACCTTTGTGTCCTGTGGTAGGGAGAAAAGGGAGATTAAAACCACTTGGGCTGGTCTACAGAGGGGGTGAGAAGAAGCTGTTGTGCTTAATGAACTTCATGCAGAAGATCTCTTGGTGCAGAGATTGCCTGAGTAACCTACTCTCTTCTTTGTGGGCTTTTTAGAAAGAAACGTCTTCTTCTAAGACCTTCCACACGTAGCAGAAGTCTTTCTATGGAATTACTCTCTAGGGACACTCTTTAATTTCTGCTTTCTTGGCAAGTTGTTCTTTTTTTTCCTTTTTTTTTTTTTTTTTTCTGGGACACCTTGAAGACTAAAAGTAAAGATGAAGTAGGATATTTAGAGCGATATGTGTTGTTTTCAAATTCATTTTTCTTTTCATTACTTTTTCATTTTAGTAATGAAAAGTGACTGAAAGATGTCTGAGGGTTCTGTTATACTAGTACAGTGATTTTTATATATGTGTGTCATAGTTTTACCTGTATCCCAAAGACAGCTATGGCCCTTGAAGCCACGTTCCAGTGAACAGTTTGAAAGAAAAGAAGCTACTCACATGCTTTAAGTTCTGCATTTGTTGAAGTGCCTGCTGCCCTGGTGGCTCTCTAACTGCTGGGACTCTTCAACTGTTGTAGTTAATATTAAGAGTGAGGTTAAGATGAGAGATCTGGGCATCGGTGTGGATCAGCCCGTGTCCCAGGACCTGAAATAGTTGGAAAGTGGAGGGAAGGGAAAAATTGGGGTTGATGGTTCAGGGTTACCTAAGAGGAAATATGGAATGGGAGGCATAGAGCACCCATTTCTGTTTGGCCTGTCCCTATTGTGGTTCCTCCAACTAAAAATGCATCTGAAGTTCTGGGCTGAATCTCTCCCTTGTTCTGTTTTTATAAAATATTCCTCTCTTGTACCGGTGTAAATAGCAGCAAATTGTGTCCATAGTCTCAACCTTTATTGAACATTTTCAACAGCACTTTGGGCTGCTATTCCAGAATAATAAATTGTGAATAGTGGCGTGAGATTCTAACTAGCTTTTGAATATACAGGTGTGACTTTTTTATTTTTGTTTTTGATATCTGGGGGAAACTGAAAATATTTATTGTGAGTAATGGGAGCCACCAGGTAAGGCCTTTAGCAAATACCTTTATTTATGTTCAGTTTGGGTTCTATGTGAAAGGGAGAGTGGTTATAAGGAAAAGACGACTTTGAATTTCTTGTTCATAAAAACGAGTGGAGAATCTTTGTTTGCTCAGTGTGGTTGAGTACAGTTCTGGATTTGTGGGTATTGAGGAAAGAGGGGGAAATGGATGAGAGCCCCCATATTAGTATTTTCACACCTACTCTCAGTGAGATGAGTAGTATCGATTCAAGAAAAGATTTTCAAGGCAAGCCTAGCTTGAATCTTCTGACTTCTTACACATTAGTTGATGTAACACTCTTGCTAAGTGTTTAAGAACCTGTTCAAGTACTTTGCTGAATCTGGATTACATTGCCTTTACAAAAAGAACTGAAAACAGAGGATCCCATATCTCCGCTGGCACTGTTTAGGAGCTGGGAAAGGCTTTGGTACCACTAAAAAATTTGAGTTTGCAGGTCAGATATCCTACGTACGAGCTTGCAGGGCTCACTTGTTGAAGTTTTGCCTATCTTGAAGGGAGAAGCAAATGTAAAAAATTTTGTCTGGTGTGGGCTAAAACTATTGTCTTCCCGTATTTCTCTCTTCATTTACCTTCCACCTCCCTCCTGGCCTCTGTAACGTTCAGATATCTATATGGGGAGTTATAAATGTTCAGCTGGTGTGTGATTTGAGGTGTGCATGTAGCCAAAATATGTTTTTTTCTACCCAAGTGAATAACCCAAACATCACTGAAGAGTTTTCTCACACTTGGCAAAAATGCATCTTATAAGCAATATTTTGATGACATTTTGGAGGCCAATTTAGGCCCCAAATGAAGATAATTTTTTTTTTCTTCTCCTGCCTCCCCGGAAGTTTTCTGTTACCGTAAATCAGTTTGAAGCAGCAGTACAGCTGTTACCAACTCAATATTAAAAAATTCCAAGAGGATGAGGTCCTGAGTTATCATATTAATAATACATTAGCATATATGTATATATCCTACAGGACAGAGAGGGATGTACAGTGGGAGTGGAGGCAACAGAAATAACATTATCATGAGATGAGCCATTATATAGCTTCCAAATTGCAGAGGAAAGCGGGAACCACAGGGTAGTCTTCTGTAGTGAGAGATAATGCAGTAAATGGTTTATATTCATCCTTGTGCTGTGTGCTATTTTTATATATTTCCTCTTTGCTTATCCCATGATTAAAAGTGTATCTGTATTGCACAGAAAGACTGCAGTCAGGATAGAGTGAACATAGAATCATAGAATGGTTAGAGTTGGAAGGGACCTCTCTTCTCCAGGCTGAACAACCCCAGCTCTCTCGGCCTGTCCTCATAGGGAAGTTGCTCCATCCCTCTGATCATCTTCGTGGCCCTCTGCTAGACCTGTTCCAACAGGTCCATGTCCTTCCTGTGTTGAGGGCTCCAGATCTGGACACAACACTCCAGGTGGGGTCTCAGGAGCACAGAGTAGAGGAGTAGAATCACCTCCTGACACCTGCTGGCCACGCTTCTTTTGATGCAGCCCAGGATGGGGTTGGCTCTCTGGGCTGCCGGTGCATACTGCCAGCTCATGTTGAGCTTCTCATCCACCGACACCCCCGAGTCCTTCTCCTCAGGGCTGCTCTCCAGCCATTCTCTTCCCAGTCTGTATTTGTGCCTGGGATTGCCACGTCCCAGGTGCAGGACCCTGCGCTTGGCTTGGTTCAACTTCATGCGATTTGCATGAGCCCACCTCTCCAGCCTGTCCAGGTCCCTCTGGATGGCATCCCTTCCCTCCAGCATGTCCACCACACCACTGAGTTTGGTGTCATCAGCAAACTTGCTGAGGGTGCACTCTATCTCACTGTCCGTGTCTCCAACAAAGATGTTGAACATCACTGGTCCCAGTATGGACCCCTGAGGAACACCACTCATCACTGGCTGCCAATTGGACATGGAGCCATTGACCACAACCCTGTGAGTGCGGCCAGCCAGCCAGCTCCTTACCCACCGAGTGGTGAGTTACGTGGTGTTTTGGAACACTTTTGGGTGAATTGCTACGGCATTAAAGTATCCTTTCTTTAATGTCCCAAATATTTTGTTTATTATATCTAAAGGCAGCATTGTTCCACAGCTGGAGAACTGTGGGTTAGGCACCGTTCCCATTTACTTCCACCTGCTTTGAAGTTCGCTTTGTGCTGTTGTTTGTGGGAGGAATATCACGGCAAATTCATTCAAAAATCACCAACCCAACGTAGCCTAAAGTTGTGTAGTTTCAGCTTAGCTTTCAGCAGCTTATTTACCGAGGGTGAAGTTAAGAGAGCTAAAGAATAGTTTTAAATTATTTTTAAGGCGTTCCAAGCAATTCCTACCTTGGCCGTTCTTGCTTTCCTGTTTTTAGAGAAGGCAAAGAATTCCAGTGCTGAGATCAAATAAGTTTGAATTGACCGGTTATGTCAATTTTAGTGTAGGGTAGAAAGCAGGAACTTCAGAAATGCTTGTTGCTGACGATCTGTGTCCCAACTGTTACACGTCAGCAGTTTTTCATCAGAGAAAGGCTGAAGGCTTTATTTCTTCACTGTGGGTTTTGAGTCTGTACAAGCCCCTTCTTTGAGGCACTGCCTGGAAAAGAGGGTGCAAGTGTGTCTCTTGAGGGGAAAATATTCCCAGAGCTGTTTGGAGTAGGCAGCTGAGAGATTGGTTGTGCTCAGCCAAGAGGATGAAGAAACGGCTTGCGGTTCCACGCTAGCTCTTGTGGGCTTGGCTACTTGGTAGGGCTGTAATAAAGGTTTCAGAGGTGTCTTCTCGTAGCTGGTAGAACTGGCAGGGTAGTTGGCATGTCTCCACTTCAACCTCTGCTTGTCACTGGCTTTTGCAGTTTTAGGAGGATACAAAGCCACTTCCCTCTGGGGTATCAAGAACATAGATAAATCACAGACTGGTGAACAAGAAGCTCAATGTGAGCTGGCTACCACTCCAGCTCTGGACTCCTCAGCGCAGGAAGAACATGGACCTGTTGTTCAGATCCAGAGGAGGCCATGGAGTTGCTCTGAGGGCAGGAGGCCCTCTGCTTGGGAGGACAGGCTGAGAGAGTTGGGGGGGGTCAGCCTGGAGAAGAGGAGGCTCCGGGAGGACCTTAGAGCCCCTTCGAGCCCCTTCCAGTCCCTCAAGGGGCTCCAGGAGAGATGGGGAGGGACTCTGGATCAGGGAGGGGAGCCATAGGATGAGGGGGGAAGGTTTGACACTGAAAGAGGGGAGATTTAGATGAGATATTAGGAAGAAATTCTTTTCTGTGAGGGTGGTGAGAGCCTGGCCCTGGTTGCCCAGAGAAGCTGTGGCTGCCCCATCCCTGGAGGGGTTCAAGGCCAGGTTGGATGGTGATTTGAGCAACCTGCTCTGGTGGAGGTGTCCTTGCCCATGGCAGGGGGCTTGGAATTTGATGATCTTTAAGGTCCCTTCCAACTCAAACAACTCTATGATTTAGGTGGCATTTTGGGAAGAAATTCTTTGCTGTGAGGGTAGTGAGAGCTTGGCCCAGGTTGCCCAGAGAAGCTGTGGCTGCCCCATCATCCCTGGAGGGGTTCAAGGGCAGGTTGGAGGGGACTTTGAGTAACCTGGTCTGGTGGGAGGTGTTCCTGCCCAGGGAAGGGGGGGTTTAAACTGCATGATCTTGATGGTCCCTTCCAACCTGAGCCATTTTGTGATTCTGTAATTTGGCACAGGGAAGAGAAGCAGTCTCCATAAAGACAAGTGTATGCAGTTTCCATAGAACCTCCTCCTTACCCTAAAGTGTATAACACGTAATCTGTGGTGGCAATGGGATTAACACATTTGCCCCTTAATGGCTCTGAAGGAATAATTGTGATGTCTCGGGTCAATAATTGTGTGAACTAAGGAGGATTTGCTTGATGCACCATAACGTCTCCTTCAGAGCCATTCATCCCTTTTGAGGGCCTAGGAACCATTTGAACTCTTTGAGTCCCTGTTCATTATGCTCTGTCCTCTGTGTGCGCGTGGTCAAGACTTGGAAGGCGTTAAAAGTAAACTCCTGGGTATGTTGACAGATCCTCTGATTCAGTTCTAAGATACCACGTTGCTGGTATTTTTTTTTTAATTTATTTTAATTTTTTTTAAAGTTGAAATGAGGCCTGCAAGCAAATCTGAGATGATACAGGGGATCGCTTCCACAATCCAATAGGAATTTCTCTTCCTTCTCTCCTTCCCCACGCTGAACTCCTCTCCTGTATTTATATGAGCTGTCGCTCCGCTGGTTTTCCATGGAAAGGGGAAAGGGGGGGAGCTGGGCAGAGTTAGCTTTGGGGGTTTTCTTTGAGGTTTCTTCTATAAAGCTCGTTTCTATATGGAATTATTTCTCTTTTAGCCCTCTCTCACCCCTCCTATCTGCGTGTTCACCAGATAAGGGCGAGCGGCTTTTGAGTTTGACTTTAAGGAAGGCATGCCTTTCTGATGGAATAGATTAAAAATACTCTTACCCTGAAAAATACAGCTATTTTCACCATCTGTTTGCAGATATAGTTTGATAACGAGAGAGAACAATTTAGATCCTTCTGGAAAGAATACACTGAATTAATGTAAAATTAGCTGTGTAAAACTCATCGGAATTAAATATATATATGCAGGAAACACTATTGTTCTTAACACATACTCCACCAACAAGTCTATCCAGCATACAGTTGTTTTTCTGGTTATTTTTCTATTGTAGTTGGCATTAATGGTTCTGATTCCATAACACTTTACATTGTATCCGTCACCTACGTTGATGTAAATGGGTATTTTGGATTAAATACTTGGCAAATTCAGGACCCAATCTGGGAAATGCTTTCTGCTGGGGGTGGTATTTGGTCCTCAATACCCTTAGACTTCTTCAGGCTTCTCTCTTGGGAGGGAAATGTTTGCAACTCTCACTAAAATTTGTGCGGCGTTTGGGATTGAATCCCTGCAGGTGCCAAATGGCAAACACAATTTATGGCTCCGGGTGTGGATGTGCAGCCTTTCTCCTAGAAATTGGTGTCACTCAGGTCTCACCATCCCCTGTGGGAAGCAGCCCGGCCCTCTGATTTTAGTGTCCGAGAGGAGATCTTCTCAGCAGGGTACGGAGCTCTGTCTTTTGCTTATGGTGTGGAACAGGTAGCCACGTGCCACATGACAAGCATTGAGCGGTGGGACGCCTCGTGAGTCACAACATTTTCCTGGCACCGATATTTCAGCGGATTAAAAAAATTCTCCGCTTGAAATTTGCTACTTTTTATTTTGTCAAGTGTCAAGAGCAGGTATGGGGCCATCCAAGAAACCATGTATGAAGTTCCTGATTTACACAAGAGTTTCCCTGTAAAAAAGCCTTGATTTCAGCCCATTCTGTTTTCCGCGGAAACCACACGGGAGCAGTGTGGTCTAGCCTTTGAGAAAGGCGCCGCTCCTCTTCCCTCTGCTGACTGAACTTACCTGTCAGAGGATGTCTCCGTCCCAGATATAAGAACACAAAACTGATGACAAGTAAAATATTTTCACAGAATATCCGTCTTTCACCTTGCAAATACTCCTTTGTGAGAAATCAGATTGTCAGTGCGGGCTGCTCGGAATACTTGCTATGTTGAATGAAATAAAGAATAAAGACTGTATTTTGTGCTGCTACATTCCATGGCCGGCGAATATGAAATAAAAAAGAAGAAAAAAAATCTCCTACGATTACCGTGAGTCCATTAGCTATAATCAACTCACAAATGGAAGACACCGATATTTCATTTCATCCCTCTGACAAGATGTAGTTCCCAAGAAAAAGAAGAAAAAAACCCCAAAAAACAAACTACCTTGGAAAAAAGCTTCAAGAGTGTTTTGGGTGTGAATGGTGAAATGTTTCTAGGCTTTGTGTAGACTTACAAATGTTGAAATTATTTCAGACTGAGAATCTCTGTGCAGGCTTTGCACTATAATTAATAACTTTGCTTGTCAAAGGTAAGCAGTGGATCCTTCCTGGAAGGTCAGGAGTAAGTAAGGTCTTTGTGGTACCTGGTACTCCCAGGAAAAGAGTAAAAGGTTGCTGTTGTGTTTGGCCCCATCATATGGACCCGTAAGATGGGAGACCCGCAGTGTGCTGTAGGGAAGACCCCCTTGCTGTATCCACAAGCACAGATTGTTTGCCTGGGGCTTGTTATGGAGAAGGAAAGGTCTTTCCTGCCCAACCAGCCCATGTTCAATGCTTTTCTTTTCTGCTTCCATAGGTGTTGGCCTAGAGGGACCCAATGCTAAAACTCCTGGCAACACCTCCACAGGCCTTCCAGAAGAAACTGGCCTATGCGCCAAAAACAAAGTGTAGAAAGTAGACCTGGGAGTAGTTGCTGCTGTCTTCTCCCTGGCCGGGGGAAGGTAGATGGGAGCACTGGTCAAGAAGGCTTTCACTGGGAGAACGGGGAACCAAATGGCAGGTCTGAGGAGGTGCAGGTATTTGCTGGTATAAGACCTCGAGGACCATTATGGAGAGACTAGTGTGAGCATCATAGATCTGACATCCAACTGGACTGAAATTTCAGAGTCGTAGGGTACATTTTTAACATTTAGACTCAAAACCTTTGGTCTTGTTACTTGCTGGTCCTCAAAGCCTCAAGGAGTGAAATTCCTGCTCGGCTACTCCAGCCTGTGCCTCATCTACACCACCTGATCCCCAGCACTTGGCAAATACCGGCATCGACATAACTGGACACTTTGTTCTTGCTGTATTTCCTTCCTCCCAAAACCAGTGAACAAGGTCAATGTTTTTTTTATGAGATGAGGGATTTTATTTCGATGGTCCCCTAGTCCTTCTTTGTTTGCGTGTGGAAAGGAAGACCTCCTGTTGTTTTGATATGACGGCGAAGGTCACTTTCGAGGCTGCTTGTATTTGGCTGATGCCAAAAAAAAGGCTGCAAAATCTGCTGTTTGATATTTTCAATGAAGCCCTAGTTCCTGGAGTCGAGTGTGATGTTGTTTTGTTTTGGATGCCCCCTTTATTAAAAAAAAATAATAAAAGCCAAAAAGATTTTGGTTTCCATAGATTTAGGGGTGAAGTGGGGGAAACTTGCACGAAACAGACTGTTTACTAGTAAACAAAAAAGGAAAATAGTAAAAAAAAAAAAAAAAAAGGAAAGCAAATAAATAACTCCAAACAAATACAGTAATGATTTTAAGTTAGTCTTAGAGTTCTCAGGGTGGATAGAAGGCTGGAGAGAGTTGCACAGGCTGAAGGCTTTCTCTCTTTATTACCCTGAAAAACAAACCAGGACCTTTATTTTGGCCAGGCAATAGTGCTGAGTTGGGTACTACAAGATAGAGCCAGCCAGATTTGGAAAATCTTCACCTATATAAACATAATGGCATATAGATGTTGCCTGTAATGTTGAATTTAACAGAAACCTTTATGCTTACGGGCTGCTGTCAGACATAGGTCTGGTGGAACTATGAATCTCTCCACGTGGCCATGACTAAGGCATCGCTCCCTCCTGGAGGATGAGTAGTAGAAAGGAAAGGAAGGAGGAAAAGAGCACGTCGGACCTGTACAGGGGAGATCAGTGAAAACCCCAAAAGGAGGGAAAGAGTTGAGAAAATTCAGCAAAGGCTCTACATGTCATCTGGTACTCCTCCAAGCCGAGACAGCCTGATTTCTTAGGAAACAAGATGTATGAATCCACTGGAACCATTTTCACTCAACAGAGTTAAAATGGTGATGTCTACTGGATACCATGGGGTTGCTGTAAGAAATGAAGTGCAGTCTGTCCGTGCCCTTGTATGCCCGTGGTGGCATACAAAAGAGTTATGTCAACAATTTTAATCTGGAATTAGGATTCTAAATCAGAAGATTCAGAATTCAGGATTCTCCTGATTCAGGTGAATCTCCCTACTTGAGAGGAAGGCTTCTGGACATCCTAGTGCTGCCCCTGTTCAGAAGAGGACTTGGGAAAAAGCCTGGCTTGGATTGAAATCCCGGGATCAGTATTTGGAATATCTTCTTGCAATAAATATTTTTATAAATATATATATTTATTTTATATATATATATATAAATAATAATTTTACTCAGGAGTGCTACCTGGGAGGAGGTTCAGCTTGCCTACAATTCCAGCTTATTTTTGTCAGGTTCCCACAAAGCTTATTCTTTGAGTAATTCTTCCCTCCCCTCCCTTTATTTTAATGGAATCCTTCACTTTGAGGACAATAAGGGAAAAAAATTAATGAAGTGCTGGCCAGCTATTTGGTGGTTCAAGAAGTTCCTGATAGTTTGACTCTACAGATGGAGCCCACTCTCACAGCATATAACAAGAAGATCACTGGCAGGCAGCAAGAGTTTCTTCAAGGAAAGGAGACCCTGTCACTTCAAAAGCTTCAATATTTTCTTAAAAACGATAAGAAAAGATGCCATCAATGAGAATACACAGGAGATCCGATGTTTCATTAACTGTAGATTACAGTGATCTTTGTCACCTCACATTTGAAAGGCAAGGCAGGGAATCAACACATCGTAATTTAATAAAGATAGGGTGAAATCCTTAGTGTGTGACCTCATCCACCCATTTTTTGGGTAAAGCTCAAGTTGCTGGGACAGGTATTTGAACAGGACCATACTATTCTTCCACTCTAATTTCCAAGTATGGACCAGCGTCGAATGCAAAGGAACTTCTCCAGCATTAGTAGGTTTTCAATTAATTTCCTTCCAGCTATCTTGTTGCTTGAGTTTTAATGAAATGAAAAACATGTTCAACAATTTATTAAGGATCTGGAAGATGTACAAAACATATGACTTGATATTTTAAGGGTTGAATCTTCATACTGTTGAAATTTGGCATAAATCCACCAAAATCAATGCGATGGAGGTATCTAGATTTACACCAGCTGAAAGGATCTGCTCTCAGTTTTCTTCACAGTCTTTATGGCATTCTTCCAGCCTGAAAACAAATAGTGAAAAATAATACACGGCGGTGTTATTAGGCTGCCCATATCTCAGTCGGTATCAGGAAAATAGCTGCATAAACACACATAATGTAGGTGCCATAATCCAAGGTGAGAAGGGAGAAGGTGTCCCTGTGTAGAATCATAAAATCATAGAATGGTTTGAGTTGGAAGGGACCTTAAAGATCATCGAGTTCCAACCCCCCTGCCCTGGGCAGG
>JAOQGH010000023.1:16747206-16763783 GCA_025769975.1 Gallinago jamesoni
TAGTCTTGAGTGAGTTTGGGCTGACTAATCTTGAGTTCTAGTAGCGTTTGGGAAGGGGAACTACAACTGAGAAGATAAAGGTTTTGTACAGCCACTGCCAGTCTGCTTGGTGCCAGGCCAGGTATTTTATCATCTTAAATATTTGGCTGTGGGCGGCAGGCTTGTAAATTACAGTATTTCCAGCAGTGTTACAGCTTTGCACTGACCACTTTCACCTGGATGTGTGTCCTGTTGGTCAGAGAATAGTTTTCTTTTGGTTTCCTGGTGGTTTTGGCAGAGCCAACTACGAAATGCTTTGGACTTGCTGAGAAACACAGATCTCTTTTCGTTTTTATTGAATTATTCTGATATTTAGGAACTGTTTTTCCCTGTTGGGTGAGGTAGTGCAAAGATACTTCCCGGTACTTGGGAAAGTCAATTGTGCAAGTTTTGTAAAACGTATCATCTTCATGTAAGTGATGACCAGCCTCAAATTTCTGGTACCCTGGTAACCAAGACAAAAATTGTCTGGTTGCTGTGGTAGCAAAGAGCTAAACTGCTCCCTTGAGGGAGCCCTGGGCTTCCTGGGCGGTACTGGGGGAGGCTTGAGGAGAAGCCACGACCTAAGAAAACCAGTGAGTCTTAAAAACGATAAGTAAATCAATAAATGTTGGGGAAGGGGTTACTGAAAGAGGTGCAGGGGTTGGTGCTGTCCCTTTGTCACGCTGCCTACCTGTTTATCATCAACAAGGTTTAATCACAATGCTGGAGGGCTTATTAGTCTTTTAAAAGATTGGAGCCAAACAAGTTACTTTTGCATGTTCACAGACTATACCGGTGTTCACGTGGGCTTTGTACACCCAAAAAAACCCTTGGTTTGTAACCTTTTATTGCCTCTCTGCAATGAGATTGCGTGAACCTGAGGGCTCTGAAGAATCAGAGGGCTTCTGAGGACTCAAAATATTTACACTTTTTGAATTGCAAAATTTGTTTTAAAAGTATTACTTTAGGATGCAAGGAAATCACACAAAAGGTGTGTTTCCCAGGAAATAAATCTGCCTTGGGAGTTAGTTCTTGTTAGAGAATTAAAGAGTGGAATTTGTTGTTCATTTCTCTTCAGCATTCCATTTTGTGCCACCTCACTTAGTGTGTGGGCTGATTATTTTTCTCTGGGTAGCACACAGCTATAGTGTTTTGATAATTGTTGAGGGAGAATGTGCAGTGTTTGAAGGCTAGATGGGACACATGATGTCCCACCTACGTGAGCAGGAAGCATGCATGAGGCTTATGGTAGCAGGATATTTCTGCTACAGTAATTAGCACTGGAATAGTTAAACTTGAGGTTTTTAAAGATATTGTCATCTTCAAGGCTTTAAGTTTCTGGAATGGAAAGCCAGGGCTGTATGCGTTCTTCTCTAGGGACCTCCTCACAATGAGAGTGGGAGATATTTTCTGTATTTAAATAAAATAAGCTTTCCTTTTACAGTGGATTCAAGAGTTCTGCTTAGCTATCCAACCCAATGAAAGCTGGACAGAGGAAAAAATATTACATAAAATTCTCTGGTTTAATTTGGGTAGGCTAAAAAGTTCTAAGTCACTTCTGCATACAGGTATTGAAAACCCTGATGTCGCCTGGGTGGACTTGAAAACGTTACCTTGTCTTTTCCAATGCCATTTACTATCTTTCAGACATGCCTGCAGTTAAAAAAATGGAACAGGAGTAATAGCTGGTGTCTTTCACCTAACAAAATTGTTCAGAATTTCTCAACAGGTTAATGTTATCAGCTGTTTCCAATTGCACAAAAAACACGGCCTATTGAAAAATCTCTTTTTGGCCATCAGGTGTACCATCATTTAATTTCAATTAAATATTACTGGTTTACTCTAGAAGTGCTATTCCACCTTTGGGAAATGTCAAGAGGATTGCAGATATTTTGGCTATTGTAATGGTGATGGAAGAGAGATTAAATTGTAGGAAGGGATGTTAGTGACTGCACAGGAGGGAAAGGATCTGGAAAGGAGGGGGAAGGGACCAAAAAGCAGTTGTCTCTTCTGCCTGAGGTTGTAGAATTGTTTAGGTTAAACAATGCTAATTGTTTAACCTAGAACAGCCAAGTCACTACTTAACTATAGAATCATAGAATTGTCTAGGTTGTAAAGGACCTTAGAGATCATCTAGTCCAACCATCAACCTAACCCTGACAAAAAAATAAATAAGAAATAAAAATCACTCATCATATTCCTGAGGACCATGTCAACCCGTCTTTTGAACACCTCCAGGGATGGTGACTCTAGCACTTTCCTGGGCAGCCTATTCCAATGCTTAGCAACCCTTTTGGTGAAGAAATTCTTCCTATCTCCCCTGGCACAACTTGAGGCTGTTTCCTCTTGTTCTGTTGCTTTGTACTTGATGGAAGAGACTGATCCCCACCTCATCATGTTCAATCCTTCCTTCCTTTCCTAGATTAGCATCCTTCCTGCTTAATTTATCCTACATTAAGCTATAGAAAATAAGTAATTGCAGGAGGAAATACCTCAAAAGGGTATCTACCTTTGATCTCCATCCATGAGTTCTGGAATCCAGTTCCCATTCATCATTGACACCAGTCTGGAGCTTTCGCAGTGCCTGCTGGTGACATCTTCATAAGAACTTGACATGGTTTAGTATATATTTATATTTATTGTATCTATTTCATTATTTTCTTTTTATTTTATTATTAATATTTCATTAAAGTAGATTAGTCTCTTTCTAAAGTCATAAGTCTCATTATCTCTCTTCTTCCTTTCCTTGGAGTGAGAGGTGGGGGAGAACATCTGTCATTTTGCCATTGGCCAACCTGGCCCAAACCATAACAATAATGGCTGGTGCTTCTCGCTTGTTTGGGGTGGTCACACTGATAATCCATAGACGATCTGTTTTGAAGTTGCTGCTGGGTTTCTTTTTTCCTCCTTTTTGTTCTCTTTGTAGACTTAAAATGTGCCATGTGTTTTGAAAATCCTATGGAACATCAGAAACTTCCTGCTGAACACACCTGACTCTCTTGTTGTGTGTGTCTGGTTGTTGGTGGTGTCGACGTGGGGTTTTTGTTCAAGTTTTTTTTGCCTCTCAGAGTTAAAGCTGAATATATTGTGGTCTTTGGGTTCTGAACAATGCCGCGAAGGCTGGCATTTGGTCATCAGGACTTGCTTTGTACGAGGTCTTTGTTCCAGGTCTTCTGCGTTTAAACCAATGCTAAATGCTGAAGCATCATAATCAGGTTTGCTTTACATTTTTTTAACTGATGTTAAATGACAGGCTCTTTGTTTTCCCGATTTTCTTAATTGCTTGTAGTCGATCTCCTGGGTATCCTAACTATCTTTTGTGACTGGTAGTTTTGAGGATCATTGCAACTGCCTTTCAACCTCACATCCCACTGTTTGGACTTCCAAATTTTTACTGTTCCAGCCAGCACTTGGTCTCCAAAATGGCTTGGAACAGATTTTACCTTCTCTTGAGTGTTGTTCTAGTTTGCACATTCCCTTTTTTCTTCATGTTTCAGAATGTACTTTGTGATCTAATTGAGCTCTGCCTTGCATTCCTTTCCTCCCCTCTATGATATCTGGTTAGCTTATTTGTTTTTTAAGGAAAGTTGTGGATAGTTTGTAGGCACATTTGCCATGTGATTCTGCTGGCTCTTCTGCCTTCCGGAATGGGAGAACCCTGGACAGTTGGGTCTACAGATTTTCCTGTTTGGTTTGTGGTAAGCAAAGCAAGGACTCAGAGCTCATTAAAGATTAAAAAAAAAAAATAAAATCAAATTTCTAGAAATGATCTTTTTCGTTCTGCATGTGAATGAAAACAGTTGAAAAGAGAAAGGAGATTTATTGGGAAAACTTGAATTATTTTGTTTTGAATTATTTCTTTAAATGACAGGTTGAATTCAGCATTTTGACACCAGAGAAAAGATTTTAAAGAATTAAACATATTTACTGGTTAGTCAATTCCTTTGAACCCTTTACAGAAGGTTCCACACAAGCCATGCCTTCAGTTTCCAGTAAAAATTGGTGAGCGTTTCCAAAAGTTGATGTTGATTTCTCTGCGACCTCCATCCTAAGTTGGCACCTTTTTTTTTTAAAAAAAAATAAAAAATAAGAGCAGACTGATTTTTAAGTACCCTGGCAATTACTGTGCTGGTTGTTGCTGATGGTTCAAAAAAAGTCTCTCCCTCCAAATTTGAGGGAGTCCTGTCTGTTGTTAACGCTCCTGATGAGGCTACGGTGCCTATCTGCTCTGATTCACCGGTGCAACCAATATCTGTGAACTCTCTGAGGATGTTCTTGGCAGCTGCAGGACATAATTACCACATTTGAGAATATCTTTTAGGCATTTGGATCTATGGCTGGCTTTTTAGATTGCTCCCCTGCTAACTAATACGTTACTGGTTTGACACAATTGACAGCTGGCTGGGCTGGTGGCTAAAGAACTGCCTCTGGGGCTGTCTCACAATGAGGTTAATGATGGACTAGATGAGTTCCCTGCCTTTCCTATACATCATTTACCTGGAATTGTGCTCTTCCGTGATGACAAGGGATGCGACCAAATGGCCATATGTACTAAACGGTGCAGCTATTCCGCTGGGCCAAATTTGGACTTATTTACTGGTTTTTGAAGGAGCGACAACAGGAGCAAAAAATGTCTGCTCTGAAAATGCACTGTTTTAATAAAGGAAAGGACTGTCGAACATCCATTTTGGGCTGGACTCATACTTGTTAACGGTCTGAGCATCCCTTATCTCTCTCATGTTGTTATGATCCGCAAAGGAGTGTTTGTACTTCTCTCTGCTCTTGGTTTTTCTTCCTCCCTACAGGACTTCTGGAGCCCGTGACTAATGATGCATCTGTGAAGCTTCTATGTAGATCCCATGTCTGTAAGAGACTTGCACATGGAAGTTTAATAGCTATTTTTCTTGTGAAACTTCATCTGTGGTCAGCTGTGCAAGGTGAAGAGCAATCATAACGTTGATATGCAGGGCTGATGTTTCAAACAGAGCCACAGGAAAATAATTATTATATCTGGGGAGGGCAGCTCTAAAGGGATTATTTATTTCCCCCCCACACCCCCTGTAAAGCTTTTCCTTCTTTCTGAGATGGATGAAATAGTTAAATCATTTTAAAAACATATTCCCATCCTCCCTGACTTAAGATCTATTCCTGCAGTATGTATGGCGTGGGGGAGATACTGTAGCATTTTTATGAGGAGATAAAATATTGGCTTAATGATAATTTGGCAAAGTTTCAAGATGTCTGAGAAGACTTCCTGGAAATTAAAAACAACTCAAATGTAAGAGAAAATTAAGCTGGTGACCCCAAGTACAAAAGGGGAAGAGCTCAGACATCTATTCTTTCCTGCTCCTTACTTTATTCTCTCTCTCTCTCAATTTTTTTTTTTAATCCCCTCTTGCTAATCATCTCCCCTTGGCCCTGGCTGCTCTTATGACAAGGTGGAAGGAACAGCCTGGTGTAAATTTGCTATTGCTATAGCTACACGCGTATAATTTTCCAGGGGTTTTATTTTTTGAGGACGGCAAAACTTAAGGAGAAACTTTCCAAATGGATTATGTGTATCTGACTGGGCTCATTGAGGCCAAACCCTCTTTCTGCTTGCAGCCTGAGGGCTGGGGAGAGACACTTGGTTCTTTGGGGAAATTAAGTTCTCCCTATGTTTGAGCCATTTGCGCCAATTTTCTACGTGGAAATGTCATAAGTATCCGGAGATGCGATGCAGGATGCCCTGGAGGCTATTTTGGTCTTCCTATTGCTGCTGCCTGTATGACAGCATCTGAGCAGACTTCCCCGTGCTCCTCGCTCGTAGAGACCTGGGCTGATCCTCCTGCCCATCCTCAGATGAAGACCTTGGTTTTGTGATCCCTATGGGTTTTTGGTCAGGTGGAAAATACAGAATCGGGCCTACGGAGACCTCTTGCAGCATGAGGAATAATTCCTCCTTCCTCCAGCCTTTGACCTGATGGCTGGGAAGAGTGGATGGTGCGTTCATTGGAGACAAGTTCCTTGGTTTGGCTTTTCAGGAGGATGGGAAGAGGTTTTGATGTTTCAACGGCGCGGAGCCAGAGACACCATCGACATGTTTCACTTAATCACTGCCACATCACTCAGATGGTGACAGCATTTAATTTCTGCGCAGCAGACGTACCATGAGAACTGGCTGTGCAGAGGCTGCGCGTCTTATTTTAATCCTTTGTATGATTTAGGCCTTTTGGGAAATTGCCAGGTTTTAGACTTTTGTCAGCACCTCCTCTCTCTGTCGTCTTCCCCTGTATTTCTGGGAAAGATGGAGCTGGATTGGGATATGGCGCACACAAAATGGAAACTTGAGAAAGCCAGGGAAAAGGGATATCAGGAAATAAGTTGCATTTGGTGGTGGCGGCGGTGTTGAAATGTGTGTATGGAAAAAAGCTTGCCGTCTTTTGTGGTTACAGGACATTTTGTGTCACCTCAATGTAATGGATGCTCCAGTCTGCAGGCAGCCTGAAACAGTCGCTGTCAGGGGTCTGACCCCACTGCCTTTAAAGTATAGAGCACGGAGAGGGCTTGTGGAGCATTCCTGGAGCCTAGAATAGTTGGAATTTTGTCTCGGGGAAAGGCAACTGGTGCTAAGGAAAGCTCTGGAAACGCTGGTCCCCGCGGGTCAGAGCTGCGTTGCTGCAACACATCAGCCTGGGGGCCGCTGCCATCGTCTGCGCCTCCCTCAGGTGTCAGCGGTTCGAACGCTGATGAAGTCCAGCCTTTTAGAGCCATCATTCACAGCCTTGACCCCGGTCCCTGATAAAAGTCAGCACTGGCTTTCAGGTTTCTTTCCTTCCTTCCTTCATTTATTTATTTATTTTATTTAGAGGCCAGCCCCTTAAAAGCCGAGGTCTGAGCCTTGCACTCTGACCTGTTGTTACTTGCTGTTCCCATTCCTAGCCTCTTAGCTCATGTCCTGCCCGTCATCTGGCGTGCTCCAGAACCTCTTTGGAAAACTGCACTAATTACCTCACTCAGCCTGTGGAGCTGGTTTCTTGTCAAAGCTCAAGTAGCGAAACTCTCCTTTTTCTTTTTCTTTCTTTTTTCTTTCAGACAGAGATTAGAGAAACTTATGTTTGAAATGGCTCTTAGTCCTCTCCCCTTCTTCATTACTCTCTCTCTGCTTTGGATGCTTCCTCTTATGGTGGGCCTTTTAAAGCAAACAATTACACATCCCACTGCTCAGGGTATGTCTTCTGCTCTGGCTTGAAGAACCAGAGTCACTGAGAAGAACCTTAGAGAAGATGTTGCCTGCTGCTTTGACCTCATGGCAAAATGCTTTGGAGTAGGATGCTCTGAACAGGCCAGCTCTTGATCTAGGCTTTCCGTAATTACAGAAATGTGTATGTTCTGAGACTCTTGGGTTGTTTGTGGAGGACAACGGGGAGGGCAATTTTAGTGGAAGCCTTTGGGAATAAATAGGCTTTGGTCCAAGTTGGTCAAAACGGAAAGGAAGGTCCAGAAAACCGAGACTGGAGTTGGGCAAGAAAGGTGAGAATTCACAGTGCATCTCCATAGACATCTGGGTGTCAGCTTTGTGCTTGCCACGAGGAGAGAGGTCAAGAATTTAATGTGTCTGGACTCCCTCACTTGGTTGGTGGCATCAGCAAGGTCCATGCAGAGACTGTCAGGGAATTTCCCCCAGTAATTGCCACTTTTAGGGAGAAACTGAGCTGGTGGTTCAGAAGTGCCAAGATAAGCCAGAGATAAGATTTTGTGCCTGATTTCTTAAAGGTCTCTGAGACCTTAAGATCTCTGTAAAGCTTTAGGAGCTTTTACTCCCTTAAAAACAAGGATACCAGCCTGCCCAACCTCAAAAAGAGACTTCAGTCTACATTCTGTCTTTGCAGAATTTACAATGAATTTAAAAAAAGGTGTGAACTGAGGAAGAGGAAGAAACTATAAAGACATCAGTGCAATTTCAAAGTCTGGTTGGCTGCCTGCTTTTTGCTTTTTTCCCACTTGAGGAAATTGTTCAGGGAACCGGCTGTACGTCTGTGAATTGGCAACGTCTGTGAAATTTTGGATAATCTCTAAAAGTCTGTGTCAGCTACATAAAAAGATCTTGCTTGTGGGATTCAAGTAATTAGGCTATAAGTAATGAGTAATTAAGGAATTAAATAATATTATGGGATTTCAAAAACTCTTTTGGGAGGCTGAATGAACGCATTTTGTTTGCTACTCTCCTGTTTAACAGCATGTAGGTCAAATATTACGTGTGCCTGCTGAGGCATGAATTTGGGGTGGGGGGTCAAAGAGCTTGTTCTAGGGATGCTGGATGCGTTCCCATCGGCACGGGCCGATGGATCTGTGCGCTCTCATTTCACGCGATGTGGTTCCCCTTCCAACACCCAATCCTTTTAAGTCTGTTCTCTCCTTTAGTGGCAAAGGTAAGGTGGGCATATGGAATCATGGAATGGTTAGAGTTAGAAGAGACATTAAAGACCATCCAGTCCTACACCCCTGCCCTGGGCAGGGACACCTCCCACCAGAACAGGTTGCTCAAAGCCACAGCTTCTCTGGGCAACCTGGGCCAGGCTCTCGCCACCCTCACAGCGAAGAAGTTCTCCCTGAAAAATTATCTAAATCTCCTCTTTTTCAGTTTGAAGCCATTCCCCCTTGTCCTATCGCTACATGCCCTTGTAAAAAGTCCATCTCCAGCTTTCTCCTGTAGGCTCCCTTTAGGTACTGGAAGGCTGCTCTAAGGTCTCCCCGGAGCCTTCTCTTCTCCAGGCTGAATCCCCCCAACTCTCTCAGCCTGTCCTCCCAGCAGAGGGGCTCCAGCCCTCCCAGCATCTCCGTGGCCTTCTCCGGACCTGCTCCAACAGGTCTGTGTCCTTCTGATGTTGGTGGCCCCAGGGCTGGAGGCAGCACTGCAGGGGGGTGGCCCCAGATCAGAGGGGCGTTATTCCCTCTGAGTTCTGGGTCTTCAGCAAGACTGAAGTGTTGGTGGTCCCACTATGGATGCGAGCAGGCTGCCCTGGAATGGTGACCAGAACTTCCTCTTATCTGGAAAAGGAGCAGAGAGGTGTGGGCATGTACAGCCCGAATGTCACCTGCTGATACGATTTAATTCAAAGGGAAAGGCATACGGCTGGGTTGTTTTTTAATTGCAGCACTGTAGAAATTCAAGGTAACCATCAGGGATTTCATCAGAAGGCCAATGACTAGAGAGGTATGGAAAAAAAAAATAGGCTAAAAGGAGGAGTTACATTTTCTCACTAGACTCCCTATGAATCAGATTCTTGGAGAGGAACGTGTGTTACAGATACACGCAATAGAGTTTTGCATCTAGAAAATGATACCTGGGACTTCAGGTCTCAAAGACTTTGGACGTTTATCTGTTGTAAATGTAATTGTATCTAGAAGTAAATAAGACTCCGCAATTTATAGGCGCTTTAATCTTGCACTATTTATGGACATGGAATTGCTTAGAATAATGCTGCCTTATTTTATACCGATGGCATTGTATTTTTACTGCTGTGGTAAGGGTTATTTCAGCTGTGAACCTTTATCGGAGCCTGCTTGTTTCTAGAGGGTTATAAACTGGCTCATGTTGTCTCTGAAGCAACATGAACGCTCGAGCTTGGAGGAAGGTAGTTAAAAATTTAAGATCCATCAGCGTACCAAATATTTATGCTTATGTATAAAAATAGAGGACTCTTCCCAAAAGGCGGATGGGTGAGCTTGTGTGAGCGTTCCAAAGAGACAGTTAAAATTAACAGCGGTTTATCTGATCCTTGCTGTCTGTTGGGTAAGGAGAGAGAGGGGGGGGGTATGCACAGAACTGAACAGAAATACTTCTGCATTCAGAGAAAGTTGTTGTAAATAGACCAAAAAGAAAACCAAAACCCCAAACCCTTCCTCCTTCTAGGAAGTGGTCCACACGCAGTGATTCTCTCGCCAGGGCAAGGTGGATGCCTTGATGCCCAGCTGGGCAAATCTCTGGCACGCAGTGGGACTGCAGGAGCATCCCTTTAATTTTGGAGAATGAATCTTAGGAAGAATGATTGAAGGAGCTGGGACTGTTTAGTTAGAGGAGGAGGAGGGGAGACCTCATCACTCTCTACAACTACTTGAAAGGACTTTGTAGAGAGGTTGGGGCTGGTCTCTTCTCTTGAGAGCTTCAAGCTGCAACAGGGTAGGTTTAGACTGGACATTAGGAAGAAATTCTTCATAGAAAGAGTGGTCAGAGACTGGAATAGGCTGCCCAGGGAGGTGGTGAAGTCCCCATCCCTCAACGTGTTTCAGAGTCGTTGAGATGTGGTGTTGGGGGATATGGTGTAGGGGAGAACTTTGTAGAGCAGGGTCAATGGTTGGACTCGAGGATCCCAAAGGTCTTTTCCAACTGAATGATTCCCTGCAGGCATAATATTTTAGTAAAAAATACATAAATTAAGATTTCTATCCCAGAAACAGGGCTGGTAGAAGCTATGTTAACACAAGATGGAGTGTACCTCCCTTCTATTTCTAATATGCGCGCTCTTCATCAGCGGTGTGTTGACGTCTCCTGCTGAATAACACTGAAAGAAGAGAGTTGCGGAATCGGGGCTGGAGTTGCTTAGCTATTGTACCCTGGGACAAAAGAGACACGTCAGGTCACTTGAGAGTGTGACTCGGGGAAGTGAGGTGAAATGGAGAAAATGCTTTGGATCTTCTTCAACCCACAGAAAGGTCTCAGCTGTTGAGTCAGCAGTGGACATGCTTGTATCTAAATTTTTAGCCCTTTTATCCTTCCCGCTGTGCTGGCACAGCTGCGTTTGGATGTTCTATGGAGGCTTCTCTCAACTGCTTAGTTTGTGCAAACCAGAGATTCTTCCGCTGACTTTCTTCTATTGCTGCCTCTGATGTCCTTAAACAATAGCCTACCTAAAGCAACCATATATGCGTGTATATATATACATATGTGTATATGTACATATATATATACTCTTCTGCAAAGAGAACATTCACACTCTGGTGTGCTGGTGTCTCAGCAGGTCAATCTATACTTGTCTCTTAGTGCTTACTCCTGCAAACGGGGATGTTTTTTATCTGCGGCTCGGTGACAGTCGGAGATTCTTTCGAAGCAGCGGAGAAAATCAAATAAACTACTTGAAATTTTATCCTTCCTGGAAGAACGGACATTGATCAGTGTACGAGAGGAGCTGGCACATCCCTATCAGCAAGTAATAGCCTCTGGGAGGTAATTTTTTTGAACTAAATGGGTGAACAAACCCTGGAAAGGGTGATCAGTAAACACCCGAATTCCACTGTACTTGAATGTCAACCAGGATACCATCAGTTCTCTTGCTGTTCATTTTTACTGTCTCTATTATTCTGCATTGTGCTGTCCTTGCCTGAGATGGTGGTAGTTGATTGTGTCAGATATTCTTGCTTTTCAGTGAGAGTAAATAGATTTTTGATTTAGGATAACTTTTGTGTAGCGATAGAAGGGGCCATTTTATTTTCTCTTTCCCATTAGTTACAGTTTGTTAAGATATTTGCATTTGAACGAGAACTTTTTCCTCCCTCTTTACCTCCTCCTGCCTGTTCAGGCAATGAAGTTGCATCCTTCTCATTTGAAATAGCTGCTTTTTTTTTTTTTAAAAAAAAAAAAAGGCTAAAAGGCTAATAATCCCCCAAATTACAATTATCAGTATTTATCAAAGTAAAACACGGTGTCATGCTGCATTTGATACAAAAGCATCCAGCTGAATATTCTATTAGACAGGTCCTGTGAAGTTAAAAAGATGACCGGGTTGAGTTATCTCACAATGGGAGGAAAAAGGCATGCACAATCAGATATTTAACACTCCTTTGCAATTATGGGAATTTTTATTCTCTCCCTGGTAGGGAACATAGCATTTTACTGCAGTGTTTCAAGTTTGCCTCCAATGGTATCTGATAGAAGTGCTTTTATCCCCTGAAGATACAGTACAAAATACAAATCATGATTGGTTTTATCTCAGCTGGAGCTGCCTATTTTCTAAATGAGTTTACTCTGTGCTACTGCCCATCAGGCACATTTTTCATCCTTCATCCCCACTCTTTTACTATAGCCGGGTTTAAGTCCTTTCTTCTGTCCTTTGTTCCTTCAGCTCAGCGAAGTAAACAGCAGGATTGATCTTACACTGCATTTTGGTATTGTTCCAACTGCTCATCAATAGACATGGGCTGGGAATGCACTGACTGGAAAAGAAGGGCAAGATTGAAATTCACTTTTTGTTCTTTGTGCCTTTTAGTGTGCAGCGGAATGTCCCTAATCTGAAAGCTGCTACACTGACTGCCTATCAACATGCAAATTAATCATCAAGTGACGAGTTCCATATTCGCTCTGAGTAAAAGTCTTTAAAGGTATCTGTAGAGGAAAAAAAAAAAGGAAAAAAAAGAAGAGGAAAAAAAAAGAAAAAATATTTTTTTTTTAAATGGAGTTGCTGATAACTGGCAAGGGGAAACTAATACCGCTCACTTTGCATCTATTCCCTCGTTTAGCGATGAGCCTGACGCTTTGGAAGGATGTAGGTAGAGGGAGGAATCTTTTGGTATCCTTGTAAGCAAGACAACTTAAGCTAAAGATTAACTGCAATTAGCAGCAGAGCAAAGGAGGCATTGCAAACAAAAGCAACAGCATGACTGCAAATTATTTGTACCTGCTTTTCTGAGGAAAGGCATTAGAAATAAACTTACAGATGCCGAATGCCATCGTTTCTCATTTTTTGAGCACATAGTGTTTCCACTTGTAACTTTTCCCTGGGGTCTTGAAGGATTATAATTGAATTTGGGGCTGTAGCCAGAATATACTGTACTACTCTGTTTTAATATCCATTGACTTTTATATGGCAGTTTGATAAAATGTTTGAATGCAGGGAAAATGTATGTATTCTTTATGGAAGACTAAGCAACCGGCAGAGAGTAACTGAGGGCTGGAGAAGAGCTGGCTGAGGCTTGGAGAGCTTTTTCTGGTGTGGTTTTTCTGACCGTGGAAGAGCAGTATTGCAGACCAGGGTCCGCCTTCCCATCCTTGTTGAACTGATGTGCCCGTAAATACATCGCACGAGAAACGGCACCGGCCCGGGCACCGGGTGAAAGTAGTTTAATTTGTTATCGTGGCACTGAATTAATTTAGTCTTCCTAGTTCTGCAAGACTTATTCGTCATCGTCGTCCGTCTGAAGAGACTCCCTACCGGAGAGCTGTATATATTCTGAAATCTTGAAAACTTTATTTATTTATCTGCCTTAGCCACTGTATGATTTGAATATCTATCTGCATCTTAAAGATAGAAAGGAGGAAGGAATAAGAAAGGATTGCATCCCGCTCTCACACCAGAGACCTAACCACATCCAAAGTTGCTCATAATTTTTGTGTTAGCTTACGTTTCTTTCAGCCTTCTTGTTCTGCACCCGGGGGGGAAAGTATCCTTTGCTATGTAGATAGGGTTGTAATTTTCATTCTTTCTTGAAGGCAAAAATGCTTCCTCCTTGCCTATCTCTGGAGGAATCTTTCAGAAAAAGAGAGAAAGAGAGGAAAAAAAAAAACCAACAGTGTTTTAGGCTGAGCTGTAAAGCACACGTACAGACCCAAACCTCCCCCAATTTTGGGGGGTGTGTGCTCTGCACCAGAGTGCCCAGGCTCTGGGCTCCCGGGAGAGGGAAGAGCAGAGAGACCTCACCCAGGGAGAGGAATTGGGGTCCCAGCCTGGACGCTGGCATGATTTAAGGCGTGTGTATGCCCCTAGAAATAGTTTGTTAATAGCTGAGGCTCTGCCTGCAGGCTCTGACCTCACCTTGGGCTTCTCCTGCTTGCCCGGGCTTGCTTCATGGAAGCAGCCAGAGATACGACTGTGGGAGCTGGGGTTGTTGGTGGAGAAGTGGATTTACACCTGGGCAGCAGGATGAGCCCATACGTCCAGTGTTCCCATCACTCATGGGCTCTTGGCACTGAAGGAGAGGGACTTCACAGCCTGGCCATGGGTGCTCTTGGCTCGCTGCCGAGGTATCCTGGGCTTGGGGAGAGGATATCTGAGCACACCCAGGAAGAGCTCTGCCAGTCTTTTGGGCCAAAAGGCTTAGTTTTAGTGCCTTTTGAAAAAAAATAATTTCTTTTTACTCAGAACAAGAATAGGGGCCCTCTGAAGTTTTCTCCTGGGAACAGATTCTAGTGTTTTTAACTTGGAAAACAGTGGCATGTTATGCCTTTGTTCAATTTCAGGGCTTTTTGTCTGTGTGTGTTTGTTTGTTGTTTGGGTTCTGTTGTTTGTTTTTTTTCTTAAGCAAAGGGGAGCAGGCAGCTTTCTCTGACCTACTGCTGGCCAAAACCAGCAGGGTTTACAGAGTGTCTGTTTTAAGCTGGAAGTGGCCATCTTCATCCTCTGTATCCCGGTGTTCTCCTTTGGCTTGGCTGCAGCTCTCAGCTGGGGTCCCAGCCTCTGTACCAGCTGTGAGCAGATCTCACCAGACCTTTTCACAGGGTCTGGGATCCACTTGTGAAAGCTCCTGTCCATAGGTGGGCACGTCATCGTGGTGGAGTTGCAGTCCCCACCGCTGCCCTGGGGAAGCCGGAGCTTTTCTCACCTGAAATTCACCTTGTACCCAAGGCACCAGGCTCTTGGCTCTCAGGGTGAAAGGTTTATTGGCAACCAGCCACCCTGGGCTGATTTTTTTATCTCGGGAGGGTTCAGGGGAGGCTCTGGTTGTAGTGGCACATCCATAAGCTGCTGGCATGCCAGTGAGGGATGTGTAAGCGGTCCCATAACTGAGATCTGAATCTAGCTCTGTGGGAGTCCAACGCTGTTTATAGCAAGGCTTAAAGTTTGCGTCATAGAACGTTACGGGGTTGGAAGGGACCTCTGGAGATCATCTAGTCTGACCCCCTAAATGGAAATGGACTGATTCTCGTGCTCTGTCTTCATCAGGAACACTATCGGGGGAGGCAAGTGAGCGCTGTGTATCGAGAAGGATGTCACATGGAGCCGGAAGCCTCATTGAGTCATCACTTCTGGGCCTTTTTGCTTTTCCTTTAAGCATTTTAGTCTGGAGAAGAGAAGGCTGAGGGGGGATCTGATCAATGCTTACAAATACTTAAAGGGAAGGTGTCAGGAGGACGGGGCTGGTCTTTTTTCAGTGATGCCCAGGGACAGGAGAAGAGGAAATGGGCACAAACTTGAACATAGGAAGCTCCACCTAAACATGAGGAGGAACTTCTTTATTGTGAGAGTGGTAGAGCCCTGGCAGAGGCTGCCCAGGGAGGTGGTGGAGTCTCCTTCTCTGGAGACATTCAGAATCCACCTGGACACGTTCCTGTGCATTGTGCTCTAGGAAGACCCTTTCTGGCAGGGGGTTGGACTAGATGATCTCCAGAGGTCCCTTCCAACCCCCTGTGATCCTGTGATTTTTTTGGACTGGGAGGGAGAGAAGCATTACTAAATGCATCCCCGGGTAGAATAAGCACTGGGAGAAATTAGCAGTAACTTTCCTCTTTCCTCAATGTTTAAGTGGAGCGATGAGGCTGGATGGTACCTGGCCTCAGTGCACTGCCTGTAAGTTTACCCAAATATAGAATTTCTTAAACAACTACAACAAGGCATTTTTTTTTCACTTGCTTGTGCGTAGTCCCTGTTTCTGTAACCTCTGCGTTTTGAGCATGTGAGTGGGATGGAGCTTCTTGGCTTCTCTCTGAGATGAGTTAAACCAGGAGTGCTCTCGGTTGTTAGAGCTCAGCGCGGGGGTATCGATCGCTGCCACCAGTCTTGGAGCTAGTGGGGGGGGAAAGCCAGTTGAAGAGGGCAGTGTTGACCTGCAAACGAGGAGGAAGGGTGAAGTCCTGGTTCTCTGGCGGTAGGTGATACCCAAGGCACCAAGCTTGTCTTCTCAGAAGTTGTCTTCTCTTTTGCATGGCTTCGTGAGCGTTGCTACACTACTTCTAGGCAGAAAAGAGGGACTATGGGTATCTCTTCTTACGTTCCCTCTTCCCTGTGGTTGATGGTGTGTTGAAGCACCATTACATGCAGGTATATATGAATATATATGGGTATATATGTCCACAGTTATCAAGCATTGGAATAGGCTGCCCAGGGAGTGGTTGAAGCACCATCCTCTGAGGCACCATCCCTGGAGGAATTCAAAAGATGGCTAGACAAGAATATAGTTTAGTAATTTTTATTTCCTATTTCTTATTTTATTTTTTTTCTCAGAGTTAGGTTGATGGTTGGACTAGATGATCTTTAAGGTCCCTTCCAACCTAGATGATTCTATGATTCTATATGGGGAAAGTGTGTTTCCCAGCCTGCATAAGACCTGAGCTTATGCATAGAATCATAGAATGGTTAGAGTTGGAAGGAACCCTAAAGATCATCTTGTTCCAACCCCCCTGCCATGAGCAGGGACACCTCCCACCAGGCCGGGTTGTTCAAAGTCCCATCCAGCCTGGCCTTGAACCCCTCCAGGGGTTGTGTATGGGTCCTGTCATTTTTCTTTTGCAATTCCACAGGTGGACAGGAGCCGTGGGGGGGGGGGGGGGGGGGGGGGGGGGGGGGGGGGGGGGGGGGGGGGGGGGG
>JAOQGH010000023.1:16771033-16811785 GCA_025769975.1 Gallinago jamesoni
CCTGCCCAGGGCAGGGGGGTTGGAACTCGATGATCTTTAAGGTCCCTTCCAACTCAAACCATTCTGTGATTCTATGAAAAAAACCCCACCCTACGATTCCCTCTTTTTGCCTTCTCTGGTTGTGCCCCTTCATGTCTGCGCCCTGACCCTTGGGAAGCCCCAGGAGGGGCTTTCTGCTCTCACAGAACACCACCAGCCCTTCCAGTGGGCGCTGGGGAAGGAGTTAAGGATGCAAGTTCAGCCTGAAGCTCCATTTCCTGGCTTATGTTGGCTGTTGCCAAAATCTTAATGTCATTTTAATGCATTTTTGTGTGCGTGAATCCATTTTCCAGAGCTGCCGATTGCACACACTAACCCTTTTTATGTGACTAAAAGCCAGCTGTAGTATCCTTGAAGAATCAAATGCTCTCATAGTTCTGGAAATTGCTCTGGGTGTGCATGCGTGTTTATTTGTGCGTCAGCTCTTTTAATCTTTCTCCTGAAAACCTAATATACTGTAACTGGGACATTTTCAAAAAAAAAAGAGAACACTTCAAAACAATTCTAAATATAAATGAAATCCATTTCCAAATGGCTTGTTAAAAAAAAAATATGCAGATGGTTTATATTTATTATATCATTTTTTTGTTTTATCACCTTGCAAAATTTTACAGCATAGAATCTTATTTAATGCGGGGGCATTTTAAGCAGCAATATTAGACAGCTGTATGTGCGTCATACCAAGAGATTTTTACAGGATATTAAAATTGGTTCTGATGTAACCTGGTGTTTTGAGAAGCATAGATTAGGCATTTTCCACGTTTGTAATTTTTCTGTTAAAAGTAGGCACTTTTTTTTCTCCCTCTCTCTTTCTTTTTCCCCCCATCCAAATAGCCTTTTAAGGTTTGATTTCAATTATTCTCAAGGTGTAAGGAAATTCAGGCCAGGCGATTGAGAAACCGCTCTTTGAGAATATACGGGCTAACAAAGCGTGGCCCAGATATTATCTCGGCTGAAATTAGGTATAATTAGACTCTATAGCAAATTATATACATAGTTAAGATAAATAACAAAGCGCAATGTTCATATTCTGGTGATTAATTTCCCCCTCCCCCTTCTCCGTTTCTGTTTGCTTTTACAATTTTTCCATTGCAATCAACATGAGAACTTGCTGGGTTGCAGCAGCTGAGTTAAGTGCCAGCCCAGGTTGTGTTTTTTTTATTTATTTTTTAAATTTTTTCTCAGCCTCCAACAGGCACGGGCAGGTTTAATGTTAACCGAACTCAACTACAGCTCCTCTGCTGGTTCTCACACCCTCCAGGTCAGAGCTAAATCCCCTATTAATTAAACAGAAATTATATCCGAAATAAATCACTTGGCGCAAGAGAACCCACGGTGGAATTTTTTGAAAGATGTTTGCAATAATTAAACATTCTGTGACTGATGACATTTTAAATAACTCTTAAAATGCCAACCTGTGTTGATATTTAAAATAGACTCTTCAGTGGAAAGGCAGTGAGCCCATTGAGCAAATAATACGGACTGCGTCATCCTATTTAAAAAAAAAAAGAAAAAAGGGAGGGGGAGTGGAAATTAATCATTCAACAGCAACAAAAATCCGTGCTCCTGACTGTTTTCATATGGCGAGAGTCTTAAAAGTCTGCTTTGAAGACACAGGTTGGGGGGTAATCCTGCAGATGCTTGTGGAGGAAGAGCTGATAAACTTGCAAAATATTGGCTAAATCCATCCTGGGGTTGGTGGGAGGGTGCGAGGCGAAGGAGTCATGACTTTTGGCTGGTCTTTTTTGGGGGGGTTTTGCTGTCTGTTCATCGTAGGCTGCCTCCCGCACCCTACTTTTCCTCCCACACCCCCCCAGCAATTTATTTATTTTATATTTTTTTTCAAGGGCGTTTCAAGTCAAGTGGAAGTCCCCAGTATTTTCGTCGGCGTCCCCGGGCAACACGTCGCGGGGGAATGGCTGCACGCCTGCACGGGCTCGCTTCGTCCTGTGCCCGCTGACTTTGTTAAAAACAAAATAAATACAAAAAAAAATATAAAAAAAATCCCAACAAACCCCCACCAGCAAAAAATAACTTAAAAAAAAAAAAAAAAAGAAGACACACACCACACACCCCCCAGTTCACTTCTCCCAGTATTTGTAGGGAAAATAAATATTGAGTCCTGCCCAAGTGCAGGAGGAGAGGAGGTGGGGGAATGGGGTTTTTCTGTGGTTTGAGGAACACCCAACCATTTATTGTTGTTTAGACAATTATTCTCTCACCCCATGACCCCTCCCCAGCCAGGAAGGGGTATTGGGGGGAAAAAAACAAGGAAACCCGAGGTTTGAAATATAAACAGATTTAATAGAATAGGACCAAATAATGAACAATAATAACACTAAAGAAGCAATATTGATCCTGATACCAACATAAAATATACGAGGGCCATACCCAGCCCATTCCACCAGCAGAAGTTGTGCATTCCCAGCAGGGAGATCCCGTCATACAACCCTGCGAGCGCTGCGGCTCCAGGAAGAAGGTCCAGCAATGGGGCAAGAAGTCCTTGGATTGCACCTATCATGGAAGAGAGAGAATTCCTCAGCAAACTTTCTAATTTATATTGAATGCGACGTTCGTGGTATGAAATAATCCTGTTGGCCAGCTTTGGTCAAGTGCTCACTCCTCATCCCTGCATGTGGTGAGTCAAAAACACTGAGACCTGGAAACCATAGCTGGCTATAAAGTAAATATTTTCACAAATTCAGACACCAGAGGCTTCTAAAAGTGGAGTTTTCTCAAGCATTAGAAGAGAAATTATTCCATGTCACTCAAACCAGGACGGTGGTGTAGGAGGAAAAGAAAGTGGCTGCCTGGTGGGTGATGGATGTCCTTCTTGCCCAGGTGGGAACACCACCTTGGTGCAATGCCTCTTGCAGTCTGGAGGGATTTGGGTGTCCTGTGTTGGCCAAGTTGGGGTCTGGTGGAGGCCATTTGGCTTTTGTGCTTCTCTCTTGTGACCTTGTTAGCACTGATGGCTGCAGCTGAGAGGAGGTGAAGGAGAGCAGCCACCTTACCCAGTATTGATCTGGTTACTCAAAGAAAAGTCAGGAAATCCTCTTTGTCTTGGTTTAGTGTTTTGTTTTGTAGTGTTTTTTTTTTTCTAAACTGTGTTTTACATTCCACCTGGATTTTATAGCAGGCAATTTCAGCAAGAGGCACGGGGAACCAAGAGAGTTGGCGTGTCTTTACTTGAGGGGGGAAAAAAAAATAGTCTTTCACATTTGCTGTAGCAAGTCTGCTGGCTCCATGGCTGTGCTTTTCCTTGCTTTTCCCTGGAGCTTCGATCCTGGAAGGAGAAACAGAATGAAGCTGAGGAGGGTGCACGGCTGAGGAACACGGGCATCACGATGTGGAGCAGCTGGACGGCAGCTCCAATGAGGGGCTCATCCCTACAGGTTGGATTTATGTGTGTTTGGGAAACCACAGCTGTTCTGCTTCTACCAAACCCTTGGGTTCTGCCCGAAGGCTCAGTTTCTAAGACTGTGACAAATCCTTCTGGAGGAAAGAAGAGGAGAGTGAGCAAATGCGACTGGTGTTTAGAAGAAGAACTAAGGAGATAAAATGCAAAGAAGTGCTGACCTGGATGGATCCAACCACCAAACTGTGGTTTGGGGCCGTGGGCCACAAAGCTGAGACTGGCCTATGGAGACTCACAGGCAGGTAAAATACAGTATTTTACCTAAATTTTCTCTTGGTGCCGATGAACGCGTGTCCTCCTCCTGGTTGAAGGCCTGACAGTCCAGCAGTGGATGGCTGGTCATGAAGAACATGTTGTTCCCGAGGGCTGTGGCACTGAGCCCCCAGGACCCTCACCTCCCTGTCCCCCGAGGGATGGGTCAGGAGGGTTTCCAGGTTCCAGCCCTGCCACTGGGGCTGGGTCCCAGCCCTGCCACCCCTCTTGCCAGGACAGGGAGACCAGGGGGGACATGCTCAGCCTCCTGCACCCGTTGCAGCCATTTCATCTCATTTGTTTAATTATTGGTGTTGGCAGATGTACATTATCAATGGTTGCAGTCTGTTGATGGTTTTGTGGGTTGGGTTTTTTTTAGAGCTGTAACCCATGTGGCAGTGTGGGTGTTTTATTAGTTTCTTTATTAAGGCTCCAGGGAGACCTTACAGCCCCATCCAGTATCCGAAGGGGGCTTACAGGAAAGCTGGAGAAGGACTTTTACAAAGGCATGTAGTAAGAGGATGAGGGGTAATGGCTTCAAACTGGAAGAGGGGAGATTTAGATGGGAACTGGGGATGAAATTCTTTGCTGTGAGGGTGGTGAGAGCCTGGCCCAGGTTGCCCAGAGAAGCTGTGGCTGCCCCATCCCTGGAGGGGTTCAAGGGCAGGTTGGAGGGGGCTTTGAGCAACCTGTTCTGGTGGGAGCTGTCCCTTCCCGTGGCAGGGGCGTTGGAGCTAGATGGATTTAAGGTCCCTCGTCACTCTAACCGTTATTCTATCATGAATTTTTCCCGATGGTGGCGGCGCCGGGTTTCGAACCCGCGGCTCTTCCTCCGGGCTGGCTGCGGCGCGCGGCCAGCAGAGGGCGCCGAGCCCCCAGGCACGGCGGGACGGGGCGGGGCGGCGGCGCGCGCCCCCTCACGCCGCCCCCCCCCCCCCATCCCTATCCCTCAGCCTCCCGCTGCCGCTCTGAGGGGAGAGCGGCGGCCTCCGGCCCTGGAAGGTGTGTGTATTAGTTTGAGGGGGGGGGCTGCAGCCAGGGACACCGCCGCCACCCCCGGCTCCTCGCACTGTGATTATTGTAATTAACAAAGCCAAAGTTCAGCCCGGCCCGGCCGTCTTTCCCCCCCAGCCCCCCCCCCCCCCGCCGTGGAAGCTGCACCCTCTGTGAGGAGCTCGCCGGCTGCGTGGGCCTCGGGTGGGTAAAACCCATCCTGGCTGTTCGTTAAATGCAAGAAGGCACAGTAAGCACTTCATGATTTTATATATAGATATATATAGATACGTATATTTGTTGGACCAGGATTTTTTTTGGCACGTCGGGGCGCTTTTTAACTGGAGCGGCTTCGTGTACGAATCCGTTCGGAATTGGGGAAACCATGGCTTCCCTTATGTATACATCTCTCCGGTGTTACCAGTTTTCCAGCTGGGAAGGCTGGCAGGCAGACGGCCTCCGAGGCGGCTGCCAATGCTGATTCATGACCCAACCCACAAAGGATATTAATACGGTACCATAAGAACATTTTTCCCCCGCCGAAGACAATGAATGTGTAATTTCTGTGATGCAAGTGGAGGTCAGTCTGATGCTGCTCTCCTGCCAGTAAGTTATACAATAAGTTTATAAGCGTACTTGTCGGACAGAGCCAAAACCTCAGAATCCCTTTCAAAGCCAGGTTTTTAGCCCATTTGGTTTACTGCGAGCCCGTGGGTTTTTTGGCCGGCTATAGTCGTGCTATAAATTAATTTTATTCTGCAACTTTAGAAGGCACTGTAAGGTTTAAGAATATTTTTTTCCAGTTGTCACGTTTCTAAATATGCTCTTTTTTCGCCATATCCCGTGCCAAAAAGCACAGCTTAGGAATGTAGTAGGAACACAGGAATTGCCACAACAGTCCATCTTGTCAGTCTCCTGTCTCTGTCGGCTGCTGCTGCCAGATGCAAATTCTTGAAGCAACTACGTAAAAGAAGTTCTCCTAAAAGAAATACTGAGGCGTGGCAGGAGGGAAGGAAAATAAGAGTAGCTGGAGAGACTGGGCAGAAAGCCTTTTTATTTATTTTAGTTATTTATTCCAGCTACTTACAGATTTGTTTTATAGAACTTAAGGCTGATTTTCATTTCTCCTCCTCTTGCCGAGTAGCCCTCTGCTGTGCCGCGTGTGGGAAGCAGCAGCAACAGAGAAGGGAGCTTCTCTTCTTACTTTCTGTTTCAGGAGAGGAGGTGAAGGGCTTTAAAAGGTGAAAACGATTTGCCAGAGGTGATGGGAAGATGCAGCAGATTGCTTAGCAGAGGCAGCAGTGAGGATGCCTCGTGGAGCGCAGTGTCGGAAAGCAGCGCGCGCTGAAATGTCCCTACAGCAAGTTCATCTAGCCTGTCTAATGGCTAGTTATTGTTTGAAATGCTTGCATGAAAGCACAGCACGGTGTGAGCACTAGAAAATTCAATGGTACCAGGAGAGTTATTTAGCTTATGCCCTTGAGATTAATCACCGGCTCGGTAACTTAACTCCAGAGTGATATCTTTCTGCTGTAACGTGACTTAGACAGCGGCTGAGCAGCCGAGGACCGGGCAGTTTTGCAAAAATCACGACGTCAAACATGTTGATGTCCAACTATTTTTGATGTCGAGTGGAACCCGCGGTTTACGATGTGCAGCTTTTGCAGCTGGCAGAGCAGCCGTACCCCCCCCTCGCTGCGTCGGTTAATCCGCTGGAAAGCCGTGTTCGTTATCGCCCTTGGGAGCCCGTCGCGGTTCAGTGCCGACGAGGCACAGCAGGGAGAAAGCTTGGAGCAGGTACAGATCTTCGGGGGGCACCACTGCGAGTTGCAGACCTTCCCACCGACGTCTGTGGAATCATTTTCCGTGCTGCAAATTAGAGTGAAATATACTCCAGGTGTTTGGTGTTGAGGATTGTGATCTGATCTTTTAGTGGGTTCATTAGCTGGCCGAAGGGGACTCTCACTAACTGCATTTCCTGATGCTTTCATGTGCAGGAAGCTTACTGGGGAGTTAAGAGGAGCATATTTGGTGTGAAAGCATACAGAAAATGTAGTGGATTAGAAGAGGCTTGTGTATAGAAGTTAGTAAACCTATGAGAGATCACATTCGTAAAGGATTTTAGGGATCAACGTATTCCTCACTCAAGGATCTTTCCATCCTTAGCCATAAATGTATTGGATGAAGGCCATCGTTAATTTAAATCAATGTCTTGCACTTATGTCTGAAGCTTATCCAACACGGACCTCGTTCACTGACAATGAAAATAAACGCTTTTTTTCTTCTGTTCATTGCTGCTCTGCGTGGCGTGGGCCACCTACATACACGAAGAGATTTTTCCCATTCGCACGTACCCCCCCCCAAAATGTTGCCCTAAATGATCGAGAAGAGAAGGGGGGAAAAAAAAAAGGACATTTCACATACATAAAATATGTAATTAAAATGATGAATTATTGTAAGATAGAATATTAGCCTTTTGACATTTTAATCTGAGCAGGAGAGAGTGAGAGAGTGCATTCAGAGCCGCTCAATTAAATTTAGAATTTTTTCCCCTCCATTGTTATGAATAAATAGAAAGATTCTGTAGCAGTCTGCGGAATTATTAATTGCAAGTACTGTAGAAGGTGCATGCACCGTATCATGAAATGGAGTATCATTGTTAGTGACTATATTTCTTGGTAATTAAGGCCCAGACTAATGATGCAAGTTTTCTTCAGCATGATTTTCATCTGATTATGAGGCTGCTTCATTAAGAGCACTCAGACTAACGAGCTGTAGCTGTAATAAAGTAATTTTCTGTCTTGTGCTCTGATTGATAAAGAGTTTCTATAGCTAAAAGGAATTGAAAATATAATTATAATTAGAAATGGTTGAATAAAGTTATTACAGGATTGCTGAAGGGTAGTGCAATTGACACCATAATGTTTTTTGGAAGTGTGCATCTTAAAATTAGACTTTATAAAAGGAAGGAAAGAAAAAAAGCGACCCGCAACCCCAAACCCTCTATGCTAATAAATGGGCAGAATGTTGCTGCTTCCATAAAATGAACTGTTAGATTAAAGTAAAATGAGGTTTTCCCACATTGTTCAGAACAAGAAAAACATATGCAGGAAGAATGCTGTTGCCTTTCTTCCCAGCATTCCTCTTAAGTGAAGTAAAGCTTATGAAAGTGCTTTTTACTCCATTTATAAAAATTTTCATGCTGCCATATGTTGCAAAAAAGATCTTTTTGATTAAGCTGATGTGTTTTGAAGCATACAGTGTAATTTTGGAGTTTCCCTTTAAGAATGTGCAAAGAATTATGCGAGTCTTTTCTATATGTTTGCATATGTTAACTAGTGGTCTGTAAATACATTTTTAGAATGGAGAGGTTTTCCTTTTTTCTTTCTATATGTCTTTTTTTTTTTTTTAATCTTCTTGTGTTGGCCAATATCAAACTATAACTGGGTCAAATACAAGGTCTCTCTTTTTTCTCAAGGGGAAGCAAATCAACTTTTTATCCCAGAAACCTTATTCTTCTTTATGATGTTCATATTATAAGCAGCATAAACTCTGTTAGAGCAGTCCTTTGTGCGTATGTCATAGGATATATATGCTGTATTGATATAGAAATCTATAATAAGGGTTTTATTTAGAATTAGCTGATGCACTTTAGTAGTCAGAAGTTGTTTGACTTATTTAATTTGGAGGCTTTTCGTATTGCTGTATCTCCCTCTTTGGAAGTCATGCATATATTTTAAAGCTACAGTTATGCACATTTGGTTATGTAAATCTGTCCTATGCAGACTCTAAGGAACTTTATTGTATTGGATTGAACCAAACAGTAGATCATCTAGATGTATATTTATGCTAATTAACTTAAAGCCAGCATTTTGCATTGATTGCTCAGTCATAATGCTTTTTGGAAGATTTTTAGAATTTTTGAAAATCATTCTTAACACATTATATGGTGATAAAAGTGTGTTATTGGAATACCATTAGCAGGAATAAAAAAAGAGCAGAATTTTATTGGTTGTTCATTGAAAATGTTAGCTGTGATTAGTTACATAATCCTACATTAACCTGTAAATTAAAATTCCTTGGTGCAATTTGATGGCTGATTTAATTTTGTCTTTCTTTGTTTGCCGCAGGCTAATTCCATTATGAATTCTTTATACAGCCTTTTCCCTCAATGATTAGCAGCTTCTACTCAAGTTCTGATTACTATTGTACACTTAGCACTACATAAAGCTGGGGATTAATATTCCCCTGAAGAATTGTTGCTATGGATCTGCTCTATTCCTTCTAAGAGATGTTTCTGCAGCTTCAATTGTCCATAAATTATGATCTCTAGTGAATTATCAGTGGGAGTGAACTAAGCTTAACAAGCTGAAGAGAGCACTCTAGTTCTGAAAGAAAAAGGGAGAGAGAGATAAAAAGATTCTCAATTATTAATTGCAAGGTTTCCATAATACAGAAGTGGTGATATTTTCCCTATCTTCGTTCCTGTGAGCATGTAAGAAATCAGGGTGAGTCAGAAACACTGAAGTCCTAACCCCCTCCAGCACTTAGAGACAAAACCTACCCGAGGATCTTAATTATGCGTAGACGGAGGTGGAAAAACCATCCCCATTGCGCTGGGTTTTAATATTTTGGCTCTTCTAATTTCTGTTTCACCACCTCTGTCCTCCTGGTATAGTGTTCAGCCTGTCAATAGCACAGTTAGTAGCCTGGCTCAACTGCCTTTAAAATATAGTTGGGATTAATAGGGGGTTTAATTGCAGCTGTCTGAGGATCTTTCATATTTGGAGAGGTTTTATTAAGAGACAGCTATTCCAGTTCAAGTTTGTGAGCACTTTGCTCTGCTCCTATCTGTTCCCCTTTGTTAGGGCTTTAAAGTCGTATTTCTCCTACTGATTCATGGCCTTTTCCTTTTTCCTCCCTTGAAAAAAAATCTGTTTTGAAGGCTGGACCACAGCGTTCTTCTTTCTGGCTGGGTACATTAGATTTTCCTGATTGAGATGATCGTGTCCTCCTTTCTTCCAGCCCTAAGCCAAGTGAGCTCTTCCTTAGACTTTAGGCTGCGGACTGTCAGGGGTAAAAGGCGGCCGCCGATGTGACTTTGTGTGTACCTTCTTTTCAGGGAAGTCCTCAGGTGACACAAAGCTGGCCCTGCCACCACTGCGCCCGGCTTCTGCCATGCTGGAGGGAAGGAGCCAGAGAGGAGGTATTGACCTTGCATCACCAGCCAGCAGAGACAGGGCTACCCTGAATTTACTCAAGGTACTGGATCAGGACGTCTTTGGCTATTCCTTGCCAAAGGGAATACAAATCAGGTTTTGTCTTTTTTTTTTTGTTGTTGTTATTTTGGCTTGGGTTTTTTGTTGGGTTTTATTTTTTTTTTTAAATCAGACTTTCAGACATTGCAATGGCTGTAGTTCAGCTGTACCCGGTGTGTATTTGAGGCTCCCTGGAGACCCCTAAGTATTTTTTAGGCTGTTCTTTAGGCGAAAGCACTGTTTGGAGTGCATCTGTTAAGCTACCTCATGCGTCGCAGTGTGCTGTCTGTAGTGGTAGATCATATTTAGTAACAGACAAAGTTAAAAGGCCACGGTAACTCTTGGAGTTACTGTGCTTTTCGTGAGGGTTGGCAAATAACCTGCCCTAGTCCACAAGAGTTGTTTAGGCGCTTGAGCTGACAGTGTTCCAGCCCCATTCCAAGAGAAACAAATAACTTTTAAAGTGTGACTAATAGAAGGTGTTTTTTTGGTCTCTCTTTCAAAGCCGCGCTTGATAATATTCAGCAAAATCTGTATATGCTTTAAATTAAAACCAGCGGCCGAGTCCAACTGGTGTTTTGTGCTTGGAGCTAGTGACAGAAAGAACAAAAGGTGGGTTAGTTAAATTACTGGATCTGAATTCTCTGGTCTGCTCAGTCCACTTTGTGCTGATTGCTGAGCCTGCTGGAGATGCCCATCAAACAATTCCCCGTGGAGCCATAGTGGTGCCAATTGTCTCAGCCCATAGCGCAACCATCAGAAGATGACGTATATGGAGCGGTCAGGACTTTGATTGTCCCCAAATGCAAGATGTTGTGGCTGGGAAAATTGAGGAGATGTTAGAGTAGTCCCTGCAGAGGGGCAAACAAACTGGATATTCATGATTTTTTGGGGGTTTGGTTCTTGGTTTTTTTTTTTTCTTTCCCACCTATGCACTTTCTGCAGTGCTCAGAAACTCAGTGTAATGGAGCATTTCACCTTACAGTTAACATTTGGACTGTCATGTTGAATATTGACTAACAGATAATTCTTGAAGAATCTGATCATTTTTTCTCCTAGCCCACTCTGTTGTCTTCCTTTTGCAGTGCCTTCCTCAATTTAGTTAAAAGCTGCTGAAATTTCACTCCTCCTGCTAGGATTTTACTCTGCCTAGTGTCTTTGAGTGCTCTGGTTGTGAAATAGAGTGTCTTCTGTAGACACCTCCTGCACCCCCTTCATGATTTTAAAGGGGAAAATCTGAAGATTTTCCTGAATATCTCCCTTATTATTCCTTCCCAGCTCTATTGTATTCTTTTCCAGGTGGAGCAATCAGAACTGCCCACAGTACTCCAACCATGGATGTGTTGCGAGGTTGTCATAATCACATTCTTGCCTATATTGACGTTTTATTGCCCAAACCTTTAGTGCTGAACAAGTCCTCGTGGACTTTGGATGAGGTAGTCCTAATATTTATTCTCACATGCAGACAGTGATCCTTCTGTTACTCCTGCTAAAGTGGCAGCCAAGGCAGTAGGTTGAAGGCAGAAGTTCCTTGCTTGTGAGCATTCATCACTCCTGTTAATTGGTGCTACGGTTGCTGTGGCAAGGCACAAGCCAGGCACAGTCATGTCAGTTGAATTATTTACCTGTTTTTTCTTTACATTGGGTGATTTTAATCATCATCTGATTTTCCTGACTTCTCTCTTTCCCAGTTGAGATCCTTGTTCTAGGATCTGCCCCGGAGTTCACCTTGCACATCACTGGTCAAATCATCAGGGAAGTTGAAACGGTGATTGCTCTTACTCCTTTTGGGGGTTTGGGTCTAGCTGTGACTGATGCTGGCTCTGCTCCAGTTTGAATTCAGTAGGACTGTTACCAAGGTTCAGACCAGTAGAAGAGAGGAAATGCTGATTCGAGCTTGTTTTCAGTTCAGGTTTGGTTCTCTGTCAGGATTAAACCCCGTAAGCCCTGGGTCTCTGATCAACCCTTTCTGGCCATCTCCATTTGAGCGTCTGATGTCTCTCCAACGTTAGTACTGCTTCTCTCGTCTCCCTGAAGTGCTGGCTTCTCTCTCTCTGCTCCGTCGCCTTCAGTGGACTAATTGGTGAAAGAGGGCAGCAGAGATCCTTTTTTTTAATAGCATATCTGTCTCGGCTATGAAGAGGAAATCGCGTAACCAGAGAGGTGTTTGCCAGCAGCAGAGCATGAGGGTGTAGGGGGATGCCCATGTGAACTCCGAGGAGGAGATGTGGGGACGAAGGATGGCGCGGCGCAAAGCGGAGATGCTCGTAGGTGCCCGTGGAGCCATGTTAGCACAAAACTAAACCAGTCCCTGATTACTCTGCCGTTTCTTGCGCGTCTAAGAAGAGGCCTCAGAATGGTATTGATGATAGAGATGATAGCAAATGGAGGATGCAGCTGCAGGACACATGAAGCATTAGAGTCTAAAATGTGTGTGTATGTGCGCTACATGTTTGCCAAGCCAGCCCTTGTACTTCTGAAAACAGTATTCGATGGCTGTTCGTGATCTTTTCCAACTCAAAAAATTCCCTGAATGCGAAGCCGATGGTGACCAAACAGGGGAAAGTCTGAATTTTGTTGGAGAGAGAGAGCAGCGAGTCCCTTCCCCTCGCTCCCAAAGGATTCTCCTCTAATTCCCTTTATTCTAACATTGAATATAGTTCCATTAAAAACTGGGCTGGAAGGTGCCACTCCTGTGTGTGTGGATTTACGGCAATCCAGGTAGGATGGATGATTCTCGGGGTGTGTTCATCCGCCCCATCACAGATGGAGGTTACTTAGTTCCTCAGGGAAGTCCTTTCTGAAGCTTCACAGTATTTGCTGTAGTCCTCACCTATTGTAAATGAGTCTTAAGCCTCCCAGAAACTTCATCCCATTGCTGCTCTGTTGCATCCACTCTGGACAAGAAGAAATTCTTTAATTTCTTGATGTAATTTAAATTTGTGTAGCCACAGATTTCCTGTGTTTGAGCAGTTAAATGCTCCAACATCACTTTATACTTGTTCCTGTTTAATTATCCCATTCTTTTCTGTCGGTTTCTCTGATTTGTCAAGAGCATTTGAACATCTTCCTTCAGGTCTCTGCTGCTGTGAAATGTGCTAAACTTTGTACAAACAAGTGTGTTATGGTTTTGCTCTTCCTTCCAATTTTAAATTGGGCTGTCAAATCACAATTCCTCTTCTTACACCACAAGCAGTTGACATACATTGCTCTCTAGATCCCACTGTTCATGTAACCTTAAACAAAAATTTTTCCTCCTTTGGTGGTGGCTTTACTTCTTCCTCCTGGAAATAAACCTGGAATTTCAGGGCCGGAGGGTGGTTTTTCACGTTTAAGCTGTCTTGCTTTATTTGCTTTGTTTTTAAGTCAGATCATTATGACAGTGTGGCATTTTTCATTAAGAGTGTATCTTCCTGGTCAGGAAATTCAGGTGACAGTGCGAAGTGACTCCTTAGAAAACTTCATCTGCACCCTTGTCCGACTTCCTCAGACGTTTTTTAGTTTAGAGATTAACTTCACCTCCGCTCCCCTCCTGTCCTCCTTTCTGGAAATGTCAATACTTTATGAGGTATCTGGATGTCAGAGGTACTCCTTGAAAGTTCCTAGATGAGCACCTAAAAATATTTTAAGCAACGTGACCCAGGAGGCTGTGGGTTTCTGAGCAATCATTGCACATCTCACGTAGCCGTAAAGGCCACCAGCCCAAGGTCTGTAAGCAGCCACCGAACGTCTGAGCGCCTGAGAAGGGCACGGACTTGCTCTGAAGAACAGTAATAGAGACAAGAAAATCAGAGGATAGAGGCAGCCCAGACGAGGAGATTTACGGAGTGTTGTTGAAATAAATGCGCTGCCAACAGCTCGTCACATGTTCCGTTCACGCATTTACTGAACTCTGCAGAAATAGATGTGTTTAATCAAAGAAATGGAACTTTTTAAGATCAGTTGGCAAGTGAACCTCTGCCAGATTTGTTTTCTGGCCATAAAGCTATGTCTGTAGCAGAGTGGAAAATAATCCTTGATTCAAAGATTTACAGCAGGGGTGAATTTACCGGTCAGGTAGATACTGCACCACATTTTCACATGCGTAATCCAAAGATTATCTGTCTGGGAACAAAGCTTCTAAACTTTGATTGTGAAGTTTTGCGGGCCACATAAATGATCTATTTGGCATAGAGATCTTTATCCCAGAGCACTTTTCTCAGAACAGCCCTGTTTCCATATATCTGGTTTAACCCAAAGGTGAGTACTTTTTTTTTTTTTTTTGGTGAAACAGTACTTTTAAAGGAGAGTGGCTGATTTGGAGTGCATGAAAATATGATAATTCTTACATTAATGCCTCCCCTAGATTTGTAGATTCAGTAGCTCCCAAGCTTCTCTGTACCAGCCCTGATGTCCAAAGACCTAAATTCTGATTGCTGCGGACTCGGTGCTAACTCTCAGCGATTAAAATAGGCTCGGGGCCAACAGTCCTATGTGAACATTTGCAATTCCTGTTAACCTCAGTAGTGCATAGCACACATTAAAATTACTTCTGGGACCCTCACCATCTTTTCAATTAAATTACTTACCTGTAATGGCTCCATATTAAATGTTAATGTCCTCTGCTCCTTTTTATTGGGTGTTGTTCACCGTCTATTATCTTTCTCCAGTTTCCAGCTTTCTATCTCTGTATTTTTATTTTTAAATATAAACTAAGCAATGATCCGAATCTCAACAGAATCGCCAACAGAATAAAAGCCATTGCACTGTTCTTCAGACCAAAGGCTCAGCAAATCCAGCATCCCCTTCCCAATGATAGCTGTAAATGGATGCTTGGAGAAGATTAAGCCTGTGCGATTCTTCCTTTCCGATACTCTCCCAATCCTGCAGTACTTCCCAACCAAAGCATTTCTTGCACCTTGTGCATTACGTCTGGTCATTAACCCCCATCAGATCTCTCTTCTAGGCACTTTGCATAGTTTTCACCTCGAACCCCTGTAAATATTTTGTAGTCCTAGCATCCTCTGCTAAGGAATTCTCCAGGTGGCTCTTCATGCAATGGAGGTAACTAAAGACTTCCTTTGGTTTGCTTTGAGTTTTGCTTCCACAAGCTTCCTTTGATGGCCCGTTGCTCTCCTATTGAGAGACGTGGTTAACGGCTCCTCCCTTTCGTCCTCCTGAGGCCACGTGCAGTTGATTAGGCTTTTATCTCATACAAAGTCATTTCTCTTGCCAGATTGAAGAGTCACAGCCTGTTCCGTTTTGCATAGAGATATTGTTCCATCTGCAAGTGCGTGTGGGTGATACTTAGCTTTCTGGCTGTGGTGGATGGCAGATGACTGAGCCTTGTATGAATACGTGTGACCCTGCTGTTGCAAAGTAGGTGGCTTTGTCCAAGTTTCATTCATCCTCATGTGCGTGTGTCCACTCCAAGCAACTACTTTCTGGAATTGGTCAAATATTTGCCATTCTTTCCCTTAACTGTTCGTCACAAGGGTTGGTGTTGGCCAGCTCTCCTGCACAGAAGCTGAATATTCCGTTTATGCTGTGGTCCTACTTTGTGCTGGTGTGGAGGAATGAATCGTGGACAGTTAGCTCTTGGGCTGATATAAATCAGTAAGTATAGCCCTGTTGATTTCAGAGTAACACTCCAGCAGGGTTGGCCAAGTCTTTCAACGTATATGGGAACTGCTTAACTATCCTAAAAGTGGTTATGCGTGTGCCTGACTTTAAGCATCTCCCAAAGAATTGCACTGAATGGGAGCTGAGGCAATAAACCTTCTCCACGACTCAGTGTTCCTTCTCCGCCGTCTCAATACAGGCAGTAGGCAAAGTGTTTACACATGGGTTGCTATTATTATAACCCTCAGTGAACTCGTCTCCCCAGCTGGAGCTCAGATATACAAGATAAAGTTAATTGGGCTCCCTTTCAACTGGAGAATTTAGACCTCCTTCCGGCTTCTCAGGTAAAGGAACGCGCTCTGGACTGTTGCTATCTCTCACTCCTCCCTTGAGCTATGCTAAGTCAAATACTGTAAACTGATAAACATTATTCTAACATTGGTAACACTTGTATAAACTCTAGTGCCGTTCCCTTCTTAACACCTCCCACTTCCTTGCATCCGTGTAAATTCTTCGTCCCAGCATGGTGCACAAAGGTCCGACACGGATCATGTAACTTTCCCAATACAATGAACGCTTTCTTTCTGTCTTTGCTGGACTCTGGAACTCTTTTGCTTTACTTCTGCTCAGCGCTGAAACCCAGGCCTGCTTGCCAGTGATTTATTGGGTATTCAGGGTTTCCAGTGATTTACATTTTCCATCTTCCCTCGAAGGCGTTTTGTGCTCCTTCAGGAGGATGTGGTGGTTGGCTTTAATGTAAAATGTTCTTTGCAACCATTTGACTTCTGAATTCAATGAGTAGTCTCACCTTCTTCCTAAGAGTTAAAAGCAGTGCTAGCTGGATTTGGGTCTGAGAAACGATAAAAAAGAAAGATTTTATTTAAGAAGCACATTAAAAACTTTGGGTTTGGGTTTTCTTTGTTCTGGAAAGAGAAAGGAATCTTGGTTTGACTGGCCCTGCTGAATTCATTGGCTATATATAGGGAAGTACAACTTTTCCCCCTTACTCGTCTAATTGGAAGATGCTCTTTCCCTTCTACTCAAGGTCTAGGCAACAAGGGAGAACCCACTCTTCCTTCCCATACATAAGCATTGCTCATCAGCCTTTCTTTTGAGGAGCGTTTCTGGGTATGTTTCCAAAGAGATTGCATCCATTGGTTAAAAACCTAATCCTTCCTCATTTAATGAAAATTGCCTTTGATTCAGCAAACCCCAATATATTTGTTTTAAGGGATTCCCCAGCAACCTGTAAGTCTTGTCTTTCTAAATCTGCCCGTACTAAGATGAGGGGGGGTCCCTGTGTGCTTCAGGTGGTCAACTGCCAGGAGGAAAATACCCATCCTAAGAAGTACTAGCTTCTTAGGAACACAAATTAGAGCTTCCTGCTGCCACAGTTAAAATCATCTCGGTTCTCCAGCAAGGCACACCCACCCTTTGTCTGGAAGGTCCAGCTGCCCATCTATTTGTATATGCTGGGGAAGTAACATGCATTACTTTCTGCACACGTGGCAGGAGAGCGATTTATACATTCACAGAGAGAATACGAGAGCAAAACCATAGCCACAGCCTAAGGTTTCAACCCTCCTGAGATGCTGTCTGTCCCCTGTAGGGACTGGCTGTCCTCCCAGGCTTTATCCCTTTGGGCCTGAAATCTCTCATACGCAGGTTGGTTGGGCTTTGCTCCAGATACAGATTGCAAAGAAGTGTCTTTCAGAGGTGACAGCTACTGCCCCAGCCGTGAGGTCAAGTCAGCTGTTGGTGGGTTTGATCTTGCAGTTCGGAGTGGTTCATGGTCCCCAGTACTCTGTCAGTACGAGCATCTGAGCTTGAGGGGAGAGTGGAAGGAGGTGGAAGAGGAAAGGGAGGAGGTGGGAGTTAGTACCCTGGAGCAGTGCTGTTCCACAGTGATATTTGTTTTCATCGTGGCTCCAACGGCACGACATGAGAACATAGTTCTTCCTCTGTGGTGGCCCACCAGCTGTAGTTAGAGTAGCTTCCTCCAGCTTCATGTCTCAAGCAAATGAAAAGATCTCTTAGGGTCTAATGTCAGATTGTTTTATTTTGCTCTAACATCCTCTGGCCCAAAGTGAATATCTAAAATCCATCAGACAGTCTCACTTGTAATATTTTTGAATAAAGCTGTTGAACTTAAGCTCCTGTAAAACCTATATAGCAGTTTGTCTTTCTTTTAATATCATTGTTGCACGGTATCATTTTAATTGTAATATTCTTTCTTGCAAGGCTTTTAAGGATTACTTTTTGAAAGGTGTTGGAAAGGTGAGAATGATAATTAAATCTTATCTCAAGTGTAATTTTATGGTTATATCGTGCTATTCCCCAGAAGTATGATTTTGAAATTGTTGTGGGCTGTGAGCGAACCTCTAGGGCATAACTGAGAAGAAAGTGCTAAAACATGACTCTTTAGCCCAATTATTTTTATGTCTGCATTGGAATGAATTTCCAGCTTCTGGAACTTCTTTGATCATTTCGCTAGTGTCATTAAGTAATTATATTAAAAGAAATATTCCTATTCTTCAGTATTGCTATGTTTGTCACAAATCGTTGGAAGCTAGAGAGTTGAAAGGCTTCTGTCTGAATTCCCAGAACCAAAGCGTACGTGTGTGCACAAATACGTACTCTCAAAGGCAACTGAAATGTCCTGTGTGGTGGCTTCAGGCCTGAGCATGACTTATTCTTTCCTGGTGCTCCGGCTAGAATGATTTTATTTTTCAGACAAGATTATTCGCAGCTATCCCAAAAGAGAAATGGTAATCCAGTTTTGTGGTTATTGAAATTATTTGCAAGTCTGGATGAAATTCAGATGGTAGTTTGGGCTGAATAGAAGGACAAAATCTCAGGGAAGTTTAAAGGAAATGCTTTAATATTTATCTAAATGAAACTTACTTTCTTTACTTTTAATAACATTTTTCATTCTTTAATAACATATAGTTTTAAAAATACTTTTGGAGCAATATGACACTTTCATTCTACCCCAAAAAAGATTTTCTTATTTATTCATTTTTGCTGAGAAAAGGGAATTTGATTTTTGCATCATCCCGAACCTATGTATTTTAAAACTTTCTTTCATATTAACGTAGCTGTAGTTCCATCTGCAAGGTTAGACCACAGAGATGATTTGAATGAAGGGGCGAATCAGAGGACGTTTCCTCTACAGAAGCTTCTCGCAGCATGGAGCTTCCTTCAGTTAAGCCAGTTTGTTAGTTCACGGCTGTGCCCGGTGGGATCTGGGCTTCTAAACCTACCTTGAAGCCCATCCGCCCCGAGGTCCTGTCAGTGTCCCTTCTCAGCTGGTGTCCTCTTCAAGCTGGAGTCAACATTCATGACCAAACCAGAGCAGCTTCATGTCTGCAAGGCAACTCAGGAGCTGGGATGAAGAGAATAACCTGAGCCTGGCGAAGGCATATGCATTTTTTCAGCAGAGTAGAATCCCTTTTGCTGAGGGACTTCCAGTGGGAGAACCTCTGTCTTGCTGCAAAGCAGCTGTCTGGGAACTGGCAAAGGTGGATAGTAGAATCTCAGATCCTCATTTCAGATCCATCTGATGGATCTATCGGATCCATTTCTAGGATCCTCATCCTAGAAATAATAGCCTGTCAGAGGGTAACTGGTTTCAGACAAACACCCCCACAGGCTCAGCCCTGGGTGTCGTACCTCTGAGAGCAGGGGGAAACATCGCGTTTTGGAAGGATTCTGGCTGCACACTTTAAAAGGGTGTAGGATATGTACCTGCCTGTGGGCTCTGCCTGATCTGGTCCCAGGTTGAAGGCAAAACCCCAGGAATTATTCCTACAGTGCCCCCATGCTTTGTGCAGAGAAGAGAAAAGAAAACCATAAATGGAGTGTTTCTGCTGATCATATTTAAACCCATGGTTTCATCAAAAGCTCGTGTAAATTCAGTTTCTTGTATTATAACTTTTTTCCTTTTCCCCGTTGTATTTTAGACACTGATATGATTATATTTACTGTCAAAGTGCTTTACAAATCTGGAGGGGGGTAGTATTATTTTTTATAAAGAGATTTTAAAATTTTTGTGTGGCTAACTCATATCTTTTAAAACTTCGTAATGAAATGTAGGTCTAGACAGAGGTTGGTTTTGTAGATATTGGGCCGTATTTCTTTTTCTCTTTCAACCTTTGCAACCTCGTAATTGCATGACTCTCCCTGACATTAACGGGAGTTACACATTCATAAGGAGAAAAGAGCACATTCCCACCCTCCTGCTTTAAAATGTATCCAGTAGATAATATGAAAGGCTTTCTAGTCCTAATGATTTTTAATTTTTTTTTTCCTAATGTTTGTTTTAAAAAAGTGTTCCTCTGCAGGGGGTTGATCCAAAGCCCATTGAAGTCAGTGGGAATTTTTCCATAGAATTCAATGAAGTTTGGATCTGCTCCTTAGATAGCTCCGGGAGGTAAGCCTTCTCATTTTTTGCAGCTGTCCTTGGGGGCGTTGGAGGAGAGCTGCTGCACTGTCAAGTCCATACAGTGTGGAGCATGCTATTGATTATAAAGCAGAACTCCTGCAAAATTTCAGCTGGAAAGGGGGTAGGACGTTCCGCCTAATAATCAATAGCACAATATGGCACTATTATCAAGGAATTGGCTTTTTAACAAACACTTTTAAAGCAACAAAGGAGACGAGATGGTTTTCATTTAAAGGGTGAACTCCCCTTTATTCTTGGGATTCCAGGCAGATTAGCCCTGGTATGTCCTCGAATGCGTTACAGAGCATATTAATGATATTTTCAGTTCTTTTTGCAAAAGAGCACAGCCTGCAGAGTACCTGCCTTTTGAAATGCAGCGGTCGAGCCACAGGTTTTTATAAGTTTGCTTTGTAAAGCGCAACGGTGCGCTGCTCAGCAGCCTGCAAGTGAGAGAGCTTGAAAAAGCTAGAAATAAGATAGTTTTGAGGGAAGCAAATTGAGGAGGAACTGCTTCTTCCAGGTCTACATTTTCGCGCTGTCCAGTGGCATAGAAGTCCTCTGTCACTCGGGTTGCACATCTATACCACTGCTTATCTGTTCAATGTTTACTTAAGTGTCCTATGAAGGTAGATTTCATAAGGAGAGGCAGCCTGTGTGTGAAGGTATTAAGGTAATGATCCTAAGTAGGACCCAGCTTTATTTTGCTTTTGGCAGCTCCCGTCCATGTTCCTGTCCAGGCAAATCTCTAAAACTGCACGGAGCAGCTGGCTGCAGAGGTTTGCTGGTTGCATGTAGCCACCTCTCTCTGCTTGGAAGGTGTCCCATTGATTTTTTTTTTGCCTTGTAGGCATTGCTCAAGTTCAGTGACAGCCATGAGGTAGAGCACGTCTTTTAACAAATGTGGCATTTGTTAGTGGCATTTTATCTCAAATGTTAAATGCATATTTTGGTTGGGACGCCGTTGAGGGTAACGCTGTCATTAGGTGGGCACAGTGATGATATAAAGAAGTCTTCAAATCCCATGGACCCTGAGTGATCCTGATATGAGGCTAAACAGTCGTTTCATCTCTCTTCCCAAATCTCTACATGTCAGGAAAGTGGGAATTGGAAGAATGAAGTTGAACACTTCTGCGTTTGTACGTAGGCTCGTTCTGAAACAAAGCCATTATGTTGAAATATTAGTGATTCTATTTACAGAATTCAGTAAAACCTGTGCATTATTAACTTGTACTAAACTATTAGTTTATTATTATTTTGTATTAAAGAAGCTTCCTGTAGCTCAAAGCACATTTGATTTTGAAATCTGGTCCATGGAGTTTATTTAGTTTTGACTGAGAAACTGTACGTACCTCATTGCTGTCGTTTGGTTCTCATCTGTTAATGATAATGATAAAAACATTATCCTTGTTTTTTCTTAAAATGTTGTTATTTGTCACAGTGATGTGATATACGATAGATTTGTTTTGTTTCTGTTTTGTGTTTCATACATTTCATACATTTGCGTTCCATAACAAATGTCGAGTTCCCCTAAACATTCAAAACATTTCTCTCCCTCCTCCTCTCCCTTTTTATCTGGCTTGGGTAGAAATTGAATGTTTGAGCTGAAATTGAAATTGAGCTGATTAATGGTTGATGGGTGGGGGGGATAGGAGGAGGGACCATGTGAAGCTTCTAATTACTTTAATCCCTTTCTACATAAAATTGGAAAAAAATGAAACTAATTCCCAAATGTAAAAGGAAGAAAGCTGCTGGCTTGGAAACAGAAGAGCTGCCTGTAGGGCTCTGGGCGGATGGATGCAGGAGGCTGGCTTGTCCTGGTGCTCCACCAGCGCTGCGGTGGGGTGGTCCTCGGGTGGTAAAAGACATGAGTGAGCTCCTTCGGTGAATTGGTGGTGTTCCTGCTGATGGCTTACTAATTGACATGTGTTTTTTAGAGATGGGATTGATACTTGGGGCGAGGGAATACGATAGGTAAGCAATGGGTGCTGTGCTGAGTCCTAGGTTGAAGGCTACCCAAATAATGCTTCTTGCTGCTGGGTGTGTGCCATAAATCCCAGCGTTGCTGCACCTGTGCAGATGTTGAGGAACAGATGTTGGTCCGTAGGTGCTGGGAGTATGCCATCCTCCTAAAGAAGATAGGCTGGGGTGACTAAAAAGGCTGAGTCTTTTTTTTGCCATCGCTTTCCGGGATGAAGGATCAACATCTCTGGGTTTTGTTTAAAAGGATTTAGGGAGCCAGTCAGCATTGCCAGTTCTTGAAGTTTGATCCGTATTTACTTGCACCTATAGATACATTTAAAACTCACTCCTAAGACCTTCTTGCCCCTCTGTTGAAGACATAAATGCTTTCTCTTTTTTCATCAATAGCTCTACAAAAGAAGGAAATTTATATTTAATGAGGGCCTGTCTCCTGGTGTTTACAAATTCCTCCGTGACGAGCCTACAGCACTAGCACACGGAGACATTTATACTCTAATAGGATTTACCTTTACAAATATCTGAAAACCTTTTAAAGCAGAGATTAAATTGTTTAGCTCAATATTTAATCTGTTACTTCCTCTTTAAAGATGCCCAGTGGAATTTGTCATACGCTGAGCTGATAACACATAATATTGATCAGTCATAAACATAAAACAGAGAAATCTCAGGAAGTCTTCTGCAATCCTTTTCTTTTTAATTAAATTTTGATCTGAACTGCTTTTGATTAATTTTCTTATTTGTAAGTATGTGAATTCTGGGGGCCAGCAAGTTTCTTAAGTTGCCTGGCATTGGTCTCTGGTGAGTGGCTCAGCTCAGGAACAGTATGATTGCATTTTTATGGTTTTCAGATATTTAATAGCTTCTTCCTGTCATTTTCTGAATGAGTGAATAAGGTTTAGCCCTCTGGGAGCCAGCGCAGCATCGGAGAGTGGAGAAAATGACTCGGATCTGTGTAGTTGACTGATTGCCTTAGTCTTAATTGTTCTCTTAATTAGCTGCAGTAGCAACTGCATCTGGGGAGAGATCACGGTATTGGTAAACAGCTCCACCTTGGAGCCCTGTGTAATGCCTTTTGGAAACATGACAATGAGCTCCAGATCTCCACCGAGACACAAACCTGCCAAATCTTCAGCCCCTGAAGTCTTTGGTCTCCTCATGTGATCTGTCACTCTCGTCTGTGAGATGCAGGCCACCAACTGTTTGTTCTTAAACAAATTAAGCTTTAATATGCCAAAAGCCGGCTTTATTGAGCAGAAGGAGGGAAGGGGAAAACAAAAGAGTGTCGGTGGCGGGTTGTTCAGACAACTTGAGGGTGTTTCCCAGATTAGAAATTGGAGAGAGAGGTACGCTCTGGGGACTCAAGGCAGGCTTGGAGTGTTCTATGGTGGGGAAACCCAGGCAAACCCAGGTCAGAGGAGATGCTGCGTGTCTGGGCAACCTTCTTTGTCGTGGGTGTCACCTCGAGTCATCCATGCAAGCTGCTGGTGCAACGCAGCCACAGCCTCCGAAGGGAGTTGCTTGGCAGGTCTGCTGAATGCAAAAATACTGGGTGGTGGCTGAATTGGCCACCAGTCCAGCTTCTTTTCCTATCCAGTAAGTGACTCGCTCCGAACAGAGCTCTGGGACTTGCAATGAGGGGCAGGAGTTTAAGGTTGTGTTAGAATTGTGCCATTTAAGCTCTCCTTCACCTTTTCAGTCTAGTCTTTCTACAGTTACAGACGAAGCAAAATTAGACACGATGGCAGGTCACTGAAGGTGATGGGTTTTAAGAATACGTGCTAGTTTTTAGCATTACTTAATACCTGTCCCAAGATAAAGGCATCCATTTACATGTGATTTCTAAGTTTGACTGAGGCAGATTTGGTTCTGGACACAGACGATGGCCAAAAATGTGTGGTTATTTTTACTTAAATTATACTTTAATCCTGCAAGCAAATAAACTTACTGTAATATTGCAATAGTCCCCTTTCAATAAACAATGTATTACTTTTATCCAAAAGAAGAGAATACTGATGGTTTTGTTGCTGCTGAAAAGAATTGCATGGGAAGGCGTGGATAGATTTGTTGCTGTGTCTCACCTGGCTTTCTAAAGACATGTTTTTAGACTAATGGATATTGCTTTCTTAAGTACCATTGTTGCCAAAGTTACATGTTTTCTACCTCTCACAGAGGTTTAGTTTATAGCATTGACTGTTGTTTTAATACATTATAACTGAAACTTGATTATTAGCAAGATTACACTTGGTCTGCATAGTTAATCTTATCCCTGTTTAGCAAGAATTTGTGGTTATTTTGTATTTGCAGTAGTGTTGGATTTGCAACGCTCTTCCTGCAGGAATCTTTTAGATATCCTTCCTCCCGAGGCTGTTCTGTGCTGAAGTCCCCTTCGGGGTCAGTACTGAATTGTGTTTCCTCTAAAACTTCTATTGAACTCCTTGCTGCACGTTTAGATGCAGAGAAAAAGGCAGGTTCAGACGAATAACGATCAGATAATGTGCATGGGATAAAAAAGGCCATTCAGTCAGGTTTGTAGTAGTTAATTCTGAAATTACTAGTGATGGTTAAACTACATTTTATTATAATAAGGGCAGTAAAATTCTGTAGAGAACTATGTATGCTGGAATCCGGTATCAGCAGTGGGTAAAGTTTTATGGCCAATTAACCCATCCTGTGAAACAAGCAGAAATGAAATCTGCATAGCAAATCCAAGCTATTTATTCTGAGCCTGGCTTTACTAGTTTCAAGATAATGTGGAAAACTGAAGGGACAAATCAGATTTTAAAAAAAATTATCAGGATGAAAAAAAAAATAATTAATGCATTAACTGTAGCTGTGGCAGTGTTCCTTTTGCAGGACAGGAACATGACAACCAGCTGCAAGGTGAGGTAAAAGGACTCTGAGCAACCTGATCTCATTGAAGGTGTCCCTGCTCATTGCAGGGGGGTTGGACGAAGTGACCTTTAAAGGTCCCTTCCAACCCAAACTGTTCTATGATTCTGTCACCTTCAACAGGACGCTTGAGTTTGGAAGAAGGTGGCTCCAAACAGGTTGTCCTTTCCTTGTTCTTGCTTAGCCCATCTGATGAAGCAGGAGAGATGCAGAGGTGACATGGTGGGCACTGAAGGAGTAAATGAAGTGTATTCCGTCTGCAAGACTCTGAGATTAAGATTGGTTAGATGGGATGTATAGAAGAGAGGGGAATAAAACGTTGAATTCTGGGTTTTATTAAAAAATAAGTGAATAAATCATCAAAGTGCTCAGAGTTACCTTTCCTCCCAGTAGAGAAGTGAAGGGCACCCAGTGACCTGCAAGCTTTATACCCGGGCTCCCAGGTAATGCTGAAATCCTGGAGGCTGGCAGGAGGGCTGAGGGGGGGTGAAGCCCCCGAGGGCACCCCCAGGCAGTGAGCTCTGCAGGGCAGGACTCTGCTGTGCCCCCGCTGCCACTTGCTGGGGGGGCTGCCTTCGTGGGGGTTTCCCCTCGGCCAGCTGAGAAGCCTTGTGAGCGGGGAACTGGATGATGAACTGGACTGAATGGGTTTCATGGTCCATCTTTATTCCCTCTGTGCTCAGCATCGTGTGGTTGATTGGATTATTCTGAGGTGCCAGCAATTACGAGGAACCTTAAATTGCTATAGATACGTAGCAAAATATGATTTTTATCTAATGCTGTTAGATGAAGGTAGTGAGTTGAAGTATACGATAAGGAACTCCTGAGTATTTGCAAATCAATGCGGGAAGGTTTTTTTATATATATATTCTCAAATATGTTGTACTGCATTTCCCAGATTTATAGCATACTTATTTCTATGTGTATTCACTCTTGGAAGACACTTATGTCATCTCATTTTCTTGTGATGACTAATGAAAGCATTCATACTCTACTCTTCAAACCAAGCCAAAACCCTAAGAGCCAGTGAGCAGACTCTTACCACACTTGCACTAGTATAAATCCCAAGTTACCTCCACTGACTTCAATAAAATTAATAATTCTTGGGGAAACCTGTAGTGAGATCATAACGTGATTTAATATAAATACTACTTTTAAAAGCCTTAGTTAAGGTTACTGAGTAATATGTTCTCAGGCCCAAACATAATTAGCAGCAATATAGCTGAAGCTCAGCTTTCTAGTTTTTGTTATCTGAGTTTACAGTTTGCTTTCGTTTTGCACTATAATATATTTAAGCCAATTTGGGCAAATAATGCTTTAATATCGTTTGTCTAGGTGGGTCAAGAAAGCTTTTGTTGCAAACAGGCACTTGTGCTTATTAATGAAATGGAGAACAGCAAAGCTCTCCCTATACTGGGACTGGAGGGTGCCTTGGGCAGGAGCAGCATTTCTACCCCCAGGTTCATAAATACAGAGCTGGAATCTGAGAAAAGCAATCAGATCCCATCTCTAGCTCAAGATGTCCCTTCGTGGGGAAGAGGGTGATTCAGAGAAGGTTTGTCTGCTGTATGAAGCAAAAAGAGCAATCCCATGGCGCTGTCTTCTCCTGCCTAGTTTCATGGTTTCCCTGAGCATCTTTTGGATGCGCCGGTCTGTTCTAATGATGGGGAATTATGTTGTTAAACCACACAGTGCTTGGAGACCTTAAGGGCCAAAATCATCCTCCATCCTCAGGGGAAGCTGGAGGCACTACCTGATGCTGTATTTGTAGATAATCCAGCAGAAGAAAGAAGTTCTCCCCTACTCAACCAATGGGCCAGTGTAAATGTTGCATGATGCAACAGGATCAGGGCAATAATGTAAGGTATATTTTTCCCTTTTCCAAACTTACTGTATGGAGGGGGGGAAACTGAGGCTTTGAAATGAAAATTTATACTGTCACCTGGTGCAGGAGTTTAGAAGAGAAGGACATGAGTGGTTTTGACCTTAAAGGAAGGGATTTGGCCAGCTGAATTTCACATTCATGTCCTGCTTGTTTAAATGTTGCCCTATTAGATGCCAATAGGGTTTGGTGTCTAAACTGCGTGACCCATCTAGTTGACATTGTAAGCACATGCAGTGTTTTGTAAATGGCTGAGCATGTTGTGGTTCAGTAAATAATTTATTATTATCAACATCGTTAACCTCCTTCCTCTGATTACTAAAATAATACCAAAGCGTAAAGGAAATGACTCCGTGCACCGGTTTCTATGTCTTGCTGGTGTCGGAAATACCAGTTATTAGTAGCTGGCTGCCCACAGCACTTCTGAAAATGCTAATCCTTGGTGGAAGTTTTGCATTCTAGACCTGTGGGAGAAATGCAGCTCCTGACTGCAGCCTTTCCTCTGGCTGCTCTGAGCAGGGTGGATGCAGATTGCTCTCTGCTGGAGCAGCTAGAAACGGACAAACGGTTTTCGGGGCAAATGCTGTATATTGGAAAGTGTGATTTCCATATAAATGGTATTGATTTCACATTTGGATTTGGAGATTAAGGAGGATGGGGGGGGGGAAGCAGAGAGGATGCAATGGTGCCAAAATCAAAGGAAGAGCAAAAGGGAGAGCTAAAAAAGCATGAGGGAAGAAGGAGGAGAGAAGGAGGAGAGGAGAAAAATAGGAGGGGGGTGGGAAAATCCAGTGGAGCATAAATATACACCCAAATTTCTATATTAGTTTACCAAAAAAGCTTTAAAAACAAATGTTTGTTGCATGTTAAATTTTACCAACTTTGGGTAAGATATGTGTGTGAGCCACTGGATTTGAATTGTGAAAAAAACTACCTTCGAGTATATAATCTGTAAATTTTAACTAGAGTCGAGAGCGCAGTGACTCCACAAGTACCACTGACATTTTACTGAATGGCTGCAATATCTGCCGCCTTCTGTTCAGAATATCTGAATATCATATCCTTCTTCTACATCACTTTAATTTAAACAGCCATCTGATATATTTTACAAGGCTTTTTGTGGCATTCAGAGTAGTACCAAGGTTCTGGGAGGGGTGCTCATCAGAAAATATTCTTTAGGTTAGGAAAAGGAAAAATGTTCCTTTCGAGAGGAGTTCTTGCAGAGCTTTGCTGCCCAGTTTATGTTTGTAGAATGCTTTCTTGCCAAGTAAGAAATGGCTGTATTGGGAAACAGCTACACTAAATACACCAGTTTGTTATTAAAAAAAAAAAAAAAAAAAGAAGAAAAGACAGTCAACCCTTGATTATTGGGAGTGCCAGTTACGCTAGGAGCACAGCCATGGATTCTTTCCCTGCCTGTGGTCTGGAAGCAGCAGAGCTGTGTTTGGGGGGTTGCTGTGCTCCCTGGCGTGGTTTTGGTGTGTGTTCAGGGATCCCCCTGCTCCAGACTCAGCAACATCACAGATGTTCTTTCTCCGTTGCGTGCTCCTTGTCTGTCCCAAATAATGGATCATGCAATTAACCCTGTTCTCTTTTTCTTCTGGATTATTCCACTACATTATCTAGCATATTGAGAGTTCACTGCGAAGTGGTATTTCGAAACCCGTGTAGAAATCACAAAGAATAGCTGCAAAGACTAAGAAGATTTAGGATTATCAAGAAATGGAGTTAAAAGCTGCTGTTTGTGAACTTGTTTTGTAAACCTGCTGCTCGTTCCTAGAACTCAGAGTCGCTTACCCGGGCTTTCAAGCTTACTATTTGCTGTCCATCGTAATTCCAGAGCAGCCTACAGTGTTTGTTCTCCAGCCCAGAGAAGTTATCTCTACAGACCCGGGCAAACCAGGCAAATCAACTCCAACTTGCCAAGTTCACACTTGGCATTGGAGGGGAGGGCATGCCTTGTAGGCTATACTAAACAAAACAATACAGAACAACTCTTTCTTATCTCGGTTTTGAAAGGGAATAAAAAACTGGCTTTTTCCCTGAATGTGTTTTGCATTTGTTCCCATGAGTAAGTGTGCTAAGTGTGTGCAGTGATGGATTTTCTGAGGCAATCCGTTAATTGTAGGTATCCAAAGTCCCTCTCCCATGTCACTGTTCTTCTAAAGTACCCCAAATTTCACTTCGTGGTAAAACAAGTTTGGATTAGATTATGGTTTAAATTACTCAATCTCTTTCTGTCCTGTGGTTGACTATTTCTAATAAAACTATAGTTAACTGATACATATTAATTTACACTGTGGCAATAAAATTAGGCAGAGTGTAATCTTCTTAGTGATTAACCAAAAGAGAAACCTAAAGTGGAAGATCCAGATCTGAGTGAATAGTTGATTTGCAATGAATAATTTATTCAATAAATTGTTTGTGCAGACTGCAGGATTCTCTGATTTATTTGCTGTAGGAAGTTACTCACAAAGTTCTTCAATTAATAATTCATTGTTTGAAGATTGTTCATAAATACTTGGTTTCATAAATACTCAGGATTTGCAATTCATATTTTATCTTTGTTAGTCTTTTTTAGCCTTCTGCCTGGTTGGACAATCAGCTCTCCTAACTAATAAATGTAACTTGTGAATATTGCAGTTCTATTTTCAGGTGGAAATAGACATGAGATAGATATATATTATTATTTTTTTACTTAAAATGTAATACTTTCAATATTTGATAACTTGTGCTATCAGTGTCCAAGGATCAAAGTTTGAGTGTATGAGTTGGCATTCAAATTCAATTTCCATTTGTATATTACATTGAGGATGGATGATACGAAAGGTCAGTCAAATCAAAATCCAAAATGACAGTAAAGGCAGCCAAAAAAAATTTTTTAAAAAAATCTGCATTGCTGCATTTATATGCATAGTCACAGACAGGTTCCCCCCACCTGCCACTGTCCATTCAGCTCTGCAAGAATCATCCTCAGGTCAGCGTAAAAGTTTTTATTTGTCATTAATTCCCAGGATGATAGCAAAGGTGACCTGGGTTTTTCTCAATGCTTAGGACTGAAGGTATACTTGGTATCAGTGGGACATGGTGGTTTTGTAGTGACCCTTGCGTGTCTGGAGATGAAAATCTGGCATCATTGAAGATAACAGCCATCATTGTGCTTTTTATATTTTATTTTGGGTTTAAGAATAATTACTGATTATCAAGGTAATATAATAATTATATTTACGTAACCTAAGCGACCTGGGTTCTGAAAATTCAAAGTGCTCGAATACCAATTAATAACATTTTTTTAAAATGCATGTTTACTGCTAGTATCTGGCAAAACTTTGTCACTCAGAGGTTTTGGAGAGGAAGTTCCTCTGCTTATGATAGACCAAATTACCCGGGTCTTTGAGCCTCTCCAAAACAAATCTCAGGCCTAGTGGTTTTGATCAGAAATCAGAATTTTTTCCTGCCATCTGGTAGGAAGTGTATTAAAAATTGTGCCAGGTCATTCAAAAAGAGCTCAGTGGATATGGGCGAAGAAGACTTCTCACAGTGATTCTTTATTAGCATCCTACCAAACCAGAAGAAAAGAAGTAGCATCTTTTTTTTACATCCAAATTTGAATCCTTGGATAAATGCTATTTAATTTTAGATAAGAGTAACTTAATCTACTGGTGTCCCTCTTCTTTATTTTGTCAAGAACAGATTCACTCAGACAAAATAATTATATAAACAGATGTCCGCAATGGGCCATATTAAATTTCTGACTGAAGGTGGATTTGGGATATAATGGGCTAGAGCCATTCTTTCTTTTTTTTACTTAAAATGTAATGCTTTCAGTATTTGATAACTTGTGCTATCCATGTCCAAGGATCAAATTTGAGTGGATGAGTAGGCATATACTACTGCAGTTCTCATCATTACTTTTTTTTTCCCCACTGACTTGCCACTTTATTATCTTTGGAAGGGAATTAATAATGTTGAAAGGCTTTTAAAAAAAAATATATATTATCTTAGTGATTATGTTATTGAACCCCCTCTGGGATATCCTTGCCTCTTTCTCCCTGATGTGCTACCTCCCCAGCTCCCCCCCTCTCTGTTCTCGCTTGTGTTTTCTCTGAGAGAGCAAAGTAAAAATTAAATAATAGTTGACATCATTTGGTTGGACTTGTGCTCGGATTCTCTCTATTATTCATGCAATCTTTCTTATTGTTTTTCTTTCTCATTCACCGTTGTATTTTATTTACTTTAAGGAACTAGATGCTGGGCTTCAGCCTGGGACTGTAGAGAGGGACCTGGCATGCTTTCAAACTATTGTTTTACTGTGGTTGAGATTAACGTCATCAGGATTTTCCTCTCTGTTATTTATTAAATCTCTTCTTGCCTCTCTCCTCCCTCCTTCTCTCATGTGTGGGGAGTACCTTGGTGATGGTAATGAAATAGCAGCTGCATCAAAAATGGCAAATACAGGTTTGGGGTTTTTTCTTTCCCCTCTTTGCTGACAGAGACTGCGTCAAGCGTAGCAGACCCGCAATTTTAGTTGCTTCTCTTTTCGAGTCTGGGTTGGGTTTTAGCAGAGGAAATACGTTTATGTGTAAATTCCCTGATTCTCATTTTCTGCAGAAATACCTGGTCAGGGACATCACTGTGCAGAAGTAGCCCTAGCTAATGAAGCCTAGATATATATATGCATATATGTATATATATGTGTGTTTGTATGTTTATATATATGTGTTGACAGAGGACAATCCAAGGCTTCTGTACCTCAGCGGCAAAGGCTGGACTAATGGGAATGGAATTGCCTTTGTGGATCCAAACTGTGGAACAAGTAGGTCTTTTTTTGTCAACCTGTTGAGTTAAATGTGCAGTGAGGGTTGGAGTCGGCCAGCTTTTTGCTGGCCCTGGGCCTTCAGAGAGGTCTGTCCAGTAGGAAACACCACTCGGAGTTTTAGACGCCATTTAGGCTGTTTTGTTTTGTCCCAGCATGCATCATTTTGGAAGAAGGGAGTATTTGGGCATAAAACTTGATACCCATGGGGTAATTTTTGTCTGAAAGCAATGTTTTCAGTGTGTCTAGAAATGTGGAGTGTCTAATTTTTGGTTGATGGCCATGAAAATGAAGAGGATTTACACCTGGGACTGTCAAAAAAAGCATTTCAGGTCTAGAGATATGCTAGATACTAACAACAGAATGAGGCAGATGTGTTAGATGAAATAACTGGAACTGGATTCTTTCCTCAAAGGATCCTCAACGTGTACATCCTACTTTTGAAAGGTACCTGTCTGTGTTGGCTTTTTCTGTTTAGGAGGCAGGATTTACTGTATCGGATGTCTTCAGTGCTGGAACTAAGGGCACACTGAGAATGTAATGAGGTCCATTGCACAGTTTCTCTCCAAATGAAGAAGTACTCAAAAAGTATTGGGTTTTTTTTAGGCTGTTTATCAAATAAGAAAATATCAGATTCTCAGGAGGGCTCCAGTGTTTTCAAGCTGTTCCTATCAAGGTGTTTTTTTCTCTGTTTTCAAGGTTTTTGGTTCCTAGTGAGTATTCTTCAGCACATTCATGGGTGTTAAGACACATTACCTTTTATTGCTATCTGAAGTATCTTTCTGCTATCTGTGGAGTATCTTTCTTGCTATCTGAAATTTCAGCTATTATGGAAGAGTATTTTTTTTGTTTGTATTTTCTCAGTGTTAATCTTTACTCTTAACCCTTCTTTAGCTGGGAAGACTTTTGTATTAGTCCCAACGTATGAATCTCAGACTGTGAAACTTAGGAGATCAGAACTGACCTTTGAATATCTGGTGAATCCACCCTCATTCATTTTAGCACAGATAGGACCTTGGATGTCTGTTCCAATTTATCCTTTGAAATTATCCTTTTTTCCCCAGCCACAGCATCTGGGACAGATCATGTTAAAACTCTTCCCTTTGGTGGAAGAACTCTCCATCTTTAGGTTTGCCAGCCCTGTGGAATAACATGGATGCAGATCTTCCGCTTGGATGTGGACTGAGTTGGAGGTGCCTTGTGAAGGCATCAACCTCAAAAGAACTGCAAGGCTTTAGGAAAATTCAGTTTAATCCTCAGGCTTCTGGAAAGCATCTCAGAAGGGCTCGTTTGCGGGGTTGTTTTGAGAGGGGTGACTCAGTGGGAGATCTGTCAGTCGAGGCTTTTCTTTGTGATAGCTTCCATGCAAAGGGATTCCACAAGTTTTGATTCTGCTTGCAGTGTTAGGTGGTGGAGTGTACCTCTCTCCGGTTCTTCTGGCTGCCACCGCTGTGGAAGGCGTTGTTCAGAGAAGTGTTTGATTTTTATAGCAGCTCTCTATTGAGTTTTGCCATCTGCAACCTTTTCTTTGGTGCTTGCGATTGGAATGACAGATCACTTGGTCATAATCGATCTGTACCCAAGCTTGACCAAACCCGTTACTGGGGAAGAAACTCAAGAGGTAGCCCTCAAGGTTCTGCCTGATGTTTATGTTTTATTAACTATACGTTACATCGGGCTTTGCACAATGTAGTTTCCAGCTCTTAATGGCTTGGTTTGATTGTGAATACATTTGCAGGGGTGTGTTATGGCCATGAGCAAATCGGGACATGACAATCAGTTGTTGAGAGGGTCTTTTCCTAAATGCCACCATTGGGGTGAAGCATGTTAGTGCCATGGCTCAGTGGATCCCTGAAGGACTCATACGGCACTTCTGGCTTGGGCAGGCAGTTGCAGCTGACAACCATCAGATGGCATAAGGCAATGGAATAACATGCAATTACATTAAAAAAAAGTGCAGTTTTTAGTCAGTAATGAATTTAATGTAAGTGGTGCGGGGGAGTGACTGCAGCAGTTGTTGTAGTATTATTTCTAGTAAATCAAAAAACGCTATTTGCACATTGGCTCTGTTTGCGGATAACAGCCTTCCATCCATATGTTTCTGGCTTATTCTTGAAGCTCATTTTCTAAATAAAGTTGAAACCTCACTAATATGGTATTGGGCCTCTTGCTGTTTCAGTTTGTCAGACTTTCCAATAAAAAGGCCTGTGAACGATGGTTTCATGCTTTTGGTATGTGTCAGAAATAGTTCAATGCATATACATTACAAAATTAGGATTTAATTTTTGTTGTGTAGCCATAAAAAAATTAGATTATATAATTATTGTGTTTTCCTTTCTTATCTTTTATATTTTTAATATAATTTTTGAGGATGCCACAGGGCATTCCTGCTGTGAATTAGCTGCAATAAACTCTCTTAAAGAGATAAACATCAAAGAGCAGTAATGTTTTAAAATGAAGCAACCTGCATTCAAAAGCCAATTGCTTTATGTTGTAGATCTTAAAAGCTTCAGCTGTGAAAAGTGAATGGGGTTTCTCAAGGGCACAGAGGAGTTGCATCACTGGGATTTTAATACAACAGGGGTTATTTGAGTGAAATTGCTACCAAAACCCACTGCTTTTCATAGGAGCAGGCTTCCTTCTATTTTTCTTGTTCCTCGTGGAGATTATGAAGACGTGAAGATACGTTCAGTTACTGTGAATGCTACAGTTGCATTTAGACTGGTGATATCAAAGGGGTTCATGAGACTTAAACATCTTGTGGCCTTTGTGGTGACTTTTGGTAAAGCAATTATTAACTGTGAATTTCGGTGGACATTTCAACTAAGGCGTCAAAGATTTTTCTCCTTTTTAATTACGTTAGAGGATTTACAGTAGTCTGGCATTCACTTAGAACCTAGAGCGGCCATCAAGAGTGGCAGTACCAAGTCTAACTTCTATTCAAATGCCATCTATGTTACAAAAGGTCCCAAATTTGGATTGTCTGCATTTCTGAGCATCTACTTTATATAGCTGAGACACTTTACCTTCTGGGGCTAAGGCTGCTTGGGAAAACCACCTCCTGATGGTACTGTGAATGCAGTTTCAGAAAAACAGGCACCCACATTGCCCAAAAAGTACTCTGTGGAGGTTCATAAGACCTTGTGCATAAGCTGAAGGATGTTCAGGGTCTCACCATCAAGGGTTGTGTTTGCACAGAGCTCCTCAAGAATTCTCCTCCCATTTTCAACATCTTCTCGATAACAGTTGTGCTTTGCAGGTGCAGAGGAGAAAATATATTTGGGCATGCAGCTGCCTTTGGTTGGTCTGTACTTTTGATGTTGCTTCAGCTGTGTTGCCTTTTTCGTACAGTTTTCTGATGATCTGAGCTCCTGAAGCGATGGTTGGTAAATTGGTACTTGCTGTTATTATTTAGCTTTAACTTGAAACTAGATATGAGGCCGAGGCAGAAACAGAGCTGAATGAAGTTCACTATTTCTTTTTCCTTAAAGCAAAACCTGTGTTGAAAGATCCAACCTCTCCGATATAGTAATTATAGGATGCTATCCTTAGTGATGTTAAATAGCTCCCTTTAGTGTTTCTGTTTGATCTCGAGCTGTGAATTCCCTTTCTTTCGTGGGTGTAACTGTAAACAAGAGGATTAACATTGCTTCAGTGATGTTTTGCTTAAGTGAATAAAAGTTGAAAGGGTGTCTTGAATATCTGTGGAAAGCTTTGTGTGTTGCAGGGTTTTCTGTGCTATATGTATGCACAGTGCACCTTTCATGGTAAACTCCAGTGATGCTTTAAGGTTTGAGAAGTTCACTTTAAGCTTTTTATATTTTGGATGCTTTTGTGGAGCATTGTGAGCAGGATGCTCTGTCTCTTTGTTAGTGAGGGACCACAAAGAGGCTGTGAAGTTCCACTCTATTATATATCCATCCCTTTTAGCTATGTAAGATTTTTTTTTTCAAGACCTACCATGGAGAACAGGATTCTCACCACAAAACGTGGGCCAGATTTTAGGCTTTTTGATAGTGCTGTGATGGCAACTAGTTACCCCAGCAGGGGACGTGAGTGTCCACAAGAGTGTGGAAGTCATAAACTGCTGTCTTCTGCTGGTACTTAGAGTGCAAGCAGAGAAAGGACTCCTTGTTGAGGGGAAGGCCCATGTGCACGATGGCACTCTGCTGGGGCTTGCTGCATGTGTGTGCTGTGCATCTTCTCTGTAAGGCTCCTCGTACCTTGTCTGCTAGCCCAGTACAGGACTCTGAAAAGGAAAAAGAAAACTTCTTTGAGGGTGCCAGAGCCCTGGAACAGGCTGCCTAGAGTGGTTGTGGAGTCTCCTTCTCTGGAGATACTCAAGACCTGCCTGGACACGTTCCTGTCCAACCTGTTCTGGGTGACCCTGCTTTGGCAGTGGGGTTGGATTAGATGATCTCTGCAAGTCCCTTCCAACCTCTACCATTCTGTGATTCTGTGAAAACAGGAGAGCAAAGATCGTGAATGTTTTCAGTGCAGTCCCCGCTCAACGTGGAGAGGCTCAAGTGTCACACCATCATCTGGGAGAAAAGAGGGGAAGGACCAGCATCCCTAGAGACTTCTTCCTCTGCAGGCCTCCCACGCGCTGCTCATCCACCCTTCAGCAGCCCAAATCTAATGTCAGAGCACCCTCTGTTTGCACAAGCAGCTTTCTATCAGGACTTTGGGGGATGGAAAGGGTCTGTATTTTCTAATTAAACAGTTATCCTAGTGTCATGATTCCTTCTTTTGATCTTTAACTCAGCATCTAGAGGATGCCTTCTTTCTAGGACATGATTGATGTATAAAGGGTTTCCCTGCTATCTCTTACCTTCATCAGACACTACACTCAGCACTTGTCAGTGTCAGAAGTCACGTCTGCCTTTTCAGTTGTGGCAGGAGCCAAAAACGTTGTGTCTTGGATGGGACTTCTCCATGATTCCTTTCCAGGTTGTCAGTTAAGCCTGTTGTTTTCCTTTCAGCACGCCTGGTTCCTCTGATGTGAAGAGAATACTCTGCTCTGAAGTGGAGGACGACGGGCAGTTAAGATGCAAGCTCTGTTTTCCTGCCTTGAAACCTGCAGGGGCAGAAAGCGTTGGCATGCTCTCCGTTGTTTGGAGATGATTTAAGGAAGCGCCGCTGTGGAACTAGCAGGGGATCTTTCCTTCTGTGACCTTTGTGGGAGCAGCTGATTGGTGTGCCCCAGCTGCAGGCCATCCTTTCCTTGGGAAAGTTTTAAGAGTGTCTGAAAAGCGACCATCTTCTTTCCTAGCCCTTTGCTGACGTGTTACGGGTTTTTCCTGGCCTTTCCAACCCCAACGTGCAAGGGGTTGTTTGTTTTCTTTTTAAATGTTATCCTGCCTTCCTCCCTTTTTTAACGAAGCTGTATAGACATAAAGACTTGCTGTGCACTCAGCGTGGCACATGGATGGAGTGGCTACTTTGAACTGCTTTTGCAACAATGGATTCTGCTTGATTGATAATGAAACCATGGGATAGACCTCAGGGAGGTGAGTCATATGTTAATTTGTTCTTGAAGTTCCCTTGGTATGCTAAAAGCTGTGATCTTTCAGAAAAATCTTTTATTTTATTTTAATTTTTTTTTTTTTTTTTAAAGCTACTTCCTGGGGCCATGGCAGATGCCGTTTTGGAATGGCACCCAATGAGTTGCTCTAATGTAGTCCAGTGCTCGGTTGGCATTCTCCTATTGTGCGAATATTTTTGGTCCTTCTTTTACCGCAAAGATATTTTATTAAGTGCAGCACATTGTTATACACATGTGGTGCTGTGGAGCTCCGGAATATGCATGGGACATAATGTTGAGCTGCAGAAACACAATAGCAATGAGTCACTGGAATCCCTTGTTGGTCACAAGAGTTTGAACAACTGCGGTGATAATCTTTTGAGACAATGTACAACTCCAGTGGTATTTGCTATCTGCTCCGTGGTCTCCCTCAGTTAGCTGCTTGATTGGCTTGGCTTTGTGGGTATTCTAATCATGTTGGCACAGTCACTTTGATTAACGGCGACATGCAACTTGCAAGTCTCTGGGCTTGCGCCGACCTCAATAAAGTTGTGTGCTTGCTTGCTTTCTTTTCAAATTTCATCGGCTTCCTGAGGGCACAAGAAACGTTTTGCGTGGTTTTCCGTGGTGGTTGGTGAATATTAAAGTGTGGGGTTCAGAGGAGTGCATCTGCTTCTCTTTATCTTGGAGGCTGAGAAAAAGAAAGAGTAAATAAAAAAATTCATGAAGTGAGAGAAGGGAGGAATATAGAATTCTTAAATCTGTGTTATTTTTTTCATGGCCTTTCCAATAGGTCCCAGGTCAGCTTTTAAGCATCAGCTTTAGTCCCTTCTTTGGTAAAACAGGAGAATCATCCCACTGACATGACTTTGTTTACAGCTAATTTGGCTAATCTTCACCTGTTATTTCCACAGTATATTTTAAGAGGCATGCTGAAAGCACTCATGATCTTATTTAAATTCTGGGGTGCTGTGTCTTCTGAGAGAGAGGGGGTTTGCTTTTGCAGTCAGATGAACAACCTTGCAGGTCCGTGGGCAAAATGGGTGAAAGGTTGATTCCCATTATTCCCCAGACCAGAAGAAACACAAGTTCAGTGTCTCATTTTAGACTTAAGGAAACTGATGGGACATGAAATCCATGTGGTGGTTTTAGTAGTGGTTATACTTCTGCACGTTGGCTCTTGATTGTATTCCCCAGTCCTCTGCTGGTGTTTTCTAAGGATATGCAGTATTTTCAGTGACCACTGCCTAACTATCGTATGGTCCTTGAATACCATCTCCACTGCTGGGTATCTCCTAAATGACAGCTCACAGCTCAGTCAAGCAGGTGGAGTATTTAACTTAGATACTGTGAAAGACAAAATATCCAATGCTGAAATTTGGAATAAAATAGGATTAGATCCACATCTGTCCAAAGATATTTTTTTTTTTTTTATATGCCTTGGATGAGGTAGTGCTCCCAGCTGTTGAAAGTGTTGTTTTAACAACAGAGATCCCTGCAGTCAAATGTAAGGTAGTTTCCAGGAGATGTTTGACTGGTGTCTTTGTTTCAGAAAATCCAAAGCTCAGTTGTTGGAACCTTCTTTCCACTTCAATTCAGCCCTGCCTTGTCTTAACAGGGGTTAGTAGGTCAGATGCGCATTTCAGACATCCCCTGTCTGTGATGATGTTGTTGGGAATCAACCTCACACTTCCATTTTTCATTGAAGGAAAAATGTTACTCAAAATACACTGCAACACCTGCTTCCTTGACCCACTTTGCTATAAGCACTTTTTATAAGATTTTTCAGTAGTGGTAAAGAAATGAGGGATACTGAGGTCACTGTGCCATACAGGACATCAGGTGAATGTGCCAAAGAACATCAGCCCATCAAGAGTCCGCTCACAAGCGAGTAGTTTCTTATTGTTAAAATTTTGCCTACTTACAGTTGTCCTCCAATTCCTCAAATGTTTTTTAAGTCTTTAAAAAAAAAACCTTGTTCTTTAGCCAGGACTTTTAGTAATAATCTGTTCTTGTCCAATATGATTTTATTAGTGATTACATTGAATATTCTAGCAACAGGATCTGCATTTTCAGTCTTCTCAGGCAAAGGAAGAGAATCACCTTTTTAACTTGTTCTGTCTCTTGGTAAGGAGACCGTTAGCTCCTTTTTCCTCTCTTTTGTTTCGTTTTTTGTTTGCTCCTTCTTTTCTCTCTTCATTCACAAGAACATTTGGGTTTATGTCTTCATTCTAGTTTTTATTGTCAAGTTAAAGAAGCTGCTGTCTTCTCATACATATTAATTTGACATCGTTAATCCTGTACAAACACATTTCTGGTATTGACTACTTAGAAATACAAGTCTTTAAGTATATTAATGCAAACAGAATTTTTTAACCTCATGGTGAATAAGTCATTATTCCACTTGACTCTCCTTAGACGGTAATTATTGCATATGATACCCACTTTTGTGCTCTAAATTACTGGAGGCAATGAAAGTTAAGCACACGGTAGCTGTGAAAATCATCTTCTTTTCAGCTATGGGTGCCATTGTATCTTTAAGACGACAGATTTTTTGTCTCAGTTCTCTAGCTGTAAAATAAGGTATTTACTTACTTTGAAGGAAACTCGCATGTATAGGTCTACAGAGGAGCTATAGGACACTTGTGTAATATGCTAAGAGAAGATATATGAGTAGCCGTATCAGAAAATTACTGTTTCTTTAAAGAAAGGTTGAAAAAACCCTAAAAAAATATTAGAGATTGTGGTGGTGATACTTTGTGCCCTCTGCTTTCTCTGCCTGATGCTGCTTGCTTAAGTTAATGGATCATTTATCTTCGTAAGAAGAGTGTTGGAGGACTACTCCTGTGGGTGCTTCAGAGCAGAAACCCAACAGCAGCATTCCCTCCACTCCGTGCAGGAGTCTGTCTCATCCCACAGGGTACAGAGGGAATCTACATGCACAAATTCCCAGGATGCAGGAATCCCCTAAAGTTTTGTTTTGGTATGTGATGGTAGGGGATTTGCACAAGGAGGGATGTGCTGGGGAGGAGATGCACTCAGAGCTATCAGTTCTGCCACCCATCTATGCAGGGCTTCAAGGAACCTGAGTGGTTGATGTATGAAGATGTATCAGAAGCATGAACCATTGCAGAGAAGCCCTCCGAGAACCCTGCTGAGACTTCTCGGAGAATTGCCTGAGAGCACAATCGGCTTTGATTTATTCTGACCCCTTTTGAAGATTTTTGGGGAAGAACTGTTTCCAGCGAGGGGAGGAAAAAGTGAGGAAAACTTGGTTTGGTTCAAATTGACAAGAGCAGGGGAACGGAGAGTAAAGGCTGTCATCACATCCCTAACTCTGCGCTGGGCTGGAATGTCCTGAGCTCATCCTTCCAGAATGAACAGTCCTTGATCAGCCTGAAACAGGCCAGTGCCTCGCGAGTGAAGGCTGTGGGCAGAGTGATCAGAGACAGAGGTTGCTTTTGTCAGCTGAAGCTGGAACCAGACCTTATTTTAACAGAGGATATTTTCGTCTTAATTTGCTTTGGCTGGGAGTTCAGCATGCAGTTGTCTCTCGGCACAACGCTACTGCTGGGTGGGAAAGGCCCAGGAGCAGGCTGTCCCCATGAGGCGCAAAATTAAAGGGCGGGGAAAATGGCCGGCCTGGATGAACAAAG
>JAOQGH010000023.1:16831797-16845525 GCA_025769975.1 Gallinago jamesoni
CAAAGCCCCATCCAACCTGGCCTTGAACCCCTCCAGGGATGGGGCAGCCACAGCTTCTCTGGGCAACCTGTTCCAGGCTCTCGCCACCTTCACAGCAAAGAACTTCTTCCTGAGATCTCATCTCAATCTTTCCTCTTTCAGTTTAAAACTGTTCCCCCTCATCCTATGGCTCCCCTCCCTGACCAAGAGTCCCTCCCCAGCTTTCCTGGAGCCCCTTGAAGGGACTGGAAGGGGCTCTAAGGTGTCCTCAGAGCCTTCTCTTCTCCAGGCTGAACACCCCCAACTCTCTTAGCCTGTCCTCACAGCAGAGGTGCTCCGTCCCTCTGATCATCTTCATGACCTCCTCTGGACCTACTCCAGTGTGTCCATGTCCTTCCTGTGCTGAGGACTCCAGAGCTGGACACAGTGCTCCAGGTGGGGTCTCACCATAGTGGAGCAGAGGAGCAGAATTCCCCCTGGCCCTGCTGGCCACGCTGCTGGGGATGCAGACCAGGATGGGGTTGGCTTTCTGGGCTGCACGCACACATTGCCAGCTCACGTTGAGCTTCTCATCCGCTGATTCAGTTGTCCCCACCAGCTTCATGAGAGTGGTCTCAGAACAATGTTGAATGTGCTAACGGCACCGTCACCTATAACGTGTCTTAGTGACCATGGACTAAAGCGATGGAGCGGCCAGCAACCTGACCTAGAATTTTGGTCCTCCCTTAGAAGCTTTCCCGTGACTCAGGTTGGTTTTGCTGGAGCTGGCAGATTCCTGCATTCCACTCCTGGTTCTGCCCGAGTCTCTTTGCGTAAGCCTGGAGAAGTTTACGGGCCGCCTTGTAATCTATTCTTTTGTGAGATGAGGGTAGGAGTTAATTTGAGAGCAGAAAGACTTGCTTGTTTGGCTTGAATTAAGTTGTGTTAGGGAATGGTGAGGACACGCACAGGGTCTTGTGCTTCTGGGCATATGAGAGAACAGGATTATTCGATCAGGGCATTTGCCACATGTTTGTCATTCGTGTGTGATGTTTGTCTCATCTTTCAGATTAAGCACAGTGAATATTGCAAATAGGCTAAATATAGCTGATAAATATAACTGAACGTCAAAAAGTCCTTTTATAAGCTTTATTGTTCTATATTTTTTTCTAAAAATTCTTATTGACAATTGGAGGCCAGGTTAGAGAAAATCGGAAGGCTATAATTGTCTGTGGACCAGCTGAAGATTTTCTAATTAAGAAAACAAGTTTTGTCAGCCACCTCCTCCCTCGATATTCCCATTTCAGCAAAATGAGGTTTGTCAAAAAAATACTCACCGCTCTTGACTGTGGCTCTTTATGTGCATAGGGAGGGTCATTGCATCAAACCGAGACATCTGTCACGGTCCTTTGTCATCTGCGTTTGTTTCTGGATTTGTTCTTCTGATGAAAGCCATGACAAAACCTCTGGTCACGATGAGGCAATTTTTAAAAGCAATGAATTGTGGTTGGGAGGTGAAAAGTTGTTTGCCTGTAGAATTTCTACTCATCTGGGTGACCAGGAAAGAACCTGTTAAGGAACATTTTGCTTCGTGGCTGTAGGTACAGCCTTGATTTCTAGTTTATGGTAGTTTTAGGAATCCTTTTGATTGAAGGAGGTGACCTAAAAATAGTTATGGAAAATTGCTACTCGTGAATAATTCCTATTGCTAAAAGTGTCCCTTTAAATCACTGCATTGCAGTCAAGGCACTGTGATAACGGAGTAGAAAGGGGGGGGGGGAGAAAAAAGAAAAGACTGATTCAGAGCAAAATGCCAAATTGTAGGCATGGGAATTGATTCTTTGCACAAAGTGGGTGAAAGGAGTGCCAGTGCTCTTACCAATTAAGTCCGTCTTAATGATTAGCTGCAGTAGGTAGCTAGAAGGCGTTGCGGGACGCAGGTGAACGATGCTGCAGAGGGACAAGTCGACGTCTTTAGACCGAACCGAGGCACCCTGGGGTTTTATAACTTGGGGTCACCTCCATCCCCAGCGTCTGGTGGTGGTCTGCTAACAGCACGCTGGGTAAGAGCTGGGGGTGATGCTCAAGGTAGGGCTTTTTTATTATAAAAAGTCATTGACCGCTTTAAGGGCCACTCTCTTAGCACTATGCAGAGCGAGCTGGGCATAACTGCAAACCAGGAGGCCGTTTGTCATACAGATTATTGCTAGGTGGTTAAGCACTTGAAAGGCTACCAATTGATGCAAGACCTTCCCTATAAAAGCTTGGCTATAGGTCGGTAATTTGCCAATATTCCTGGGTCAGGAGAAAGCAGCTGAAGATCAGAAATAATAATAGGACATTTTAGAGCTGACGGTACAATGCCAGAAGCAGGGGAAGTATTAATAATTTTCGTGATAAAAAGACCCTATCAAGTTTGGGGGGGGTTGGAGGAGGGGATGGGGAGGAGAGGAGTCACAAAGGAATCTAGTTGAAGATTTGAAGACATACTTCAAAGGACTTCATTAATAGAAAAGGAAAGATTAGCCCAAGAACAAAAGAATAGGAGAGGAGTTGGTGAGTATAAAGCCCGTGGAAGAATTATAATAATGTCGAACATGGGATATTTGAGTGAAAAGCTAACGAGAAATTAAACCCAAGGTATCTTTAAATTTTTTTCAGACCAATAAGGTCGTTAAGGATATTCTCCAAAAGTCAAGAATGAGGGTTTTTACTGGATGTGGCTGTAAAATTTTTGCTTTTGAGCACAAAGGCAGCGCTGGCATGAGGAGCGATAGGAAAAGCAGCAGAGGACGGAGCAAGAGGTCGTGCAGGGAGTGAACAGCCCTTCTCAGACACAGTCTAGGGCTGAGCTCTTCAGTTCTTTGGGAATTTCACTGCTTTTGTGAGACAACAGCAATTGTAATTCTTTCTTCTAGGGCTTAGAGTGTAGTCCAAGAGCTTAATAGAACAACGTGAAGGAAAGCTCATTTGCTTGACTTTTTATGCAAGTTCACATTTGAAACTGAAGAGCAAACAGTGCCATGAGATACCCATTGTGGCTCATGAATGGAAAATGAATTATGTCGTTCAAGTATCATGTTCACTTGCATATTTCCACGTTGCAAAACAATGGCTTACAAAATACTGCACGCAGCATGCCTATAATTTTGGGTTGCAGTTGAAGGGCAATTTAGTAATATTGTGCCCACAGGCTCCAAGGCAGCATTGACACAGTTTTGGCCCCTTGCGATGATCCCTTTTTGAAGACACAATAATGACCTGGTTTATGTCCCAGGGAGTTTACAATCTAATTGAAGAAAAGATCCAAGAATGCTGATGATAAACAGGGAGGGAGAGAAGGGATGAAGGGAAAAGGAGAATATCCATTTAACTACTGGTAGTGACAATACCTGCCCTCTTTACTGCTGGACTTAACGTTCAAGCACGGTGATGCCCACAACATCTGTGCTACAGCAGCAAGGTGCATTCATTTGAAGGTTCTTGTGTTCGCCGAGCTCTTCAATTAGTCTAGATGGCTCTAATTTCTTTTGGGAGGAGGGAAAAGCGTGGACCTGTTTTGCTGCTGCTCTTCACGATGGTGACTTACCTCTTTGACTCTGTATTCAGTGTCATGGGAGCAGGGCACAGGTAAGCTGTAGCTCAGCATGCTGAGGTTTGCTGCTGTGGGATGCTGAGCCAGAGCCAGCACCAGCTGGTGGGATGGAGCAGCTGGAACTGGTTGAGGTGATACCTGCTCTTGGATGAAGGGGTAGGTTTCTTCTTCCCAGGTTGCTGGTAGTCCCGTGTGAAACCTGGTTCATTTCTTCCCGGAGAAGGCAAACGCTTACCTCTCTGCAAAATTTAAGTTAAAAAAATGTCCTTCTGGAGTAAATGACTGGGAGGCAGCAGTTCTGTTGAGCTGACCCTGTTAATTGACTTCTTTTCCCAGCGTGCCCACATTTTTGGAGAGAGAGACACTTTTATACCCATGTGCATCTCATTGGTAGCTCTTGTAAATAATTTTGAACTATTCTTCTCCTCCATCAACATCCTGATTTCTGTGCAGGCTCTTTTCACGTCTTGATTATGTTAGCCCACTGCTCATTGTTTGCAGAGGTACTGTATACACACTATTTATAATTGACTATCCAAAATAAATTACTGTTGCTGATTTGATTACACTAAATCCTGTTCTGTTATCAAACAAATTTGCTGTCAAATCCAAGATCAATGTTATTGTACTATGTCCTACTTCATAGATTAAAGAGAATATTTATTCTAATTAAACTGTCAAGAAAAAGCACACAGAATGCTCTAAGAATGGGCAGCACTTACAGTCACAGCTGTTAACAAACATGGTACATCTGATTTGAGATTAAGATACAAAGGAATAACGATTGGAGTTCAATGAATTAAATAGGATCTGAGGACCAAGGTTACAGGAAAAGGCAGTAGTTTTAAACATGCCCATAAGAGGAGGTAATTTACTATGTATGACTTAAAAGCATAAAATCTTTCAATGACGCCGTTCTGGATCAACCACATAAAATGATGATGATTGCCATTATAAATGGTTCTGAAGATGGACGTGTCTTATGTACTTTTTTTTTCCTCTTGTGAGTAAATGCACATGTAAGATTCCTTCCAAAATTAGAATGCGCGGCTATCAATCATTTATACTGAGCACGGATAAATTTATACTGAGCCCCGCTCACCTGTCATGGCAGAAAGTGCATTTATTCCTTTCTGAGCGAGCTGCGCTAAGATGTTTTCTTTTGTTGTGGAATGTGGGCTTCCTGTGCTATTACTGAACTTTTTTTTTTGTCTGATCTGAGTTGGTAGGAAACAGAAAATACTCAGTTGGTTTAACTCAGTCTCATAGTACGCCGTGCATAGATGTACATTATCTTTAGGCTTTCTTAGCTTCGCATACAGTCGGATAAGTTTTGGCTCCTTCTGTCTAATGCTGTTTCCTCTAATGGTTGAAGAAATGGAACATTATACTATGTAACGTGTGGGGGTCACATTAATCACAGAAAATTCTTTTAATGTCTCAGAAGTAACTGTCAAACTGGACATACTGAATCTATTTAAACTAAAGCATGCCATTTTTTATCTACAGTGATCTTTAATTCACATAAAAGGGTCAAGAAAATGTGATTAAGTGACAGTTTTAAAATGTACTATAATATTAAATAGCTTGATTAAGTGACAACTATAAAATGTAATACAATATTAAGTATCTGGCTATGTCCCAAAAGAACTTTAAAGTATTTTGAACGGTTTGGGGATTCTTTACCCCATCGTGAGTTACAAAAGATCATTTCTATTAAATATAAACAGGTGAACTCAGGAAAAAAACCAACAGATAACATCTTGTCGTGGTGCAAATAACATCAATCCTCGCTTCAACTTAAAACAACTGCCTTTTGAAACAAGATCTGAAGGAAACAAATAAGACTCCTTCTACTGGTGCCACCCTCCTGAGACCACAGACACCAAGAACCCTCTGAGTGAGGATGTGCACAGAAGGGTACAGCGGCTCCGGTAAAGATTTTTACGTTGTGTGGCTAAATCTGTGAGTTCATGTGTTGCTTTCATAGCTTTTCAAGTGTAAAGTGTGCCTACAGTGATGTGTTTGACATTCTGGTGGGTAAAACCCGCAGACATCTCCAGCCAACTGCTGTCGGTCTGGTTTGCCTTGTGCTTCCTAAGCAGCCTGTGTGTGCCATTAGGCTTGAAAGGGAAAATTGGATGAGGAAAGCTCTCCAAAGCATGTGGCTTCATGAGAATATCATCTTTGTGACTGTAAAAGGCCTAGACTTTGCAAAGAGAAGAATGGTGATCAATAGGAAGAACATGATTTTCCAGTATTGATTTTCCAGAGCTGAATTAACAGTTACCATGTTGGAGAAGCCAGGGGAAGACATGATGCCTAGAAACTCCTTCTCTGAAGTGCAGAGAGTACTAAGAGCGAGACCTGGTGTACAGGAGGAGATTTGAGGCTGGCCTTTGGGAGAAAGCTGGCCACCGCTGCATGTGCCTGTGTAAGCATGACCAGTTTTGCATGAACTGGGGAACGCCATCATCTCGCTCCCCTCTGTGTACCAGTTTTAGCTTTTTATTATCTCCTGTCAGCCAGAAATTGAATGTTTCACACTTAAAATCATAGAATTGTTTGGGTTGGAAGGGACCTTAAAGATCATCCAGTTCCAACCCCCTTGCCATGGGCAGGGACATCTCCCAACAGACCAGGTTGCTCCAAGCCCCCTCCAACCTGGCCTTGAACCCCTCCAGGGATGGGGCGGCCACAGCTTCTCTGGGCAACCTGGGCCAGGCTCTCACACCAAATAAGTTCTTCCTAATATCTCATCTAGATCTTCCCTTTTCAGTTTAAAACCCTTTCCCCTCATCCCATCACTCCCCTCCATGATCAAGAGTCCCTCCCCATCTCTCCTGTAACCCCCTTTAGGGACTGGAAGGGGCTCTAAGGTCTCCCTGGAGCCTTCTCTTCTCCAGACTGAAGCCCCCAACTCTCTCAACCTGTTTCCATAGCAGAGGTTCTCCAGTCCTCCCAGCATCTCCGTGGCCTCCCCTGGCCCCACTCCCAACAGGTCCATGTCCTGATATTGGTGGCCCTAGAGCTGGAGGCAGCACTGCAGGGGTGTCTCCCCTGAGTGGAACAGAGGGGCAGAATGGCCCCCCCTCGCCCTGCTGGCCACGCTGCTGGGGATGCAGCCCAGGATATTTGTTCCCTTGCAGTTTGAGTGGTGTTTGGTATTTATAGTTCCCTTAGAATTTTAATTTCCCAGCTTTCCCCTGGGTAAACGTGGCATGTTTGCTGGATTTGGGGGTGGGCATTTTGAAATGCTACTCTGTAGTGGTTCCGTTTCATCTGCTCTTGGTATTTCCTGGTTTTTTTCTTGAAAGCACCCGAAGAGGTCTGAACCTCAGCAGTTCTCATGGTGAGATATTTGCAGTAGAGTTTGGGAGGTATTGGAATGGATTGATAGGAAATGTCCACGGACAGGGTCTTGCAGTTTGCTTCTTCGATGTCCTCTGATCCTGTGTTAACAGGAACACTATCCCAGCTGCTGAACATCTTTTCATGTATCCAACACGTGGGTCAGTGTCTGCAACGGGTGTCTCTTCTACACGGATGCGTATACAGAAGGGATACGAAAGAGGAAAGACCTCCCATGGTTCTGACCATAGGAATCTGGAGTTTTCAGGTCGGATGCCAAACACGTTTCAACTTGAGTTTTCCAGTTTCTTCACGCTGAGCAGCCATTGCCTTCCGTCTTTGTGCAGGGCCTGCGCGTGGAGAACGGGTACGGTTTTTCTTTAAATACTGTGAGCTGCTCCGGAGTTATAGCAGTATCTGTCACAGATGAAAATACTATAACTATGTCTCTTTGTAATCCATTCATTGGTTTATGGACCCCGAATCCTCAGGGGAGGGTCACAAATCCACATAATGTCCTTACATGCTGGCTTTTGCGTTTGGATCTCTGATGTAGCTGACAGATGTGCAAAATCCCATCTAGCCAGATATCTCCCTCCTGACTGCACAATCCGAGGAGATCGAGAACACACATTATTCCAGCTAAAGTCTGCCTTGAATCTAGGATAATAACTTTCACTCCTGATCTGCTGGTTTCAGAAGCCGTCCTATGAATTAGCATTCTTAAAGCCATATTCTTCTTATATTCTAGACGACGCATAAACGTTTGCTTTCTCAGAAATGCAACAATTAAATGACTTGTCAGCGAGGTAAGTAATACGGAACGAATGAAACTCGCTATGCCAGCCACTCTCCTGCAAAATTTTAAATACCAACTTCTGGGTTATTGCTGTGAGAAACAAAGGAATTGTCACAGCGGATGAGCTGTGAGATCCATCAAGGCTTGTATGGCCTGTTTAGAAACATCCAGGAGCAGAGGCTCTGGAAAAAGATCTAGGAAGCTGGAATTTTGGTCTCTACCAGTCAGTGCTGGCTTTCGATACTAAGATTCTTGTCTTTGTAAGAGGAGACTCCAGGCTCTGTACTGGAGTGGGAGGTACCAGCAGAGGTGCTCCAACCTATTGATTCCATGGTGGACACAGTTACATGTGGTGGCTGGGCTCCTGGAGAGAGTGACTCCTTCAAAGTTTGCAGGTAAACATGCCACCACTTGTCCTTTGGGGACTTAAGGCTTGTGTGGATAGGAGATGCCCTGAACATCCACCCGCTTGCACTGTAACATTAGCAAGGGAGTTTATGGCCTTAAAATATCCATTTCTACGATGGACAACCCCCCCAAAAATTCATGTAGGTATTCGAGCAACTGGCAGCTCCAGACGTAAAAAAAGAAACCCAAATTTTCTCAATCTCTCCTTAAAGCAAGAATCGATTGAGATGGCCAAAGATGGTTTATAAACACTTGAACCAGATATGCTGATAGGAAATATATTGTAATTCTGTAGGTAATGTGCGTGGCTAGTAGGAAATGCTGAAGTCGTACTGGTAGTGTTCTGTGGGGTCTTTCATCATAAGCTGATTTTCTCTGAGGTGCTTTACCCGTGTAAGGAGAAATGGGATTCCTGACAGGCTGCTTTGTTGTCACAAAACTCCTTCATAGAATCATAGAATGGTTAGAGTTGGAAGGGATCTTAGAGATCATCTGGTTCCAACCCCCCTGCCATGGGCAGGGACACCTCCCACTTGACAAGGTTGCTCAAATCCAGCCTGATCTTGGCCACCCAGCCTGGTCTTCCACCTACTCTCTCCCTTATGGGTCTAAAGGTAGTCCTGCAGAGGGATAGATGCTTGCTCCAGCATCCACTGGAGTTAATCTCAGTATTTCAATAGATTCATTGAGGTGGCTCCTTCTGGAGAGGACAACTCCAGAGGATTTTAAGGCTGGCCGAGCAATCGCTTCTTATGAAGAAAGAGCATCAAGGTGAAGAGAGAAGCCAGGGAAGCACAGCTCCACCCAGGACCAGGTTGCTTGAGGAGTGCAAAGAAGATCCATATGTCAGGATTGTCTCCCGTTAGGCTGGATCCTGCTCTGAAATTACAAAGCTGACCTGCTTGTGGACCATCACGCGTACTTCCACGTGGGAAAGGCAACCCAGCCTCTTTCTTTGGCAGCTGATGATGGGTTGGTTGGCAGCATACGCGCAGCACAGATGTTTGCTTTCATGGAGAATACCTAAATACCTACCAAGCAATAGTCACCCCCTCCTTCTTCCAATCAAATAGCTGTCAGTTGGGCCTTGCATTTTTCCTAGGCTAACGAGGGTGGTGGTGAAAAATATGAGCTCCCATCCTTGAGTAATTTTGAAGCAAATTGAAATCCATGCTGGGAACCTGATGTGCTTGCTTTAGCTGACTTGCTAGCTGCATGTAAATTATTTTAATTACAACTTGTACTTGATGCTCTACAGGACTTGATCCTGCGATGTCATAACAGTCCATGTGCCTGAGATTTGCTTGTGGGATGATGTCCCCAAGTTCCCGTGAGTCTTTAAAACTGGACTGAGCTGGAGGGGGCTGATCCAAAATCCTTTGAACTGAAGGGGAAAAGCCTTTTATCAGCCTGGGTTCAGAGTGAGGTATTTGTTTTGACTAACTCCATCATTTTTTTTTTCTCCTTCAGTACTTCTCTGGTTTCTATTTCATGTATTCTGAGTTCAAATGGATGTGATAAAATTTTTCCCAAATGTTCTTTCTTCCTCTGTGAATAGACTGTTTCAAATCTGAGTGATATCACTTCTGACTGGCCGCGTAAGTCACCTGCTGGTGTTTCTCTTCAGTGATTGGATATAGAGGAGTGTTCTTCCAAAGTAATTAACGGCATTTGCTTTGACATTTTGTTTTCTGCAAACATTTGTGCCAGGAAACCAGATTGTATGGCTGAAGCGAGTGAATATTTTTATCTGCATTAGTCACCCAAATCTAATTTTAAATCTCTAAGGAAGAGAGAGGTGGGAGTTTGCCTGATTTGTGCTCATCTTAGTTGAAGATGTATGTTAGGGCTCTGAAGTCAAATCCTCTTTTTAATAGTGAATAAAAAAAGATAAAACATAATTTGAAAAGCTTTTGACATTGGTAGCAGCAAACGATTATTTTAAAACCACTATATTTTCCTTTCTTTTGAATTCTTTTGGGTGCCACTGGCCAAGGTTGCTGAAATTACAGCGGTGGCTTTATTAAAATAATAGAGGCTGGGATTTTCAAAGGGACCCAAGAAAGGAGAGCCTCCCATTGAAATTCTATGGAGTAACCTGTATTGTCAGGATCTTGCATTATAGTCTGTTTTGTGAATGCATTTTTGAGGCCGTGTTATACTGCAGACATAAATATTTATAGCCAGGGCTCTGATCCTGCCTTTGCTTATGCATGTATCTAACTTAAACACGTGTGAGTATTCCCTTTGGCTCCAACAGGGCTATTTGCATTCATAAAACTGAGGATGCTTCTGGTTTTTGGTCGTGGTTTGGTTTTTTTTGTTGGTTTTTTTTTATGGAATTGTTAATAATTCTACTGCATTAAACGGCAGATGCAGTTTTGTGGGTGGAAGACTGCACCTCTGCCTGGGAAGATTTGGTGCTGTGTCAATCGATGCTTCCGCGACCTTCATTTTTATCCACAGCACATTTCTCCCAGGACAGCAAACCCGAGCCGCCGCACCAGCTCGGACACACTGACCATCCCTTTATTCATACCCTATGAATTTTTTATAGCCACTGCCTTTGTCAGACACAAAGCAAAGAGACAGATGCAAAGTTGGCCATCAGTTTTCTAATGGAGCGAGAGCATAATTAATCAGAAATAACACCTTAAGAATAATTGGTGCAGAAGGATATTTCCCAGGGAGGTAACGTAGCCTCCTCAAGATATAAGTCAACTTGTATTAACCACACAATAAAATTAGTGACAGTTTGCCTTTACAACCTTTCAGATTTGTTAGCTGGCAACTTTCTAGCTTATTATTCAGATTTGTGGGGCTTTTATTTTATTTATTTGTTTATTTTTTATAAGGACGACTGGAATATTAGGCCAGAGATCAAAAGTCACCGAATCAAATGGCGACGCCAGAAAACAACAACTCTGCTGGTGATGAAAGACAAATTATTTGCATGGAGACAGGGACGGAGCGTCATCGGAAGAGCAAGTGTTGCGTCCCCTTGACGGCTACGACAGGATTATTAATGGGCTGCAAGCGCATCCGGGCCGAGCTGTGGGGTGAAAACTGTGTCACGTTCACTGCCATCAGTGATGGGCACTAAATGGGGTCACAACTTTCACTTCAGACTTCTTGCAAAAGATTCCCTTTGAAAGTCGTAGGCCTGAGAATGGGCTCAAACCTGCAACTGCTCTAATTAGGTTTTTTTTTCTTTTACTGGGTCTATGGCAATACCATAAAGAAACCCAGGAATAGGCTCCTGCGCTGATGATGTATTTTTGGCAACTGAGGACGTTGTGTCTAATGTCTGTGGCCATAATGGGAGCAGCCCTGTGTTATTCCTGTGGTTTTCCCACAGTATTCCTAGCAGAGAGATAAAGCAACGCTCTGGACGATCACACCTTGTCACATTTGGCTGGTTTTTTTGTAGTTACAGTTTTCACTGTTATTCACAGCCGTTAGCGAGTGCTTACAGGTAAACGCGTGTTTTTGAGCAGTTTTCTGAATAAAGAGAGCCTGAAGCACATGCTTGAGTGCTTTTTCTGAACCCAGGCCTAAGACAGGTTTGATTAGAAAAAGATGATACTTTGCCCACATATATAGTAGCGCTTTTGTTTCCTCCTGAGCAGTAAGCTGGACATTTGGACTTGGTTCACTTGGCGCTAATGATACATGACCCTGCGGGCTGTGGTCTCAGCTGGCTTCCATTTTGGGTTTGCAATTTCCTCAGCAAATTTTATAATGGCTTTTTGAGTTGGTGATGAAATCTTATTTCTCTCGCCGTACCGATGTGAATGTGAGTGCTGGCCATCGAGAGATTAGCGTGGCAGGAGAGATCCTGCCTTTTTCTGCAGGATGCTGGTGAAGAAAGGATGAGTTAGATGTAGCTATGCTTCTGCCTTCTTCTGGTCTCCTCCTCCTTGTGACAACCCCCTCTTCTCCACTTCACTTCCTTGAAAAATCTCGTGCAGAGATCTCCTTTGCTGACAGCTCTTGGTTGTCCGACAGTCATAGAATGGTTAGATTTGGAAAGGACCTTAAAGATCATTTGGTCCCAAGCCACTGCCCTGGGCAGGGACACCTCCCACCAGACCAGATTGCTCAAAGTCCCATCCAGCCTGGCCTTGAAAACTTCCAGGGATGGGACAGCCACAGCTTCTCTGGGCAACCTGGGCCAGGCTCTCACCAACCTCAAAGTAAAGAATTTCTTCTTAATATCTAATCTAAATCTCCCCTCTTTCAGTGTAACACTGTTCCCCCTCATCTTACTGCTCCACTCCCTCATCAAGAGTCCCTCCCCAGCTTTCCTGTAGGTCACCTTCAGATACTAAAAGCCCACTATAAGGTCTCCTTGGAGTCTTCACTTCTCCAGGCTGAAACACCCCCAACTCTCTCAGCCTGTTTCCATAGTAGAGGTGCTCCAGCCCTTGTGGCATCTTCATGCCTCTGGGCCTTCTCCAACAGGTCTACGTCCTTAGTACGTTAGTACCTCCAGAGCTGGACAGAGCTGGGGTCTCATCAGAGTCACCTCTCCTTCCTTGTGGTCTGTCAGAGTTTTTAGTTTCCTTTGCTGTGGTGTTTCCATTTCCTGTCTCCTGTTACCTTTGTCCTATCACAATTGTTCTGCCGATGACCTTCATGGCTGCTCTGGGGCTCTGGCATGGTGTGGATTATGGTGTCCTTTGCTTCTTCTCGTAGACAACTGGTTACTTTCCAGGCTTTTCTGAATAGATTGATTCCTACCACCCACAGCGTGCTGAGGAGCGTAGTAGAAATGTTTATGTATTTGGATTGACTTCCATGGCACGCTGTGAAGGACATGGGATGAAAGTAAGTCTCTAGTGATATTGGTTACTGAAAAAATTGGTGCTGGCCACAAACAAACTTGTATGTAGTATTACCTTTTATGATGCCCTCTCCTGCCCCTGGTTTGAGGGCTGGTAAATGTTGCTCTGTTTTCTCTCTGGTGTTTTCATCTGAACAGTTTCCTCTTGTTTCCTGTGTTCTACATTAATTCCTTTTAGATATCAGTAGGTGTTTCTGTCGCACAGCTCTTTCTCCTACCATTTACTTAACAGCGGATTTCACCCCACGGATGTAGGTCTGTGATGCTCAGAGTTTTACAGGCAAAACTGGACTTATGCTAGTATCTCTTGGTTGGATAGGATGGTGTTCCTACAAGCTGAGCCTTTGGCAATGCAGGTAAGAAACATTTTATTGAGTTCTACAGAATGCTAAATTCTCAGCAGAAAGAAATCTTTCCCTAGTATTGAGTTGGTTGTGCAGAAAAGAAACTATTTGACTGAAGTGTGGCCAGCAGGTCAAGGGAGGTGATTCTACCTCTCTAATCTGCTCTCCTGACACCTCACCTTGAGTACTGCATCCAGCTCTGGAGCCATGAACGTCAGAAGGTCATGGACATGTTGGAGCAGGGTCAGAGGAAGCCATGGAGATGCTGGGAGGGCTGGAGCCCTTCTGCTGGGAGGACAGGCTGAGAGAGTTGAGGGTCTTCAGCCTGGAGAAGAAAAGGCTTCGGGGAAACCTTAGAGCCCCTTCCAGTCCCTCAAGGGGCTCCAGGAGAGATGGGGAGGGACTCTTGATCAGGGAGGGGAGCCAT
>JAOQGH010000023.1:16845625-16874274 GCA_025769975.1 Gallinago jamesoni
TGAGTTGCCTGTCCCTTCTTCCAAAGGTGGTAAACCTTCCTTTTTTCCTTAAGTCCCATCAACAGCTCTTTGTTCATCCAGGTCCTTCAGGTGTGGGGAGGGAGGGAATGGGGGCTGCTCTCACAGACCACTGGAGGGACATGTCAGCGCTCAAGAAGGCCCCGATGGTGACACATCTCTGCAGAGGAGTGGGGTGGCCTCAGGAGAGAAGAGACTACAAACTGTCACATCCAGAAACAGCCCCCTTTGTCCATCAGGAACTGTCCTTGCATGGTGCCATGTCCTTGGCAAGTCCTGGCTGCACAAATCAGTGTCACCGTTCCTTTTGTAAAGAGATCGTGTTAAGGATCGCTATGTTTACCTTCAGTATCTCAACTATACTTTTTTATGCCCTATTTATCTCTGTCATTATCACGGTGAAGGCTGGCTTCTAGATTCCTAACAGTGTGTGCAGATCTGAGTCTTGGCTCTGCAAGAGATGCCACCCAGCCTTTACCAGCAGCTGGACTCGCAGGCACACATACCTCCTTCCAAGGGTACCTCCTTCCGAGGTGTCACAAGGTGTCACCTTCTCAGGTGTCACAAGGGAAGACCTCTGGTCCCTTCTGGGTCACACAAGCACGACTTCAGCACAAGTTGTCTTCACAATGGCTTTGTGCCTCTGGATCTGCACCGATTCTCATGGATCAGGGATATGGGCAGGTCTGAGCACAGATGTCTTTGCCTGAACTAGTCATCCCACCAGAGGGCTATGGAGAAGGTCATCCTGAAAGAGATGTGTGCCATTCCCCTGACAGATCACCCCAGTGACAGTGGCCAGCTCTGCCCGGCCTGGAGAAGGGGACAGCGGTGACTGGGGCAGAAGGAGCTGTGTCCATTGCAGGCAGCCCAAATTAAAGAGGGTGAGTGGTGCTTCCAGAAGCAGAAGATACATTATTCTCCCGGGCTTCAGGAGTATAGAAAATAACACAGCAAGTGCAACTGCCTTTTCAAACTGTAATGTCTTTTAAAAATGCAGACTTAACCATTTCCATTTTCTTACCCTCTATGAAGCTGGGTACAAAGTGTCCCAAAACTCAGGAAAAGCTCCCGTGCTTCTGTCTCCTTGCCCAAGACATCTGTTGTAGATGTAAATACCACCTTTTCTGCTGTTTGGTAACTTCAATTTTGCCCTCTTCTGCACAAGATTTTATGGGGCTGTCTTCATGCTCTAGGTTGAATGAATTGCTAGAAGTCTCCTGCCAGAGGCCAAGCCTCCATCTCTGAGACAGCAGCTGCTTCAGAAACTCAAGTCAAGAGAATTACTGTCTGGGGAAGCCATGGACACCTTGCACCATCCGGTCCTGTTGGCCCAAATCTGACTCACACAGCTGGGAAGAACATTTCTTATTTAGAACTGCATAAATCCAGTCTCCTTCTCTGAAAGGATTTAGGGTTGTGCTCACATTCCATGGGTGAAACAAAATTTGGGGCGTGGGGGGAGACAAGAGGAGATGCCTGAGCAAAGGACTCACGTTCTGGGGAAGGGTTGCTCTGTTGTTAACAGTGACCATGTGAAGAGCAGCAGAGAAAATGCAATTATATCTGAGTGCTAATGCACCAGCCCTTGCTGGATGCATTTAGGATTTCAAGAGATGATGAGATCCCCAGGGTCCAAGCAACCAACTCACTCTAAAACTCCAATAATGAAGTGGGAGTGGACCAAAAACCTGTTTCATAGAGCCACGGAGATTCAGCAGTACAGGAAAAGAGCTCAACAGAATAGCAAGAGAAAAATTGTACATTAAGTATCAGCTTAACCATAGACTAAATACCTGACCTTAAGTATTTTCATCTTAATTGGTAGTTTCTTCCTACATCTGCTTTTGTGGCGTTAGATGGCCAAAAAATAATTGCTTTCATTTGTGTTGACATGACACCAATGATCATTATTTTTCAGTATCACTGCCTTTAACAGCTGACAGCAAATATTTCTAATCTAATGATAATTGAGTGCATTTACATACTATCCTTTTCTGATAGAAGGGATGGAAAAGAGGACTATATGCAGCAAAACATGTGTTGGTACAAAGAATTCATTACTTGATGAAATGAATATGTCTGCAAAAAAGAGACGGAAGTGGTGTAGAGGGGATCCACAGGTTTGAAGGAAACTGCAAATTAATTTTCAGCAGTCAGATAACAAAACTTCACAGCATATGACTAATGACTACAGATGAGGTCATAATAACTGAATGTTATGTCAATTATCACTAACGCCACACCACAGACAACGCTGCTTTAACACCAACCACAGCTGAGCTCCATGTTCATTAAGGAACCGCCTCCTCTTGCTTGTTTTGAAACCTACCTCCCACCAACTACCTCTACCTTTAGATGTTATTCAGGGGAAAGAGGGGATAATCCATCCTGCCCACCTTCCTTAGGCTCAGAGCTTCATGCACTCCCAGTACGATCTCCCTAAACAACACTGGACACTTACACTGCGCCAGTTTTACATCCTCCTCCTCCCCTAAGACCCCCTGAAGACATTTACCCAGGACACAGCAAGGTAATTCATTGCTTCATTACATTTTTTCTTGGCCGGATTTCGAAGTCTGTAAAACAGCTCCTGTGTAAGGGTGAAAGACACCCCCATAGCACGTGTGGTTTTTCACAGCCTATGTCTAGGTCAGTGCTGCAGGCAGGAACAGGCAACAGGCTCAAAGCCACCTCCTTGCTTTATGAATGAAGGATTGGGGCCAAATTCTGCTGAAAAGCAAACTGCTGAAAAGAAGGCAAAAAATAAATCTGCACCATCTTGCTGTGCATCCTGCTCCTGAGCACAGCACCCTGCCCTGTGTTGCGTCCCCGCTTTGTGATACGGAGCAGGAGCGACCCAGGGTGAGGGTCTGTGGCAGGAGCCTGGCTGGGGGCACATACAAGAACGTGGGAGCATTGGAGGCTTTTCTTTGGGCGTTCACTTCCAAGCACCTCGGTGTGTTTGTACTTCATGAGGCAGAACATATATCACAGGATGCAAGTGTTGCTATGGTAACCATCAGAAATAGCAGCACACCTCTATATAAACCAGTGCACATTCCACAATGTGCTCCCTGGGCTGGTAGCGACTGGAGACCCTCCACAGCCCCGAAAGCGGCTCTCTCCTTCACGCCTTATCACAAATCAGTTGCAGAGCCATGAAAATGAGTTGTTTTTACAAAGTCTCCTTCTTTTGCAAGATGCTCTCAGAAAAATAATCGCTGCTTTTACAGTAAATGTGAGAGACAGGCTTTAGGGTCTGGAGACAGCTCAACACTTCAACACTGTGTCGTGTTGGAGTCTAAAAAAAGCAGAGGGAGGGGGCACTGCAGAGAGTCTTCTCCCTTGGCCATGCTCACTGTCCATGGCAGCATGGGGGTTCCACACATGAGAAGATGCCACACACTCAGGAACAGCTCCGCAAAAATCCCAGACTGGCAGGGGTTAGAAGGGACCTCTGGAGACCACCCAGTCCAACCCCCTGCCAGAGCAGGGTCACCCAGAGCAGGTCCCACAGGAACGTGTCCAGGTAAGTTTTGAATGTCTCCAGAGAAGGAGACTCCACCACCTCCCTGGGCAGCCTCTTCCAGGGCTCTGCCACCCTCACAGGAAAGAAGATTTTCCTCACATTGAGATGGAATTTCCCGTGTTCCAGTTTGTGCCCATTGCCCCTTGTCCTGTCACTGGGCACCACTGAGAAGAGTCTGGTCCCATCCTCCTGACACCCACCCTTTAGATATTGCTCAGCATTGATGAGATCCCCTCTGCTCTTCTCCAGATGAACAGCCCCAGGTCCCTCAGCCTTTCTCAGCAGAGAGATGCTCCAGTGCCTTGACCATCCTCCCACAGCCAGCCCTGTCACCATGTGAACGCTGTAGGACTTGGAGACCAAAAGGGATGAGCACAGGCTTTAAAACCAACCCCTGCTCATACATCTAAGAGACCAAGCTATTTCTGAGCACCGAGCTTGCTGGTGCTCAATGTGGAGAAAGGCAATCTCAGAGCTCTGGAAGCACCAGGGAAGTTTTACCCTGTCTCTGGCAGGTCCTTTCCCCGAGCTGAGAAACGATCGCAGCAACTTCCCGGGGGAGCCCCACTTGGCAGGCAGGGAGGGCTCCCTCCCGTTCTCACCTACATGAAGTGCTTGGGTTTCAGCAGTAGCATTCTGAGGCTCTTTCAGACCTCACTCCATGGACCCACATGACAAGGAAGCACAGGTTTGATCCTCAAATATCTCCAGAGAAGACGACTCCACATCCTCTCTGGGCAGCCTCTTCCAGGGCTCTGCCACTCTCACAGGAAAGATTTTCCTCACATTGAGATGGAATTTCCTGTGTCAGCACTATCTGATCCCTCCCTGAGGCCCTTAACCCTCACGGAGCCTCTCCACGCACAGTCAGGGGGAGAATTACAGTACGTATGAGCAACTGCAATTAATTTGTTGTCCTTCAGGCTCACCTCTGAACATGGTGCCTGTTCCTCTTGTGTTCCTGGGCCCTGTGAAGTTCCCCATCATCTTACTTGGGCTGGGCCAAACTAAGTAGCTCTGTTGCCTACAGTGTCACCTCCTGCTCCCCAGCTCAGCCACTGAGGTCATGATGGCATGACTCTGCCTTTTGCTGTATTAAAAACTATGCATCTATTCCTACCATCTGCCTGTGGCTGTGTCTCCTCCCCAATTTAAGGTGTGACTTCACCAGTACAGGCGCAGGAGCAGCACTGGTCAAGCTGTAGAGGTACTGGTGACACTGAGCAGAGTCAGTACAAGCATCAGGGGGTGCTTTACACCTCTCAGAGCACTCAGGATCTTGGCTGGGCCACCACTGGCTCCATGCTAAACCTGTGCTGTAGCAACTACACTGCTCTCAGGACTTGTATGTACCCACGCCTGCTGCAGTGCCTTCTCCAAATGGGAACCCAGCCCTTTTCTGCTAGAAGTTGAGCAAAAATAGGCTTTTCTATGGCCCTTTCACTGGTCAAGGTACATGGAAGGCAGATGCAAGTGGAGAAAGGGCACAGAAGACAAAACCCAATGAGGGCTGGTCTGAAATCTCCGCAGCACTTCCAGCATATCAGCAAGCATCTGATTGTTTGTAAGATTGTTTTTTGGCATTAAGTACAACATATTTCAGATGTTCTTTTAGCACACATGCGCCTTAATGTTGATGATAGTAAATGAAACGTGTTTAGGACTGTTCCTGGGCTAATTTGTTCACAATTGTTCCTTCCTACACTACTGACCTGTTTTATGCTCCAAAATACAATGGGTAATATATGAGATGTCTATTGGAGTGATCCTTGGCCTCTCCTTACTCCTGACCTGTCAAGGGGAGAGACAGAACTCTTCATCCAGCAGCAGGAGCTGAATCTGTGCTGAAAATGAGACCGGACAGACAGCTGAGGTCCAGCCCCCATTTAACTGACAGGAACGGACATTGCTTGGGACGATGGCAGAGAGGAAGGAGAAATTCAGGTACAAAGACAAATACAAGAAAAGCGTAAATGGGGACTGAATGAGTGAATAGAGCATGATGAGGTTCTAATGAGAGGCTGGTGGGACCTAGGAGAAAGAGAAGGTCAGCTGGACTTAGTGGTCCCTGGTCAGACAGGAGAGGGAATTCAGGGGGAAGATGATGGCATGATGTTGCCTCTTCTGAAGAGGGGCACTGAAATCCTTTCTGAAACAGCAACTGCCGCCTTAGGTCTCTCTCTGACCTCTTCTTTCTTTTGACCCATTATGATAACAGGAAAACCACATGGATCCACTTGTATTTATACAGAATCTGACACTATTTAAGGCTTAGGAAGGCATTCGAGTTAGTCCTCATTTCTTCTCCAACCAATCGAGTGCTTCATCCTTTGCTTGAAAACCACAGTCCAGAGCTGGGATCTGGACCTCAGCCCAAACACAGCCATCAGTGGAATGGGAAACTGCTGGGATTTGCCAGGCCAGAGAGCAAACAAGCATGAACCACAGAAAATACGGAGTAACCTCAACTCCCCCAAGTTTTAAAGACAATCACAGAATCACAGAATTTTAGTGGTTGGAAGGGACCTCTGAGATCATCAAGTCCAACCACATTAAAAAAAAAACAACAAAAAAAACCCAAAACAAACAAACAAACAAAAAACACAAAAAAAACCCACAAAAAAAAAGCACCCACCAACTAAACCCCACACCCACGACCCCACCACGCACAACACCCCACCACAAACCAATAATCTTGGGCACTAGAGCATGCCCTGAAGAGCCATGTCTACCCGTTTCTTAAATACCTCCAGGGATGGTGACTCCACCACCTCCCTGGGCAGGCTGTTCCAGTGCCTGACCATCTTTCAGTAAAGTAATTCTTCCTAATATCTAATCTAAACCTCCCCTGCCGCAGCTTCATACCATTGAAGGAGCTTAACTTACCAAGTGTCACTTCACAAGATAGAAAGGTAGGTAGTGATGAGCAGGTGAAACGCACAGCAAAGGACAATTGCTTGATTAATCTCAAGAAAAGGAGGAACTCTATTACATTTGTGTTTTAACCCAAAATACGTCCTGAGGCAGAGGTTTCCAGGACAGTTGTACAACAAAACTGGGACTGCAGTACTTACAAAGGTATTGAAAGCCCAACAGAAACATCCCATCCCAGATCAATATTTGGATTGCTTGCTTGTCTGTAAGGGGATTTGCAATTGGAAAAACTTGGGAATGGCTGTTGTGACGTGAGGCAGGAAGGAAAATGGTCATCTGAAATCCAGTACCTTTCTCCATCAGAGTATTTGTCCAAAAATCATGAAAGAGAACTGGAGGTGGAGTTCCTATAGCTAGGAACAAAAAGATACTGTGGCTGGAAGGAAAATTAGTCTCTTCTTTACTGAAGTGCCAAATTCTTACGTGTGCCTCAAATGGACAATGTATCTTATACAGAACAATAGATCTCTTTTGCTTGTAGTGAGAACTGGTTCCAGAGTGTGCAGAAAAAGGCTCCATTGTATTTATGATGCCATAAGAAGGGCTCTGCCAATATCTGGATCTTGCACAGTTTTGCTCCAGAAGCTCACTGTTATTCAGTTTAGTACAGGAACCTGACTCAGTGAAGCAACAACCTACGAAAATGGAAAAATGGTCAAGAATTAAATTAACCTGATGGCAAAGAGAGGGAAGTGACACTTTGGCTAATGGATGAAGACTACAATTAAATTGGGAATATCTAATGTCTGAACTTTTCCCTGCATCAGTTCATTCAGAGCTACATCTGTAAACTTGTAAACAAATTTCACTGTTTCTTTGCTATTAGGCTGATAAACATCATTTGGTGATTGCGATCGTCACTGCTTTAGCAAAAAGATTTCAAGACATTGCAGAGGGGGGGACCAAGCAGACAGAGAGGATGGCAGTGCTGTACCACTCAGGGCTCAGTGCTTCCTGACGTGCAAAGCTCCTTCCTCCCTACTTGAGGGAGACAACATGTCAGAGAAACCATATTCATGGCTAACTTGGTGGTGGGGAAGCAGAGATCACACAATCACAGAGACACCTCTGGGGATTTTCTAAGCTCAAAGTGGGGTCAGGTAGAGCAAGTTGCTCAGGACCATGCTCAGCTGGGTTTTGGATATGTCCAAAGATGGAGACTCCACAAACTCTCTGGGTAACTTCTTCCAGTGTTTAACCACCTGCACAGTAGAAAAGATTGTACTTACATTTAAACGGAGCTTCCCAAATTTCAAGTTGTCCCCATCTCCCCTTCTCTCACTAGACACCACTGAGAAGAGTCTAGTCTTTACTCCCTATCATCAGATGTTGATTATTGATAAAATCCCCAAGTTGTCTCTTTGTGAGGCTGAAGAGTTCCCAGCGCTGCACCCAGCGTGCCAGATGTGTCTCACCAGGGCTGAGCAGAGTGAAGAACCAACTCCCTGACCTAATGCAACCCAGGGCACTGGTGACCTCCTTTGCTGCAAAGACACACTGCTGGCTCATGTTCAGCTTGCTGGGTGCTGGGAGTCCCAGGTTCTTTTCCTGAAAATCTGCTTTTCAGGCAGTTGGCTCCCAGTGTGCACTGTTGGATGGGGTCATTCCTCATGTGCAGCACTCGGCTTTTCTTGTTATTGGATATCATGAAGTTCCTGCCAGACCAATTCTCCAGCCTGTCCATGCCCCAGTGCGGCAGGGCACCCATCCATCAAACAATTCTCAACACTTTTACACTCTCTGCAAACTTGTCCCATCATCCAAGTCATTAACAAAGATGTTTAACAGTACAGGATCCAGTACCAGCTCCCGGGGGCATGCCTCCAGCTGGTCTTCATGCTGATGATGAACCAGAGGAAGTGATCCCTGAATATCAATGAGCTCTCCTGGATGCCTCTTATTTCCAGGACCATGTCCCACAGGACTCCTCTAAGCAGATCCCTGAAATGGCCAACTAATCCTGGCCCAAAGGCTCTCAGCTGACTCCTCTGCTGTCCCCAGGCAGAGACCCAGGCATCTCTGCTACTCCACATAGGTGCATGGAGCGCTCAGTCACATGAGTGAGCTATCCCATGTGAGCTATTTCATGGGAGGTGTTCCATGTGAGCTATCCCAGATGAGCTGTTCCATGTGAGCTATCCCTGTGAACTATCCCACCCGAGCTACCCCATGTGAGCTGCCCCACAAGCTGCCCCACAAGCTGTCCCCTGTGAGCTATCCCACCTGAGCTATCCCACCGAGCTATCCCACCTCAGCTATTCCATGAGCTATCCCATGAGCTATCCCCTGTGAGCTATCCCACCTGGGCTATCCAAACTGAGTTATCCCACAAGAGCTATCCCATGTGAGCTACTCCATGTGAGCTACTCCATGTTAGCTCCCCCATGTGAGATATCCCATGTGAGTTATCCCATATGAGCTCGTGTATCAGTGCTATGTGAGCACACCTCTGGGATCCCAAGGAGACTGTAGTCCTACAACACATGCAGAGCTGTAACTCCTCCCATTTGCTCCCCGTGCTTCCTGTGAGATGCTGAAGCTGCTCTGGGTGCAGTTGGATGTGACCTCTCCTGAGGCAGACAGGACTGTGTGAGCAGACAGGCTCTCCACAGGGACACATTGAAGGGAGATCCGCCCCCCCCCCCCCGCCAGTGTTCAGCTGTCAGAATATTTATGGGCTCAGCTGGTTATCTCTGCTTCCTATAGTGTGCCCCAGAGAGAAGAACAGAAGATCCTTCAGCAGAGACTCTTCCTACCTAAGACTGGAGGTGAGATTAATCATTCTTTCAGTGCCCACAGTTACTCACAGGAAACCAGTTTACAACAGGCACACCACAAATTTGGTTTGTTCTGTTCTCACCTTGCTTAATGTTTGCATGATCTCCCATGAATTCCCACACTGGTATTACCTATTTTCATTCAGTTAAAGCAGCAGACACTTTGATGTGAAGTGTCTAGAAAAATCAGGACAGGAATTAAGATATAACATCCAAGACCCCACCCATAAATTTACTAAATGTCTTCTGAAAAACATTTAGGGCTTTGACACCACAGCCTGGGGGAGGCTGTGCTGAACCCTCACTGCTCAGCCAGCCAAACATTTTCTACGTCCAGTTCATTCCTGCTGTTTTCGTTGCAGGAATGTCTCCTGCCTGAAGCAATTCTTTTTCTCTTTGCTGTTAGTCCTGAGCACATGTCCTTGCACTGGTTTATTACACTGCATCCCATTTCAACAACTCCAGACCTACAGGCTGCTCCCATCTTCCCGCATCACATTTCCATCTTCTTCTCTATCTACGACACCTCTCTTAGTAACTTGTCAGTGCAAACCCATTAACACATGCTCAGTTTTTTAAGCCAACGACATGTCTAAGGTGAGACTGGCCCCAGGACTGTTCCCCAGGAGTTCCACGAGCAACATTCAGCTTCTACTGCTTCCCAACACATTCCTGGGTGGCACCACCTCTGCAGCTCCCCTGTGGCCCCCATCAATTAGAGCTGCTGCATTGCCTCTAAAACTTCCCTTACCTTCACGGTACAAGGTATCCAATAGACTCGATCCATCTTTAGTAAATTCTTATTTGATATGTTTACCTACAATTGTTTACTTATTTTCTCCTTGAAAGTTTGTTCTGAAACTTTGCACACTGTTGAGTTTGCTCCAGTAATTTCCCGATGTTTTAAATACAGATACTAAAGAATCTGTTAATTGCTAGTCAGATGGCACCCTCTCATTTGACAGATTCATTACAAAGACTTGCAACGGACTTGAAGTTTCTTCTACCAGAGGTTTAATATTCAGGGATATGGATTATCTGGCCCTCTGAGCTGAGCACATCATGCTCTTTGATCTGATTTTCTTCCTATTTTTAATAAATCTTGTTTTCAAGAAAAGTTCGTTTGTGTGGGTGTTTCAAACAGCCAGCCCTCAAGGACAGCATGTCTTTCAACCTTGGAAGAGAGCCGGCACTGAGACTCTTCCAGACAAAATACTCCAGGAAGGGACCAGGGAATTCCAATAAGCAATTTGGGAAGATGTCATCTGTGGGGCCTGCTGGCAGCAGGATTCAACTTCCAGCACAGCCGCGCAACGGGAGGTGAGCAATTACTCAACCCCATGTAGGGGTTTTTACACAAGGTGGAGAGATCTTCATGATAGGAAGCTTCCATCCAATGTCTGCTGCAGAGGGCAAAGACCATCTCCTGGCTATGGGACCTGCCTGCTTCCTACCCACAAGGCTATAGAGCTTGTCATGAACAGCAAACTGGAAATTAGCTCTATCTCCACTTTAAAACTGAATGTGACCCCTTCCAGTGGATAGAAGGCCGTGGAGATGAAGGTGGTGCAGAGGTGAAAATGTGTGTGTTTGCAACACCAGGCTCCTACAGCCCTGTGCTCTCCCACCAACCTGTCTGAGGACAACATCCTAGTTTGGACAACTGTACTGAGAGCAGCCCTGAGGAGAAGGACTTGGGGCTGTTGGTGGTGAGAAGCTCAATATCAGCCAGCAACATGCACTGGCAGCCCAGAAACCACCATCATCAACCTGGGCTGCATCCCCAGAAGCGTGGCCAGCAGGGCCAGGAGTGAGATTCTGCCCCTCTGCTCCGCTCTGGGGAGACCCCCCTGCAGTGCTGCCTCCAGTTCTGGGGCCACCAACAGCAGAAGGACATGGACCTGTTGGAGCAGGGCCAGAGGAAGCCACAGAGATGCTGGGAGGGCTGGAGCTCCTCTTCTGTGAGGACAGACTGAGAGGGTTGGGGGTTAAGCCTGGAAAAGAGAAGGCTCTGGGGAAACTTTATAATGGCTTTTCAGTGTCTGAAGGGGGCCTAGAAAAAAGTTGGAGAGAGAATTTTTACAAGGGCATGTAGTGAAAGAATAAGGGGTATTGGCTTCAAACTGAAAGAGGGGAGATTGAGATGAGATCTGGGGAAGAACTTCTTTGGTGTGAGGGTGGTGAGAGCCTGGCCCAGGTTGTCTAGAGAAGCTGTGGCTGCCCCATTCCTGGAGGTGTTCAAGGCCAGGTTGGAGAGGGCTTGGAGCAACCTGGTCTGTTGGGAGGTGTCCCTGCCCAGGGCAGGGTGGTTGGGATGAGATGATGTTTAAGGTCCCTTCCAACCATTTTTCTCATCTGGTTAATGTGATGCAGCACAGACCAGAACGAACAAGAGCTGTGAGCCTCGTTGGAACCACGCTGATTTACTACTTGGAGGCCAGGTAGATCTTTGGTCTTGTTTTAACAATCTTTTTGCTTTTCTTGTTTAACTTGGACCGTGAATCTACCATCTGATTCTTTATACCTGAGCAAATTCGGGTTCGTGTTCACACTCATCCCATTTCTGCTTTGTGTATGGTGCTTGCTGAAATAAACAGTCGATGAGCTGTGGTACAATAAGTGTACAGATGTTCTCTCAGCATGCTAGCTGTGTATACGGGTCTCCTCTCCATAACTGTATATCTTATACCTTTACTGGAAGTTACTTGTCGCTGCTGAGTCTGGTTTTTATGTGGGAGAGCTGTTGTTGCGTGGCAGAGGCTCATATCAGCTCCTTGGGTTTTTTCTCCTTGGGTTCTGTGAATAGCAACACTTCATGGATTTCTCTCTAAACACAAGGTCATACAACACCACGAATTGCTCTGCAGAACAGTGCACATTAGGAAAATGGAAGAGGTGAGGCTTTTTTTTCCTTTATTCACCCCCCACTTTCTTCTATAGGAAGGCAGGCTATTTCTCGAAGCTAGTTCCTTTTGAACTGTCCTGAAAGTCAAGGGAAAAAAAAAAAATTCTCCTGGGTCATTTTAGCTTTGTATCTTTTGTTTCCCTCTGTTTGCTTTAAAAATGGAAGGAAGGCTTTTATGTAATCTGTGTATTGTGGTTTTTTTTTTCAGTCACATAGCCAAAATACTCATTTGGGGTCCCCAGAAGATTGGCCTAAGTCCAGGGGATGTAACCCTGTTGTTTTCTTTTCAGAAGAATCTACGGATCTGAGAGATTATCGGCATAAAAATACACTATTTCTCTGCTCTCTTTTTGAACTGTGCTTGAAAACAGAACCCCACCGTGGCACATACTTACAGAAGCATTCACCCTGCTTATATACTATAGCATGCATTTTCACAGCAAGATCTTTCAGGATTCTTACGCACAAAAACCTAAGAACTGGTTTCCTCCTAGGAAAAATTGGACGAGCTCATCAGTTGGGCAATGATTTTCTTTTATGTTTTTGAAAATGTAATTCCTCTCCTTGGATTTTTATACCACAAGAGGTAGCCAAAGATCAGGTATTAATTTCCACCCAAGAATGTTTGTTTATATCTTCCAGATAAATTAAAATATGATTCAGTGCATCATCAGGCTGTAAATTACGATACTAGGGAATAGTAATGGTTTTGTAGGAGCCAGGACCAAAATTTATATGAAGACCGTTGATCTGTTTGGGAGTGTTATGCTAGGTTCATCAATTTTTCTTTGGCTGACCTAATAATTACCTTCATCGGGGTAAGGCTTGTGCACCTTAAATTCCTACTTGCTTTGTTGGATTATTGTTTTGCCAGCACTTCAAGTACAGCCATGTTTACGAGGGGCGAAAAAAAAGGTGAAAACAAGACAGCTTTCCTTCTTAAATGAGACTTTTTTTAGGCTCAATTTTGAGGGGGAGTGGGGGAAGGAGTCCTGAAAAAAACCTGGCAGAAGAAATTTCATCTCAAGGTGTTCCTAGAGTATGAGAATATGATAGACTGGTTTCCTGGAGCTGTGTTGAATTTAGTTGCTGGGGTGTTGAAGCGTTGGGGGTGTAGGTGGTCCAGACTTCAGGGTGGGCTAGATGGCATTCAGGGCATCGCTGAATTTCATCGTCCTGGACTTCTTGTTACTCACTGAGCTCCTGATGTCCTCGTCCCTTTTGCCTGCCCTGGACTAGGGTCACAATTCCCACCCATGTGCCCTGATGCCAAGGGTCACAGGTTATGGCTTTTCTATGGAAGGAGTCCTAGGAGAGGCTAAAATAAGTCTCCATCCCTAGTTGCTGATGAGGGGCAGATCTTCATAGATCAGCTGAGGGGCTTTATCCAGGTGGCCGAAAGGAGCTTCTTGATCTAAATAAACCAACGTTTGTACTTTGCGTGTGTCAGGATTCCTAAGAATTCGTTGCTCATTTCAAGTTACAAAGGTTAAAAACTCAGAGTTGCAGAATGGTTGAGGTGGGGAGAAGCCTCTAGAGATTGACTAACCCACCCTACTCAGAGCAAGGTCAGCTACAGCAGGTTGCTCAGGGCCATGTACGGTGGTTTTTTAATATCTCCACAGATGGGTATGGCTCAAATTTCTGGGTACCCTGTTTTACTGTTAAACCACTATCACAGTAATTAATAATGGGATTTTTTTTATGTTGAAATGGAATTTTCTATGTTTCAAATTTTGTCCATTGCCTCTTCTCCTGTCATTGGGCTCTCCTGAGAAGAACCTGGCTCTGTCTTCTTTACTCCCCTCCCCACCCCGTCAGATTTTTCCACACATGGATAAAATCTCTCGGAGCCTTCTCCCTGCTGAGAAACCCAAGCTGTTTCAGCCTCTTCCCATATGGCAGATGCTCCCGTCCCTTAATCATTTCAGTGACTCCTAACTGGAGTCCCTCCAGTATGTCTATGCCTTTCTTGTACTGGGGAACCCAAGTCTTATTCTCTACATACACCTGACCGCACATAAAACTGTATTTGCAAAGATTCTGCACAAGACCTGGCTGGCAGGTTAAAATGATTGATGTTTAGCAGACTTCTCCAAGGTGTTTGGAGAACTCAGGATTCGCGTGGGGGCTGGCAGCATCCTTGGCAGCAGCAAACTTCTCCTTATCTCCATTGAGCTGGAAAGCTGCTGAGTGGAAGAGGAAGAGTCTGCAAAGTAGCCGTGGTGTCAGATCTCCATGAACTTAATGTTGCCTGTTATGTTAATCCTGAAGATAAATGGGCGCGTTGCGGCAGGAGAAATCCCCTGGGTGAGATCCTTTTTGACACTGGTGAAGGCAGGGAGCAGAGCGTTCCCTCTCCCTGTTTTTTTGCAGCCCTGCTGAAAAATGGGGGTAGGAGAAAACTGGTGACAGGATATTTCTGCTTAGCGAAGACGCAAAGGGTTGTTTATGGGTTGACAAATACCCAACTTCATCAAGCAAAAAAGAAAGAAACATGAAGTAGACCCTCAGCAGCCGTACTTGCAGAAGGGAAGTGTGTTTATAATGGTTTCTTCCACTGTTGTACTGGTATGAACTCCTCCATCTCAATATAGATCTATCTCCTCTTTCTCAGAACTGGTGGTCTCTGGGTATGGTATTAAGGACAGGAGTTAAAAAAGAAAAGGAGCGTTTTTCACTTGGAAATTTTCTTTAATTCCTCTTACCGTAAAGTGTGGTGGAGGGGAGAGAGAGCCTTGAGCCTGCACTGGTGGCTGGTTCGTGACCTTCAGCAATTTACATAAGCTATTTCCTCACCTATGGAATGAGGATAATGACACTTTTAAGTCTACTTCAGAAAAATTACGTCCGGGCTAGATGTTGTTGAACCACTACTTTAGCACAAAGAAGACCTCTGTAGTATGGCAGAAAACTTTCCGGAGACTTAAAACTTAGACATCGGCGGAGGAAAGCGAATCTTTAAAAATGTGTTATTTATAAAAATCTTTAAATTGAGACAACAGGGAAAAATTAGAATGCTGTTAACTTTTTCTTTTGCTCTTTTCTTCCCCCGCCACCCCCCTGGTGTTTACTTTTCAACATGGTGTTGAAGTGGGTTTTGCTTTTGTCTGTAATCAGTTCAACCTCCAAGTTCTCCAGTGCTTCAGCTGAAACCACTGCAGAGGTCTCTATTTGTTTCAAAACAACTGTTTCCTCTGGAATTTTTGCTTTAAAGTAAGAAGAATGCATTGGCTCTTCTAACGCGCTGTGAAAGATTATTTGACAAAAATCTATAATTTCAGCCAAATTTGAGATGACAGCGCTGGCGGTAAAGTTGCGACAAAAAAATGACAGAAACCAGACGATTATAAGTTGAAGTTGATGGTCTCTCCTTATTCATAGTGCTATGGAAGAGACTTCATGGCAAAGGAATTCTGCCCAATTTCACGTCTGAGGCATCTGCTAATCACTCAACAGGTGGTGTTTGTACCAAATTTGAGGGGGGCCAACTATTACAATCCTGTCCTTAGCCTGGCAATAGCAGTGTTTTGTTAAAACTCAAGCTTCTGAGGCTGGTTACGTGACAATGTTATCTTTCATTAAATCATGAGCTCCCAAGGCTTTGGAAAGAACTTGAAAATAGGAAACCAAATACGACTCAAAAAAAGCCCAAACCCACAAGAAAGTAAGAAAAAAGCATCGCTTTGGTTCCTCATTTAAATGATGTGTTTAATAAGGTACTCTTAGAACTTTTAAAGAATCCAAAGGATTATTTTTAACGCTCAGGGCAGTCTGTTTGGGAATCTGGACTCATGTATGTGTCATCTCATTGAAAAGCAACTATTTACTCTTTTCTCTCTTACTTTTCCTCCGTGCTTGGGATAAAGGCATCCTACCCTTCTAAGGATGATCTCCCTGGATGTATGTCCCCACGTGTCAGTAGCAGGAATGGTCATTCCCAGTGTGGCAAACCCTCTGTACTGCTCTCCGTTGAGATTAGGTCTCATGCGGAGCATCCGTTTCTCCTGGGCAAATTGTCACTCTTTCATGAGAGCTGCTCTCGTGCTCCTTGTCCACTTCAAAGTAGCCCTTGAGGTGGCATAGTCAGTTCCTGGAAGATCATCCCAGAGTGGCAATATTGGGTGCCGTGGGAAACGTAGAAAACATGCTGAAATTTTCCTTCAAATACTTAAACTTCTTTAACCATGTTTTGGCTGCCCAGCAGCAGATAGTCAGCTTCCCTGGTGGCAGCACCATTGCATTCATTCTCTCAGACAGTATTCCTGGTAAAAGCTCAAGGAATGGGATCGTTCTCCGTTATCATAGAATCACAGAATTGTTACAGTGGGAAGGGATCTCAAAGACCACCTAGTTCCAGCGCCCTGCCATGGGCAGGGACACCTCCCACAAGACCAGTTTGCTCAAAGTTCTTATTATCTTACCCTTGGGAGGTGATATGAGGTGCCTGGCCTGGGGATGTCAGGACAAAATCCTACATCCCATCAGAGTGGTTTTGGGGCTGGTCCTCCTTCAGCTCTACTCCTTTTTCCTGTTGGTTGTAGCAGACCCCATGCCAAACTGCTGTTTCCAGTCAAAGAGATGTAGTTAAGTGACGTGTCCTCGCAGCAGCTTTGGCAGGACCAAAGCATGCTCAAAATTACACCTATAGCTAGTGATGCTACATCATCTGCCTGGAAGGGACTGGAGACACTTCTTCAGTGTCTGAGGAAAAAGTGCATACCTGAGAAATACAGAGACCACCTCCTGAAATCTCTGAGGCCATTTGGGAAGCAACACTACTGTGAGAAAAGATCTGTAGGACGATCACTGGGTGCGTTGAGTTGCATTTCTTAAGCTGTATCCACAGACCCTCCATTATTCAAAAATAGCTTGTGATGATGTGGCCGGTTCTGGTAGGGCTTGGGCAGCCCTTCTAGCAGCCACTGTCTCCATCTTCTTGCCACCCCAGTCTTGCTGTTAAGACAAAACACTTATTGCCAAATCTGTTTTGCCTACATCCCTGACATGCCTCTTGCTGTTCCACAGTCTGAAATGGGCCTACTGTTTTGGTTGAGCAGGGAGTAATATGCCTAATTAGCTATTCCTGGTGGACACTGTATTTATAAAGCTAATCTCACTTCCTTCCACGCCTCGTCTGGATGATAAGATCCCCTTGTGGCTTCCATTGTGCAGAAGAAAAGAAAAAAAAAGGTTCAGGTGTTTACCTTGCTGTTTCTGTTCTTCAGGCAGCGATGGTGGTTGGCCGTTATGGACTAGCTCAAAGATAAGCTCTTGCTGTTGGGTGGCTGACTGAATGGTGGGGTCCTCATGGTCTCCAGCGTTCAGTGTTTGACTGAAATACAGGTGTTGGTTGTCAGAAGGACAATTTTCAGTCCTAAGTTCTGAGTCATCTCAGCTAACAAGCTTTTTCATCAGGAGGGTTTTGCTTGTGGCATGGATTGACAAGCCTGGATTGTGTCCTCAGGCTTCCTGTGAAGATGCCAGGGGAGATTGATGGATGCTGACCCTGAAAAAAGGAAAATTTGAGGATAAGCAGCTTTTTCTATTCCAAATTTTGAGCAGGTTTTTTTTTTGTTTTGTTTTGTAAATGAAGCACCTAATTTCAATGCCTGGACTCCTAAAATTGTATCAATCTTGTGTTCAAATCTGGAGAAGCCATCCCCTTAAAGCTTACTTTCAGAGTTAGGTTTTCATCAAGGTCCACAATGAGGGCAAGATTTTCAAAGCGCTCCACGGCAGCATTCCTGGTTGGGTTTTCAACAGGACACAGCCAGCCAGGACATGTAGCTTGGAGCCTCTCTGGGTGCTGAGTTGTCTTTAAAAAGTGTCTTGGATGTTAGTAATACTGTCAGGAAAGCTTGGGAACAGAGGTCATGGGTTGGCTTCTTCTCCCTGTGTTGACTACAATGTGTTGAGTGGGGCATCTTCTATATGCAGTGAAGGGGAGGGTCTATGAAGCATATAGGTAGAGATCTTCACCCTTTGTGGTTTTGGATGAGGTCATGTTGTGCTTATGGTTGTCAAGCAGCGATGTGTCACTCCTTTATAAACGAATGTATATCACGTCTTGCTGGTCATGGGCAAGTGCCAGAAATCATTGGGCAAAAGGGGAAGAGAGGATATTTCAATGAGCCAAGATTCTTACTTTTGAGAATTATTTTTTCTGGGGAGGGGGGGAAGGAAGGGGGGAATGGGGAAAGGGGTTGCTGTGTTCAGCAAAGACCAAGCTTTCTCCTGAAAAACACAACTCCTGCAACCCCCCTTCCTCGTCATATGGCTGAGGCAGATTCCCCCTGACCTCTCTGTAGGCGGCCAAAGAGAAATTCTTACAGAAGAATTCAAACAGAAGCTCAGAAGTAACATCCCTTCGCATAGAAATACCGCATGTGAACATGTGCACATATTGTACTTTTTTTTTTTTCATGACTTTTGGCGCGGGGGGGAGGTGGGGGGGGGGGAGGCACGCATTAAATTTTCATGTTGCGTTTTGGATGTGCTGAGTGAGGGAGTGAGCTGCTGGCAGAGAGAGGAATCGTTAGGAGGGGTTGCAGCAGTTACACCCCCTCCTACTGTGTTTTTTATTTGACGAGCTCGCTGATCACAAGGCACCGCCTTTTCGGCTCTCGGAGAAAGCTGTGCAATACTATCTTATTTTATCACGCGTTAAACCTACGGATTGTTTTATGAATCACCACTTCTCCTTCGTTTTCTCAACAAAGCACGGGCTGCAGGACAACCTGTGAAATACTTGGCTGTTAGCAAAAGATAGCTTATTTGTGAACGTGGTCTGGACTCCTTTCGTAACGTACTGAGTCTTAAACCCATTTCCTTTGAAGTCCCTGGATTTTTATAGCCTGTAAGAATTAAAAAAAAAAAAAATAAAATTTAAAACCCCATCATGATGTAAGGAAATAACTTGCGGTTTCTTTGCAAATTAATAAGCCAAGTAACATGGACTATTTCTTTTAAAAAGTGTGTAATGAAAAACAGAGGAACGTACCGCTGCACTGAAGACCGCAGTGGAAGAGAGACTCTTTTTCCCTGTTTTGCTGTTGTAAAATTCTCGGGGCTGGTGCGTTCTTAGTCTAATATGGTGGAGTCCTTTTGGGTTCCCACTCGGCGCCTAGAGTGGTCCCACACGGCTGGGTGCAGAGTAAGTGCTGCCTGTGGAGTTGGAACATGAATATGAAGCATGCTAATGCTAGTATCAATTAGACAGTGACCCAGAAATTCGTGGAAGAATGATTTTTTCAGCTCTATCCTGTCTCCAGGGCTTACAGCCCTAACGGTTATAAGCCTCCTCTGTTGGAAGCTGGAACAAGCCGGGAGTGAGCCAGGGGAAGACGAGGGGGGGACAGAACTGAAATGCTCTTCCTGAGAGAAACAAATCGCTCAGGCAAAGAGATAATCAAAGCTCTTGGATGAATAATAGGATAATCATTTCAATTACAAGTGCGCCTACATTTATGTTGGGCCAAGGTGCCATCTAGACTGATGTACTAGCCGTTTGCTTTCCATAATAACTGGTGGATTTTTTTCAAAATATTTTAATGACATCTGGGCATTTCACCGGGCGTCAAATTCTTGATGGCTTTCCAGGTCGTGCAGCCACCTTTTGCATCATCTGAACTCCCAACCTCCTCCATTCTTTTTGGAGTCTTATGAAGAACATTAAACTTGCAGATGCAATTATTGTATAATAAAGTATCGATTTCCTAAGGAACTCTTTAACATCTCCTTTCATAATTAGCATTTACAAGGCATCGAGAATTAACCGGGTACAGCCTTGCAAATGAATTACAAGGCCCTTTTATTTCTGAAATAAATATCAGTGCCCAGTTGCTGAAAACAGCTGAGCACGTCGTCTACCTTCATCAAATGCCAACATAGGAAGTGTCTGGATGAGAGCAGTGCAAAAGCGGAGTTACAAATGGAAGCTTTTGGCTTTTCATCCTGCATTTGATAATTGACTTGGTTTACCCGTTTCTCTCAGCTTACTTGGCATCGTCTTCCCGCGTGTGTTGTTGTCATTTTTTTCCCTGGTAATTTCTGTTTTCTGAGAGAGTGAGAGTAGCTTTGGTCAGCTTCAGGCGTTGCTCAATTAGATGTTTTTTTTTATTTTGGCAGCATAAATCTCGGAGGGATGTTGTGGCTCGTTTCTCACAGGAGCAAACTACCTGGCAGATGCTGTCTAATCATAAGTCTTCTCTGAGTCTGGTGTTACACGTGAACTCTTTCCAGAGGAACACAAGAAAAGACTACATGAGAGGAGGTGAGGGTGGTGAGGAGGGTAACAAAGTCTGAAGAAGGCTTGCGTGCTCTTCTTGAGCCAATACATCGTGAGAGTGGGGTGAGAGGACTTGGTATTTTTCATCTGTTAGTGATGGGTTGAGTTTGACTTGTAGCAGAGAGAGGAGGGTGAAGGACATCAGGAGAGAGAAATCAAGACCCCAAAAATGTCCAAAAAGAGCTGGGGATGGATACTCTGCTTCGTTGTCTCGTTTTTTAATTGCTGTCCCACACACATGGATGTGTTTATTTTCTTGTGGGTCCTGTGTCGGATCCCCTGAAACCCAGAACAGGGAATCTCACACGTGCTATGGGGCTAAACTGGTATAACAAAAGGAAATACCAGTTTATTGCTGTCTGTGGGCTCTTGAATCTGCTCCCTTCCACTGGCTCAGCTGCAAGCAGGTGTTGACATGGTGTATAATCACCCTGCTGATTGGGGGTGGGGAATCCCCCCCCCCCAAAAACAGGATAAGAAAGAGAAACAGACATTAAACTTCAACTGATAACCCACAAAATACAAAATTTAAATTGCAAATATTGATTTCCAGGGAGCATCAGGCTGATAGCTGCCATAAAACCTGAAGCCCTGTTGACGTTTTAGTCAATAACCAGCTCGTATCATCATCCCAGGGTCTCTCAGATATGTTTTAGCTCAGATTTACTCAAATTTTTGTCTTCCAGAATCAATTCTTCCGAAGACATTTTAGCAAAGCCTCCTCAGAGAAAGTTGGGGAAGATCCTTCATTTGGAGGAGATTGTTTTTTCAAGTTGTGGGTCTTCCATAAAGGCCTGTGTCCTCTTGCCAGGCAGGTGTTACCTGCTGGCAGTCCGAAACGGGGAAGATGCTCCACCAGTGCCTCCAACTTCTGTAGGTTTGGGCTGTGAACCTTGCTTGATGGATGGACACAGTGCAACAGCCTGTGCGTCAGGTGAGTATCTGTCATGGAGAATTTGCAGGAGTGATAATCTGCTAGTCCTGAGAATTTTCCCAGTAGGATTTGGGTCTCTATTGGGTTCATAATCCATTTGGGTTCTCAGAGCAGGGATTTTCCTGCCTGTCATAGTACAATGGCTCCTCCCAGCTGTGCTTAACTCAAGAAGTGTATCCGTGAAGGTATCAGAGCCTGCTGAGACCAGATGTGGCTAGGTTGTGTGCTGATGTGCCGTGTTCCCACACCGAGCTGAGGCTGCTGGGTCACCTTGCCTGTGCTCCTCTTTGCTCTGCTTGGAAACCCTTGGATTCTTGACTAAAGAAAGAAATTGTTTAAATTAGGGTGGTGATACACTGGAACAGGTTGCCCAGAGAAGCTGTGGCTGCCCCATCCCTGGAGGGGTTCAAGGCCAGGTTGGATGGGGCTTTGAGCATCCTGGTCTGTTGGGAGGTGTCCCTGCCCAGGGCAGGGGGTTGGAACTAGATGATCTTTAAGGTCCCTTCCAACCCAAACCATTCTATGATTCTATGACTGGTTCCCACTTTAGCTTTAGACACAAGTTGAAAAGAGGGTGTCCCAAGCCATATCTTCTCACCCTGCCATAAGGGCTGATCACCCAGGCGTGCAGGTGAGCTAATTCTCCATCTACCCTGTGTCACTGCTCCTTCTCAGAGGTGCAGCTTGGGACTTGGTGCCTCTTGTTTTGCCGCAGCACGAACTTCTGTATCTGGTTTAAGCGTTCGCCCAACTTGGCTTGTGATGGGGATGAGGCAGGAGCTTACCTCCAGCAAGAGCTTGGCAAGTCCTGGGTGACTCCCGTTCCCGTGGGGTGAGGGAGAACACCCTTATTTGTGCTGCAGATATCGCTGTGGGGATTAACCTGGCATTCCTGCAAGTTGGTTTTTTTTTTCATCAATCACTTAAAAAGGTAACTGTGGCTTCCAGGCTGCTCCTCCCGCTGGGGACACCTACATCTCTCAGGGTGGTACTTTCAAGTTAACTGCCTTAAGAGCTGACCCAAGGGATGGACACGTGCACACACGTAGATTTGTCTTATTTAGGGCGTGGAAAGAGGTTTTACTTAAGATTTTCTGTTCAGGTGGTTTTTTGTGGGTTTGTTTTTTTTTTTTTGGCTTTTGAAAGGCCCTTTGTCTGGAAGTACCAGAAAGGATGAGACAAACTGGTTGCCTTCACGGCCCGATGAGCAAAAAGAAAGCAGTACTCCTGTTACCTGGAGACATTCAAGAAGGCAAGTGCAATTAGTCAGTAGATAATTAAGCTGTACATAATCGGAGTACTGGAGACAAATCACCTTAGTGTACAGATTCTGCAGAGCAGGAGAAGCCCTTTTTCAGAAACTGCCTGACAGGGAAAGAAGAGAAGGCAGAAACTGCTTCATCAACATTATATTTACCACCCCCTCAGCAAACAGAAGCTAAATTGGGGCCTTTTCTTGCAGCCTTCCTCCTGGGAATAGTGCCACGGGAGTGTCAAAGCTTCATCCTGCTGCTCCAGTCTCATTAAGGCCAAATGATGGGAGCAGCTTGGAGGGGGCTTGCTAATTGAGTTGGGTAAGATCAGGGGTAAGGCTGTTTAGGACTCAAACTGTTGCTAGCTCTGGGTTTCCCCGACGTTGAGGGCAGGTCCCGGAGAGCTGTTCCTCAGGATCTCCTTGGCCACACGTGGTGGACTCCTGCCATGCCTGGGGAGTGCGGAGAGACAGTAGAGCTCAGCATCTCCATCCACCCCAGGAGCCACTTGCATCAGGAAGCTCCATCAGGCTGCTGGCTCTGTAGCAAAGCAGACTTCACTTAACCTTTGGGAACATTTATAATTAATGCTTAATTGATTTCCATAATGCAAGATCAACACACTGGCATGGGCCTCTTGCTGTACATCTTTGCTCATGTGAACAGTCCTTAGTCACCTTATTTTGTCTTTTCTCTGAGGTTTAACCTCTGAGCAAGATTCTTGATGAACCTGCGGCTCATAAAAATATCCAAATGTTTCTTAGCACAGATCAAATGCTGGCCTCAGGCCCCAAAGTGTTTCTTTTCCAGGAAGGGTGTCTTCTAGTTATCATAATGTTAGGAGTTTGTGTCTTTGCCAAGACTCGGTTTCTTGCTTGTCTCTGCCTCTCTGAGGAAAGGCCACATTCACTATTGTTGCCAAATTTTGAAAACTTGTGTAAGGTCATAGAAAAATGACCCCGTCAAGGATCACCTCTGACATTCTGTTCATGTTAATGTTGGATTTTTCTTCTGTTCTGTACGGCTACAGGAGATTTACCCTTGCTGTAACTGAGATGGCAATATTGTCCCATTAAGCACTGAAACAGGGTGCCCAGAGAAGCTGTGACTGCCCCATCCCTGAAGGTGTTCAAGACCAGGCTAAATGGAGCTTTGAGCAACCTGGTCTGGTGGGAGGTGTCCCTGCCCAGGGCAGGGGGGTTGGAACTGGATGATCTTTAAGCTCCCTTCCAACCCGAACCATTCTATGATGATTCTATGATGAAGCATAGCTTGTGCTAGATTATCTTCAGCAAAATTATCCCCAATCAAGCTCCTCAGGCCTCACGCGAGAGATTCTTGCTGAAACCAACTGGAGTTTCCTCAAAACATAGCTGATGAAAGGATGATGTGGCAGCCCATGTAACAGCTGAAGCTGACCAGATGTCTTACATTTCATGAGCTGCACTTTTAATTTCTCCCCTCTTTCTCTTTTTACAAACTACATGCAGATGATATCCTTGACTTTCTACCTAACACCTTTGCAGACAGGACAGGTTTTCATTGTCTGAGGAGGGAGGCAGGCTCCTAGACAGCATGGCCAGAAGAGGAATCTGCCATACTAAAAAAACATTAATTCCTAGAGCAATTCAAAGGGAGAGGACTTTCAAATGCATGTGTGTCCTGAAGAGAGGAGAAACCAACCTCCTGGGAAGCTCAGCAGGGACTGTGGTCTCAGGAGAGAAGGCAGCAGGAACGGGAAAATGGAGCTTGCGGTTTTTAACAGCTACTTTGGGTTTCAGCCATGATTTTAATACTAATTTAGCCAAACCAGACCACACCAGTTGCCTTTATCTCATAGTGCTGTGGATCCTCTGGAGTCAGTGTGTCTTCCCCACTCCCAGAGCATATCTACGAGGGACTCCTGCCAGCATGTAGACTGTTTGACCATGTTGATCACCATATCTTAACAGAATAATGAAATATTCCCCCAGATTCTCGTAAGTAACTTTGGGGATGGATGAATACTGGAACAGGTTGTCCAGCGAGGTTGTGAAGTCTCTGTCCTTGGAGATGTTCAAAATGCAACTGGACACAGTCCTGGGCGACCTGCTGTAGTTGGCCTTTCATTGAGCAGGGGCATTGGAGTAGGTGATCTCCAGAGCTGCCTTCCAACCTCAACCATTTTGGGATGCTGTGGTATTTTCCAAGTCACAGTTAGACTTCTTGTGTACTGTCTGCTGCTGTCAAAATACTTGGACACTAATGACAAATAATGATGGATGCTGCTTCCTGGAGCTGGTAGAAGAGAAGCCTCACTGAGGGGAAAGAGCTGATATTTATTTACAAACATCAGTTAAATGGTAGTTTCAGTACAAGAGGGTAATTTGCTCAAGTCATGAGCACAGTTTTGCACACATGAAGTATGGCTTGGTAACCAAAAAGACCAATTTTCTTATTGGTCCTTAAAGCGAACAATACATTTTGTATTAAAAGCTCTTTTTCATGTAGGAACACATGGGAGCTTCAAGTAAGTACCAGGAACACAGACTGCGAGATACAACGTGAAAATAAAAGCCTTCCCAAACCTGTGCTCCAAATATATCAGTCTTGAAAACTGGCACATCTATAAAGAAATTCCAAATAAATCTACATAGTAAAGAAAAAAAAAAAAAAAAAAAAAGAGGGCTACTGCAGCCAATTAACTACAGGATCTGTGTGATAAATCTTTTATCTCAAATTAGCAATGTGTGTATTGAGTGGATCAAGATGAGCGTGCTGCTCTGATAGAAAACCTGTACATGTGAAACCTGTCATCTCGTGTTAGGAGACAAATGACATTTGGAGGCATTACATAAATAATGGAATCTCGTGGCCACCTGATCTTGGTTATTTCCTAGTGAAGGGTAAGACATTCTGAACACCCTTTTATTCTGAGTTGTAGAGCTGTAATTCTCCTGAACTGGCGGCGCAAGTTGTGAGGAAACATCCAGCTGAAGCTGAGTAACTCTGAAGGTTTGGAGTGAATTCCCAGGCCATTTTAAATCCACGGGAGTGGTGTCCCCGGCTTTTCAACTGCAGTGCCCAGGAAGTGCACTGTGTTTGCTAAAGGAGATGTCCAGAAACTGTCCAGAGAAAAGAATTTGTATCTCTGTTCTCATCTATTCATTAGTGAAGTTCTGCTAAAGCAAACACAAAGTTTGGACTAATGTTCTTAGTTTTGGATTACCTGCCCGCCTTGAGTTTGGCCTTCCAGAGGACGCTTTTGTGCCGTGAGTGGCAGAACTGATGAAACCAGATTTTCTGGTCGTCTGCATCTCCCACACCGTTACGCTGCAATGACACCACTCACAGAGCTTCACCCCTGGTCACCGTTGGGGCTGTGTGGTCTCTCTGGAGCTCCCAAACTTGTGTTGGGAGCATGGCTTGGGCAACTGATGGCTCCCAAGCAGCGTTTGTCACAGCTAAGCTTGCTTTTCTACCAAGAGGCAGGTGCTGGTTCAGACCTTTCTCCTCATTCCAACCGATTCTCATCAAATCCGTAGGAACTTCCTCATCTTTGAAGTTTGTAGCCCTCCAGAAAATCTGATTGAAGCTGGGCAACGGATTTAGAAGAGATTTGCAGGGTGAGGTAGCCAGCAGGAAGGCATCAGCTCTCTTTGGAAGTGGAATGGGCAGATGACAAACTATGAGTAGCATAAATTGTTTCCTGTCTTTTTATTGAAAACACCAGAGAATTTAATAAGGATCAATCCATTTCATAGAGGTGTGAATTCAAAACTTTGACAAGGTAGCCATTCTAAGCAAGTTATTAATGAGAAAGAATAATTTTTCCGTATTATTCTAGGAGGGGTTTTATTTAAGGTATTAAAAAAAACCAACTGGGTTCCTGTGCTGTGCAACGGGCAGCAAACAAACACTTGCTTGAATTAGCTCAGTTTAAATGAGTTTAGTGGTACCAGTTTGGAATTCAGGGGGAAGTTCAGACCATTTGGACAGAATCGACTGAAACTGGTACTGGAGTCAATTGATTTGAACCTGGTGACACCACACGTGCTTGTGGTCTGCTGTCTTTCTGGCAGAAGACGAAGTGATGGTTGAGATCTGGACTTCAGAAGAGATCCAGGAATTCCTAGGACTTACCAAAGGTGTAAAAGAACGTGTCTGCAGCGGCCCAGCATGTCCTCCTGCCCGAGACGTGTGAGTCTTCATCTCTGTTTCTCACTTATCCCTCTTTGTGTGCAGGCATAGGAGAAGGTGTTTCATCCCAAAGCTGATAAAGGTTGTTTTGGGGATGATTTGCATAAAAAGGGCGATCAACCTAAGTTGAATTTTAATGTGAGGAAACAGCTGTGTGATCTGAGGCTGGAATTCAAAAAGGATTTATAATGAACGGGGAGACCAGATCTGAACAAAATAAATGAAACTGTGCATATCACATGCTATACTCAGTAAAGTTTAAAATAGGTAGTTTTGGTCTTATTAGCATAGAATGGTTTGGTTGGAAGGAACCTTAAAACCCCATCCAGTTCCAACCCCCTGCCCTGGGCAGGGACACCTCCCACCAGACCAAGGCCCCCTCCAACCTGGCCTTGAACCCCTCCAGGGATGGGGCAGCCACAGCTTCTCTGGGCAACCTGGGCCAGGTTCTCACCACCCTCACAGTAAAGAATTTCTTCCTGAGATCTCATCTAAATCTCCCCTCTTTTAATGTAAAACCTTTCTCTCTCATGCCAGGGCTCCCCTCCCTGATCCAGAGTCCCTCCCCAGCTTTCCCGGAGCCCTTTTAGGGATTGGAAGCCTCTATGGCAATAGCAAAGATTTCTCTTTTGAGATGACAGACTTCACCTCCATCCTCCTCATCATTGGCTCCACAGATGTTTCAAGACGGCGGGGGACACACCTTCGCTTTGTGTCTGTGTGTCCTCCCCTCCCTTAGTCTTTTGCCTGCAAGTCCTTTCTAGCCCGGGAACGTATTTTACAGTGAACCATTTCATTTTTGGATGTGTCACCACTGTCAAGGTCCACGTGTCAACGGTGTCCTGTTTGCCCAGGTGCACCCGTGACAGCCTGAGGAGGGTGGGAAAGAGGAAGGGAGCTCCGTACAGAGCTCTATGTCCCCTAACATCCCTCTGGCTAGGGCTACGCCAAATTTTCTCCCTCAAAACCAGGTATTTCAAGTAATCCTTATTATTTACCTGCATCTTAGGCAGCCTCTAAGGACCAAGGTGTTTGGATCTTAGTTTTCCTCCTGGTTGTCTCTGACTCAACATGATAGAAAAAACAAGAGGAGTTTTGTTTTGTGGAGACAAGATCTATGTCCTTGGGATTTTTGCCTCTATGCACTTCTCATTTTCAGTATTTCTGCTATGTAACAGATGCAAATTACAGAGAACAAAATATATTTTTTTCCTTTTTTGCTACATATTTGGCTACTCGGATGGGGATGTGAATATTTTCTTTTCAATTATGGCACCGTGTTCTGGCCAGTGATGTCCTGTTGTGGCTGAAAATTTCCTGTATGGAAAAATTTGCTTGCAGCCATAGACATGCTGGGCTGTGTTCTGATCTTAGGTGTATAAGCTTAAATTTGGGGTAAGACTGATTAACTTACTGCAGAGTTACGTCCAAGCAACAGAGATAAGATTCTGCCTTCTTTCACAGAATCACAGTCACATGGGGTTGGAAGGGACCTCTGGAGATCATCTAGTCCAACCCCCATGCCAAAGCAAGTCCACGCAGAGCAGGTTGCACAGGAACGTGTCCAGGCAGGTTTCGAATGACTCCAGAGAAGGAGACTCCACCACCTCCCTGGGCAGTCTCTGCCAGGGCTCTGCCACCCTCAAAGTGAAGAAGTTCCTCCTCATGTTTAGGTGGAACTTCTTACGTTTAAGTTTGTGCCCGTTTCCTCTTGTCCTGTCCCTGGGCACCACTGAAAAAGGACTGGCCGCATCCTCCTGACACCCTCCCTTGAAGTATTTATAAGCATTGATCAGATCCCCCCTCAGCCTTCTCTTCTCCAGACTA
>JAOQGH010000023.1:16874374-16888238 GCA_025769975.1 Gallinago jamesoni
ACCCTCTCCAGCAGTTCCCTGTCCTTCTGGAACTGGGGAGCCCAGAACTGGACCCAGTGCTCCAGATGGGGCCTCCCTAGAGCAGAGCAGAGGGGCAGGATGACCTTCCTCGACTTCCTGGTCACACTCTTCCTGATGCCCCCCAAGGGTGCCATTGGCCTTCTTGGCCACAAGGGCACATTGTCAGCTCGTGGTCATCCTGTTGCCCACCAGGACAATATTGGCCTTAATATTATCTCCTCACACCCATTGCTTTCTCAACACAGAAGCCTTTTCCTATGTTACTTCTGCCATCTGAAACAATTCTCATGTATTTCTCTGTGTCCTTCACTACCTTTCCCAATAGAAATCTCATTTGAAAACAAGTATCATTGTCTTTCTGCGTGTCTCTTAATGTTATTATCCCAGTGCTCTCATCTATTATTTAGTTTTAGCTGTTGTATTTGGGGTAGAATTACAAAATGAACATGTAGGATATGCTAAAATGGGTCCAAGCCCATTTTCCAAACCAAAATGCCTTCTGATCCTGAGAGCACTTGCACCCATCTGTGCAGAACAAGGGGAATCCAGCTGGGATAATGATAATGAGGAAGGATAACAAGGATAATCTAAGGAAGGAAAGATCTGACTACTCATTTTGGAGAATGGCAGTAGGTCCCTCTGAACTTGTCCCTCTAACAACGGTTTTGAGGTCTGGGTAAAGAAATGGGGAGTCTAGAACACCACGGAGAAGTTCAACAACAACAGAACAGAGGGGGAAGTTTGGGAGGAAAAAGAAAGAAATGGTGTGAAGTATTTTGGTTAACGCTTTCTCTAGCTGGTAGGTATTCCAAATGAATTCCTTACCTTCCCAAACTTTGAGGGAGGATTCTGCACTTGTGGTTCCTACGTACCAAAGGCACATCGATCCTCATACTGTTCTCTATTAACTCCACTGTATTGAAAATATATATATAGGCACGTCAGGTTGGGTTTTTCCGAGCATTTTCTTTAGAATAATGGGTTTCTTCTGCATTTGTGTAATGCTGCATCTCTGTTTATGTAGGGTTTCTGAACGTAACACTATAAACTTGTATTTTATTTTTTTTTTGCTTACGAGTCAATACTATTGACGCTTTCTCTTTTCATTGTTTATTCCTCCTATTTTAGAGATGCATCAGCTGGCAAGAAAAAGACCTTGTGCATTGCAACGCTTTTCTCTCTTCATGTCTTGGTATGTTTGTCATTATTCCATAGCAAAGTATTTATACTTGCTGCCTTCATATATATGTATCTCTCTAGTAGTAATTTCCATGGGCTAATTAATTCCATGTTCAAAAAACAATGTTTAGCGCTGATAAGCAAATCATTAGTGAAGGTATTCGTGGTTTTTACTGAATTCCTGAAGAGGTGTTTCTCTGTTAGAAAAGGGAAATAAATCTCTTTTCACACCCTTTATTCTCCCATGTTTTCAGATTTCAGAATTTCCAGAATTATTTATTAAGAGGAACCTGTGGGGCCTCAATGGGGAAGAACCTGAGTCCCCGTCTCTGAACCAAGCTCTTTGCAGTTCCTCCATTGTTGGATAGTTTGTTTCTTTTATTTTTTTTTTCTAAATTAGGGCCGGTTTCTAACATTTTATCCCTGATTTAGCACTAAAAGTGCACAATGGGGCTGGCTTACCCCAGGCTTTTCTGTGTGTTTTTGCACTGTTGGCACTGGTTTCCTCCGTTGTACGATAGAGCACTCGAGAAACAAATGCAGTTTATCCAAAATACATGCATGATAACTACCCTGAATGTACACATTTTGCTATTATTCCCACATACGTTTTGGCAGCCGAGACAGCTCATTTGGCTTCCTCTATATATTTGGACAAGGAGGGGAACTCTCTCGTTTCTCTCTTTCTATTCTGTGTTTTTATTTATTCATCATATTGTTCTTTCAGCCCACATAAAGAAATCCCAAGCACTATCACAAATGGCAAAGATTATAATCAGTGACTAATACCCTTGCTACAATAAACTGCACCAACCCCTAGCACGAGACATAAATAATACAAAAGGCCCTCTTATATTTTGAGGATCTGATATGAATATTATAATAATTGTTCCACAGTTAATGGCGTAAAACCTCGGCAACACTTAAGGACCTCCGTACTGGATTTGATTCCAAGCCAGCTGGAGCTTTCCCATTACATCAATGTGGTTTAGATTATGCCCCAAAATAGGTAGGTAAAATTCTCATGTTCAGTTTGGACTTTTCCTCCCTTTCGAACTCGTTCTTAGCAGCTGCGTGAGGAAACACTTGAAGGGGCAAATAACCACTCGAGTGGTTATGAGATGACACGGTTGCGTTAACTCTGTGTTTAGGAGAATCTGTCAGCGTGGAGGTCTGTGTCTGTGCCCGGAGCCCTGGGCACCATGCTCTGGTCTTACTGGGGAGAAGGAATCAGCCTCTCACCACCAGCCAAATAATCTAATAATCACAGCTCTCTGAACGCCGGAACAGATCCGAACCCTCACATTATCCAAAAGGAGGTACTGGGAGGACAGGTGGAAACATCAGTTTTATTTTTCTCAGGTCTGCAATTAGTTGACCAGACGTTTTCTTCTACCTGGTGTGTAGTGATGGGAGTGGATGCAACTGATTGAACCGTGGCCTTTACATCTAAGTACTCCGTTCAGATTGGGTTGTGATCCGGTGTGAAATCTGATTTAGGCAACGGAAAAATCAATGAACTTGATTCTGGGCAGGTGAGTTTATCTGCTTAGTTTGTTTGTTTGTTTGTTTGTTTGTTTTATACTGAGCTTTTCTCTATGACAGTAAAATGCCGAAAAACGGTTCAAACTCTTAAATGGAAGTGTCACAACAGTGGGGTTTGTTGACTGTCTCCACCAGGTGTGAGGTTGGGCGCGCTCTTGGGTGCACGCCGCTGTCGGTGTTCGATTCTAGCGGTGAATACAAATAAAGGCTGAGGTTCCTCCAAGCCTTTTTATTAGCCGTAGAGCTAATAGTTAGCACTCGAGTGAAAATTAAGACTTGAGCTGGCACAATTCGTAGCCGACGCCAGCAAGATGTAAGACGTGGCCAGGATCCCAGGCTGCTGCTTGGGGCGTTGTGTCTCGTGGCGTGTGTAGAGGAAGGACTGGAAATATTAAAATAACCAACCAAAACCCATCGGGCGGTGAGAAAACAGTGCGTGATCCTTCTACCCCCGAGGGACTCTACCCTTTGAAGAGGTGGAAGGGAGCTATCTCAAGGACAAGAAATTAACTTCTCAGTTAACTCAACTTCTTGAGGTTTTCTCCCTTTCATCTGTACTATTCTTACAGTAAAGGTTCTTAATCTTGGTTAAGGAGAGGACTTGTGGCAGTGTTGAACACAAAGCTGAAAGGGATATATATACAGCCAAGATTATATACAATTGGTATGTATTATAAATACAGAAATTCAAGTAGCTTTGCGTTAATTTGTATAATTCCATTTTCTGCTACTGATGTAAAAATTAGAAGGGAGATTCTAACCAATTTCTGTTCGCTGTGGGGTCTCTTTGCTTGTCTGGACCAGAGTTACAGCTGGCAACATCTTGCCCCTGAGTTAGGAGTAAAACTCACCAACTTCAGGGAATTGAGATTTCATCCCGGGAAACAATGTTTTGGTTTAAAAGAGATAATAATTAAAACAACTTTTTGCAGCTTTATCTGTGAAAAACGGGACAGGCAGCAGGCTAGAAATGTGCCACGGCAGGAGGTGACCTTTCTCTTATTTATCCAGCTAAAATAATTGGAAATAACGATGAACTGCCCGTCCTCTGAAATTAAGCACAGCATTTGGTGAGATTTTAGTCTACAAAGGGAGGCAGAAACCCATAAAAGCAGCAACGGCAAAGTGTATTAATGCACTTCCCTCTTTGAATTACACACACGCGAAATCTTTGTTCCGCTCGAGAAAAAGCGTTAACTTGTGGTTTGCTTGAAACTTTATTGTTTTGGTTGGTTTGTGACTGCAAGGATCTCCTTAAGGCCTTGAAGGGTCCCTTAGCTGTCTCTTCAGCTGCTTTGCTTCCGAGGGAAACGCTTCCTGGGGAAAGAAGTTTTAGACTGAGAAGTGTTTCACACACGCAAAAAAAAAAAAAAAAAATATATAATTAAGTCTTCAGTGAAGTTTCAAAAATTAGCTTATTTGCATAGTTAATAGCTAAAAGGCTAACGATTCCAAATAGCCATGACTTTTGGGTCAGGCCCTAGAAGTCACACTACTAGTTCTTGTTTCCTAATTTAGATCCTATTTTCCTATTTTTTCTTCATAGCCCTATGAGCTGGCAGTTGAAATAATACCTGCAGTTAAATCTCATAATCTGCGTGACTGCAGAACCCCGTGCTTTAAGGAGGATGGCAGCTCTCTTGGGACCTGCAACAAACAAATGGGAGTCCTTTGAAAATCATCCCGCGGAATTGTTTATTAAAGTAATACTTGCTTTGAAGTTCATCACAGGCCGTAGCCCGAGCCGAGAATCAGGCCCGAGCGGGGATTTTAACATTCAGGAACAAATTGTTAGGCTGGGAAAAGAGTCGCTCGACGAAACTGTTTCATATTAATCATTAGGCATTAAATTCCCCGAACAAAGCACATTTGTTTCGTGGCGTAATAAATAGCTAACGCAAAATACGGGGATTTAACTTAATAAGGAACCGCACGGCTGAAATTCCCTTCAAGGAAAGGCCTGCACATGGACTTGCACTCAGGGTCTTTGAGGACTCTTTTCCCCTCTTGGATTTGACCTGTCACAGATAGATGTTGCATAGTTTGTCACCAATTCCCCCCCCCCCGCCCCCCAAAACAGAACTTTATCAGAACTTTATATGCTCGTATATAAAACAAACCTGATTTGGAAGTGAGATTTCCCTCTCCTGCCCGGCTGAGCGCCCGGAGAGCTTGCGTGGTAGCGAGAAACGCTTCTCATGGATGTATTAAGTGCTACCATCTGTTTGGATTGTTTTGAAATGCGTTTTTGGGCCAAAGCCTGCCCTTGTGAGGATCCAGTTTAACATGAAAGCCTCAGCAGCTCCCTGAATGCGAATAAGGCAGCAAAACCCCCTCCTTTCACGCCTCCCAATCGTGCCCTTTCATTTCGCTACAAAAACTTTTAACGGAATAGGAAGAGCAGCTCCAAAACTTGAGCCCTTGATTATCTTGATGACTACCTTACTCCAGATGAGAAGTTGCACTGATTTCAAGGGCTTTTCTTCCCACCGAGCCCTCTATTGCAACAGGCAACAGAAATGGGTCAAAGTGGGAAAACAGTGAAATTTATTTTGGATGCTTTTTGGTTTAGCTTCGTGTTATTGTTTTTCTCCTGAGGCATGAAATGGGGGAAAAAAGGCAAAAAAAAAAAAGGAAATTTGGAAAAAGATGGAAGAGAAGCTTTTAAATAAACTGTTTTTGTTCTCTAGGAACAGCAAAATAACTTCAAAATACTATATAAGGTGATATTATTACTGCCACACTTCAGACTTTCTGCCTGCGCTAACTAATACATTCCAAACGAAAATGAAGTTACTTTGTCAAAATTTACAGCATTTGGCAATTACAATTCTTATCTGGTATAAGCCAAACCTTATTTTTAGTCCTTAATATTGTGTTAACGACATTATGATTTGCATATGCACAGGAATAGCAATTATTTTATTTCAAGCTTTTTCTACTGAAACACCCCTTTCTTTTCTATCTGAAATAGTCTGTATTTTTTTTATATCCTAAATTCTATACTGTATCTTTAGTTCTGGTTTACACATCGAAACCAATGATGGTTTTTCAGTATTGTCTTTTTTTGTTGTTTTTACTCTTATTTTGATACATACCATGGAGGAAAAAAGCCAACCCAACCCTAAAACTTACCGTATAGCGTGTCTTTGTCGCTGTTTTCAGATATTGTTACTCAGAAGTGAAGAATGTGCTCGAATCCCTTTCCAGCGTCCACCAAGTATTACTTTCCTTGTGTTAAGTAATTGCACACCGTAGGAACCTCATCCTTGAAGCTGTGAGTAGCACTGAGCCTTGATACATCCTTAACTAATCTCAACATCCGTTTTCCCCCCTTTTTCTTGATTTGTTTGCCTTTGGGAAAAAAAAATAAAAATTAAAAGGAGTCCATGAGGAACTTGGTGTGCAGTTGGTTGCATAAGGGATCTGTCCTATCGTAAATTGCACTAATTGATCATACCCTCATCGCCTTATTTCCAAGGCAATACAATTGAGGAACCCAAGCTCTATCACCTGCATGTGACTGGGCAACTTCTCTGCCAGGTTGCCTGCAGCAGACCATGGTGGTGAAACCTCCTCTTTCACCATTGCTTGGAGTAAAATAGCATCTCTCGTCACGGTTCTGTATGTGTGAAGGGCTCAAGTTGTGCCAGGGGAGGTTTAGATTGAATATTGGGAAAAAACTCTTCCCAAATTAGGGTTATTAAGCATGGGAACAGGCTGCCCAGGGAAGTGGTGGAACCGCCATCCCTGGAGGTATTTGAAATATGGGCAGATGAGTTCCTGAGGGACATAGTTTAGTGGTGGACTTAGCAGTGTTGAGTTGATGGTTGGACTCGGTGTTCTTAAAGGTCCTTTCCAACCAAAATGATTCTGATTCTACCTGCATGAGCTTGGGTAAGTTTTTAAGCTACTATAATAGAACTGTGCACCTGAGTCCTCACCATCTACCTGCTTTGCCCCCTTTCTGAACTGGATTAAGCCATTTCAGTTTTTCTCTCCACATTCATTAACATATCCAAATATGCTCAAGATTAACCAACAGTGATTGCTATGGTGCTTAAAGGGAGGAAGGAACGGCCCGGAGAGGGGAGTGTGTTCTGGTATTGAATCTGTTCTTTGGCGCTGAATCTGTTCTTGGATATTTTTTGTGAAAAGTAAAAGTTTAGATCTGCATCTTTGTTTATGCTAGAAATATTGTGTCCTGACTTGCCACTCTGGCAACCTTGGCATCGTTTGAAGTCTGAAATTGTGGAAGGTTGGTCACCAAAGTTTGAAACCTTAGATGCAGCAGCCTCAAGTGTCCAGGCTGAGAGGTGGCATAAATGCCAGGCAGGGCAATATAGCTCTTGTACTGGGAGGGTGGAAAGTCAGAGCCAGAGGAGCAAAGTCAACCAAGAGGCAGTCTCCTCTCTGAAGTGTCTCCTTCTTTGGAGATAATCAAAACCTGCCTGGCCACAATCCTGTGCAACTTGCTCTAGATGAACCTCCTTTGGCAAGTGATCTCCAGAGGTGCCTTCCAACCCTTACTGTTCTGTGATTCCATCCATAGCTGGGGTGGAAGAGCAAGTCCAGCTTTATACTGAAGTGCTACCCAGAGTCCTCTTCCATATAGTGAGGTGGACATGTTGTTACATCCATGACAAAAGAAAGTTTGTAGGTAGCAATAATGTCTTTATCAGCTTCTCACCTTTCAGGTGCATGGAGTTATCTCTGGGCCACCACCACCCAGAGGTGTTTCCTGCAACCTGCTGAATGTCACCTCCTGAGCCAGAGGCAGAGAATAGGAAGGGGTTTTTTGTTTGCCTCTTTGCGGTCAACCTTCTTTGACCAAGCAATATAAATATGCACATGCTGGATCTTTGTGAAAATAAATACAGGACTATGTCTTACAATCCCCGTGGGGACTGGATCTGGTCCAGAACGTGGCAGTTTGCTTGTTATTAGACATGGTCTCTCCCTTGAGTGCTCGCAGCCAAAGCTCCTGTGCTGGCTGATCTCTGGCTTCGGGGCAGAGTTTATTTTCTTCTTTTTTTTTTTTTCTTTTTTCCTCCCTCTTTCTCTCCCAGTCATAATCTTAGCCATAAATGGAACGGGACTTGCCTTTTGCTTTGAAGGACCCTGCCTCCTTTGTCCTTCGGGACTTTCCAAGCAGAAGTCGCAGCCCCAGCATTCGCTCACTCCCTGATCCTGAAATAGTTTGTGGATCTGAGCCATATTTTTTTTTTTTAAGGTGATGATAGGGATGGGAGCGAGGGGAGAGGAACTTGTGTGTGGAGGGGATGGGAATTTGAGCCTTGGATGTCTGTTTTAGCTGGCAGATTGTTATTTTGGACCTGCCTGCTGGTCTGCTCCAGCCAGATATGTTGCTGGCCAAACTATGTTGTGAGATGCACACATCTTGTCCAGAAGATCATCCGTGCCCAGCTCCCCAGCTTCTGAAGGATCCTGCAGGCTGCAAGGAGGGTCCCTCACGCTCAGCATCACTCAAACGGGGCCTTTGGTGACCAAAATGCTCAGCTGCTCCCAAATGACCATGTTTTTTCATGAGTGTGACACCAAACAATTCTGCTGAAACGAAACCTCATCATGAGGTCACTGTGTCGTGAATTCCTTGAAACAGGATTTTTTTGAGATGTGTGTGCTGCGAGGGAACGAGAGGGAAAATCCTGCAGAGAAGTAAAACTTCAGCAGCAGGAGTTTCCCTTTCCTGGAAGGTCAGGGTCTGATCCCCAGGGGTAAATCTGTCACACCACGCAGCTGGAGGCAACAGGGTTAGTTCAGATCCATTTCCTTGGAACTGAAATCAAAACACCATTGCAGATAGTCCCAAGGAAGCTTTTGCCTGTCTTGTTTGGCCAAAGACAGCACTGTTTAGTGCTTCTCACTCCTGGGACATCTGCTAAGTTCTCTGTAGGAACCAGGAGAAAAGGCTGACTGTTAAAAACGTGTTGACTTCCTTTAGACTACTTGGGCTTATGGACCTTCAGAAGGTGGAGAATGTTGTTTAAAAAAAGATCTCCCCAGGGAGATCTTCAGCTTTGGAGTCTAGCCCTTCAGCTGAATTTCATTTTGACCCCAGATTTCTCTCTAGCTCATATAGGATAGAAGGACCCAGCCGTGTGCTCCTGGAAGGTGTTGAGCATCTCCAGTTGACTGGTAACCAGTCCCAGTCTGATGTTATCCTGCTTGTGTGAGAAACACGGCTCCATTATGAGAAAGGCTCCATTATGAAAACTGTTATTAGAGAAAACATTACTTATTCTTAAATCTTAACCAAATTATGTAACATTTTGAATTTTCAGTAACAATAATTTTCTGGTGTTCCCCATTGGGGAGGCAAAGACCGCTGTCAGCTCCGCTGCCATAAATCCAGCTTTCTTCAGAAGAGATAGTCTGGATTCAGGAGGAGAGCTGAATTTTTCTCTTAGTGCTTTTGTTCCCCTACAGTTAAAACTGAAAAAAAACAGGAGGAATTTGGGGAACTCCAGGGTTTGCATGAAGCAGAGGAATTGTTTTCTTCTAACATAGCTGGTGATGCTTAAATATTTTGTTGGCGCTGCATTTAGGTGTTGAACTATCACATGCTTTTTTAAGGCTTGAGTTACCTGAATGCCCTCATTCCAAAAGCAAAGCAAACTTTTGATTTCATCCACACTCAGGAGTAGAGATATTTCAGCAACTTAGGAATGCAGAATTTCATATTCTTAACTCTAACTTCGTCAGAAAAACTGGCTTTTGTTAATTACTGGTTGCAGGTCACACTCAGATTTACTGTCTGGGTTAAACCCGGTTATAAAAGCCTGACCTCGTTACATCAAATGCTAATCCCCACCAAGCCGGCTGCGTTGCCTCTCTCCTGGGTGGAAGCATGGTGCTGAGAGCCCTCTTATCTCGTTTGGGCAGATGCGTGGAGCCACACGGGACACCTTGGCCTGGTTTGGAGCCCAGATGCCATGAATTCCCCGGTCGGTGCGTGCCACCAACAGGAGCTGTCTCCTCCTGGACTCCCGACCAAATCCACTTGGCTACCAGGAGTCAACATGGAGACATTTTCCACCAGAACTGCTCGTTTTACCTATTAGATTTCAACCTTTGAGCATATATTGGGAATTTACAGTTGCTGTTGCTTTAGAACATCTGCTTTTTCGTAGGAGGGAAAAAACGCTTCAGGAAAGTTAAAAAGCTGAAATGATAGATTTGGCATTGCATGTTTGTTACAGTAGTAACCAGTTACGTAGCGTAGAAGGGACCGTCTATAAATACTTTAATATTATTTAATAAATTATGGTGGATTTTATGGCATACCTAATAATAACATTAAATGTTTCTGCATTTAACAGGCACACACATTCTTTTAACAATATCTCCGTGTTATGTGCTTTGCAACAGCTTGTTATGGCTTCATCTGTTAGGCATTTACTATGAATCCACTTTATTTATTTCTTGAGAAAAAAAAAAAAAGGAATGCTTTCTAATAAGACGCAAAGGAATGTAGCTGCATCTAATGACCGCTTAACAAATATAATCAAGCATTTATAAAAGAAGTCAAAATGCAAAGCTTATATTTACACACGGCTGCTGTGGCTAGAGGGTTTGGGTGGCTTTAACGAAGAAATAGCCTCGTCTCTTGGTACCAGGAGTGGTTGGGACTGCTGAGTGGTGCATCACCATGAAGGTATTTTGTGTCAAACTATAGCTTTTCCAAATCTTGGGCAACAAAGTAGACCTCTACCTTCCTGTCTTCCCTGTGCTCATCAGGCTACGAAGTAACAAAACCATTTGTTGCAAAATGTTGCTTTCCCCAACATCAGAAGGACATGGACCTGTTGGAACTGGTCCAGAGGAGGTCACGAAGATGATCAGAGGGCTGGAGCCCTTCTGCTGTGAGGACAGGCTGAGAGAGTTGGGGGTGTTCAGCCTGGAGAAGAGAAGGCTCTGGGGAGACCTTAGTCTTAGAGACCTTCCAGTCCCTAAAGGGGCTCCAGGAAAGCTGGGGAGGGACTCTTGATCAGGGAGGGGAGTGATGGGATGAAGGGGAATGGTTTTAAACTGAGAGCGGGGAGATTTAGATGAGATATTAGGAAGAAATTCTTTGCTGTGAGGGTGGTGAGAGCCTGGCCCAGGTTGCCCAGAGAAGCTGTGGAATTGGATGATCTTTAACTATTCTGTGATTCTATGAGCAGTTTAGTTGCTCTTTGGGAAGCAGCCTCTGCTGGAAGATTGCAGTGAGGTGTTGCCTGGTAGGCTCCACCTCATGAACATCAGGCTGTTCCTTGCATAGCACTGGTTGTCTTCAGCATCCATTTATTTCAAAGGAATTTGGGAGCGGAGTTCAGTTCTTTCTGAATTTTTTCAATTCTTTCTGAATATTTAGGATGAGTTATTTTTGGTGAAGTCTTTTCTTTGGGAATCTGGAACTACAAGATGTTTCATTCCGGTGATTAAATAGGAGAGACCAGGCAGTGATTTCCAGCTCATGGCAGGTAGCAGTTTCTCCTGCTTGTGATCCCACTGAGATCAGTGAGACTCCCACAACTTGAGACACTTTTCCACTCGAGTGGAGCTCTCACTACCTGAGTCTGTTCCAACACCTGGAACATCTCTATCCTCCTCCAGCTGTCACTGGCTATGCCATGAAGGTGGATTTGTGTTAGAGGACTCTTAACCCAGGTGTGTGCTGCACTTTGGCAGGTTTCTGCCCCCCTGGAGAAGCTAGACAGGGAACCAGCTGTTTCTACGGCCAAGTCTTAGCTGAGGAGGAAACTGTGGCCAGTAGGAAGAAGACATAGGAAAGGTTATTGGGTTTTCTCTATTTTTTTCCCATCTCAAATATTTCCACAAGTTGACCACTCTGTTAACTAGCATTTGGTGACTTGGAAACACCAAGACACCAAACAGTTAAGGCAGAGATTTTTGAAGCCAGTTTTTGGTAACCAGTAATTGGCTTCGCAAGGCTGCTGGATCCAAGGCTCCGCGTTTAAGTGCCTGAATATGGATGTTGGTGCCTTGCTTCAGGCGGTTGGGTTTGCAAATGCTGGTGTTGGGTATTTGCCAGGAATAGAATTTGGCTCTCTTGACTTTGTGGTTTAACTCCTAGGCAGGATTTCTTCTCCCCAGTACGCTGTGCTTATTCATATGGAGAGCAAAGACGATGCTTCCAGAGGGAAAATGAGTTTTAGTGGTGAATCAGAATGTGCGGAATTTGGGGGTCTTGTTTTGGGGGTTCTTTCTTTGCTGTTGGAGAAGGGGTGTTTTATTGTCTCAGTTCATCCATTTCTTGGTTAATGCCCTTTAGAAAGAGAGCTCCCTAGCGTGGCTTCTTCCGCTGAGTTAAAGGATGAGCTTGAGGTTTTTGAACCGGAGAACATAACCACCCAGCCTGGATTAGGACCTCCTTACCCAGATGAGCAGAGAAGTTTCTGCTCTCCGTAAGAATATTTTAGCATCTGCCCCCCACCCCCAAAACTGAGCACACACATCCGCGGCCATACTCTGCCTCTGGAGTGGCAAGGAAAAGGCAGGAAGAACTACGTGGAAGGAAAGGGAAGGACTCCTTGTGTGGTTGCCTCCCTTCTGACCTCCTGGGTGTTGGCACAATCCGGGGAGGTGAAGGTGGCAAATAAATTGGACTTCCAGAAAATGACTGCTGAGCCTGGGGTAGGCAGATGCCTGGCAGGGGATGCTCCTGGAAAGTTCTTCTCTACTTACAAGAGCTGTGCGAGTCTGAAGCTTATATAAAGAAGACTTATCTTGAGAGAGTAAGTTCTCTGCAAGGGAGTAGTAAGCGCTGCAGCAAGTGCCCGGTGAAGGCACCTGACATGGTTTCAAAGCCAAGTTGGATGGGGCCTTGAGCAACCTGGTCTAGTGGGAGGTGTCTCTACCCATGGCAGGGGGGTTGGGACTTGATTGATCCCTTCTAACCCAAAGGTTAGAAGGTCCCTTCTAACCCAAACCATTCTCGATGAGAGTCCTCTGCAGGGTTAGAAGTTGGCCAAAAGCAGAAATTGGCCAAATGGGTGCGTGTGGGGCCAGCACCAGGCTCGATATGAGCAATCGATCCCTCAGTGCTTTGAGTTCCTACTACAGAGCATGTGGTTGTGAGAACTTCTCCATTAAATGGTTATTACTTCTTTTTTCTTCTCTTTTTTTTTCTTTGCAGACAAATTGTTTTTCCCCCCTCACTTCATTCTGGGAAACAGCCGAACTGTTTTAACTGAAACTTTCCCAAATAATTCAGCCCAAGACAGACAGACATTGGCTAGGAAAATATAAAACCAAGCGTAGAGAGTTTGGCAATGTCTTTAGTAAATGAAAGCTGAGTTTCTTAATGGAAAGTGTCAGGCACCCTCAACCATAAGTAGTGTTAAAGCGCAGCCTGTAATTATGCAAATGAAGGGAGGGCGTCTTTGCCAACTGGACCCATTTCCCAAACGTTGCGTTCGCTTTTAAGAATCTGGAGTCGTTGCGTGAGATTTAACAAGGTGGTTATAAAATCAGGTTTTGAGGGCGACTGAACTGCCCCTTGCAACTGTGAACAGCTGGAGTCTCTGGTAAAAAGTGCTGGGTCAAAATTCGGGCCCAGTGAGTCCTGCAGAACTGGGACCATCGGGGTCTTTCGATGGTTTGGCGAGGATTTTTTTTCCCTATTGGTAGTGGAAGCCAATTCTCTTTGGACTATCATATATTTTTTCCTAAACAAGGCAAGAGTTAAACCTGACAGGGTATGAAAGGTGGTTTTGATGAATGGGGATTAAAAGGGGTAATCACTGCTGCTGGGATTAGGATTTTTCACTGTCAGCAATGAAGCAACCAGGAAATACTTTATTTTGTCTCTCCTACGAATATAATTTAACTCCTGGGGCGTTGCTCCTCCTCTAAAGAAGCCAAAATTCACCGAAGGTGGAAACAAGTAGTTGCAATACACATTCTGAGCTGAGAATGGTGGTACCTAAAGGGGGCCTGCAGGGGAGGGACTCTTGATCAGGACCATAGGACAAGGGGTGATGGTTTTAAACTGAAAGAGGGGAGATTTAGGTGGGGTATTAGGAAGAAATTCTTTGCTGTGAGGGTGGTGAGAGCCTGGCCCAGGTTGCCCAGAGAAGCTGTGGCTGCCCCA
>JAOQGH010000023.1:16924059-16934085 GCA_025769975.1 Gallinago jamesoni
TTCTTAGCTAGAAGCATAACTCTAACACAAATCTCCCCACTTTGATGTCTTTCACGTTGTTTTCTGGAGTTCATTCGCCTCGGTGCCGGTGGAAAATGGGATTCACGTTATTTCTTTTGCAGTAATTGGAAAATAAAACCCAAAACAAAAGCAGAAGGAGCTGGGAGAGACGGCAGTAGAGAGCACTGAGGAGACTTCCCTGGCTGCAGACAGCGTTAACAGTCGGTGCCAGAACCGAGGGAGGAGTAATAAGGTCATATATTCTGTGATGACAAGCGGGAGAGCTTCTACTTGAACTACCAGGACTCAGCTCGAGCAAGTCCTGCCACCAATCCAGCCCCGTGCTGCGACCGACCGGCCTCAAAGGTGACTTTTCAGGACAGCCAAATTTCTCCAGAAGCCTAGAAAAAAAAAGCGTTTAGCTCTTCTTAGAATCCCCAGAGCTAATTAACTGCTCTCCGAAGCCTCCACCAGCTTCAGCTGCGTTTGGGTGACGGGCTGCAGCCCTGCTTTGGGCAGTTCTTCATCAGACTTGTCTGATATTTAAGCACTGGGCATTGGAAATGCAGTTTAAAAGGAAAGCTTGGTCTTCGTTCGCTGTGGCACGAGGTGGTGTTACTGAGGTCATTTCTCTCTGGGAAAATCTGTCCTGGCCCTTGTCAGTCCACAATTCACAGTCCACAGCTTATCTTCACGCTGGTCTGGGTGATTGATTGTGTCCAGTCGATACCGTTCTGTGCTGATGTCTTTTTCTAGCTCAGATTTTTTTTTTTTTTTTTTTTTTTTTTACATCTCATGGTAGAGTTGAAGCCACTTAAATATTTCATTATAGAGAAGATGTAGGCTCAGCATGTAAATTCAGCAGTTGAACTATATTTATATCCTTGCACACACACACAGGAACTTTTACAGATGTGGGTTTTTAAGTTTTATCTAAACTAACGTCCTACTCAGGGGCTGGATTGTCGTGGAATTGTTAACAGTGTGTGTGAGCACCAATTTCTATCAGGACTTAAACAGGTCTCCAGTAAAGCGGTATTGTGGTTTCTTGCAGTTGGAAAGATCAGAGACTGTAATAAAAGGAGCCCTGAGGAATGGATGACCCTAACGGGAAAGAGATCCACAGGAACATCTCAAGTGAATTCATTGCTACACGTTGACATCAGGTGGAGAAATGGTCTCGGAAAGCCTCCTTTCATCGTCTCTGCAGCAATCTTGGACAAAGGCCCCTGAAAGTGATGTTGCTGAGGTTAACCAAAAGCTCTGTCTTTCAGATAGATTTCAGAATTTAGGTCACTGTCAACAGTCACTGCAGGGAAGGCGGTGGAGGTGCAAGGTGCATCATCTAGAGCCTTCCCTGCTCGTGGCCGAGCTGGTGTCATTGAGTTTATGAGGAGCCATCATCTGTTTTGGTCTGAAGGTTAATTTAAGGCAGGGCTGACCAGCTTAGGAGGGGGGGAAAGAGTGCTCCAAACCCAACCCAGCCATTCCTGCCACCGCCAGCACCGTCCCTGCAAGGAGCTGGAGGATTTTTAGCTTCAGTGTTGGTCGACTCTCAGCTCAACATGAGCCAGCAGTGTGCCCAGGTGGCCAAGAAGGCCAACAGTGTCCTGGCCTGGATCAGGAACAGTGTGGTGAGTAGGACATCAGAAGTCATCCTCCCCCTGTACTGGGCACTGGTGAGACCTCACCTCGAGTACTGTGTCCAGTTTTGGGCCCCCTACCACAAGAAAGACATTGAGGTGCTGTAGCGGGTCCAGAGAAGGGCGACGAAGCTGGTGAGGGGTCTGGAGAGTAAGTCTTATGAGGAGAGGTTGAGGGAGCTGGGGGTGTTTAATCTGAGGAAGAGGGGGCTGAGGGGAGACCTTATCATCCTTTATAACTACCTGAAGGGGGGGTGTAGAAAGGTGGGGGTCGATCTCTTCTCCCAAGTCACAGGAGATAGGACAAGGGGCAACAGCCTCAAGTTGTGCCAGGGGAGGTTTAGATTGGAGATTAGGAAATATTTCTTCATGGAGAGGGTTATCGGGCATTGGAATGGGCTGCCCAGGGAAGGGGTTGAGGCACCATCCCTGGAGGTGTTCAAAAGACGGGTTGATGTAGTCCTTAGGAACATAGTTTAGTAATTTTTGTCAGGGTTAGGTTGACGTTTGGACTAGATGATCTTTAAGGTCCCTTCCAACCTAGACAACTCTATGATTCTATGATTCTTCTCTGCCCCCTCAACTTACATGTTGACCCAGGCCAGCCCTGACTCAAGTCTTCCTGGCCCCCTTTTCCATGGCATCCTCCAACCCCCCTGCTTGTTTAGAGTCACGCTTATCTATCTCCCCCCACCCCCGCTGCAAATCTGATTGTACAGCAACCTCTGCTCTGAGACCTTGGGCGAGTCATTTAATTCCTCCTAATTAGCTGGCAGGTCTGCAGAATGAAAGGATAACTCCAAGAATCCTGCCAGGATGCTTCCAGGGGGGATGCCGGGGTGTTCATGCACCCCCCTGGCTGTGTAGTCCTGCTTCAAAGTCTTTACATTAAAGTGCCTATATTTGGAAATTGTACTTCTTTTGAAGGGTGGTGGAGGGGGATTTCCCACACAATAATCTCAATTCACCTGCATTTGAAAATACTGTCTTTTTTGTCTTTTTTTTTTTGTAAACAGTTTAAGAGCAATAGTTTTAAAGTGAGTTTACCTAGAGCAGAGCTGGGAAAAAGTGAAAATATTACATATTATATATAATATGTATTCGTAATACAAGTCAGTCGGGGACCCTGTGTTCATTACTCCAAGAAGGGATACAGCCCTGCTGTTATTACAAAAAAAAAATTATAAATTAACCCTTACTGTATTTAAGGAAAAGTGCTCCGGATTATAGTTTTCTCCACCAAACACACCCCTTTTTAATCGTGGAATCTTTGTGCTCGGCCATTCCAACTTTGACTTCAATTATTCACGGACAAAAAGATTTCCAGTTAGAAATGATAGGAGTTTCAGCACATCTGGTAGACAAGGGAATGTGATATAATTTACCATCTGATAAAAGGGAACCCGAGGGAGTTACTCCTAAAAGTCCCACTCAGGGTCAAGGATGAGATCACATTGAAGAAGGCAGCGATGGTCTCAAACACCTTTTGTAAAACCATGACATAAAGGGCTTTAGAAAGCTGGCCTGAATTCAGGGGTCCTGCTTGGCTCGTAGTGATGTCAACCAGGTGCCTATAATTCCCAGTAAATGTCTCATTCTTCTTCCTTTTTAGGAATAATTGTCCTTTAGTCACAACAAGTGACTTTAGGTCACTTGGGGCGCACTGCGACCTGACTACGATGTCCTTCAAATAGTCAATGGGAACGAGGAGTAAGGACTGGGAGTTTTTCTTCTCAAGCAGGTTTGGCGTGTTGGACACCTTTCTCACCCTGTCGTGGCAGCTCAGACACACCTTTGGGGTTGAAGTTCTTCACCTGCCTTTCTTGGGGCTACTGGAAGGTTTGTTTTCCTTTGAAAAAAAAAGACAAAAACCCCACATTTTCCAGTGTGGTCTCATATGTTGCTGGTTAGTGAGGAAATAGTATTTTGGCAGTGGAGAAAGTCCCTCCCTTGTTCTTGGATCACAACTAATTCTTTCTGGGTATCTCCTGGCGCCACGGACAGCCAGTCTCCTCTCGAAGCCGATTCCATGGGAAATGGCCATGGTACACCATGAGGACACCCAGTACCATCAGTCGAGAGAGTACATTTTGTTTGTGAAGCTCATTCTCACTATTGTAGTCCAGTCTGGAGGATAAAGAGGAGAGCTTGTGCTTTTGCAGCTGGAGGACATTCTGGAAGGAATGGTTTCCTTCCATCTGGGACACAGAAGTAGAGTTTGGAGAATCTTGACTTTTGCCTAAGTTGGCTGCTGGTATTTTGCACAACTTTAGGATGGACACGTTCTCTTTGTGGCTCAGTACGTGATGCCATCGATGTAAACGTTACCTGAGATGTGAGATCAGGCAAAGCATGCCTCTAAAATGACTATGCTTTTTTTTTCTCCATTACCAAAAGTAGGGTTTTCAGAGCATTTTATCACTCCACCGTGCCACTAACAGACGGTTCAGGTCCCTGTCTGTAAAGGGGAGAGGAACCAAATTCCCTGCTTTACGTGGACCTTCTTAGAAGCCCCCTAAGGGCAATGGGAAATTGTGCTGATGGCAGGTGGGAAACCTGTTTCGTTCCTGGGCATGAGGTAATTAATTAAGCATTACAGTGATGGTGAACACCAAACTAGACAAGTGTAACTGCGGTGTTGTGCCCAACTCCTTCATAATCAGGAATAAGGAAGGGCTGAGGTTTTCACAGATACCCTGTACATTCAGAAATAACATGAGGGAGCTCCATCTTGCCTCGTCTAGTGATGTTTGTATCTATCACAGCTTGCCCTTGGAGTAAAAGTCCATCCTTTTAATAGAAAGCCTTCGTGAAACAGTTTGGGATTTGGTTCAGCATCCAGGAAAAGAACGGAATTGCGAGTTCAGAAAGAGAGGGTTAAAGGGTTCTTAGAAAAACTAAGGGATGTTTATCAAGGCATGTGAAGAGCAGCCTGGAGACCAGGAGCCGTGTGTTTTCAGCGTGTGATCTGCATAACCTGAGCCTTTTTCTGCAGGTACAAGTACGTATCGATCTCGGAGGAAAACGCAGGGAGGGGAAGCAACAGGCTGATCATAAACTTTTATTTTACTTAAATAAGCCTGGTGGACCTCTTCAGCTGGAGGTCTTACAGGTAATGCATGTGTTCTGCATCTCAAACGACAGCAATTTATGGCAGTTTGGACCCTAATCAAGCAAAGTTCATTTAACAAGGCTCTAGCTGGAGGGGTGGATGCTCCAGGCAGAGCTTTGCCCACCTGAAGCTTGTTGCAATCCCAGCAGCCTTTAATTTGTACCCAGGTGTCCCTACTCCTTGCAGACAGCTTAAATCAGAGCCCAGACACCCCCACCACTCCCAGCAGCCTTTGTGTTAACGATGGTCACCTGGTAGGGTCAGGAGAAGGAGCACAACCCACCAAAGAGCTGTTCCGAAAGAGTTTTCTGGGAGCTCTGCTCTTCCCGGTGGTCCTATTCTCTGTCTTCTGCTCGGGCTGGATGTTGTGCCTGACTGGTGGCTGTCTCCTGCTGCTGGTAATGCCTCTTGCTGACCTTGGGTTGGGGTTGGGGTTGGGGTTGGTTTGCTGAGCTGGGATCTGTAAAACCGCGGTCTAACAATTCCACCGCTCGCTCTGATTTAGCGAGGGGCGAGGATTAACAGATGGTGTCATTATCAAAAGCTGCTCGAGTGTTGAGGCAACATAAATCCCACCAATACAGAGAAGCAAACGCAAACTGCAGTAATTTTTCCCATATCTGTTGAATAATAATCACGCTTTGCATTTATACGGTGCCTTTTTTAATCCACAGCTTTTTGAAGGGCTTCCAGATTATAACGAAGGCTCGACCCAAGATCTGAGAGAGTCGAGAGGATTATTACTCGCCCTAATGAAGTTCAAGGTGTGGGGCAGAGTGTTAAAGGTTTACCTTGGAGATCTGCGTGGGGACTCTGGCTTCTTCTCCTGGCTCTCCTCCTGCTTCGGCTGAATGGTCTTTGGGTAAGTGGTTTTATTTCTCCGTATTCGAATTTCTCTGTTTATATATAGCAGGAGTGATAAAGTTTTGCCTTTTTCCCTCCTTTGTTGGAGTGGTTTGGTTTTGGCAGGTGAAGATTGCTGGGCTGTGAGGTGTGGGGGGTGTTGTTGTCACCATGGCTGTTGTTACTCTTAAAAAGCAGATGCTGAGGGTGCTAAATATGAAATAAGTGGTCCAGGTTGTCGGAGGCTCTAAGAATTTCAGGGTTCTACCTGAAGTCTTTCTAAAAGCTTGATGTTTTAAGTGTCCTGGGGTGAACGTTGCAACGCAGAGGTGGGTTTTTTTTTCTCTCCTTATTGGTATCCTTGAAGACTTCCCAGGACCTTTCCATATTACATCTTCTTAGTGTACCACTGTGTTTCCTTTGGCTTACCCGCGCTCCTGCAGCTGTCAATGAGTGGTCCTGCAATTAAATTCAGCAAGTAATTACGGGGAGGTGGCGAAATGAGAAAAAGAGCTTGAGCTCGCTTTCTGGCACGCCTGATTCCACAACTGTGTGATGAGGCCTCTTTTCAGGATTTAAAAGAGCCAGATATAGTCAAAGCCACCTCCGTTATCAAGTTGGGTGTTAAGACTCTGCATAATGAGACTAATGGATCTTACCAAAAAAGTCAGTCTGTGATCACTGCGTTTCAGAGCTGTATGTTTCAGATGATAATACTTATGGTTTTGATAATATTTATGTTTTGGTGGTCCTCTGTGATAAATATTTTGAAGATCTGTGTTTTCATAATACATATGAATGGGCAGGGATGAGAGGGGAAAAAAAGAGGGGGGGGGGGGAAACCAAACCTAGTATTTTGGGAGGGGAAGCTCTCTTATTAATCATGGCCAGTTCTATCCCCCAAAACAAAGTTTGTGTATTTAACGTTTCCGTACTTTAAAACTATACTCACATGAGAGCTGGGAGGGACCTTTTGTGTCATTTTCTAGGCTTGTGTTAGTGAAATGGTTGGGGACTTGTTCTCCATTCCTTTGGGCAAATGTCATGGTGCAGCTTGTATCTGTGTGGTCTAAAACCTTTTGTTCCTGAAAGAACCTTGTGGGGCTTGAAGGGCTTCCTGGGGGGCAACTCCTGAGTGCTGCTTGGCCCTTGGGAAGGAGGGAGCTAATTCACCCAGGCCAACACTGGCCAACCAGGCCAGAAAGTGTCGCTTTGTCAACAAAAAGGGGACGGTGCTGAAGCCTGCCATAAGCCTCATCACTCCAGCGAGTGGTCCTGTCCTATAACTCCTCTGAAGTCCCTCTGAAACCCTGGAGTGCATCTTAATTTCCAGCGGTGGCCAGGATGGGTGTATTGATGTTCTATAAGCTGTTGCGTCCAAGCTACCTGAATGATACCTTCTCCTGCCAGAAGGTCCTGGTGGTGGGGTGGGAGTGGTAAGAAAGTGCTGCGTTGCCCCTGTTGGGTACTACACGGCCATAGTTTGGTCTTCACTCCATCAAACCTGGCAGGGGCTTAGCCCGAGACTCAAAACCGTGTTGTCTCCCTTATTACACCAGCTCATTATTACCGATGCTTATTTATTTATTCCTTTTGGTCTTGGTCAGATGAAAAGAAGAAAGAAAAGCCTCCTTGAGGCTTTTCTAGCTTTGACACCGTTAGAGGCTTTTAAAGTGTGGGTTTTGGTGGCTCTTGATGCAAGTCCCTGTGAACCAGCAAAGCAGCCTAGAAGCCAGCACAACACAACCACAAGTTTGGCAACAAATTACTGCTGCCAGATGCCTTTGCTGTTCCTTTAGCTTTCTATGGATTCGAGGCACTTCACTCGTTTTGTTTTGTTTTGGGGTCGGTTTTGGGGTTGGTTTTTTTTGTTGGAAATACTTTCAAAGTAGAACACAGTGTTTTGGGTTGTCTAGCCAAAAGTTTAGCTGTGTTTTTGCATCTCTGCCAAACTTCCTGTTTTCAGCAAAAACAATTTATTATCTTGCTGGTTCTTTAGACCTGAAAGGATTTGCAAGCACAAATATACTTCTGGGTTGGTGTGTTTTGTTTTTTTTTTTTATTTCCATGGTCTCTCAAAGAATAAACTCACTTGCTTCCTCTCAATTATGTGGTCTATACTAGCAAAGAAAAGTATTTAACCTTTGGGCCACTAGCAAGATTTAGAAAATGTTGTAATTGTGCAAAGCTTCTGCACTCTGAACTTTTAGAGGAGAGAGAATTATTTCCTTCGTACGCTAGAAATCTTTCTTTTCAGGTGGCTGAGCAATAGCATCGTGCACGTTAAGGGAACTTAGAGCGAGGTAAAATTTGAAATCTTTTAAGAGGTGTTTTTAAAGATTTTTAGGAGCGATACACTCTGCTCGGGAACGCTTTGTTCCCGAAGGCTTATTATTGACAATCTGTGGCTGTGTTGTCACAAAAAAAAAATAAAAATCTATGACAGTTAGACAGAAACCTTCCTGTTTGTGTTGATGATGAGCAGCTCGGCCGAATCAGATCTGTAAGGAAGGCAGCAAAGACATCCCTTGTCCTCACGGAGGGGAAAGCAAGACAACTCTTGTTGCGAACCAAAGCCCTGCAAAAAGGAATTGTAGAAGAATCTGCTCTCTAAAAACAAAACATATGCAAGTTAGTCAAAACGAGAAATAAAAATAAAAAAAGAAAAAAAAAAAAATCCTTGTCCTTCACACCCAGTGCCACTGTAGCATCAAGGAGCTTGACTAAAGTGTGTTTGAAAAATCAACTTCAGCAAGAGTAGTTTTTTGGGGTAGGACGTTGTAACTTGTGCGCTTTCAGAAATTATTACGCATTACCCGCAACTGTTCAGAAGATGTTGAAGCCTTTTTTTTTTTTTTTGTACTGTACTTCAAAGAATTTGCAGATTCTTTGAAGGTGACTTAACAGCTATTAAATGATTCTGAAGGGGGTGGGGAGGGTGGGCAGAATCATAAGCTTTCCCCCAAAAAAACGTTTAAAGAATATGCTTAATATGAGCGTTGGAAAAGCACTGTAAATCCTCAAAGTTCATGTGTTTCGGCCTCTCTGAGGTGGCATTTATCATGGCAGAGGAAGAAGGAATGTTTTATGGAGAGAAGGATCTCTTTAGGAGTTTCATCTGTGCCTCCCTGGGTTGGAGAGAGAAAGAAATGAGACTTGAGCAGAAGCCCCCTGGCTACACAGGGATCCTTTAACAGTTGTAACACCCTGACAGGCTGTGTGTTGGCAGGACGCTGCTGCTATTTTCCTAAGGAAAACTCTGCTTTTAGCCATTTTTCAGCTCTTTGGTGTCTTTCACGAGGTAATGGTAAAATAGCAGGAACCCCACCTTGCTAATAGGAAGATGTAAAAAATGTCATTTTAATACATGGGGGGGAGAAAAAAACCCAAATCTGAATAACGACAGTAAAAATGCTGCCTCTTTGAAGAAGATGCTGCAATTAATGCTGTTTCTCTTATAGGCTTATCAATTAATAAAAGTAGGAAATACTTAAAAAGTGCCAGGAAGAGAAATATTATTTCCCAGTCGGGAAGATGTTTCCTCCAGAGTCAGTTTGAGATTCTTGCTCCTTTTCAAAACCCAGGGCAGGAGTTTTGTCGAGAGCCCGGGCGTTCATCCTTTCAAAGGGAAAGTGTTTAAAGGGCTATCGGAAATAATTTTTGATACCGCCAGCTTCAAAGAAGCTAACTGCATTTAGCATCCTTGGCTCTCGGCTTAATTTGTTAAATCATGCTGCTTCTGAAATGTATTGCAAAAATTATTGTTCTCTGGGGAAATAATTACCATTCCTCTTACTAGTATGGGGGCGGGGGGGGGGGTTTGCATATGTTTGTCAGCAGACGATTAAAATTGAGGAGTTTAAAGGCAGCCTTTCCTTCAGTAAAACCCAGTATCCTGAAAAGACAGGGGTGCCTGATTTATTGGTTCTTGAATAACAGGGTTGTGCCGTATTGATGGGGAAAGGTTGCTTTCATAGGGTTTTCCTGCAAGTGAAACTGGACTGACCGGTAAGGATGGGGTGTATGAAATGGGGCTGGGGAAATCTGGGCTTCCTGATAAATTCCATCTTGCCACAAGGTAGCAATGGGATTTTTGCCTTTCAGGGCTTAACAGTTGCCAGTCATTGAGGCAAGGAAGAAGTGTTTGGCATCCGGCAGGGCTGAGCCCACTCTAACAGCCTTGGTTTTGGGGGTCCTGTCTGAAACAGTTTCCCAAAAGAAGGAATTTTAATCAACCCCTACAAGGGCTTTGGCAGAGGGGAAATAAGTGGCAGGGAAGTTCTGACAGAGTAAGTGGAAAGCCCAGCAGAAAAGGACCTAGGGGTGTTGGTGGACATGAGCCAGCAGTGTGCCCAGGTGGCTAAGAAGGCCACCAGCATCCTGGCCTATATCAGGACCAGTGTGGCCAGCAGGAGCAGGGCAGTGATG
>JAOQGH010000023.1:16934185-16951145 GCA_025769975.1 Gallinago jamesoni
GCAGGGGAGGTTTAGATGAGATATTCAGAAGAATGACTTTCCTGAGAGGGTGGTCAGGCACTGGAACAGGCTGCCCAGGAAGGTGGTGGAGTCACCATCCCTGGAGGTACTTTAGAAGCGTGTAGATGTGGCCCTTCATGGCATGCTCTAGTGCCCGAGATTGTGGTGGTCTTTTTTGTGTGTGTGGTTGGACTCGGTGATCTCAGGGGGCCTTTCCCTCTGTGACGATTCTATGAGGTTCTGGCCTGGGACTTCATTCGCTCTCCAGGGAAGGATTTTGGTGGGATGCTGGAAGAGATGTGTATCCCAGCACCCCTTGAGTCTCACCTAAACTGGTCCCTGTATCAGTACAGAGGATGGGGACCACAGCCTTTCTCTGGCTTTTTCGGAAGATGGTGTGTGTTTTGTTTCAGACTGGTTGGGAGGAGGGCGCTTACTGGGAAATGTAGAGTAGAGCCCAGAACCTCCAAAGCTGGAGCTGAGTGTTTTGGTGCACTCTGGCTCTCTTGTGTATATTGTCCTCAGTAATGGCCATGAAGGTTCCAGCCTGGCCATATACAATATCTGTCTGCAGATCTTGCTGTGATATACCCTAAAAGGAACCCTTTGCATAGTTTCCCATTGTCTGAACTGAGTTTTTCTTGTCCTGCTCCACATGCCGTGTCCATGGTATTGGCTGAGGGGAAGCGCTGGACCACCTGGAAGAGCTTTCAGTCTCAGTTGAGGAGTAGAAAGCCCAACTTGGGGGGGTTTCTCCGGTCTCCTCCAGGAACACCTAGCAGCACGAATGAGAGGCACTTGGATTTTAATGGTTGTCCACTGCGCGCTGTGTCTGGAGGAAGGGGAAAGGAAAGGGTGGCTGTGGCTCAGAAGCTCCTGGCTTCCCTGTCAGCTGCGAGGAGCAGAAGAGCAAAGTTTTGTCTAATCCACCAGCGGTTACAACTGACAGAAGCTTCTGAGGCTTATAATAAATAGATGAGAAGTGCAGACTGTGGTGTTCCACGCTGCCTTTTGGGACACAGCGCGGCCCTCGGACAGGTGCCGCCTGGCCAGCCTTCCCCTGGAGAAGGTGAGGACCAGGAATGACGTCTCCAGTAGCTTGGAGGCTGGCTTGGCTCAAACCAGAAGTTTTGGACGTGCGTAAATGACTCTTTGTGTTTGGCTCCTTCTTGTTTGACGCTTAGCTGGTGTTCCTGGTGGATCCGAGAGATTGCCTCCAGAAGTTCCTACATCTGCTTCCTTCCTTAGGCTCTGGAGGCAGCTCATGGGTTGTTACGTATGTGCCATTTGGGGCAGGGGTGGGGAATGCTCTATTTAGTTTTTCCCAGTGTGTCTGGAACCTGTCCTGGACTTAAAGCACCTCACACAAGTTTCAAACAATCCATTCACAAAACACTAGATGCACCAGTTTCGTGTTTTGGTTCATCCCTTTTCCTGGAACTGATTTTTTTTAATTAAGAGCCTTTTTCCCCCCCACAAAATGCAAAGCACCTTGTCACAGCAGGAGAAACCTGTACCTCCCTGAAAGTGCTCCATCCTGAGGTCGCTGGAAGCTTTGAGAAACTGGGACTGGAAGAGCCCTTCATGATCAAGGGACCTTTAGGAGATCCTGCTTCAGGTGCCAGGTGTCTTCACTAGGTTTAATCCCTTTGGTGACTGTCCTGGTTTGAGCAAGACAGGATTAATTTATCTTCTAATGGTTGGGAAAACCGCACTTTAGAAGACTCTGGTGTGTGAATTTTGAGACTATTTACTTTATAGAATCGTAGACTCATACGGGGTTGGATGGGACCTCTGGAGACCATCTAGTCCAACTAAATAGCCAACTATGGTGTGCGGGTTTCGATAGCTGAGTGTTTTTTGAGCTCACCAGGAGCAGGGATGAGAGAGCGAGACCCAAGCTGCCAACAGGATTATTTCATACCATGAATGTCACATTCAATATAAATTAGAAAGTTTGCTGAGGAGTTCTCTCTTTCTCTCTCTCCCTTGGTGGCTCCCATCCTGAGAACTCCTTGTCCCAGTGCCGGAGCCCTTCCTTTCCTCCCGAAGCTGCAGAGCTCACAGCGTCCCACGTTGGCTGTCCTCTGCTGAGGGAATGGGCTGGGTATAGTCCTCACATATTTTATATTGCTATCAGGATCAATACAACTTGTTTAGGGTTATTAATGTTAATTATCTAGTCTTATTCTATTAATTCTGTTTCTGGTTTCAACCCATGGGGATCCTTGTTGGTTTTTTTCCCTCTGATTTCCCTTCCCAGCTGGGGAGGGGTCATCACTTGAGAGAAGAATTGTCTAAAGTGGCAATAAATATTGTGGGTTCCTCAAACCAGAGCAATGATGTGTTTTCCACTCCAGGTATCCCCTCTGGACTGCAACATTTCAGCCAAAGCAATCCCTCAAAATAGGGTTGGGGGGTGGAGGAGGGCAGAGGGGAGGCTGGAGCGACAGTTTTTTTTGCAATAGTAGAAAAAAAGAAAATAACAAAATTAAGGCAACCCCCCCAATTCTGGTGATGTTTTCTTTAAAGCTTCATGGCACGCCCACGCTTTGGAGCCAAGGCATGAAAGCTGGCAACAAACGGGCTTTTGTTTCAAGGATATGCCTTTTGTGGTTTCTGTCAAAATCCACCCAAATCTGGCAAAGCTGTTGGGCTTTTAACAAACTTAGTTCATGCATATTCAGCAGCGAGGAGTTGGATTTTCGTGGTGCTTAAGACTTTCTGTCCCAAGAGCTTAGTCTGAGCGGTGGGAGGTGCAGGGTGGAAGGTGAAGATGTGCTTTCCACGAGCTGCTCGGTTCTCCATGGCTTTTCGAGGATGGTGGACACTTGTGCTAGGAAGCCTACACCTCTGTGTTGGCCCTCAAAACTGCTTGGGGGTGAGGGGGGGAGGTAGAAAGAAAGAAACCATCCAATTTGGGTGCAGAGAAGAATAGGAGGGCAGGCAATGTGATAACAGAAAGGTGGAGGACCACGTTGGTGGGAGAGATGGAGCAGAGGGACGATGAGCCCTGAGGAGGACTCGGTGAGGGGCCAGGGCATCGGGCTGTCCCCAGAAAGATGGGGAGTGAGGTCAGGAGGTGAGGCTGGACCTTGGAGGTGTAAGGACAGGGTCATGAATTAAGGGAGGTGGCCTTGAAGGGCTGAGGGGTGGCTCTGGAGGAGAATAGAGACAAGGTTGAAGTAGGTGAAGCTGGACAGGATGTACCTTCTGTTACTCTCTTGCGATAAACTTTCTGTGCTAATTCCAGGTTAAGTGCGTTCAATTAAATAAAAATGCCAAGTGGCAGAATGAAGGTAAGGTTCCCCCCCAAAATTCATTGCCTTTTCATCACGTTCCCCTTTCCATGTCAGGGTATATTCTCCAGGGAGTGGAATTTAAGATATTTGGCCAGGTTCTCAGCTGGTGAGGATTAATATCACTTTATCGATAGCTCTGCGCTGATTTATACAGATAGCCTGCTCCTGTAGGCATCTTCCCACCTCTGTTATTTCCTAACATGGCTTGTGCCTTTAAAGGTAATAAAGATGTGGTCCGATGCTCTCCGACCTGTTGGGAGGCTGAGGTTACTGATTAGTAGCCAAAAGCAGAGTCTTTCTCTTCCTCTCTAAATTATCTTCGTTTTACTGTGTTTTAAAATGCATCACTTGAAAGCCTAAAATATTTGACAGTCCTGTAAATGTATTCAAACTACTGCTGCATTTAGCAATGGTCAAATATCTAGCTATGTGTTATATACTGCCACATATATTTAATGCATGTGCAAAAATGTCACCAGACAGAATAGTTATGTGGAAAATATTATAATAAATGTAAAAATTGTCATCGTCTGCTGATGAAAATTACCCTAATTTATTTGGACCAGCGACGCGCATATATATCTTTGTTCTGACTCTTTATTCTACAATTTTAATAAATAACTTAGTTTTATTATTTGTTTCCGTCGCACGCAATGCCCTGGGATGAGGTGGAACTTGGAATGCAGAAGGGAAAAATGAGTAGGTCCCTTTCATTTACTAAGTATAGTGAAATAAAATTTGAATGAGTTCTAATATTTTTGGACATTTAAATGCTCTGGCACATCTTGTACTTATGGGGGATGATTTTATTTTTTTTTTATTAACTTCTCTGTGTATTTCCTGGGTTTGTTTTGTATAAACTTTTGAAGACAACTTTCTACCGGAGCCTTTCTGTGAAATCCTGGGAGAAGCTTATCAAGCCAAACTGGTGGTTTTGGTGTGGTGTTTGGCTGTTTGATCTCCGTTGCTGTAACGGGGTTGGTTTTGAAGCCAACAGGTCTACCTTAACATAAAACCGTGTAACAGCTCGGCTGTATTACCTACGTCGTATACCGAAACAGGGATAGACTTTCATTATTTTTATTTTATTTTTTTTCTCATCAATTTCTCTAGTCCACGCTTGACTCCAGGTTGGTGTGATGCTGTCTCGGGACACAACCTACAAAACACCCAAATATTCTGGCTGACGTTGTGGAACTCACGGTGGACTGCTCCTTGCAGGGAGGGGGGATTAAAATATTAGACACCGGTGAATCTTCCCGAACGGGAGTGTGAGGCTCAGGCTATTAATTGCAAAGTAACATTTTTATTTTCTACTGGTAATTTCTGCGTTCTGATCGCTTCTCAGCCCACCAGATTTAACCCTCTTAGTAATGCACTCTAAGATGTTCTGCACCAAATATTAATATCGGCGTTATTACGGTGTCAGCAGTTCTGTGGTGTTAGCAGATATATTGTTTTCATTATATAAATCTAGTCCCCACACTCGCTGTGCTTTCCAGTTTAATTAGCCCGCTGTCACACCAACATTGCCAAGAAACCTGTAGCTGTTATTAGAATGGCATCGTATTTTAATACATAAAAGATAAGTATGACTTGGAATGTTACAAACTGTGCTACAAGTGGGATTTAAAAAAAAAGAGGCAAAAAAAGTATTAATTTAACTCAATATTAGACGCTGTAGGCTGCCTTTTAATGCTTTTCACCCTGTGAAAAATGCTAAGTGTCGTTAAGTAGATAGCTGATTAGTTTAATTTTGAGTTGGTCTTGACTTTCGGTGCTCTTAGACTAGTCCCCATGCTCCTCTCGTCCATTTCTAAAGAGTAGTACAGGATAGAGAGGGATTAACCAGGGAAAACTAGTTAATTTTAAGTTTGAGCTTTTAAATTTTATTTCTTTTTATTGAATTTTAAGCTTTTTCTGCGCAGTGGGAGTATGAACCACAGGGATCAGATGCTAAAACTCCATAAAAAGAAAAAGGTTGTTTGTTTGTTTGTTTTTTTTAGGGAAAGTTTTGTTTGCTATCCAGAAACCTGGATGGGTGAGTTTTCATCAATGAGCAGCCAGCATTTTTGAAGAGCCACTCAACAGTAAGAGAGGAGAAATAATCCCACGGCTCCCAAAAAGTGCCCAGAGATTCCTGATTCTGGTTGTCCTGGGCCAGAGCTGTTTGCATCAACCCCCTGCCATATAACTGTCTCTTTATGGAAAGGGTGGCTTCAAAGAAAACTGAGAGGTTAACCCTAAAATATTGGGTGGAAACAGCTTGCGGGTTACAAGTTTGGAAACTTGGTTTCGTGCCAGGTGGTATTGCTTGGGATCATGAGTTTGCAGGCTAAAGGCACCTGGAACTGGCCAGGGCTTGTATTGGAGGTTGTTGGTGGTTTGTTTTTTTTTTTTTTGGTCCTCCTTTGCATCCCAAAATCCCTCGGGTGTTCTAGAAAGGTAATTTAGTGAAGATAATCCTCAGAACGGGTATTTCCCCGAAGAGGGTTAGTTGTGCTGGTTGAGAGCAGGGTGCTGACAGGAGAAATGATGGAGGTGAAGACGCCAGCGGGAAGGCAGGGTTATGGCTGTGAACTTCCCAGTTCCTTTTTAGAAACCGTTCGTGCTTTTGGCTCCCGGGATTCTGGGTGGCACAGGGGCTTCCTCCTGGTTTTTAATACCCCCCTCACTCCTCTACAGTGATGAATGAGTTCATCACATCCTTTCTGTAGCTGGTTATGGGTTTGCGGACCTCTACTGACAACATCGCCATGGTGTTCTCTACTCCCAAGCTCACCTGTACAGGCTTGTCCTGAAAGCCATTCCACAGACCCTTCTTGGCCTTCCATAGATGTCTCCATGTTCTTGTATGTATTATTTCTGAGCTGAGCGAGCAGAACTTGAGGCGGGCTCCAGGTTTAGACAATCAGATTTTCCTTTTTGTTCCCTGTTCCTTTCCCTAAAATGCCCGATCCCCATTTTCCCTCTTAACCTCCTCCATGGAAAGGAGAGCCCTATTTAGACCCCTGGACCTCTTTCCTGCATAGGTATAGATACACAAGGATAGGATTTAAGTTAGCTATGACTCCAGTTATTTTTCCCCAAGGGCATGACTTTGTGTTTATTGACCTGGGATTTCATTTGTCATTTTATGACTGAGCACGGAGAATCCTTTTGCAGCTTTTCGTGTTTCCATGTAGTTCGGCTGCTGATATCAAAGTTTGGAAGTAGTGAAACTATTTCCCTGCTTTCCCAGGCCATTAAGGAATATGTTAAGTAGCAGTAACTAGTGGAGATTTCTTTTGAAACATTCCTTCCACTGTGAGAAACAAAACAGTAATAAGTGGTCATTTCTAGTCTTTATGCAATTATTACAACCTCTCGTTGCACTTCTGTAGAACTTTGAGAGTGTCTGGAAGATCCAGGTACTGCTTTCATCCACACTGACTGACTCCCTCAGAGGGCTCTAACAGAACTAAAGGGTGGGTATCAGGAGGATGGGGCCAGTCCTTTTTCAGTGGTGCCCAGGGACAGGACAAGAGGATGTGGGCACAAACTTGAAGCTAAGAAGTTCTTAAACTGAGGAGGAACTTCTTTCCTGTGAGAGTGGTGGAGCCATGGAACAGGGTTCCCAGAGAGGTGGTGGAGTCTCCTTCTCTGGAGACATTCAAAACCATCCTGGACATGTTCCTGTGTAACCTGCTGTGGGTGGACCTGCTCTGGCATGAGGGTTGGACTAGATGATCTCCAGAGGTCCCTTCCAACCCCATGTCATTCTGTGATTCTGTGGTTGAGGTGTGACATTATTCCGCAAAAGTTATGTTGGCTCTTCCTCAACTTATCATGTTTAGCCTTATCTTGAATAATTCTGTCCTTTACTGTAGTTTCTACAGCTTCCATCCAGAAATAAGCTCCTGCCCTCTATTTCTGCAAACCTTTTTTTGCTAGGATTGACGGCATATTTGCCATCTGCAGTGTCTTTGGTCGATATAAATGGTGGAATCACAGTGCCTGTAAGTGGTATTTTCATCGTCTGGTATTTGAGTTCCATTAGGGTTCTTTGGGGAAGCAGAAACAAGAACTGATGCGGTCACTTGGCTACTGTGCCTTTAAGAATCAAGAATTTTGGAGAACACTCAGTGGCTTTGTGCAGATGATAAAGCGTTGGACTTTGTTCATCCTATAGTCTTACTCTATAATGGCCGGGAGGGGCTTTTAAAACAAGATGAATTTTTCCTCAATATACTAGTAGATTGCAAAACCACTTTGCAAACATTGATTTAAAACAAATGATTGTGTATTTACATATGCAAAATAAAAAAAAAATCAATTGCATTCTTAATAACAAATATAGGTGAGTAATCATACTGAAGAAAGTGCTTGTGGCACACACTCTCTTCATTTTTCTGTTTAATACCCCAGCTGTTTTACTATTCCACATTTTTCTTCAAAATACTGGAAGTGGGAAAGCCATGTTTCTACGTAAAAAAGGTTGAAAATATTTTTATTTAACTCGAAGGCATTCGGGAGCAAGCAAACGCTGTCAAGTGTCTTCAGCCAGTAGATTTCAATTTGTATTTAATACTTGCATAACTTAAACTTTAGCCAGGAGAATTTTTAAGCTTCCCCCCCCCCTTTTAATTTGGCTTAAAAAAAGTAAAAAAAGACTCCTCCTGGACTGAGATCTTGTATCTCAAGTTTCAGACCGAAGTAAACTTTTACAGCCGAGTTGTAAAATAGCAGTTTATGAGACAGACTCTGCCAAAACTTTAACTATAACTGTGCCAATCTGCCATTATAATAATCCAACAATAATCATGGTCCATTATATTAAATCACTCGCACAGACAAAGGCTGCTAACCTTTCCAAGTGGGAAAAAATGTTCCTTTCAAATCGGGGATAAATTCCAACTGAGAAGACCAAATGCTCCAGCCTTTAAGTAGTGAATACATTTACTTCTCCCCAGGGCTCAAATAACCCAACATTTGGTAAATGTTTAACAAGGAGGAACTCTCCCTCCCATTTGCCCTTTTTCTCATATACACTAGATTAACAAATTTAGTTTAACAAGGAGATCTGTGTTACCCCCTGGTATCCCTCAATTAGATCCTTCCTCCTCTTATTGCCGTATCATCCCAGTCCATTTGTTTGATAAGAGGACCCAAGGTAATTAGCTGCGTGGCATAACGAGTGTCTTCCACCAGCCCTACCTCTTAGATGAGTCTCCCACGTGTGTGGAAAAAGTGGTTTTACTCTTTCCCTTTTTTTTTTTTTAAATTTTTTTTTAAGGAGATCTCCTTTTTGTAGCATTTTGCAGGGGCGATTAAGCGAGCGTGGCATGTAACTCCTGACTCCAGTGATGCCTCCCTGCAGCATGTCAGGAGCGAAATCAAAGCCTCTGCAGGAATTCGTAAATCCAGCTTAAAAATCTCATATTTATTCCTGGCTTACATGAGCGTTGTCGAGGACCGAATAACCTCAGGGAGTCCAGCACGCTTGGGTAGGGGTGGGAGGCTGTGCCTCTGCTGGCTCCATGGAGTCACAGATTCCTCTGTTAGTCTTTTTTTGGTTTGTTTTTTGGGTTTGGGTTTTTTTGTTGTTGTTGTTGTATTTGTTTTTTTTTTTTTTTCCCCAGCTGTTTTTTTGCCACATTAGGGCACCCTGGTGATGTTCCTCGTCGTATTTGATAAGCTGGTTGGATGGTAAAACTCAATGTCCAGCCTCACACCCGTGAAAAGGTTTGAGATTTGGGGAAACCTTCCCTATTGTGGGTTTTGTTTTGTGGGTGTTGGGGTTTTTTTATTATTTATTTTCCTTCAGGATGCCAAATCGCTGAATTTATGCTGTAAAGGGAATTTGGGGCTCTTTTTTTTTTATTTTTTTTTTTTCCTGAGAACATCTTAGAAGCTTCAGAGCCATAAACTTTGTCCCAAGGTGTTCCAAGAGGTTAATACCCACGTGGGATGGGGGGGTGGAGGACAGAGTTAGGATGAGAGGGGACCAAATCCCATACATGGGTGATCTGAGGTGCACCGCACAGCTGCGTGTTGTTCCAGAGCTAGAGCTTTTACCTAGGTTCAATGCTCAAAAAGGCAGTGGTGACAGCTGGCAAAAGTCTCTAATGCTTTTAACAGGGACCGGTGTCGCTGACAAATAAAGAGCCTTCCCATGCCTTAGTCAGAGGCAGGACCTTTCATCTATTATCTTCAAGGTCCCTTCCAACTCAAACGATTCTATGATTATTGAAGCCTGGGTAGAGGGTCCAGTGCGTTGTTGTGTGACTGGGCACAGTTATTGCCAACCCCTTGGTTTGTGCCACAAGTGGAATTTCCCTTCCGAGCCGAAACCTGGAGGAAAGTCAGGCAGGAGAAGCACGATGATGCTCCATGTGTTCTTCAGCGCCGTGGCATTCCTCTGCGAGACAATGAATTCCATCACTTCGCTGGCACGGAGGTGACTTAAATATCCATGTCAGATTGTGGTGATGACAAGGGCTATGGTGGTCTGCTTTACTGTGGGGCCAAACCTGCCTGTTTGTGTTGGTGGCACCCCAGCTGAGCACCAAGCCACCATCGTTCCAGGTGGTTTCTCCCCAGTTTCTGACCGTCTGACCTTCTGGAAGTGATTTGTTTTTTTTTTTGATGACTTGCTCTTGTCACTTCTGTCTCAGACACCTCCAATTAGATAATGGCAATGTGAGACTTTAATCGGGCTGGCCGTTGAAGCTGATGGTGAAGGTGATAACGTGCTCCTTGTGTGATATACGTCACCAAGGGCTCGATGCCGAGCCCCTCACTGTGGCAGATGGGGACTGTTCTGTCCCCTTTGTGGGGGAGGTCTCTCATCCCAGGAAAGCTCAGCTTTCTACGGAGTGGTTTGGGATTTACCCTCAGGTAAAACTAGCACCTCACCTGTGTCTTGGGCAACATGACACAAGGTGGTGGGTTTGGGGTTTCCTTTCCTCAATGGAAACGAAAGGAACTTGCCTGGGAGCTCCACAGATGCATTGGAACAGGTTTCCCAGGGAAGTTGTGGATGCTCCATCCCTGGAAGTATTTAAGGCCAGGCTGGAATGAGATTTGAGCAACCTGCTCTAATAGGAGATGTCCCTGTCCATGGCAGGGGGCTTGGAACTCGATGATCTTGAAGGTCACTTCCAACTCAAACCATTCTGTGATTCTATGTGCTCACTTCTACGCAGTTTATATGTTAAAGGGTCTGTCAAATGAAGGCATGTTTCACTTGGAACCGGCCCCTTTAATCGTTGGCGAAGGAATAAATTCTCACTCGCTTGTATTTTTGTGAATCAAACAAAATGAAATAACACAACCTGGGTGCGAGAAGGCGCCGGAGAGCCCATTTGGATGGACAGCATTCTTCGTCCTCAAGTTATTCACGCAGTTGTTCTGCTGTCCTGAGGCAGGAGAAAGCAAAGCCGTTGAAGTGCTTCAGTGGCAGTAAGAAATCCAGTTCAGCAGGAGGACGCTGTAAGAGACCTGTGTCGCGAGATGGTCGCTCCTCGCCGCTACACGACACTAAAAAGGCTTCTTTTTCCAAACCTGCTCTGCTGGTAGCCTGCCCTCTCAGCAGCTTTCCTACCTGCTGTTTGGTTGGGAGGTTCTTTTAATTTAGGTTCCAGCAGTGCTTGATTCTTCAAAATGCCAGAAATGGCCTGCTCCTCCTCAAAGCCAGCGAGCGATGGAGATACTCGGGACCTCGCAAAAATGTTTTTCATCTGACTGGTAATATTTTTAGATGGGCTTTAATCTCTGCAACATCATAAAATGACTTCTAGATCTGTTTGTCAAGCAGGAACCCAGCTGAGCTCTGGATGCTTTGTGACAATTTACGCACTATTTACTGCACATCCCGTACACTGGTGTCTACTGTTGGGTGGGCAGAGTGGAGAACCTAAGGAGGAATGGTGGGGTTGAGAGCCACCTTGCAGGAAAGGACCTGTTCTGTTAGGATGGGATAACTTACTTACAAAACCCTTCTTTATTCTCTGCTTCTCTCACTGACTTCTAGTTTTTTCTAAAAGTCAATTACTCCGGTTTCTGTTGTGGTGGCATCTGGTGATAGAGTTAGTGGCTGTTTAAGGAGCAGGTTCAGTTCTGGCTGACCTGGGACTCCTTCAGATGTGCTTGAAGCCACACTGGGTGAAAACAAGGAAGGTGTTATATCTTTCCAGTGTTCTCTGCTCCTCTTGAAGCTCTCTGAGAGGAGACCAAACCAGAGAGAGTGTTGATCCAGCTCAGCAGCGTAAGATTGAGGAGATGCTTGAGGAGACTGGCAGTGAGCTTTGGACCATCCTGCATTGGGGCTAATTAGTCCTTGTGGAAATGGAGGAGGATCAAAGGGATGTGAAGCCCTTACAGTTTCTCCAGAGCACGTTTCGTTGCCTCCTCTAAGAGCGAGCCATGCCGTGGCCGTGCAGGCTAATTCCAGGAAGAGCTGTGTATTTTGTGCCGTGAAGCCAGGCCATGCCACCAGGTTGAAAGGAGAACTTCTGCTGTGAGGTTGGCCTTGTGCTGCCCATGGAAGGTGCTGGGATCTCTGGTCATCCAGAAAGATTGACGGAAAGTCTTCTGGCCTCTGTTCAGAGGGAGCCTAAATGCTCTCCTAGAAAGCTGGGGTTTGTCTGAGAAAATGTGAGAGATCTATAGGGAAATGCAGACTTTTCCACCCTCTACGTGTCCTATATAAAATGGCAGTTTTCCAGTGTCACTTGTAAATGATCCTTTTCCTTGACGTGCAGCTAGATGCCAGAGAACTTGGGACAAGCTTTTGCATTGCACTGAGGGCCATAAAAACATCTAAAATTCCTTTTTTGGTTACAAGAGAGCTAGCTGTCTGGCTTGGTGGGTAAGGCCGTCCCATCTTTGCCTGGTTTTATTGAATCTGTTTTTAGGTATAGGTTCAAAAATATCTTCTCCTTAACTAATTCCAAAAGGTCAGCGGAAAGCGCTGCTTCATCAGTTACAGAGAAAACTTTGGGGGGTGGGAAGGAATCAGAAATGAGTTGGCCTTTGCGTTTCTCCTAGCAGACATGTTCAAACCCAACCCCTCTCCCTCTGCTGTGAAAATGCCGTGGAACTAGTGTGTTTTCTTTCTTTCTCTCCTTTTTTTTGAGGCCCGATTTCAATACAAACCCATGTTTTAGGCTGGAAGCCTCCATGCCCTTGGAACCTTGTCAACCTCCTCAGCTTCTCCCCAGCCGTGGGAAGCGGTGAGATGCCTGGGCAGGCTGGGGACAGGGGATGGAGCTCCGTTCCACGCGCCGCTCGCGGCGCTTCTCCACGGCTCTATTTTTGGCTCCTCGCTTGCTCTCTGATTAAGTAACACATAGGAAATAGATTTCGGTCCAAGTCTGAATCATCGAGCTATTCATTTTAAAAGCGGGGTGTGTGTGTGTTTTCAGTTGGTTTTTTTTCACGTGTGGTTTGGTTGTGTGTGGTTTTGTTGGAGTTTGTTGTTTTTTGTGTTTTTTTTTTGTTAAAATCCATGATGCTCACTCCTTTCTGTGTTCGTTTGCCTCCCGAAGGGACACCAGGGAGGTTCACTTGAATTAGGTGTGGATTCCCAGCGTACAAGCCATGTAGACACCCTTATGCAGAACGAACGCCGCCTGAAGTTGGCTTGGCTTTGAAAATGGATTTAGTCCACCCTAGGTCTTAGTAAGTGTTTCCTTGCTGAGACGTAATTAGCTAATTATCTGATTTAACTAATCCCGCTTTAAAATTAATTTGGATTACTTCCCTTGGCTGTCTCCAGAGAGACGGAAGGGCTTAGCTCTCATGGTAACTAATGCTGTTGGATTCTGGGAGGACACTGGGTGTGAAACAGTACTTCTGTAGCACCCCATCTTTTGAGCCTAGGTGTTGGGATGGGGACCAAAGAACTGGTGAGTAGTCTGTGATCTAGACTTGCCCACCCATTCGGGCTGTGCAGTTAATTACCAAAGTCATTACCGGAGCCAGGGCTTGGCGTTTCGGGTACATCTGACCTTTTTCTTGAGCGGTGGGGGTTCTAATTTCAAGTCAAGCTGTGAGGTGTAGGGAAGGTCTCAAGTTTCTTTTTAAATTGCCAGACTAAAGGGCTGGATGCCCAGCTGAATTCTCTGACATCTTTGAAAATTCACGCACGGTCGAAGTCAAAAGCTTTTAATTAATGAATAAATTGGATCTAGCATCAGTGAAGATGTTAGATCTCAGCCTACAGCAAGGGAGGAAGAAGTGCCTTGACAGAATAGACATTCCCTTCTTGTGTAGGATCTGCTGAATTGCAGTTTTTGAACCATTCCTTGAAGCATTAGCTTCTTTGGAGAATCCAAGAATGGACTGGAAAAGGGTAGATGGAATGCATGTACTTTAATGGAGAAAGGAAAAGAGATTAAACCAGATGAGACTCCTCCGGGTGCAGAACTAGTTGGTTAATTGTATCCAGAGTATCGTTATCGGCATTCCCCCCTATCCAGTTGGAAGAAGGTGGTGTGTAATATTCCACAGCTATCTGTCCTGCTTCCAGCCCTGCTCCATGTTCTCATTAATGACTTGCACAGTGCAGTAGGAGAGGATGCTTATTCAATTTGCAGACAACATGAAACCTGTAAGGGCCTGCAAATACACTGGAGGACAGGATTTAGAAAGGCGTATGCAAATTGAGGAACTGGTCCAAAAATTTAAAAGAAAAAAAAAAAAATAAGGGGGGGGCAGAATGAAATTCAAGTGGGGTCTAACCTCAGAAGGAATCAACTGCATGAGTGTGAGTTGCCTAACTACTGGGCAGGTGACAACACTTCAGAAATTTTTTTTGGTGAATTATAGCCAGATCACGAGCTGAAATGCAAATTTTAAATCAAGTCATGGTATTGGGAAGAAAGTCAGCCCTTGTACTAGGAACTTAGGAAGCACCTAACTCTCAAGACACCCTGTGTACTACGTGTCACCGATAAGGTCTCGACTAGTTTTGTTCCTATTCTTCAAAGAACGTGGATCAGTTGGAAAGGGTCCAGGTGATAACAGCGAGAATAATCAAAGGTCTGGGAAGCATGGCTTATGAGGAGGAATTGGGGAAAAAAAATAAAAATAAAGCTCTCCTGTTCGCTAAGAGACACTATCTGCAGTTAGACAAAAATACTTTCCAGTACGTTAAAGGCTCTTAAAAAAAAAAAAAAAATCAAATTACCTGTTTTACGAGTTTGTGTTGCGGCCAAAATCACAGCAGGAAAGTTCCAGATTTAGATGCTAGGAAAACATCTCCAAAAATAATAGTAGAACTAGAGTAGATGGCCTGGTGAAGCCATGCAGTTCCTGGTTTTGGTGGTCGGTAGGAACAGGTTAGGAAAAACACTTATCAGCTGGTGAAGTTAATATAGTCACACCTGTCCTGCAGGACGGCTGGGGAAGGATGCAGTGGAGGACCTCTTGAGATATTTTATGGTCTTGTGATCTGAAAGCAGGCAGTACAGTACTCCAAAACAGTATCTGGAAGAAGCAGTTGCTCAAGTAGAAATTTACGCTACCGTTTTAATCTTTGCAGCCAATTACTTTGATTTTTTAGTATTCCTAGGTTCTCTGTGAGCAGATAGGTGAGGATCAGGACCCTGAGAGGAGCTCCGAGGCGTACGCATGGATACCTGTTTTCCCAATGTAGCACTGTTTTCTGTTCCCAATCATATTATTACGTTCCAAAGAGGTTCTTAGACTAAATTTGGCCATATTTTTTTTTTCCTGTCAAATTTATGTTGGATTTGATAAGCTGTTTCAGTCAAAAAGCTTTGCTTTGATGGGTTTTTTGAGCAAAGTATTCTGCTCTTCTGGGATGGATTGACAAAGAATCCATTCCTAGTCGCAAAGGAGACCTCCTTGTGCTCTGTGGTTTAGGTCTTCTCCCAGCTTTGGACAAAATTGTCCAGAAGTTGGAGATGTGAATCTGTGTGCCACGGGATATGTATTCTGGCTGATGCTCTGTGACTGATTGTGTGGTGTCTACAGCAGTCTTTCATTTTTCCCGATTTATGAAATAAAATTAGCTGACAGTTTAAGAACATGTGTTTTATAGAGTAAAAAAAAATATATCTTGAGCATGATATCAGACCTTCTCATTCTCTTATCACTTCCCTTCTACAGCTGTTGTCCTACACAGCCTTCTGGTTTTATATAGAGGCAGGCAGGTGGGATGGGAGACCCCAAAATTAGCTTTATTTTTCCCCCCTCTGACATGAGGCACCACTGAAATTAGAATCTGCTCCATCAGTGCTCGATGATGGAAACACAACGTAGAGGTTTGAAAGAGAAAGCAAGGGGGACAGTTCACTCTTGCTTTAAGGTAAATACTAATTCATATTCCTTAGTTTTAACACATTTGAACATCTGAAAACTTGTAAATCGCCCGAACTTCCACTGTGCTTTGAAATACTACATTTTTCTTTTCTTCTTGGCTTTTATGTCTAAAGCGTGGATGAGCAGTTCTCCTGCTTGGGATGGCTTTTAGGAATTAGAAGAGTGTTCTTTCTTCTGCATCCTGGGAAGTAGTGAGGGAGTTTGGAGCTGGGGTTTGAATGGTTCGTTGCGCCTGAGTAATCGCAGTGATTTTATTTTAAATTTTTTTTTCTTTTATACAATGCTTCAAAGCGCCGGATAAGATCTGGGCTCCGTGGATTTCGGCACCATAAATGAATGTAATTCAAGATGCGAAGAAAGGGAAAGCAGCATTTATTTTACAGATGGGGAACTGAATTTGTACAGAACTAAGAGACTGTCCAAAAATAATACAGAAAACGTGGATTCAAGCCTGAAGTTTGTGATGTCTCACTCAGATGCTTAATTACAAGGCTGCTGTTAACTTTCCAAGTTGTTGTCTTCTATGTAATTGTAACACTTTAGACCTTTAACTATTTTGCCATTAAATCAAACCTTTCTTTGCTCTGCTGGAACGCGGAGCTGGAACGCTGGTGTCATTAACTGGAAAAGGATGGTTTCACACCAAAAGTAGGGAGATGGGGCCAAATGGATACGGGGCAGCCTTGCAGCAGGCTGACCCTGTAGGTGTCCCGGAGAGAAGCGCCGCGTTGCTGCCGTCCCGCACCTCGGTGACGGATCTCACGCTTATCACTGGGGATGCTCTGCTGGAGGTGTGGGGACCAGCTGGGCTGTGACAGAGGTGCCATCGTGGGAAGCCAGAGCTGCCGCCGAGGTGGTCGTGACAGCGGCACGGCTTCTGACATTCTTGGGTGCCTCCTCTTTTTTCCCACACTTGCTTCCCCCAGCGCATTAAACAGCACAGGTCAGATGAAGTTGGTTTTTTTTTTTTTACTCAGCAATTATTGTTGTGGGGGTTGTTTGTGGGTTTTGGGGTTTTTTTTCCCTCCTTCCCCCTATGCTTTGAAACATACGAACTTGTTCAAGGAAAAACATGTAGGGTCTTGCACCTGGGGAGGAGGAATGCCAAGCATCAATAATATAGGTTAGGGATGGACCTGCTGGAAAGCACTTCTGAGGAGAAGGATCTGGGGGTCCTGGTGGATAGTAAACCATCTGTGAGCCAGCAATGTGTCCTTGTGGCCAAGAGGGCCAAATGGATCCTGAGCTGTGTAGGGAAGAGTGTGGCCAGTAGGTCGAGGGAGGTCATTCTTCCCCTCTGCTCTGCACTGGTGAGGCCACAACTGGAA
>JAOQGH010000023.1:16963571-16974434 GCA_025769975.1 Gallinago jamesoni
TTAAAGGGAGGGTGTCAGGAGGACAGGGCTGGTCTTTTCTCAGTGGTGCCCAGGGACAGGACAAGAGGAAATGGGCAGAAACTTGAGTATAAGAAGTTCCACCTAAAGATGAGGAGGAACTTCTTTCCTGTGAGAGTGGTGGAGCCTTGGAAGAGGCTGCCCAGGGAGGTGGTGGAGTCTCCTTCTCTAGAGATGTTCCAAACCTACCTGGACACGTTCCTGTGCAACCTGCTCTGGGTGGACCTGTTCTGCCAAGGGGTTGAACTAGATGATCTCCAGAGGTCCCTTCCAACCCCGTATGATTCTATGATGTAAGCCAGAGATAAGCCTATAGCTTTACCCAATTTCACCCCCGCGTAGACACTAACCACCGCCTGTAGTTTGTCGGTGGGGTTTGGGATGAAGCCAAAGAAGTCCACTAAGTCTGTGGTCTCTGGGTGCCTGGCACAGTGTCACCCAGCTCTAAATCCTGGGCATTCCAGTCCAGGAGCGTTCCCCCAGTCTGAGTTTGTACACGGGGTGTCATTCCAGACCTAGAAACCAGGTTGCATTTAAATTTAAAAAAAACAAGTGCGTTTGGTGAGATTATATTATTTTATGAGCTTGCCAAAGAAATACCACAGGGGCAGCCCTCTGCCCTTGGGTGGTCAAAGCCCTTCCCAAAAATCACAACGCAAACCAGCAGGAAAGGACAAAGAAAAAGTTTGGCAAACTTTTTTTTTTTTTTTTTTCTGAATTCTCGAAATGGCACTGCGTGCTCCGGGTTAAAAGCAAAAGAAGTTTGTTCTTTGGTTTCAGCAGTTCTGACACGCTGCCCCCCCTCTGAGTTTTCAGACTCAAGAAATTAGAGACGTGCAAATTAGTTGCCTTTTAATTGGAGCGCCCAGGGGATGGGGACCATTAGGAGCTGTCACAGGTGATGTGCGGGTCCATGGGGACACTGCCAGCCTGGGTACAGCGCTCGTCCCCTGAACCAAGTTGTCCTCAGGTCTAAGTGTCCAACTTTTCTGCATTTTTATTGCCATAAAGCACAGGTAGCAGAAGGCAAAAATACCTGGAAGCCCCTAATAGTGGGATTTGTTCTTTAGTAACAACTTTGAAAAGATTCTTCAATAAAGAATCTTGCTTTAGATTTTCTGATTTTTTTTTTTTTAATGACTGTTTCTTTAAAGGGGCAGTTGTTTTCTGGCAAAAGCTGATTTTTTTTTTTAAATGTTTCGGGTTTATTTAAAAGCTTCTGCCCTGATTGTAAGGGTGTGTTGTGTCACTGTTAGCCTCATTGTACATCTCAACTGCGTGAAATCACTTGTGGGCGTACGTGCATCGGGGCCAGTTGCATAAATTAATTAAGCCAAATACTTAAAATTTAATTCCATACAATTCATAATATGTAAAATCTGTGGCTCTGCTGAAGAACTTCGTGACGTAAAGCAGTGTGATTTATATTTTTTTTTTTTTTTGCAGTGATGGTTAGTGACTGTGAACTTGGAAAAGCAGCAGCAGAGCTGTAGAATCTGGAGGACCCTCTCTTGTTTGAATTTTGGTCTTATAATAACCCTGTGCAGGGTTTGATGTTGCACGAGAATTGTGCAACTTATTGTCGTGCACAGCGCACGGGTCTTTTCCCCTCTAGATAACACAAGAGATGATACACAATCTTGATGTAGTGATTCAGTGGAAAGTACCCTTCTGCTCGTCTACATTTAGTTGGTTGCTCTTGAGTCTTCAGTACTGGGGGGGGGGAAATTCAGCTAAAAGAAGGAAGAATTACAGAATTTGGAATGATAATATTCTCGTAGAAGCATACGAAGTTGAGCTGCTCAGTTAATTACCCAGTAAGGTCTAGACTGCGAAATCCTTTGACAGTAGGACATCCTTTTCCCACTAAATTCCTGTTCGCCAAAGCCCAGCTCAACATCCCATGAGAAAATTCTCCTTCCAGGGATGTTGGACGTATCGTACCTCCACAAGAGCAGCACAGGACTACTCGATTCCCTGTGTGTGTCAGGAGATTGAAACACTCGGTGAAGCCAAAATGAATTCTCATTACATCTTGCAGAATAGCTGGTTTCCTTTCCTTTTACTCCTTATGCACAACAATTTTGCTTTTTTTTTTTTTCCCTTTTAAAATTCTTTGACTAGCAATAGTTGGGGGTTGGTGTTTTGTGGTACCCAACCACAAAACATTCGACTGCCTTCGTGAGGTTATCCATCCATCTGCTAAAAATCCAAGTGCCTCGAACGTTCCCGACTCGTGCTTGCTGTCCCAAGGCAGAGGAATCTGTGTCTTTCCCATCTGTATCTGTTTGATTACACGATTCCCAACGTTTTTTTTTCAGCGGGTTGGTAGGTTTTGTGAAGTTTTGTGCCCGTAGAAAAGCCCTCTTGTCTTTTATAGGCTGCTCTGTGCTTGCAGTTCCATCGGTCAGCTTTCCTAAAACTTAAGTCTGCCACCTACCACGGCTTTCCCATGGATGTTTTGTCTCAGTGTGTGTGTTTTTAAGGGAATTTCCAGACTTTAGGCAGAACCTTTCATCAGGAGAGGGGGGGAAAAAAGGAAAAAAAAAAAAAAAGGCAGTTCTGCCTAAGCATCCTGCAGGCACGATGAAGTACGCTTGCCAGTGCATCCAGTAAATGGAATTTTTATGTCTCACTCAGCCCTTGTCGCTTCTGCCCGGGGATGGATTAATGGCAGAGCTGATGGGGGGGGTCCTGGCCCCGGGTCCCCCTCTGTCCCCAACACTCTGGGGACCCTGCCTTCTCCCGTCTTCGGGGAAACCTCCAGCGTGGCTCGCAGCCAAAGGGTGCCGTGAGGATGCACGACGTGGGGAGAGCTCAAGGAGCTCCCCGTGGGTCACGGAGGGTGGCTCGTTAAGCACACCCTCTTCCCAGATGGTGTAACTCCTCCCATGCCTGGTCCCTGTCATCTCTCCTCACCCATGTCTTGGGGAAGTCGTGCTCTTTCTCTCCTAAACGTTTGGGAGGTTTTTTGCCGCTTTACGGGGCGAGGTACCTAATAGGAGCAAAATCTCCCTTTTTCTCCTGCTTTTCTGCATTTCTCCACTTCATCTTCTTGCTTCTCGAACTCTTATTCACCCCAAACTCACCTCTTCCAGCAAGGATGTCCTGAGCTGCTTGCTTGTCCTAATGGTCCAGTTGACTTTCTCCGTATTACCAGACAGACTTAACTGAATTGCTTTTAAACGTTGAAGGCTAATTAGTGACTTTTCTGTTGCTCTGGAAAGGCTTACAAGTTTCATTCCAAACTGGCTGGGAAACAAACAAAATTGGGGCTCGATAGTTTTTCATAAAATTGCCAGAGAATGAAGGGTTGGCTGCTGCTTACAGCACTTGCCTCAGACTTGTTGAAGGGAACTGAATACACAGAAATGACCTCACCCATAAACATGTCTCTCCCTTTCTCCCTTTCTTCATGAATGTTTAATTATAGGTGACAAAGGGACAACCCCAGCAAAAGAAATTTATGGCAACCCTGCCTAAAGCTTGGTGGGTTGAGATTTTTATTTTTTTTTTTTTTTTTTGCAAGGACGTGGGAATCAAAATCCTGCTCTAGCAGAGTCGTAGCATGGTTTGAATGTGTGGTCTGGTCCTGGGTGAGTGCCTTAAATCCCCAGACTGTTTCATTTTGAGAGAGAAGCCAACGTTGGTCCCTTCTGTGGATATGTCCTCCTTTCTTTTATATAAAAAAAAAAAATTAAACATATTTAAAATAAAAAAATTCCCTGGCTGTACGTGAATGCTCTGTGCTGCCATTTGGAGATGTCTTGTAGGAGGTAGGCAAGGAACATCTCTGAGCCCTTCAAACCAGTGCTCTTCAACTGTGGGTCTGGGAGACCATAGGAAGCCTGCTATGCCCGTGAAACTGTTGTAAATGTGTTTTTTTTTAAAAGCCATGCGTGTGCATTCGTGCACATCCAAATCTGCAAAGAAATGGCAAATGGAGAAAAAAAACTGAGGGGGGGGGGAGAAAATTTGTCTTGACTTTCACTTGGTTCTATATGAAAGGTTACTTGGACCTCAGATCACGGAAAGGTTATGCACCATCACTCTACTCCTTGAGCTACAGAACAAACCACCAGCAGCAGTGGTGTGAAAAATCCAGCCCCCCAGGTCATTTTCTTTTTTTTTTTTTTTCCCCTTGCAAGCATCTATAACAAAACGTTTTGGTTTGGGTCTAATGGAACGTTTCATTTTCAAGCTAAATAAACGTGTGTGGGTTTGGTTTTTCAAGGAATAAACACTCAAATCCAGGTCAGGTTGACAGAATTTTTTCTGCCTCTCTTCCCCCCCCCCCCCCCTTTTCATTTTTCAGTGTACTGTTGAGTCTCTCATTCTCTTGAAACTTCACCCTCAGAACTTCTTTGCCCTTAAACTTCTGCTTCCTTCTCCTTGTTAAAGCCCTTTGTGGGATTGCTTTTGAAAGCTGCAACATCAAAATATGTTTTATTGTGATGTGTTCCATGTTCTGCCAGTCCTTCTGCTCCTCAGCAGGTGCCTGTAAGTACTCAGGAAATGTAAAAACTCAGACAAGTCTGTTCAATTTAGCGTTGTAAAAAAAAAAAAAAAAATTTAAAAAAAGCCCAAAACAAAGGTTTTAACTTTGTTACATTTCATGTGTATGATTTATTTTATTGTGCAGAATACTGAGAGGGATAAAGCAATGGGTGGATGAAGGAGACAGGGGAAAAAGAGAGGGAGCGTGGCTTTGTTTGGACCCGCTGCTCAAAGATGAATACAGAGATGAAGGTCCGTGGCCCGAAATATTTCCAGGTGCTTTTCAAAAGGAGGTTATCCTACTCTTTCAATTTTTAAAATGCAAGATCCATTTAACAGATGTCATGGTCCTGAGGGAGTAGGAAGCTCTGTCTCCTCACACAGACCCTGCACAGTATAAATGGGCACTACACCAGTGTCCAGAACTTGCTTTCTGAGTTGAGTCAACCTAAATTTGAGGGGTGGATTTAGGACAGTGAAAGCAGCCCCACTGGGAAGCCTGCACAGTTGTTGCCCCGTTGCTATAACCATCCAGAGATACTGATTTGTGTCAGCCAGAAGAGGTCTGGGACATGTCTCGGGCTTTATCCAAACAGGTCAAGCAGTATCGATACCTCCCTAACCTGACGGCCTTCCATGATGGCGTGACTGGATGGATAGATGAGGGGAGGGTAGTGGATGTTGTCTACCTTGACTTCAGCAAGGCTTTTGACACAGTCTCCCACGACACCCTCATAGGTCAGGTTAGGAAGTGTGGGTTGGATGAGAGGACAGTGAGGTGGATGGAGAACTGGCTGAGTTGATCAATCCAGAGGTTGCGATCAGTGGTGCGGAGGACAGTTGGAGGTCTGTAACAAGTGGTGTTCCCCAGATGTCAGTACTGTTCCATCTAAACATCAGGAAGGACCTCTTTCCTGTGAGGGTGGCAGAGCCCTAGAAGAGGCTGCCCAGAGAGGTGGTGGAGTCTCCTTCTCTGGAGATGTTCCAAATCTACCTGGACACGTTCCTGTGCAACCTGCTCTGGGTGGACCTGCTCTGGCAGGGGGGTTGGACTTAGATGATCTCCAGAGGTCCCTTCCAACCCCATAGCATTCTGTGTAATCAATGAGAAGGGGGGAGGGAAACAAACTCCAAACCAAACACCACCCTAAACCATCCTAGCAGAGTGTACACTTCCAGGTCTTGAAACCTGTTTAGAGGCAATAGTGCTGATGTTCAGCTGTTGGAGATGTTCTTCAAGGTCTGACCTCCCCAGACTAGCGTCTTGAGACCAGATGGTGGGAAAAGTGGTGAAATCCTACAGGTGCCTCTGCCGCACTGGTGGGGACCCTCTTGTCTTCAAACCTGATGTTCTTTAAGCCCATTTCTTCCTCCTTTAAGTGGTGTTTCAGAGCAGTGGCGTTCCTCAGTAGCCATCGGGTTTTGTTCCAAGTGAGATACACAACAGATGGTTGCGCTGGTAAGATATGTGTGTTTTCCTCACAAGAGGAAAGGAAAAATTGGCCAACCTTGCAAGTCTGTTTTGCGTTAACCAAAGAGGTGTAAAATGCTGCCAAATCTGAGAGCATTTTTATTTATTTCTGGATTGGCTTTGTACGATTGCAGAGGTGCGGGGAGTGAAAAGTCAGGTCCAGATTCACCAGGGAAAGGGTGAACTTGGATTGAAATTCTCTCCAGCGGGGAAAAGTCCTCCTCCTCTCTTCCTCTTGCTGCCCTCCTCCTCCCTCAGCACGTTTGTCTCTGTTAGAGAGCTCTTTGAAGATAATTGTGAAGGTTTTCAAGAGATGCGTTGACATGGTGCTTGGGGATATGGATTAGTGTTGGGTTGGTGGTGTTTTGGGTGTGGTGTGGGGTTTGTGTGGGGTTTTTTTGTTTGTTTGTGGGTTTTGGTTTGGTTTTTTTCATTGTTTGGGTGTTGTGTTGGGTTTGTTTTTCATTGGTTGGACTAGATGATCCCTTCCAACCTAGGTGATTCTGTGATTTTACAACCTGACTTCTGAACCACTTCTTCATCCAGCCGTTACTTCTCCATCCCACCTTCTCCAGGGAACTAGCTACCTGCTGTGGGTTATTTGGCAAGGATGCTGCTAGTCCGTTCCTTCTTCCCCTGCTAGAAATGTCCTGGTTTGTCCTGCTTGCTGTTTTCACCATTCCTGTTTATTTTGCCGCAAAGGCTCTCACCTTGGGCATCGTGACCCCGACACATCGGGTACAGTCTAGAGACAAAAAATAAAAAGGCCTGATTCCTACCCTGAACATCTTCCATTCCCCCTTTTCCCAACTGGAGGGGAGAATGGGACAAAAGAAGACTCCAGCCTTGAGTTTTTTCACACGTTGAGGTTTTTCGGTCTGGCAGCCTGCCCTCGTGTCACCACACAGCTCTTCCAAGAGGTGGCATCTCGATGCCGCGTGTCCCCGAAGGATGGGGAAGGCGGGCAGCAGGGGCTGGTGGCCCACCCTGGCTGGAGTCCTCAGCCAGGAGAACCTCTTGGAGGACACGGGCACGGCCGTAGCCGGTTATTCCTTTGATGCTTTCTCCCTCCTGCTTTGTCATTATGCTTGAGCTTTGAAGCTGAGCTTTGTTTCAGCCTGGTAGCCCGTGGCAGAGGGCTGGAGAGAGGGGGCTTGTGCTGGGCTACCCACGGCGTTGTGTGCACGGGAAAGAAAAATGTGTGAAGAATTGAAATGATATGGTCGTGTACCGGGAGTTTGTTGTGGTGGTAACGCTGGCTCGCATCTCCTGGTAGCTAAGGGGGCACGGTGGGACGACCCGAAGATGAAATGGGACCGTGGCGTTTTAAAAAGAATGGAGAAATTATATTTCTTAGTTTCCTTTGTGCGGAGAGAACGTGTCTTGGCTCTCGGTACCGAGGGTGTGATTGTGGGCTTCTGCCCGTCTGGGGCTTGTCTTCAGAACAGAAGCCACGTTGTCCCCTCCTCCCTCTCCTTTTTTTTCCCCCCTTGTGTTTTAGGGCTGTGGGCCATGCAGAGGGCAGAGTCCCCGGGCCAGGTCCCGAGTCCCCCGGGGGCTGGGGGTCGTGGGGAGCACGGCCGGGTGCCTCTCCTTCTCCAAACCACCCCCCTGGCAGGGACGAAGGGCAGCAGGGTGTAGAAAGGCCAGCAAGGGATATTTCAGAGGTGTTACTTCCAGCAAGAGGAAAAAATGGGCTGAGCTGAGCTCTGGCAATAGTGGCATTGAGGAGAACATTGTTTGACTGGGGGGAAGGGATGCAGGACAGGTGAAGGTTGAGGAAAAAAAAATCAGTTTTCAACACACCTGTAATCCTAGCAGAGGTACAGAGGATCATTTATCCTATTGAAGGTTGGGTTGGCGTGTGGTTTTCTTGCTAGCCGACTTAGTTGGTTTGAAGCCGTTTAAATGTCATCAGCCAAATAAGCCGCCCGAGATTATTTTATTTTATTTTTATTTTTTTTCCCCTGCTCCCTAACTGGCCGTCGGGTAAGCGAGCACGTAGGAGCTGAAACAACGAGCGCGAATAATGGGAATAATACCCCGGGTGACACCTTTTAAACTTTCTTTTCGCATCGATCCGTGCCAGGGAAACCACATCACAGGTAAAGAGGTGGGAAGCGCTGGAGGAGCGTTAGCGTTGCCGGGACAAAGCGATTAAAAAGAGAAATAACCTGAGTGTGGATATTCCTAGAAACGTCTTTTCCAGTAGTCATCCATTCCTAATAATCACTGTGATTTTTATGAGAGTCATTTTGAGCCCTAACTCCTTCCATTGAACATGGAAGTAATTACGTGTGTAGATACCCTTAATTTGCCCTCGTGTAAATTAAAGCTGGATGCCAGCTTAACTTATGCGCTGTCTTTCCCTAAATGCTTTTATAGATTTTTTTTTTCTTAATTTTTTTTTTTTTGAAGATCAGAAATGAGAGCATCCTCCGAATATGATAAGAAAGAGAATGTCGCTGGTTTTGGCTGATTGCACTTTTTTTTTGTGTATAATGAAGAGCTCGCTCCTTCTGAGCAGGGAGAGGGTTTAATGAATCACAAAAGTACATAATTTATTGTAGAATGTATTCCACACATATTTCAGAGCAAATTCCATGGAAAATGTATGTGAGTCGTATTTCTATGAATCAGACTCTCAGAATATTTCCTTAGAAACGGCTTGTCCTACATTTTTATAAAGGAGCTGCAGCATTTATGGTACGCTGTTGAATTAACATTTTGTGGTTAAAAATGCAGCCCGAGAAATTAAAATGATATTTGAAACATAAATCCTGCGTGCTAACAACTATCGTTGTAAAAGCCAGCCAGAACCAACAGACAGAGCTTGTTTTCTGCAAGGCTCTTTCTGGAGACCTGTTCTCGAAAAACATCTGTGCAAATGCAAGGAGAAATGGGGCTGGGGCCGGGGGGATAAAAAAAAAAATCAAAAAATAAAAAAAAAACCCCAAACCCCAACAGGAATAGAAGCCATCAGTGGTTAGATGTGTTATAAATATGTTATTACTTCATTGTAATGGTATACGGGCTTTGGCAGGACTGGGGGTGACTTCACTGGCTGTAGGACCTCAAGGTTTTCCCAGGGATGGGATGCCCCCCCTCTTCCCTACCCCAGGTGACATGGAAGGACCCCCTCTAACATGAGAGCCATTGGGTTGGATTCCCATCAGTCCTGGCAAACAAAGGGGATTTGGGAGCTTTTGTTACCCTGCTCCCCAGCTAAAGGTGCAGAGATCTTCCAATGACTTGTTCCCACCGATGACTCTTCCAACCTCCATCTCAAAACTTGAGCAAGAAGGGCTTTTGACGAAGCCTCTCTTGGCAAAACAAAATCCTGTTCTCGCTGCTGAATGTTGGCTAATGGTCCTAGGGAGCTGGCTTCAGGCGAAATCCTTCCTGAAATGCCAGGGCATCAGTCCTCTTTAAACTCAACACACATGTAGTCTTGGATGCTCTAAATCATTAGCCGCTGCAGAAAGCGCTGGCCAATTATTTTCTTTAATTTTTTTTTTTTGGCCTTATTAAAAGACATTTTTGAGTTATGAGAAAAAGCTAGCTCAGCCTCCTGCTAGAAGGATTTTGAGCAGAAGAGAGAATATCTCACGCACAAATTTGTGTGATCTGAAGCTCTGTGTGAGTATAGACGTGTAGACCACCCCCAGTTTTCCACCACAACTGGTACCAGGAGAAAGGCCTCAGTATCCCAAGACTGCGACTGCAAGCGTGGAGTTAATTGTGCTAATGGAGGATTATTATTTTCTTTTTACATGTTTGGGTAACGCTCTTTAGATTCTTCCTCTGGGGTTATGGGAGGTGGAACAGGGAGGCAGGTGATGTCGTGAGAAGGGATGGAGGTTTGAGTCAGGAAGGTGCTAGTTTTAGTGTAGAGGAACACCTTCAGCAAGGGGACTGATGTAGTTCCCATCCTTCTCCATTACTCCTCCGGCTATTCCTGGTGGCTGCAGCCCCATCCTGGCTCCTTCAAAGCCTGTCAAAAGTGGTCTGAAGGGTGAACGCCCTAAAATTAAAGAAAATAAAGGACCAAACATAGCTAGTAGGTACTTCGATTGTCGTGCCTTCTTTTGTGGTCATCACAATCGGGTCCACATCTTCGGTGTTCCTCAGAAGTTCTCCATGCTGGCTGCACACCATTTCCACTGAAACCAATCCCCCCAAAACCCCAAGATGTTTCCAAAGCCTCTATGATATTACACAATTAGAGCCAATTTTCTCCCTGAAGGCCTTTCCTAGCTTGGCCTCCTAAATATGTAGGGCTTCAGGGTCTAAACCCAAACTGCATACAGCACCCTTTGGGACAGGAGGTCAGCCAAATTCAGGCCCTTTGCGTCTCTGCAGCCCCTTAAGGCCAATAAAATATACCTCGCTTGGCTCCCTGCTTTACCTTACTGTGTAACTCAGACCTCTGAGGGTGAGCCTGTTTTATCCAGTGGTATTTTATGAACTTGTTTTATGAACGTAAGTGGAAAATAAGCTACAAGAAATAATTGGAGAACTTCAGATTTTTTTTTTTATTTTTTTTTTAAATCAGAAGTATGTCCTTTTCCTAGAGGAGACACAAAACTGATGTCATGATAGGTGCTGATCTGAGTTTAAATCTCCACCTTCCCAGAGGAGATCAGGAACCTCCGTTCAAGCTGTCTTGTGGTGATGTGGGGGGAATGTCTCCTGTGCACCTTTCTTCTTTAACTGAGGAGGGAAGGAATCAAAGCTGCTCAGAGTCATCATGGAACCATAGAATGGTTTAGGTTGGAAGGGACCTTGAAGATCAAGTCTCATCCCCTGCCCTGGGCAGGGACACCTCCCACCAGACCAGGTTGCTCCAAGCCCCATCCAGCCTGGCCTTGAACCCC
>JAOQGH010000023.1:16986298-17000993 GCA_025769975.1 Gallinago jamesoni
TCAAGAGACGAGTTGACATGGTGCTTGGGGATATGGATTAGTAGTGGATTGGTGTTGGTTTTGGGTGTGGTGTGGGGGTTTGGGGTTTTTTTTTGTTCCTTTGTGGGTTTTTTTTTCTTTTTCTCCATTGGTTGGACTAGATGATCTTAAAAGGTCCCTTCCAACCTAGGTGATTCTGTGATCCTGTGACATAGGAGAAGCCAAGCACCAGCTTTACAATTTTTTTTATATTTTTTTTTAATCCCCCCACCACGACTATCATTAGCCAAGTCGTAATCCCCGCGGAAGCAGGGACAAGTTAAATGGTTGCAGAGCTATTGAGTAGGGCTGGAGCAAGGTCTTTGGAGAAGGAACAGCAAATCCCCGTGGGACTCGGTACCTGCAGAGCTGGCTCCTTTTATCTTTCATTAGCAAATATTGTGCATTATTGGACAGTGCCTTGTGCAGTTACTTACAGGAACATTTAATCAAATAATCTACTCCTCTCCCAGGCGGCTTAGACCACTGCAGTTTTATAGTTACCTACTTCAGCTGGAACAGTTCCTTTCAGCTGTAAAAGCAAATATGCAACATGGAAAAAAAAAAAAAAGAAAAAAAAAAAGTCTCGTTTTATCAAAACAGACAGAACTATTCCAGCTGCTGATATTAAGGTAAAAATAGCAAGGTTAAATGTTAAACAACCTCCGAGTGGACATTTATAACTACAAAGCGAGCCAGACCAATTGCTCTGAAAGCAAAAAAAAAAATTTAAAAAAGAAATAATAGTAATTAAAAGAATTTTCGTTTCACTTCTCAATAGAAAATTTATTTCTGATGATTAAATATAGTGGAAAGTGGTTCCCGTGATAACAAATACGTCAGTGATGTGTGGTGCTTCCTGCCTCAGCATCTTGTAACTCACAAAAGTTTCCATGGCCAGATTTGAATGCTCAAAGTGCTAATAATGTCTGCTAGTCAGCCTTCCTACTGTTCAGAAAATTTCACTCCCGTGGCTTTTTGGCTTGTTTTGAGAAATCACTGTAGAGGTTAGTGAACTTTTCAATGTGTTGGTATTTAAACTGTGGTCAGACACAGTGGAAAAAAAAAATAAAAAGAAAATAAAAGAAATTGGGGGGGGGGGGAAGGAGAGATGAAAAAGAGAAGAAAAAAGTTAGTTCATAAAAAGATATTCCCCCATTAATAATTGTTTATGTGACCATTTGCATGGGAATTGGGCTCGTTGTGAAACCTCCACATTAAAATGGAATTCCTCTGACTCTTAACGTATCTTGAGAAATATAGTGCATTAAATGAAAAGATGCTTAAAACAATGCTGGGGTTTTGTTCCAGAGAAACATTTGGGCACTTTCACTGGGAAAGGAGGTTAAAAGGTTGTCAATGCTTTCTCCAGGGGCTCTGTCTGACAGTGAACATGTGTTTCCTCCCTTTAATCGGCTCGCCAGTAGCCAGAAAGCTGCTTGTTTTCTGCAGAGGTTGTCAAAAATGATTTCAGTCTGGAGACGATGAATGATAAAAGAGGTTTTTTCAAACACAGTTTTGCACTGTAGCGTTTGCAGCCCCAGAGAGGGGGGATTGTATTACAGTCTCGGTGCAAAGGGCCATGTTCCTGTAGCAAGAAAACAGGGCCTCCTTCAACCTGTTTGATGCTGCCACTTACCTTTCAAAGTTGAAAAATAGAAGCTGGACCTCAACTAAAGAAAGAAGAAAAGGGGAAAAAAAAAAAAAGAAAAAAAAAAAGAAAAAAAAATAATCTCCGGAGTGTGTTCCTTCTCTCTGATAAATTAAGTGGTTTGTATATTTAGTAAAATTTCTATTTTTTTTTTTTTTTCTCATGCCATTCCTGGGAGTTGCGTTTCCTTCTGGAGTTTTCAGAGCGCTCGTTCTTCTCCTGGGTGTTTGATGCAGGCTGCAGAGCTGTTCCCTCTGAAATTAGCAATAAAATTGAACTCCACGACGACCGGGCCCATAGTCAAAAGACCCGACGCCATAAAATAACGACCCACCTTAGCTTCTGCTGGAATCGCCCTCTCAGAGAGCACTCAGCATCTTCCCGAGTTAAATACCTGCCCGTATGGCAGGAATTTATTGATTCTTTAATTTTGGGCAAGACTCTGCAAAAACTGGGTAAGTCGTGCCAACAAAAGGAATTTTGTTAACACCAAATCCAGAATCCACCAGGGGATTTATGAAGCTGGCTGGACCCCCCTGCCATTTCCACCGACGGTGTTGCGGGCTCAGAAATTCCATATGTTGAGATATTTTTCTAAAAAACAAAGGTGTGCTGGCACCAGGGTTTGCCCTGACTGTGATCCGTGGTTTTATTCCTGAGCCCCCGCAGCCCGTGCCTGAGGACCTCACCGTGATTAGTTGCCTGGTCTCCCACGCACGTTGATTAACGTGATGCTCTATGTCTCGCCCTTGTGTAAGCTGCCTTTTTACCCAGAAGTTTGTTCTTTCTCCCCAAACTCCAAATCGGTTCAGTCTTTTGCCGCACACCACCGCCGGTTTTGTCGCTTCCAACTTTCCCGCTGCCAAGTCCCATCTAATCTCTTCCTGTGAATTCTGCTGCCAAATCCTACTTTTGCTCAACTTTCCATCAACTCCATCCATCTCTCATTTTCACGCTTATAATTTTGTCCGTACTCATCCTTAGCTTCTTCACCACCATCAGTCAGGAGAAGGTGCAGAGGAGGAGCATCACCTTCAAGGGTTCTTCATCCTCCACTTCCCCATCCTTGCCTTCTTTAGGAGGGAAGACCTCAGGAGTCATCCTTGGTGACCCACGCTGGCTGTGGCCAGCCGTCCTTGCTCACCCTACCCCAGGAGGTTGGCAGGCAGGTGGGAGGAATGTCCCCCCTCCAGGCTGGTGATGGCTGATGCTGGATTTGCCTGTCCTGGCAACTTGGGTGGAAAAAGAGCTGATGGGGCAGTGGGAGAAGGAACCACTTGGGGGATGGCTGAGCTCAGCAAATGCCCCCCGAGTAAGTATTGCCCCCGTGGCACATGGAGATGCATGGAAGGAAAGCAAAGTTTTACCCATACTGAATAGATCTGGTTGCTTCATGGCATTTTCTGTGGTTTTTCCCTTTCCTTTTGCTTTTTAGCTGAAAGAAGAGAGTTGGGCAGAGTTTCTATCACGAGTTTCAGGGATTCTCTTCAGTTCTATTGCACCGCTGCGAACGGGAACTTCCTGGTTAGTTCCAACATTAAAAGGGCGTATGTAAACAAGAGAGTCCCAAAAATTACTAAATACAGAAGGTTTTTATTACCATCTTTTGAGTCTTGTACATGGGGGAAGCTTCATTTCTTCTTCTTCTTTTCTTTTCCCTTTTTTTTTTTTTTCCTCTTCTGGGTACAACTAAATTCCAAAACATTTCTGGAGCGGTAACTCGTATTCCGGTCTTTATTATTTCTGACAATATTTTAAATAGTTGGAGTTAAATTTTTCTGCCAAGAAAGGCAGCAGCTGTATTGTGTAGAACCAAAAGCTGAAAACACACTCAGGGCGTACTTGGGGAACTTGAACACAGAACTGGACGACTTCATCTTTTTTCATGGAATCACAGAATCATGGAATTGTCAGAGTTGGAAGGGACCTTCTAGAGATCATCTAGCCCAACTCCCCTGCCAAAGCAGGGTTGCCCAGAGCACATCACTCAGGAGCATCAAGGTGGGGCTTGAAGATCTCCAGAGAAGGGGACTCCACAACCTCTCTCGGCAGCCTGTTCCAGGGCTCTGCCACCCTCACTGTAAAGTTTTTCCTTGTATTTGAATGGAACTTCCCATGTTCCAGCTTGAGCCCGTTGCCCCTCATCCTGTCACTGGGAACCACTGAAAAGAGAGTGGCTCCATCAACCCACCCTTTAGGTAGTTGTAAACATAGATGAAGTCTCCCCCCTCAGCCTTCTCCAGGCTAAAGAGTCCCAGCTCCTTGAGCCTTTCCTCATCAGGGAGATGCTCCAATCCCTCTATCATCTCTGTTGTCCTACGCTGGACTCTCTCCAGTAGTTCCCTATCCCTCTTGAACTGGGAAGCCCAGAACTGGACACAGTATTCCAGTTGTGGCCTCCCCAGTGCAGAGCAGAGGGGGAGAATGACCTCCCTCCACCTCATCATAATGTAATGGAGGTTTAAGGGGGCCTGATGTCATCACGGGGAGGTTCTGCTCCATGTATGGCTTGGAAATCTGTGTTGGGGCCAAAAAAGCCTTGTGCCAGGTGCGTGGAGAATTGTTTGCCCACGGGTTTTGAGGACCCCGTGCAAAACAAGTAACAGTGTGTGCGTCTGGAAAGCCCCCGTTGGTCCCACGAGCATCTACACCACGTTGGTGTAGACGCTGGTCTACACCAACGCTCTGGACGAGTTCTTGCGGAGCTTCATCACCACCTTGGCTCTCTCAAAACTCTCCCCCTCCCAACCCAAGCACCGGGGAGAGAGAGGGGGGGTGGGGGGTGGGGGGTGAAGGCAGCGCGTCCCACCGGGAGAAGGTTCGACTCCTCCTCTTCCTCCCGCCGAAATATTTGGCCGACGTCATAGAGCTTTTGGCTAAGTGGGTTCAGCCGACGGTTTCCGCTCCATTATAGTTCATAATCCCTCTTCAAGATGAAGTGCACTGCAGCCTAATGAATGTGGTAATGGAATCCTTGTGTATGTTTTTCCACAGCGGGGGTGCAGATTAGCATAACGTGTCATATTCTGCCGGCGTGCCTGCTATCCCAGCCGAGGCGTTGGGCACACTGGGAATTTTTCGACCGGATAATAATACGATGGATACGGCACGCACATGCCCAGAGAACACGCGGGCTTTAGAAAGTGATCTATAATAAATCTCACCTGGAGGGGCATTACCGTAGATTAAACTTTGCAGTTTGGCTCGGAAAGGGGGTGGTTAAGCCAAGGGTACGTTAACACGAGCACAAAGGAATTAGATTAAATTTCGCGCACGGTTTTTTAGGGAATTGCTGTGGGTTCGGGGCAGGGGAGGCCTGAAGAGTTCTCTGCAGCTCTTAGGGTTTCAGAGATTCATGTATTTGAGTTCACAAAGCCCCGACTCGAGGGTCGGGCTGGCTGAAGGCTGACCTTGCAGCTCCAAGAGGTGGTGGCACACGGGTAGAGGGAAGCTTCTGGATTGTAGAAGGTGACCGTGTCACCAACACAACAGGCCGTCCCTGTTGGCTGGTGAAAGAGGAAAGAGAAAACCCCAACTGGCTTTATTCCACTTTGGTTTTGCCTGCTGAACGTGGTTTGTGGGTTGGTTGTTTTTTTTTTGCCCAGGCTGATCCAAGCAGGACATCCTCAAACCAAAATCCTTCCCAAAACACCCAAGCCTTGTGCAGCTTCCCCTCTACGTTACCACCTCTGAAGTGAATTTTGCTCTGAGATGTTCAGTTATTTTCCATTACTTCAGGTGGTGGAGCTTTTCCTCTGGTTGGAGAAACTCTTGATGAGTCTCCTTGCACATCACCGAAGAGAGGCAGCACCGGCTTGTGATTAGCCCCAGAATTTATTACTTGATTATGGAAAGTGCAGGCCTGAGGAATTCATACCACTTAAGCGACGGTTTAGTGTGACTAATCAAAGAGGTTTTCCTGGCACATGGGAGGTATCAATATATATAGACTGGCGTAGAAAAAGCCTATCTTTATGCTTTTAAGCGTGGTGGCACGGTAAGAGTTTAAGCATATTAATCAGCCCAAGGTAAGTGCTGCCTCTGTATCGTATTTTAATCCGATTCTTTCTGCGGCGTTAGAGAAATTATACCTGTGGCTGCAACACCGTTCAGCGAAGAAAGTGTTTGCGAAGAAAACAAGACAATCAGGCCAGTCATTCAGACCTGAGAATCGACCACGGCATTTGTTTACCTTTATTATCAGTACATTTCTGCGCAATCACTCTTTGAACTCCACTGAGAAGGTGTCAAGCCATCAAGGGGCATTAATGTTTGTTTGTTTGGTATTTAGTCTGGAGGAGCTTTGCTTTAAAAAAAAAAAAAAATTTTTAAAAAATATCTATTATCGCGGGTCAGTAAGTTGATACATTTTTCCTGAGAACAAAAGTTGGGCTTCAGAGGGCTCATAATCTGCGGTACAGTGGAGTTTGTGAGGGTTATTCTCTGTTGTTTTCCGAAGCCTGAATGACTTTTTCAAAACTCAAAGAAACCTGTCTCTCGTGTGCGTGTCGGCAAGGATTGGTTTTCTAGCAGCTCGTTTTTATTAAAAAAAAAAAAATAAAAAAATAATAAAAAAATAAAAAATCCCATTGCCGGTTGAAAATATAAATTGGGGTTTCCAGTGAAGTTCGAGCATCCTTCGCAATCACATCATCCCCTCTCCTTGAAGGTGGCACGAAGAGGCTGGGTGGCAAATATATTTAAGGCTCTGAGGAAAAGGGCTGTTAAGTCGACCTTGGTAACTTAACTGAAACAGTATACGTGTAAATCCATCGCAAATCCCCGGCCTTTTACAGCTCCTGTCCCAATGGAAATCAGATCACGGAACTGTTTACAAGAGGCTACGAGTCGTTTGGATAAAGAGCCACGACAGCAAGCCCCCTATTATTTGAAATTTTAGTAACGCAACTCTAAATAAATATTCTGAAAGCAAAATAATAAGGGTTAGGTAATTATTATGAGGTAATTACACTTACGATATTTTGTATTTAATAGAGAAGAACGATTTCACTGTAAAAGTCGATGCTTTGTTGGTTTGCAATCACTTGTAATCTTTGGTGTTTAAAGATAACGTTCCCATTTAAAAAAAAACAAAAACTAGAAAGGATACATGCATATATAACTTTTACCCTGAGCTTGAGATGTCCTGAACAGTAATTTTTAAAACAGCTAGAAGTGGCACCATAAAAATATTTTACAACATTATTTAATGTATGAGCTAATCCCCAGCTAATGGTCAATTTTTGCCATTTTTTTTTTTCTAAGCAGTGGGGGGTGGGGACACTGCTCCCATTCAGCCAACCCACAGTGGCACAGGGACAAAAGGGAATCACTTCCATTCCCAGGGCTCTGAGGACCTTCTTGGTTGGAAGGGACCTTAAAGACCACCCAGTTCCAAACCCCGCTGCGGTGGGGAGGGACACTTCCCACCAGACCAGGTTGCTCAAAGCCCCGTCCCAACAAATGCTACGTTTTCATTAGAGCTTCAAATTATCTTCCCCAAATGATACGGCACGAGCGTGTGCTTGGGAATAGTTGGATTGAACTCATGTAAGGTTGGGTGGTGGGTTTTTTCCTTCCTCCCCAAAGTCATTTTGAAATATTTATTGCAAACAGATGTGAGTATGCCGTTAACTTGAAGAATTAAAGTTCTTTCTCCAGCAAATCATTATTTTACAATTAATAATTGCAGAAAGGGAGGAGGCTTGCCTGGGTGTGTAGCGTTGTAGGAAGCCCATGGATGGCTCCGAGTGGAATTTGCCTTTGATGCTTCTCGTTATAGTTGGGACTGCCCTGTCCTTGCCTGGCCATACGTCTGTGTCCACCATCCCCATCCCATGGGCCACCTACCGGCCACAGCAGTGCCACCAGCAGCTCTTCCCCAAGCCCTTGAGGAAGGAAATAAGAGAAACCCACCCCCCCTATATTTTTTTTAGTGCATTTGGGTTGTTATGTTGTTCAACCTGGGGAAGAGGAGACTGAGGGGAGACCTTCTCACTCTCTCCAACTCCCTGAAAGGAGGCTGCAGAGAGGCAGAGGTCGGTCTCTTCTCCCAGGTCACAAACGATAGGACAAGGGGTAATGGCTTCAAGTTGCACCAGGGGAGGTTCAGGTTAGATATTAGGAAATATTTCTCTACTGAAAGGGTTGTCAGGCATTGGAATGGGCTGCCCAGGGAGGTGGTTGAGGCACCATCCCTGGAAGTGTTCAAGAGACGAGTTGACATGGTGCTCGGGGCAATGGATTAGTGTTGGGTTGGGGTTTGTGTGGGGTTTTTTGTTTGTTTGTGGGGTTTTTTTATTATTATTATTTGGTGGGGTTTTTTGTTTGGTTGTTTTTTTGGTTTTTTTTTCATTGGTTGGACTAGATGATCTTAAAAGGTCCCTTCCAACCTAGGTGATTCTGTGATTCTATGCTGTGAGGCAGCCCAAAATGCAGTGGCCATGAGCAGAAAAAGGACTGCAATGCTGTGCTGGGTGTGTGTGTGTGTTTGTAGGCAGCTGTTCTTCAGTGTGCTGGGCTTGAAGGGCAGAAGCCATCTGAGGGTGTGGGGTAATTGGTCTTCTCTGGTGTCATCTCATGAAGCCGGTGCCCGCTGTGATGTTGTGGAGGGAGAACGGAGGGTCTTCCTAAGCTGAGCACACACGGGTGGGAAGGTGCAGGTAGGAAGAGGGGGAGGACGTAGTTTGCACCCCAGGCAGGCAATTAGCAACCTGCAGCTCTGTCTGGTGAACGAACCTGGGCTGTCTTGACGGCTACAAGGGTGAAAGAGGGTCATAAGCGCTACCACCATCTTGTCAAAGTATTGTGTCGGGGCAATCACCCCGGTTGCTCTTCCGTGTGCTCTTGTTCCACTGACCTCCTGGCCTGGACCATGGAAATGATCACAGCTTCAATTGTGGGGCAGGAGATGGCCCCTTGCTGAAAGCAGGGAAGCGGGTGGCAATCCTAATGAGATCCTGATCCCGGGGACCTAATTCCCCTCTCATTTCCAGTCCCTTTACAGGCTCGGATGTAGCTCTCCTTTCTTCAAGAGAGCCCTAAAACCTTCTTCCAGCTTTGCGTTTTATTCCCCTTCGAAGCCCAGAAAAAAATTAGCGGAGCCAAGAACTTTATTTTCGGAGTTCATTAAGCCCGTAACTGGTAAATCCTTTTCTCACGTTCCAGATGTTGTGGTTTTTCCCTTGACCTCGGTTTATGTTTCCCCGCGATGGGAACAAGGCGACGTCTCATTCCGGCCTTGACGATCTCTTTGGAGAGCCGGGCGAAGGATGGGGGGGGTTGCAAGAAACCTCCTGAAAGTTGTTTTTTTTTTTTGGAGAGAGAGAATGGAAAAAAATATTTTCGCTCTATCGTATCAGCCTGATGCTTCCTGTGTTGTCCATAGGCTTTGCCCCCACCGCTCCTGACCTCTCCAGAGATATTTTTAGATATTAAATGTATTTTTACCGATATATTTGTCATCTTCCTTTCTGCCAGAGTCCTTTACATTTCAGGGGTAGCACCCTACCTGCACGTGGCTACGTCTGGAGCCCAGCCCTTGGCTAAGTTGAGCCCTTTCTTTTAGGGATTCCTTCTTTTCTGCTTTTGAACGTGCTAAAATCCGGCGTTTTGGGCAGTTCCCTTGGATTCGAGCAGCGTTCAGTTGCGCAACGCTGAATCATTTTCAAGGCAGTTGGTGCCCTTTTTTTATCCTCTCCTTCCAAACGTTGGGTTTTTTGGTGGTTTTTTTTTTTTTGGAAGACAAGCACCTGCAAGCCTTTTAGGAGGTGTTACTCCTGCCGTTACTGACATTTTAATAAATGCAGGAGTAAATGCCTCCCCACCAAATTGTCTAATGTCAACACTTACCTCATCGAAAGAAGTTGAGTCAGTTTGAGCAGAATTCGTAACGTGCGCCGTACCTAAGAGCCGCCCGGCGCATCCAGTTTGGGATCCATTTTTCCTGTTTTCTTTGAAACCGCAGTAACTATCGGGCCGCCCTCGTAAATATATTACGACGGATATTTGTCTTTGTGCACTCGCGCGGGGAAACATGGGAAAAATGGATCAAAGATAGCAATTTATAAAGGAGGGAGGGGGGGGGAGCCCACCCTTCCTTACACACGGCGTGTCAATATTTTACAAATAGAGTAATAGAGGGTAAAGCCCTGAACTAGGAGAAAGATGGTATTTGGTGACTTCTTCCACCTCGATGCATCCCGTTCTAGTGGGAGGTGTCCCTTCCCAGGGCGGGGGGGTTGGACCTAGATGATCTCTGAGGTCCCTTCCAAACCAAACCATTGTAGGATTCTATGATTTGGCCTTTGGGCTGGCTCTCTTCCCCAGCAGGCAATATTCTTCCTGTAGGAACTGCAGGAAAGCAGTATTTATGGATCTAAAATGCCATGTTTGCGGGAGAGCTGGTCAATGGTATTGCGTTGTTTCAGTTTTTATAGACAAAGAAAAAAAAATAATCTGTGTTTTTAGGATGTTTGTCTATTTTACCAGTCTAATGTTTTGGCTACCCCACGTAGCAATCTCATATAAAGAAACCATCTGAACAGGATGGTCCTGGAGACAGGTTATAAACTGTTCAGTTTGAATGAAATCAGGTAATTCTTTGGCTAGAGGGAATTGAAGAAGAGGAGAATCTTTGTTTTCTAGCAGTAAGTGCCATTAAAGAGGTTTGTGTTTTGTCTGGATGATAAGAAATAGTTGAGCCCAATAACTGGGATACGCAGGTTTAAGAAGATACCAAAAATTGGCCAGAAACATATTGAAAGTGGATAACCTTTCTACTGTTACTGGTCAATAGACAAACCACACAAGATTATTTCCACTTTTTTTTTCTTTTCTTTTTTTTAGGCTAGAGATGGGGTCATGTCACCTCCTCTGTCCTCTTTTGTTCTGTGCCTGATGCTGGAAATGATCGAGAGAACTTAACTAAGCGTTGAGGATTTTTGCCAGGCTTAATTTAGGGCTGTATCACCTTCTCAGTTTCACCACTGGAAAGCCAGAATAATTTTGCATTTTTTTTTTTTCACTTAACAGACCTGAGTCTGGTCTCCTCTTGACCAGGTCAGGCAGAAACCCATTGCCTCCAAGGGTAAAGTGTCAGGAAGGTACATTGTGGATCAGAGCCACAGTCCCTGATTGAGAAAAATGATGGGTTTGTTTTATTTGCCTTCTCTTTTGTGACTTTCTGGGTTATGCTTTGAGGCTTGCATCCAAAAAAACGAAAGGGGTTGCAACTTCTGGGGGGCTGAGGGGCGCGATGAAGTTGAGCCCGACGTTCTAAGGAATGTATTGAATATCCTGAGGTTGGTGGTAAAGCATCGGGACCGTGGCCAGGTGATCCATCCCTGAGTTCCCTTCCCACTTTGGATGGGCCTCGCAGGTCTACTGGTGAAAGTCAAATCAAACTTGACGTGCCTGGGGCCTACAACCCACAGAGTCACAGAATCTTCATGGTTGGAAGGGGCCTTTGAGGTCATCGAGTCCAACCAAGAAGAAAAAAAACAACAACAAACCACCAAAACAAAAGAAAACATCACCACAACAATCACCACACCCAACAATCTCAGGCACTAGGGCATGCCCTGAAATGCCACGTCTGCATGTTTCTTAAATCTCTCCAGGGATGGTGACTCCACCACCTCCATGGGCAGCCTGTTCCAGTGCCTGACCACCCTCTCAGGAAAGTCATTCTTCTGAATATCTCATCTAAACCTCCCCTGCCCCAACTTCACACCATTTCCTCTGCCTCCTGTCATGATTCCCTTGGGAGAAGAGGCCAACCCCCACCTCTCTACACCCTCCTTTCAGGGAGTTGTAGAGGGCAAGGAGGTCTCCCCTCTGCCTCTTCTTCTCCAAACTAACCATGCCTAGTTCCCTCAGCCTCTCCTCATAGGACTTGTTCTCCAGACCCCTCACCAGCTTGGTAGCTCTCCTCTGGACATGCTCCAGCACTTCAGTGTCCTTCTTGTAGTTCATCGGTGGCATTCGTTTTCAACAGGGAACAGGCAAAGTGGCTTGGGACTGGGAGAGGCATTGCCCTCTGATGACTCCAAAGTGGTTCCTGAAGAGCTCTAAATAGCCCCATGCGCTGCAGAGATGCCACCAGGATGTACCAACTGGTGAAAACATGGAGAACAAACGAAGAAAGTAAGCTAAAGGCGCTGGGCTTGGAAAACCCACGTCATCCCGTGGTGCATTTCCACTTCCCCTTCTGCACACACACACACACGGAGACACCTGTTTTGTGAGAAATATAGTTTTTTTCCCAAAAAAGCCCTGAGGTGCACCTGTGCGTCGGGGTGAGGTAATGGGAGAGGGGAATGGGTTTTAGCGAGTGTGTGTGTGTTTTAGGACTGCCGCCGAAATGCTGAGGGGGCAAGGTGAAGGGTGGGAGGGCAATTTTGGGGTGAGAGGCAGGAGATTTGGCACGAGAGCCAAATTCCTAGGAATTTATCGATGCTCAAGCCTGGAGCTGTGAAAACCGTGGCACTGAGCGGCGTGTATGGATTTCCCTCCCATTAGAAGTTGTGCTGGATGTTTGGGCTATTTGGATGTTAGAGAAAAAAAAAATAAATAAATGATGAAGCAGCGGAAAAAACTGCCAATTAGTTTTTGGTGAAGTTTGTTGTTTTTTCCCCCCATGTTTAAACTTTTTGTTATTAAAAATAAGTTTAGGGGACTTGAATTTTTTCTTCTTGAGAGGGGGAAAAAAAGGTCAAATATTTGCCGTAAAATGTTAGTTGTTCTTTTTGAATTCCTTTTTTTTTTCTTTTAATCAACACATTTCACTGAAAAAGTGCAAAAAAGCTCTATTTCCAGAGTCTTGACGGCTCTGGAAGTGCCTCTGAACCTCTGGCCCTGCTGATGACCAGTAGCCAGTGCTGATCCAGCTTGTTAGGAGTCCAAAACCAGACCCTGTGGTGGTTGACAAAATGTAGTTTAAGGGAAGAAGATTTAAGAGTTTATTCCTCCATCCTGAGAAATAGACCTACAGGGTCAGGACGTTGCTTCCTCCCTGTTGTCCAGTAACGTGGCATTGGTCAAGGGGTTGGCTCTTGTGAAATCTGTGTGTCAGCCAGGGCTGGGCTTGCTCAGGAGATGCTGGGAGAGCCAAACCCGCTGTGGTGAGCGCGTGTGGTGACTGGGAGTTCCCATACTGGTGTCTCTGGGTCACCCTGGTCTGCAGTTGAGCAGAGGACCCAAAAGAGCAACTGGACTTTTTTGACCATGGGCCATTGAAGGAGCAGCTGTTCCCTTTGGTTCTTCTTGGCAGTGATGTGGTCTTAGCCAGGCGGTGCAGGGAGTCCATGGGGTTAGGAGGTTTGACTTCATAGAATCGTAGAATGGTTGGAGTTGGAAGGGACCCTAAAGATCATTGAGTTCCAACCCCCCTGCCCTGGGCAGAGACATCCCACCAGACCAGGTTGCTCCAAGCCCCATCCAGCCTGGCCTTGAACCCCTCCAGGAATGGGGCAGCCACAACTTCCCTGGGCAACCTGTTCCAGTGTCTCACCACCCTCATGGGAAAGAATTTTTTTCTGGTGTCTAATCTAAATCTCCCCTCTTCCAATTTAAAACCATTGCCCCTTGTCCTGTCACTACACTTACTGACAAAGAGTCCCTCCCCAGCTCTCCTGGAGCTCCCTCCCTTCAGATATTGATAGGCTGCTATGAGGTCTCCCTGGAATCTTCTCTCCTCCAGGCTGAACAACCCCAGCTCTCTCAGCCTGTCTTCCTAGGAGAGGTGCTCCATCCCTCTGATCATGCTTGTGGCCCTCTGCTGGACCCATTCCAACAGGTCCATGTCCTTCCTGTGTTGAGGACTCCAAAGCTGGACACAGTGCTCCAGCAACCTCCCGCAACCTGCTGGCCATGCTTCTCTTGATGCAACCCAGGATGCTTTCCATACTCTCCGTGGTCCATAACCATCTATCTAAGAGCTTTCCTTGAGCTGCTGGGTGATGGGCTGCAGTGCCCTTGTGCTGTGCAGTGTGTCCTCTTCGAAAATGTGCGGTTGGGAGAGGATGTGAGCCAAGGGGGACCGGTGGCATTTAGGGGCAGACTGAACCTTCCAAACTCCCACTGCAGGAAAAAAACAGATGGGAAGCAAGGAAGAAGATGTCAAAGTGTTGAATCTGGGCTGCCCAGTGCGTTGCTGGGGGGCACAGTGCGTGCAGGAGAGCTGCTGGTGGGCATGGAGAAGCAGGGGAAGGGGGTGTTCTAGAAGAGTCTACGGGGTGTATGAGTTTCCCATTCCTCCAGAGCTCTGGTGCAGGGAAGGGATGGAGCCTGAGGTGGCTTAACAAGTGGACAGAGTGAAGTATGGAAGGAGAGGAGGAGGAGGAGGAGTGCAAGAGGTGGGTGTCCATCAGAGTTTTCCTCCTCTTCTCTCTTCAACATGATTCCCACTTGTCCCAGACGAGCACGTAAGGCACAGTTGGAAGGAAAGAAGGTGAAGACCAAGGGGGTATGTTTTAACGGCCTACCCCTGGCGTCAGAAGGGGGGGAGAGACAATTAAAAGGAGTTTTTGGTGAATTGAGAGTATTTCTGGCTAGCTGAAAAGTTTTGCGAGGGAGTCATCCTGGATGGCCTTTTCTTCTCCCCTGCGAATAAATCCAATTCTTCCTTTCCTTTGATTTCCCTGCATCCTTTTTTTGGTTTTGGGTTTTGTGGGGGTTTTTTTGAGGTTTTTTGGGGTGGGTTGGTTTTTTTTTTGGTGCCCTTCCCCCTTTGTATTCGGAGTCAGCTGCGGCGCTCGCCTGTGGCTTCGCTGACCCCATTTGAGCCTAAAGGGTTTCCCACCCACTCACCCCAGGCAATAAAGCCTTTCTTTAGGTGGTGGGGCTTACAGCTCTCAGAGGCTCACCCCCCCCCCCCTCGCCCCCCCACGGATAAAGAGCATCTGGAGCCCCTGCCCTCTTTTTTTAAAGAGTTATCCAAACGCTCATCGCAAAAGAAAACTCATCCAAGTTGCTTTTGGCTCTTTCTGTTCAAAAGAAAAGGGGGGGGGGGGGGGGGGGCGTTAT
>JAOQGH010000023.1:17045750-17066389 GCA_025769975.1 Gallinago jamesoni
AAAACACACCCCCCCACCCCCCCCAAAAAAAAAAAAAGAAAGAGAAAAAAAAAAAAAAGGAAAAAAAAAAATCCTAACGAGAAAAACAAGTCTCTGTTGAGATAAAGATGCGCGTTCCCCCCCTCCCCCTTCTCTTAGTGCAAGAGGAAAAAACAACCCAACCCCAAAATCAACTAAATAGGGGGGGAAAATCCCGGTATTTAGCTATTTACCTCCCCCTTAAAGAAGCGGCAGGGTGGGTGCGCGCCCCGGCGGGAGTTGCGCTGCGCTGCGCGGGTGCCGGGCCGGGTTTTTTTTTTGCCGGGGGAAGGTCCGGAGGTGTTAGTTGGTTTGTTTATTTGTTTATCTGTCGGTATTTTGGGTGGATTGGATTCAGAAGGGGTTGGGCTGATGGACCCAAATCCCGGAGTCAGGGTTTTTTGGTTTTATTTTGCACGAAAGGTTACATAATGGACCCGGGCAGTGTAATGAAGCAAGAAATAATCATGTCTGCTTTTTTTTTTTTTTTTCTGCTTCCTTATTTCAAATCTTTTTTTTTAATTATTATTATTATTTCCCCCTTCCCCTTTTCCCTTTCCTCCCTTTTTTTTTTTTTTTTCTTCTATTTAGATCCGAGCAGAGAAACCCCTCTTTTCCTCTAATCCTGAACTGGATAACTTGGTAAGAGTTAACAACACTTCTTCCTCTCCCCACCCCGCCACCCTCCCTTCCCTTCCCATTTATTAATTATTTATTTATTTAATTTTTAACTTCTGTGCCTCCCGGAGGGGTGGTTCGGTGGTACTAAATTGACAGTTTCTCAGGCGGGGGAAAAAAAAAAAATAAAATTACTATTATTTTTTTAAATGGTGATGATGAGGATTTTTAGGACGATAAGTGAATACGGTGCGTTAATTGCGTGGAAGTTGGGGGGGGGGGAGGGGAGGAAAAAAAATTGAATAAATAAATGAAAAGCAAAAAAAAAACAACCCCTAAGGGTGTCCCTAAAGCAAACCCTCATCCAAAGTGGGGGGGCTTGATGGCGAGCTCGCCTGCCCGAGAGGAGCGTGGCAACCCCGCACCTTGAGAGCAGCTGGAGGGGATTGATGTGGCTGGAGATGCACCCTTCCTTAACTCACATTCCCCCCCCCCCCCCAAAAAAAAAAAATGAGATCTTTCCTCTCTTCCCTTTAATTTTTCATTTTTTTATATATATATATATGTTTTTTTTTTTCTTAAAGGATAACCAAATATTTCGCCTCCGCTGTGCTCCCGCACAAAGCGAGGAGCCAGCGATGGTGTTATAAGGGGGTTGTTTTGTTGTGTTTTTAAAGAAATGTTTATGATCCGTGTCGTTCAGTCGCTTCGTTTGCGATAGGGTTTGGGGAGGGGGGGGTGTTGGTTGGGGTTTTTTTTGGGGGGGTAGTTCTTTTTCGGGTATTTTGGGGTGGTTTTTTTTGGTTAACTCTAGATCGCTTCTCGTTAAAGAGCGCACAAAGCCACCGCTATTAAGTTTTAGTGTTATTGCCATAAATCAAAACAACTTTTTTATTTACTACTAGAGGGAAAGTCAAGCTACAAAGGGCGGCAGGGGCGGCTGTGGGAAATATCCCCAAATCCAGGGATGAGATAAACACTCGTGTTGTTTGTATCTTTGCAGATGATTCAAGCCATACAAGTATTAAGGTTTCATCTGTTGGAATTAGAGAAGGTAATTTTTGTCTCTTTTTCTCTCTCTCTCTCTGTGTCTTTTCCTTCTCTTCCTCCGTTTCAGTGCTGCTGAAGTTCAGGCTTCTGCTAAATTTGCATAAATGTCTTTCTTTCTGGTAATTAGTGTCAAGACCAATCTTGGCGTCCATTTCTCTTCGCAGTTTAATTACAATTTCAGCCTCTAAAAACCGGGCTCTCAAACGCCCAGGCCTTGTGTTCATTGTAATACTTTGCTGGCTTTGTATAAATAGTTGCAGTTTTGTGGTGCCGCAGATGAGACTCCAAACGGTTGGTTCAGCCAAAGCCCCCTGAAATAGTGATTATTTAAAAAAAATAATAATTAAATTATTTTATATTTTTTTTCGCAGAGGTGGCGGGGAAGGGACTTTGGTTACAGTTGGTCCGGATGGGGATGGGGAATCTTTTTGGGTGTTTGGGGATTTTTTTATTTATTTATATCCCCCCCCACCTAAGAGCCATCTGCAGGTCAGGCTCAGGGCACGGATTGTCCTGTAACATTTTGCAGAGACAAAGCAGAGTTGATAGTTTTGTCTCTCTCTTGTTCCTGGGAATATTGTACACCTCCGAGCAGAAGAAAGAGATTGCAGCCTAAATGCGGGGTGGTTTGGTGGTTGTTTTTTTTTTTTTTTATTTGCTGGCTATTTTAGAAATCTTAGGAGGGAGAATGCTAATTTCTAAGAAGGCGGTGTCACCCGAGCTCCCATTAAATTGGGAGTGCGCTCTGGTTTCCTGAGGATTTTTTACGTGTCATTGATAGCTGGCCTAGAAGAGAATTCCCTTTCTCCTAAAAATAAACATTTTGAGAGGTTTTGAAATAGCTGAAAAGTTTCTCGGGAGCCTCGGCCACTTTATCTAACCCTAACAGGCAGGTTGTTCTCCCTCTCCCCGAAATGTGTTAAAAATCTGCCCATTAATCGAGGTGGCTCAGGTAGAAGTCTATCGGAGCGACTGGGGGGGGTTTCAGGGCACGGATGCCTCTGATGTTATTTCAGCCCAGTGCATCGGGATTTATTTATTATTTTATTCTTTTTCTTTTTTTTTTTTTTTTTTCTGTCCCCATACCCCTTTGGAAAGGCTTTATGATGAAATAACTGGATGAAATTAAATAGTTTACCTTAAATGTCACCCATGCAGGTCACCTCTCTAATGGCCACAGCTCCGGGAGCAGATGAATTTAACACGGGTGTTGAATATGTTGTAGCCTGTGAATCATCTTGTCACTGTCAATTTTCTGGGATATCTCTATTTTGCGAGAAAAGAAAGTTATTCCTAATTCTGGATGCGTCTAGAGGTCTCGGGGGGATAATTGCAGTGTGTTTCCCCTATTTAGGACTTTTGATGTCACAGGGGTGAAGGGGGGAGACTGGTTGCACTTGTCAATTTTACTTATGTATTCCTGATTATATTTTCTTCCATTTCCCCCCCTCTCTCTCTCTCTTTTTTTTTTTTTCCTTTTTCCTCTTTTCTTTTTCTTCTTTTTTTTTTTTCCTTTTTTTTTTTCCCCTTTTTTTTTTTCTTTAAAAAAAAACCCTCTGTCCACAATGCAGGTACACGAATTATGTGACAATTTCTGCCACCGGTATATTAGCTGTTTGAAAGGAAAAATGCCTATCGATTTGGTCATAGACGATAGAGAGGGCGGATCAAAATCGGACAGCGAAGACATAACAAGATCAGCAAATCTAACAGATCAGGTATGATCTCGCCAACGCTGAAATTTGTATGCAGATCGCTCGCCGGGTCACTACGCCTCCTTTTTATTATTTGCATATGATTAAGTCCCTTTTAGATAAATTTCCATCGAAATGAAAATTTCTTTTTTTTTTTTTTTTTTTTTTTTTTGGAATAATGCGGCTATTATTGCTTCATTAAGCCTTGCTCCCGGATTCGACCTGGCGAGATGAGCTTGTAAAAGCGTCGCCCGCAAACTCGACCTGTTTCTTGTCGCTTTTCATTTTGGGCTTGATTTTATTTACCCTTTCACTAAATAATAGCGAGCGGGAATCCGCTGCTGCCTTGGTTGTTTAGGAAAAAGGAGGGGGGGGGGGGAAGGTTGGAGCTTTGAAGAGGGGGGGGGGGAGGGAAGGGAAGGGAAAGGAGGGCTCGGATTGAAATCAGAATAAAATCCGAGATAGGTGGTCCGGGGGAAAGAAGGGAGAGGGTTTGAAATCTAGCAAATACTGGCTATTTTCTCCCCCGTCTCTACGGTTCATTAGTCCTTCTTGTCAGTTTTCCTTGGCCGAACGCTTTTAGACTTCAGTGAACATTGCTTTGTGCACGCCTGCCTGCTGCAAACTCGCCCATTTTATTTTACTTAATGGGAGGGGGGGGAGTGGGGAAAAAAAAAAAAAAAAAAGGCAGAAAATAATTTAAAACCCTCGCCCCGATTTATTCCCCCCTCGTTTTTTTTCCAAGTTTTCATCCCCCGCCCCGTTGAGAAAAAATAAAAATATAACTATAAATACAATTATCCCACCCCTCCAAAGCAAGGCAGCGGAGCCCTGCGGTGGTTCTGGGGGTGTCCAGTTTTTCTCTGGGATGGTTTGAACCTTTTCCCGGTGTGGGAAGCGGGGGATGAGGCGGGCAAGCTGGCTGTCCCCTTGTCCCCTCCCCTTCTCCCGCGGCTGTCCCCTCCGCTGGGCTCAGCCTTGCCTTTTAATGGGAGCGCTCGGGGGCTAATTCAGGAGGTGCCCCCGAGCTAAATTAAGCTCCTAAATGATGGAAGCGGCTGAGAGTTGGTTGTTGGTTTGTTTTTTTTTTTCCTTTATTTTTTTTAAATTATTTTTCTTCCCCCGAATTGGGTAAAACTGCGGGATTTTCCCGCTTGGCTTGATTTTTTTTTTCTTTTTTTTTTCCCCCCACCCCTCTTGGGAACCCCGAACGCGGAGACCCCAATTTCCTTCCCCCCCCCCAAATTCTTTCTTCTTGATGCTCTCAGCTTGGTAAATAACAGGAGTAATCAGCTCCCGACTCTGGAGGTTTCCTTTTGTTCAAGCAAGGCGCAGTCAAGCAGACAGGAGTTTCCCCCCCCTTCCCCCCCCCCAGCTGCTTTGCCATTCCCACCAGCGCTGCCAGCCAGGAGTTACCCTATAGATTATTCTATAGGTGCCTGGCCTCGCAGCCTGGGGCAGCATCCCAAATATTTGCTCCTATCTCCCGTGGCGGGGGGTAGGGGGGGGGGGGGCCGGGAAGGATGCTCCGGAGGGACCGTGGAGGATGCTCCGGGAAGGGAATATACTCCTAGAGCCGGGGAGGATGCTCCGGGGGGGGGAATATACTCTGGAGAGCCGGAGAGGATGCTCCGGGGGGGCGGAATATACTTCGGAGAGCCGGAGAGGATGCTCCGGGGGGGGGGAAATATACTTCGGAGAGCCGGGGAGGATGCTCCGGGGGGGGCGGAATATACTTCGTAGAGTCGGGGAGGATGCTCCGGGGGGGGGAATATACTTCGTAGAGTCGGGGAGGATGCTCCGGGGACTCGGGGGGAGGGAAGATGCTCCGAGGGACCGGGACAGATGGTCCCCAGGGGTGGATGCTCCAGGGACTCGAGGGATGGGGGGGGGGGAAAGATGCTCCGAGAGGGGAGAAGGAGGGGAGCGGCGACCCCGCGCAGCGCCTTATAGCGAGGGTCGGGTTTGGGGGGGGGGGTAAAGGGGAGGGGGGGGAAGCTCGGCTCGCTGCCGTTGAATAAAAATTGTAATCCAACAAGTCTAACTAGAAAATGGGTTTCTAAAAGCTCTGGAGTGCTGGGTACATAAAGCTATTTGAGCAAATTACAAGAATCGCTCAGGGGCACGAATGAAATCAACACTTTAATTGCCTCCAAAATGAAGATTTATACCCCATTTTCCCAACGAATCATTATTTTATTAAAGTGAAAGCTAAAGAAATGAAGCTATAGTTTTTTGGGGGGTTGTCGGGGTGAGGGGGGGGGGTGTCGTGTCCGTCCGCTCTTCACCCCCCCCACCCCCCTCCTTTTTTTTTTTTTTTTTTTTTTTTTTTTTTTTTCCGCCAGGAGCGCGGATTTTGCGCGCCCGGCGCCTCCCCCGCTGCGCGGAGCTCAGCCCCAGCATCCGCGGGGCTTGGCTTTCCTCCTCGAAGGGGGGAGGGGGGGGGGGGAACCGCAAAAAAATTTGCGTTTTTCTCCCCCCCCCCTCCGCCCCCGACCCGGCCGGCGGAAAAAAACCCGCGGAGGTTGCGCGCCGGGGGGGGGATAGCGTTTTGCGGGGGATGCGCGGTGTCACCCCCCCCCCGGTAAACTCCGGTGCCAAGACCGGCCCCGGTGAGACCGGTTGTATCTGGGTCTTAATGGTTTAATAATAAGGTGTTGAGTGCTTGTCGCTGGGGCGGCTAATTAGGATGTCGCTCCGCGGTGCGCGTTTATGGCTTGCGCGGGTGCGCAGGGCCGGGGCGGGCGGAGAGAGGGGCCGGCTCCTCGGGTGGGGAATAAGGGCGTAAAAGCTTTTATTACGGCTTTAATTACCTTTTTCTTCTATTGTGGGCAGTAAAGGTTGGAGTTAACATTTGGGGTTTTGTGTCGGTTTGGGTTGATTTGGTGGGTTTTTTTTTTTTTTTTTGGTGTGTGTGTTGTTTTATTTTTTTTATTATTTTTTTTTAAACAAATTTATTGGTTTCCCCTTATTTCTTCTTCCCTTATAGGCCCCTCAATGCCTTTGGAAAAGCCATGACACTAATGCTAGATTTTTGCAGAGCAAAGCCCCGTAACGCTGAGCGTTGTGCAGTGATTTAACCAGCTCGGTGGCAAGAGGTCACTAAAATAGCATCCTTCTCCCACGGGCACGACCCCTCTGCCAGCCAGGGTGGGACCTGCCGACTTGGTTTTTACCAGTCCGGCTCCACAAGTGCAAGTTTGGGTCGTTTTTTTTACTTTTTTTTTTTTTTTTTAAACTTGGAATAATTAAACTCGAGATCAACCAGGCCCCGGGACTTAAAAAAAAAAAATCCCGAGTTGAAGGGATTGAGCCCATCCTCAAAGTTTCAAAATAAACCTTCTTTTCTTTTCCTTCTTTTTTTTTTTTTTTTTTTTTTTTAAATCATTAGCTTTTCAAACATTTGCGTGTTTAAATTTTCAAATGTTTTGTCGGAGCCCGGAAAGATTTAAAACACAGCTGTTGGGTGATGGGGATGGGAAAACTCCCTTCAATTAAAAACCAAACCAAACCAAAACAAACCAACAAACCCCTAAGGCCTGCCTGTAGTTAGATAGCAAAAATTCAGGGGTTTTTTAGGTAATTCGGGGGGCTGTTTTCTTGAAGCCACGTCACCTTGGCACCCAGGTGCTCTAGTTTGAACCCAAAAATCCCCCGACAAGAGCATCCCTGCGGAAAGCCCTTTAAGGAAAACGCACCATAAAGTACCCACTGTATTCCAATAAAGGGTCTTAGCAGCAAAAAATGGATTTTATAGGGACAAACCAGCCCTTTCTTATGGAAAAGAAACCCGTTGGGCAAATCTGCCGTAGTATTACTCGATAAAAATTATAATTTAATCCCGGGCAAGCCGGTGACGGGCGCGGAAACTTTTCAAGGCGAATCGGCCAAGAGCCAAATTCCTATAGGGAATTCCTATAGGGACTAGGAGGGAAATGATCAAAAAAACGAAGGTGAAATAAGACTTCCTGTAAGAAGGTCCATAATTCAACATTATTTGACTCCACTGTCAGGGAAATTGTTGAAGGATAGTAAACGGAGACTGGAGCCTCAAGTCGTTTTTTTTTGTTGCAGTCTTAAATGTTTGCGACTGCGGCGTTTTAAATGGCCCTTTTTGGGTGATAGCATGTCATATATATATATATATATGTGTGTGTGTGTATATCATAAAGCCACGCTTCTATTTAGGTTGCGATAGATTTATTTATTGATTGATTGATTGATTTTAAACGTGCGCGATTGCGGAGTTTCTCTAAACAACGTGCGGATGGACGGTGTCTTTTTTTGTTGTTTTTTTTTTTCTTAAACGCTAAAAATTGGTTGAAATCTTTACGAAGCACGAATCATAAACTGGAAGAGGGCGACATATAGAGTGTCGGGAGGTGGCTGGGTCCGTCAGGGCATCCACCACTTCTGATGAGACTAACTTTCCCAAATACTTCAACTATATTACCAAAATAGTGCCTTTGAGGGGGAAAAAAACCTCAAAATCCAGAGAAACCCTGTTTTCCTCGGGGTTTACACTTTTTTGCAGGTGTTTTCAAGCCGTGCATGGTTTTATGTGGGGGGGAGCTAAGGATATTACTGCCTTCAGAAGGTGTGTTCCCATATTGGAGGAACAGGCATCAAAATAATAAGCTGCAGCACCGAGGGTGCAAGGTAGAATTCAGTTCTGCATAAATAAAAAAAAGAGTTCCAGCCCAGGAGGGCTCCGAGGAGGACCAGTAAAATAACGTTTAAAAGACTCAAAATGTAATTTTCTTCCACCGACTTTATGCCACCTTGAGTCAGTGAATCCCTTTTTTGTTTGTTTGTTTGTTTTCAGGTGGTATATTTGGTTTTTTTTGTGGTGGTGGTGGTATTTAGGAGCTGGTAGCGTGCCCAAGTTTGGCAGACTATTCCATGTAGAGACAGAACAGGTTAATTTATATTTCGGACCTGTTGTCATCCCAAGCAATAGCTGAAATTGTATTCCCAAAAATTGTATTCCCAAAATAAGGTTTTTTCCTGTCCTCTCCGTTTCTTTAAGCGAGTGCGTAAGTTGTTAAGTAGCTACGAGATTTAATATATTTTTCTTTAATTTCAAGTCGAGAGTCTTTGGGGGTGTGGGTTTGTTTTCCTCTTTTTAAATTTTTTTTTTTTTTTTTTTTAAAAAAACAATCAAAGAGCCCACACGGATGGGTCCTTCCAGCTGGGTGTAGTATTTGCCGCTTTCCTCGGACCGAACTTCTGGGAAAAGTTTTTTTTTTCCCCCCAACCGAAGTTGCCTTTTGTTGCAAAGGGTGGTTTAATTTTCCTCATTTTTTATTATTCTATCATTTATTTTTTTTCCCCTATCCTTTTCCATAATCAAAGCTGAGTTGAAACCCCCGGGTAACCCTGGAATTGAACGTTTGGGGAGCGTATCCCGAGGGATTCCCGCCAGCGGCCGCGTTGCGTTGGGGACCCACGGTTTGGTATTTATTGAGGAGGGGGGGAAAACTTGGAGGTTTGTAAGGAAATCTCGTGGGAAACGATGAGTTTTACCTTCAATTTAGGCTTTGTGGCTCCTGGGTCGGAGTTTTCCCCGCAGGTAGCAAGAAAAGGAGTTGGGCTCTGGGCGCCGAAGGGTTACCGCAGCCTGGAGTGGGCAATGTTAGCACTTAAAAAGAATATAAAAATAATATAAAAATCAGATTACATCGCTCTCAATCAAAAATGAGAGGCTGAGCTGATAAATCCCGCTTTAAAAAGCGGCCCAAACCTGGCACAGCTTCTTTAAATTAAGGGATCTTTTCTATTTTATTTTTATTTGTTTGGTTGGTTTTTGTTTTGTTTTGCATTTCTGTGTTTGGGATTTTTTATTATTATTTATTTTTTGGTCGCAGGAGCGTGCAGTTAGGGGTGATCTCGTGTGATCTAAACAAACTTCAGAAAATAAAGGCCGTTTCGAACGGGTCGTTAAGATTTTTTTTAATTTTTTTTTTTGGAGGTTTCTGGAATCGTTTCCCCGGTGGGAGCAGGAGGGACCCGGTGTCACCTCCTGTCCTGGGCGTGCTCCCTCCTTCTCTCCCCGATGCCTGGGTTGCTGGGGGCAGGCTTATGACCAGTTTGGCAATGAGCGTTTATATTTGTGTTTTGGGTGGGTTTTGTGGTTTTGGGGGTTTTCGTTTCGTGTATTTCTGGCCCCGATTTGTGGCCAGATGACCCACCACTGATGTTCTCTGACACGAGGTGAAGGGCAACGCGCCGACCGCTGGTTCAGCTCTTCTTTGGGGTCCTTAGCTTGGTTGCCTTTTTCCCTTCAAAAAGCAAAAAAAAAAAAAGCAAAAAAAGCAAAAAAAAAAAGAGATGTAGCCCAGCTACATCCCAAGCCGATGCCCTTGGGATTCCCTTTTAATTTTTTATTATTTTTTTTTTTTAAATTTCGGTGAGATCCCTGGAAAGCTTCATCCCCCTTCCCCGTCGCCTCCCTGGTTGTTGCCGTCGTGGCTTCATTTATTTATGTTCGTGTCTATACGTCCGGGAGGTAAAGAGCGAAGAGGGCGAAGGTGATGGCACAGTGGGTGGGTTTTTTTTTTTGGGGGGGGGGTTACTGGATTTGGGGGGGAAAAAAAAGGGGAGGTTGGGGGTTCACCAGTGAATCCGGGCGAATGTTGAAAATTTAAAAGTTGGCGAGTGGAATGTTTTTTAAAAAAAAAAAGGGGAAAGAAAAAAAAAAATCACAGTTTGTCCTGAAAGCAAAGTTTGTCATTTAAAAAAAAGAAAAACAACAAAAAAAAAACCCAAAAGGAGTTTAAAAAGTTATAATTAATACAAGAGGACTGTCGTTCCCTTGCTAACTTGGGGAAGGCAGGATGGGAAGAAATGGATTTGAGGCCAAATTCGCCCGCGCTTGCTTTTCGCTGAAAGAGTCATGGTGGCTTCTTGTTTGGCCAAGTGGCTTCTGGTTTTCCAAAGGTCTTCAGGCGCCCCGTTGAAGAAACTTTTGGGTTCTTTCCCACCCCCCTTCTCCACCACCTCATGGGAGGTGAGTTTTGGGGGATCAGTGACGGGCTCCGTGTTGAAAGTCACCGTCCCGTGCCGCGCGGGGAGCGAGATGGGTTGATCTAATGGTTCCCCCCGGCCCAGCCTCCGAAACTGGAGGAATCTCCGGGGTTTGTCCCGCACGAGGACGCTCAGGAGAGGTAAGACAAATTGATTGGGTGTAAAATTAAAGTGCATTAGTTAAAGTGCATTGCACTATTGTGCGGATGCTCTCATTCAGAAGTAAAGTGGCCTTAGTTCGCTTTAGCCTTAATCCCCTTTGGAGTGGGCCACTTTCTCTTTTCAATGGGGACATCCACATTAACTTTTACTTAATTCGCCTTTTTTCCCCGGCGTCCGGGCGGCCTCGTGCCCGCCGCCCTGGAGATTTTGGGCCGGCCGGGCCTCTGGCTCCCCGTGACTTTTACCTAAAGCTTTTCATTTAAGGCATATTCGTCTCCACGGCGGTAATTAACCGCTGGCGTTCGTCGTCGTCGTCGCCCCGGCCGGGGCTCCGCGCCCTCCTTCCCCTCCCACAGCTCAAGAGTCATCTTGGTTTTAACGCTGCCTGGATGGGGAGGGGGGGGAAATAAATCCTTGGCTTTCCCATTCTTTTTGGGGGCTGGATTGGGCCGAGGTGGTGGGGGAGAGCTGTCGGCACCCCCTTCTATTCTTGTAGTGATTTTTTTTGTCAGGGTTAGGTTGATGGTTGGACTAGATGATCTTTAAGGTCCCTTCCAACCTGGATGATTCTACGATTCTATGATGATTCTATTCCTCATTTCCCCAGGGAATAGGGGCGTTGGGTTGTCCCTGGTACCAGTCCCGTGCCCGGGAACCTCGGCGTTTTATTTCGCGACGGTGGTCTGCCGTCCTGACCCCGCTCCCTGTGTCGGTAGTTGCTTCCACATCCACTGACAAGCCATGGTTTTTTTGTTTTATTTTATTTTTTTAAAATGCCGATTCGCTCTTTCCGGCTGGTATTTCCAGCCGTAAACCCGAGGGCTGGGAATTAACTTGTAGGAGGACTGGTTTACCTGGGGAAGAAAAGAGTGGCGAGGTATTTTTTGGAATCGGTTTTATATTCTCGCTCGGAGCTCACCTGAGCTGGAATTTTGCTTAGAGGTATTTTTGGGTGTCTTCCGGAGCTGATAAGTCACCTATTTATTCCCTTTTTTTACTGACTAAGCCGTGGGTGCAAACTCCGCGCCGTGTCCCGCTCCTGCCGTTGCCCGGTCCATCCCTACTAAAATTCCCAAGGCTCCTTGCATTAGGAAGCAGTTGGCTACTGGAGCCTTTCCTAGAAATACAGAATTCTATTTCTTCACCAAAGGATTGTCTTTCCTCGGGGCCGAGGTGAGCTATTTTCTCCAGGGCTCTCCGGGCGTCTGTACGATATTCCCACTCCTGCCGGGGAGCTCCGAAACTGCCTTCCTTACTCCTCCATCCTGAGAGGCAGTAAATTAAAATTCTCTGATTAGCCTCACCGGGGCTTTGAATCTGGCCAGCTGATTTTGTTTGCGGTTTGGCTTTTCCTTTATTATTATTATTATTATTAATATGATTATAATTTTTTTAATATAACGCAAATACGCATCCAGAAATAAACAGGAAAAGAGGGGGAATTCTTCACTTGCTTTAAAAGAACTGCCCTGTTTTAACTTCAGAACGCAAAGCTGCGGTGTTAATCTCTGCCATTCACAGTTTATTTCAGTTTTTTCCAAGCTTCTCTCGCATGGGCATGGCATCAATGCCTAATTATGCCTCCATTAGGGCCAACTGTCCAGCAAATGATTGCGTTTCCAATCCGGAGAACCGCGTCGATGTCACCTAAGATCCCTGTGGCTGGAGCACGTTCCGGGTGTGGGAGCTTCACCTTGGCATTTTCTTTCCATTCGGTCGGGCTCCGGGTTTTGGTCCGGTTTCCTCATCACCGGGGAAGGTCAGGTCGTGGCTGGCGTTGTCCTGGTTGGCTTTGGCCAACCTGGGCAAAGAGATGATGGGGGAAAGGATGCCCTGGAGCCTGGTGGGCAGGCGAAGGGTTTTTTGTCTGGGCAGAGGTTTTTTTTTTTTGGTTTCACCAAAGCTGTGGTTTCACCGTGGACGGGAAAGCTTTGACCTTCTCCTCCCATCCCCTCCCCGGGCTTGGCTCTCCGTGTCCTCCCCACCCACGGTCTTGGGATGGGATGAGGTGGGATGGGCAGAGATGTCTCTGTCACCTGCTCACTGATGCTCGGCACCTTCTCACATGGGTGACTTGGCTTCATCCGGCCAGCTAAGTCATAATATTCCCAGCCTCTTGCTAGAAACCCTCCCGGGAGGACGCTGTAGGGAGGAGAAGTGGTGGGGGCTCAGCAGGTGGCAACTTTGGTTTTAGGCTTGAACCGGTGCGGAGGATCCTTTGGCACCTTGGGGTGCAGAGGGACGGGACGTGCCATGGTGGCCTTGGCCCACAGAGCTCCTCTGCTTGCTCCGAGCAGGGCTGCTCGGGATGAGGTGCCCCCTCTTTGAAGGGATGCTTGAGATGAGGTGCCACCTCTTTGAAGGGCTGCTTGGGATGGGGTACCTGCTGTTTGCAGGGATGCTCGGGATGAGGTGCCCCCTCTTTGCAGGGATGCTCGGGATGAGGTGGCCCCTCTTTGCGGGGCTGCTCGGGATGAGGTGGCCCCTCTTTGTGGGGATGCTCGGGATGAGGTGCCTGGAGCACACTGGCCACTTCCACCATACTTGAGCCCTTCCCTCCTTTGCCCCAATCTGCCCAGTGTGTTTTGCAGCAGCATTACCCCAGGAGGCTCCAGCTCTCCTTCCTGTTGTGCAAACCAGTTTTACTAGCGTGGTTCCCACCTCCCAGGGGAGCATCGTTGAGCTTTTCCCACGTCCACGAGGCCCAAAGGCAGTGCTTTGTGGGCACCAGCTTTATGGAAAAAGCACGGTACACACGACTGCGTCCTGCTACGTTCATATAACCTCTGTGAAGGACCTCTTTTTTTAGCATTTTTTAACTTTAAAGCCAGAGGGAGGGTATACGCACAACTGGTCCGCGCGGGGAGGATTAATTTTATTCTTAGTTAAAGGCAAGTGGGTGCCTGAAGCTGGGGTTTGGCTCGCAGTGACATGTGTTTGAGACCTCCTTGGGGTGGGAAGAGGGATGGGGATGCTGGAGGTGGGGACCACCGCTCTCCTGGCAGCACGGGGCAGGAAGGGAGATGAGGATGATGCTCTGCTCGGGTCTGCCGTTGAGGTTTCGGGGCCAGACGATGAGTTGCTCGTGAGCTGAGATTTATTTTCTACTTCTCCCTTCTTGTTCAAGTAGGGTTTGATGCCGGGATGTAGACGTCGTATAGTCAGGGCGAGGTGATGGGAGACGATTAAGAAGTGAGATGTTGGAGCAATTAATGATTTCACTCTGTGGATAGCTTAGAAAAGAGAGTGTGACGGAAGCTAAAAGGCTTCTGGTTGGTGTCCCGGGGAAGCGCTCTGCTGAATGGAAAGGCTGATGGTGAAAGTTGGTTTTGGTGGCTTTGTGCTTTGGTTTTAGCCACTTCTGCTATCTTCCGCGTAATTACCACTCTCAAAATGTATTTAAAGAAGGGAGGGGATGAGCTTCAGCGCTGGAAGGAGTAAGCAGCAGTGCTGCCCAGTAACTTCTGCGGGAGGAGCAGGGCTGGCTGGAAGCATTGGTAGGGTGGTGGACGCTCTGCCCGTACCAAGGTCCACCTCGGGGCCGTGCCACCAGCCCTAGGCTGCCACAGGCCCCATGGGGTTCTCCACAAATCTCCTTGGGAGGCACGGCGAGGCCACAGGGACCTCTCAGCTCAACTTTTTCGGGTGACTCTGGCGGCCAGCTGGCCTCCCAAAGCCATCCCTCAACGAGCGGGCGGAGGCGGCTGGGGAGCCACAGCCACCTCAGCCTGGCAAACCACCCCTGGAGCTCGGTGGGTTTGGTGACCACCGGGCTCACTGGCGCGTGGCCGGAAGAGCCGGACCGATTCTCCAGCCTTCTCCCAGCAGAACTGGGCTTGTTGTGAGGGGGGAGAAAGCGGAGGAGCCGACGGAAAGCGGGGAAGGGTTTGGCCGTGAGCGTTGGAAAACGTGAATCACGGGGATTCCAGTTTCGAGCCTCCTGGAGATAACGGGCGGCACGTACCCGAGTGCGTGACTTGCAGAGAGCCTTAAAAAAAAACCAAAACAAAAAAAAAAAAACCAAAACAAAAAATACAAGGATTAAGCAACCGCCCGGGTAAACCAGGAACCCTTGTTTCGTTCCCCGGCGCAGCCCTCCCAGGCGTCGCGTCCATCCAGACGGAAAGGCGTAGCCGGAGCGGGAGCTAATCATCCCACGCTGGGATTTCGGAGAGGGGAGGGGGGGCCTTGAACCCCCCCTGGGGGGACCCAGCGAGGCCGGTTGTCGGTTGGTTGCCGAAAGGACCCCTTTGATCGTTGTGACATAGCGCTCCGGGGAAGGAAGGCACGAGGGAGCAGAAGCCCCAAGTTGGGCTGGTGGGATGCTGGAAGTTGGAAGGCATGGGAGGGAGAAAAAATAATAATAATAATAAATAATAATAATTTACAGCTAGAGCCCTGTTTGGTTAATTTTGGAGGATACCACCTCCAAAAATGTATAAGGGGACCAGGTAGAGATGCAGGTGTTGCTGGAAGTGAAGCCCCAGTGTTTCCCTGAGCCCAGATGTTCCCGGGGGAAGTGAGGATCCTTGGAAACACCGGCTGCCGAGGAGGCTACCTGCTGGGCAGAGGGGTTGGGAAAGGCTTGAGGGGGCTCCTTCTTCACCCCGAATGTGGCCGGGCAGGTTGGGGTGTGGACACCCCAGTCGGACCCCCGGGGCAGCTGGCACATCCCCTTCTCGATGGCTTTTAACACGCACAGGCAATAAAAGGGAAGGACGGCAGACGCTCATTTTCTGGCTAAGTGGCGAGGCGTTTTTTCCTGTTTACACCTTTGGAGGAATCATTACATGAAATATTGAGCAGGAAACTCTTATTTGTCTCCAGAAAGACTCGGAAAATATTCTAGCCCTGTTAAATTCAGTAGAAGGCAAGGAGGGCTAGCACGCCTCCAAGCCTTCAGGGTTGTAGCGGTGTCGCTCGGAGCCGACCGTGCGTGTTTCTGCACCATATTAGACTTTAAAAAAAGCTAAAAAAAAAATATAAAATCTACTTGGAGCAGTGATTTTTATCTCCCCTGACCGCGGCGCTGTGTTTTCCTTGTGTGGGGAAAGGGATGGGGATTAATGCTTATCTGGCGATAGGGCTCTTATCGAAGGGAGGGGACGGGTTTACAATGCGGGGTTGCTCTAAATAGAAAGTACCAGTCAATGTTTGCTGTGTGGGAGACAAAAACCCTGCATCACCACCAGCTGGCTCCGTTAACCTGGCTGGGCAGGTGGTGTTTACTGGTGAGCTGAGATTTGAAAAAAAAAAATAAAAAAATTTAAAAAAATCTATAAAAAAAGGTCCATCTAATGGAAGGCAGGCTGCAATCGAGACAGATTGCTGCCCAAACTTCTTGGGTTTCCATCACGGCTACCAAGTGTGGCAACCACCAAAGCGAGAAGCAAAACCCAAGGTCTGACTGCCCCCAAAGATGTTTGGTTTTGTTATTGCCAGAGGTGGTTTTTTGGGTGGCTCTGGAGAGAGACTTTTGGAGATGGTTCCGCAAGCGTAGAAGGTTGGATTTCAGCATGTGCAGAAGGTGGTGGGACGGTGCTTCTGGCAGGTTGCAGCCTGGGCTGGGAAGGGTCTTGGGGGGGGTTTCTCTGCCTACCTGTGACCATGTACGTCCCCCTGGGACCACAAACAAAAGCCTTGTCCCTGCAGAACCCATAAGGCTTTGGTGCCTCCTGGAAGAGAAGAGCTGTGGTTTTCCCCCTTCCTTTTTGTCTTTATGTTCCACCCAGTCTGATGATCTCCGTTTCATTCTCCTTTTATTTTTATTTTTTTTTTCTTGTGGTTTATGCTTGCTGCTTCTCATTATTCTTTTCCCTTTGGAAAGCGCTATCACCCTGTCCTTTCGCACTCGTGTCTTCTTTTCCGTTGGGCCCATTTGGGGCTCTCAGGCCTGTTCCTCTCCTCTCCCTGCCATCACTCCTTCTCCTCCAAGTTTTGAGGGTAGAGGGAGGAGCGGGAAGCTCTGGAGATACCTCCACGGGTGCGTTTGGCGATGGATTGCCATAGCTGGACGAACGGAGGGAGCTCGGGTCGCTTGGTGGGGCTTGGTTGGATGATCCGCTCAACGTTAGTGGTGCCTCAAGCCCCAAGCCAGAGGAGAGTCTTACCCTCCTTTGAAAATGAGGGGAACCTAAAGATAGCAAGCTTACCGCTTTTTCTGGGGGCTGGGAAGGGAATCCAGGTCAGAGCTAAGACTTGTACGCAGAATTTCTCCTGCTTTTTTAGGGCGACAGGCCCTGCCACCTCGTCTTCCATCTGTGCAAGAGTCGCCCTCGCTGTGCTCCTTGGTCACAGGCGGAGTTATCGCCCCTCTGTTGTTCCAACCACCTTATTTCTGTAGACCCGGAGCACCTCTTTTCCACCCAAACCCGGTGTATTCTGCCTTTCTTCTTGTCCTAGTCCAAATAATTCGCCTCTGAATTCGAGTTGCACATGGAGCAGTTTATGGAAGAGCTACTGGCACCAAAAAGCGTCTGTTTCGCAGCGTTTTGAGGTTCCTACGTGTGTTATTTCTTCTGGCCTTCTTGGTTTTGGTTGCACCTGATGGTCCCCCGCGTGGGTTGGGCAGGCTGGGAGGTAGGGCTGCTGGCTGGCAGCCTCAGCTGGCCCCACAGGGAGAAGTTCAGGTGGCAAAGCCGTGAGCAGCTCCTCTTGGAAAATCAAGGTAGTCATAGAATCGCGGAGCAGTTGGAGTTGGAAGGGATCTTAAAGGTCATCCAACCCATGGGCAGGGACACCTGCTAGACCAGGTCATGACCGTGGATTTCATGGTCCCCGAAAGTCTGTACTTGATGGAGATTGGAATAACCAATGTATATTTATGGAACCTAGGAAATACAGCACGTTATATTTTTAACATTATCGAAGTATTTTTGTAGGTTTTGTATTTTTGAAGGTTTTCTTCCCAATTAAGAGAGAATTCAAAACCTTCTGGAGGAGCAACAGGCTACCTGAGGGTTACAGCTAGCCGTGCTCTCCAGAGGTGGGCTAAGGCTTGTGGATTGCAAAGACCAGTGGTGTAGCTTTAGCTCCAGCATCGGCGCTATGGATTATACACTTAAGGTATCGAGCGGCCGTATCGAATGTTTTGCCCAAGTGAGGTTGGGGGGTGGACATCAGCGGAGCCACCAACCAGCAGGATAAACCACACAAAAAGTGACCCCTCGCTAACGCGGTGGATTAAGTTGGGGGGAGATGGATGATGGACAGCTTTGTGGAGCAGCCCCCCCCCTTTCTCTTTGAGTTCTTGCACCTTGTGAGCAGGAGGAGTATTTCCCAGCGCGGTGGGTCACTACCCTCCAGAGGACCAGGGGAAGGTTTTTGAGAAGGGTGGAGTTAAAAAAAAAATCTGAAGAACGTTTCAAACAGAACGCATTACTTTTTTATTATTATTATTTTTTTTTTCCCTAATGAATAAGTATTTAATTTAAGAAAAGAAAATAAGATAAAACTTCAGAAGGAAAACAATAAGCCCAAATTACGTTGACAAATTGCTGGCAGCAGCTGGGTTCCTCCAGGGCGAGGGGGGATGAATGATGATACCTGCAGCCGATTCCCCCGTAGCCCGGAGGAGCGGAGGTTTGTCCAACAGCTAAAGGAATTAGCCGTTCCCCGTCTCCAGTTGTTACACAAACACAAATGAGCCCACAAGAGGGCTGTGCTCGCAAAACTTTTGAGAAGATATATAGCAAAAGATGCTGAGTACAGTTTTTATCACCTGTAATAGAAAGCGATTTCTTTTATTTATGTACTTATGGTCAAGCCTTTCGTTCCTTGGCCAGGACCTCTTTTTTTTTTTTTCTTCCCCCCCGCCTTTCGCGTGCTCGGTGTTCAAAAAAATAATAATCCATTTTATCCTTTATTATAAGGAGAAGGCAATGGTTTCCCCCACTGTGTGTTAGTGTTAACTTGACTCAAAGCCCAGCTGTTGTTGGATGGCGGTAATAAGTGGCCGTAATGTTATTTATATTGACTCTCCAATTTAGCCATTAACCAAATAACTTTGTCTGTAGCTTTTTTTGTTTATTAAGGCTTGATGTTCACCGTGACACAAGTCAATAACTGCTTCGGAGGCCTCAGCGAATGTGGTCCTCCTTTGACGGGGCCGTGGCGCTGGTACCTGCTGGGGCTCGTGCTTTCCAGCCCAGCACATCCCCTAGGTGGACGAAGCAACCAGTATAAAGCTCACGGGAGACAACTGGTGCTTCTGGGATTATTTAAGTACCCAAACACTGTTGGTCCTTCTTTGCTTTTTCTCCTCCTTTTTTTTCCCCTTGCTTGTATCGGAGTCCTCAACAAGCTTCCGAAGGGAAATAAAAGTCAGGAAATGTATTTCAAACGCCGTGGAGTAAGATAAAACATCCCTTGTAGAAGGTCTTCTGCCCTTAAAGTTCAGGACACCTGAAGCTTCTTTTATTTTAAATCACTCATGCGACCACGACTCCAGTCGCTCGGTGGCCTGACCATGGTGTTGGCACTAGAAACTATGGACCAACGGGAAAGGCAGTGGTGCAAAACCAGTTCAGACCATGGCAACTTGCCTGGCAATCCCAGTGTGATCCATTTTGCTGGTGTGACCACCTTGATTTCGCTGGTGTGCTCTCGGTTTGGCTCGCCTGTTCTTGATTCTGCAAAGATTTGGGCTTGGAAGTTTCAGTTGAACGTCGGGGCAGGGGTGAGCTTGGAAGAGAGAGATAAAAGGTACTAAAAAAGGGATTATCAGCGAGTCCCAGTCCATGCCACGGTGTCCATCCTCAGCCAAATGGTGACTAATGTATAAGCCCGAGCCATAATGGGCCATTATCCTTATTTATACACTATTGTCACGACCACGTGGCTGAGACCCTCCTCTGGAATGAGCCAGCCCATATAATGGAGTGATTAATTTATATTACTTTGCACTTCTCTAAAGTCTCCCTTTGGAGGAACTCAACGTGTTTTACAGTGGCTAATTAATTTAATCCCCCCCAACAATATCCGCACTGTAGATAAATGCTGCCCTCTTTTTTATATATGTATTTTTCCCACCGTCCCCTCATTTCTTTCGTTGTTTTGGGTTTTTTGGGGTTTTTTTTGGTTGTCGTTCCCCCCGGTGGAAACTGAGGCACAGAGATGCCGTGGCTCATCCCAAGTTCCTGGGAACACAGGATTCCCACGTAGGTGGTGACGTGGGATTCATTCCCGTTTACGGCAGCCTCGGTAGAGTGACTTTAAAAAAAAAAAGAAATAAAATAAAATTTTAAAAAATAAAAATCACTATCATCACTAAGGAGCCCCGTCAAGTGATAAACTGCAACTTCTCAGAAAAGGGAAACAAATTAGGGAGGCATTTCTATTTCTGTGTGGGACTAGATCGTCGTGACTGCTGTCAGAGTTTTTTCTCTGTAGCTAGTGTTGGAAATATTTCTGCAGAAGGAGGAGGTGGTTCATAGTGTGAAAAAAAAAAAAAAAAAAAATATTTGCCATGTCACTGTCAGAAACAATCTAATGTAAAAGTGCTCAGAGGATGGTGACTTTGCAAGTCGGTCTAGAGACTTTGTTGGCTTTAAAAGTTGCCTGGAAGATTAAAAAAAAAAAAAGAAGAAAAAGATATGAGATTAATGTTTTACTTGGCTCCCTGCTTGCATGGATGGGGGAACTTTGCTGAAATAGTCAGGAGGAAAAAAAAAATAATAAATAAATTACACTTGGTTTTGTGCTTTGGATCTCTCTCCCCTCGGTGCAGAGAGATGTTTTTGGAACCGGGGCCGGGTAGTGTCTATTTAAAAAATAAGGCGGCTTTCAACGCGGTTATCTCTGAAGAATTTGCATAGGAACTTTGATAGCTAATCTTTCATCATGTTTAATAAACTGACTAAAGATGTAATTCCTAGTCTCTTAAGACTTGAGATGCTTAGTTAAATACAAATACTTTTGAAATGCTAATAGACGGAGGCAGCCAGGAGAAAAAAAAAAAAAAAAAAGGAAAAAAAAAACACACCTACAACCAAAATTAAACAAACAAAAAAATGTTTTTCAAGTCATCTCTGCAACAGCAGTGGCAACGTCTCTCAGAAGGGCAGACCAGAT
>JAOQGH010000023.1:17093897-17111482 GCA_025769975.1 Gallinago jamesoni
ACAAACCATGTGGGAACTTCCAATGGCAAATATCTCATGTGGACTTGGTAGGTCATGAATCCTGATTTGCCTGAGCTGCGGCTAAACTAATTCTGTCTCATACATCACAGTGACCCATGACGTGGGATTCATCCCTGAAAAAGAGGATTTTGGGGCAAACAGTGCCTGAACTATAGTTGCCGCAGGGCATGCTGCAGCTTGGGCCAGCACTGGTTGGTCTTGCATTGGGCCATTCCAAGCATTTGGGTTTGTCTTGTCCAACAATCAATTTTTTAGATTTTTTTTTTTCAGTAAAATTGCCTAATTTTGAATGGTTTGGGCAGTGTCAAGGTTCTGGCGTGTATTGTCTGTCGTCAAACACGAAACCTGCAGCATCATTGCCACAGGAGCAGGCGTGCAGGCAGTTTAGCTGTGTTTAGGGAAGGAAGCCTCCTTAAAAGCACCACTGTGATAAACTGTTTCTACGTAAAATGGGTCCTTCAGTTAATACGTAATATGCCTCTGATCTTTGCTTTGAGCCTCTTGTAGCTGCTTGTGTTCAGTCCAAGAGTCAAGTGTCTCAGAAGCTGGATAAACACGAAGATAGAGCCAGTTGTTAAGGAGCTGGAGAGATTTACAGAAGTTGACCTCGTGGCCATTTTTGGGGTATTCATTGGGGATGTTTCCCCCATGGCAGAGCTCCTCCTGCTGCTCTTTGTTCTCCTGCTTTGTAAGGGAGGAAGACCAGCCAAGTCGGATGGTGGACTTGCCCATCTCTAAGCCCTACGCGATTGACTTCTCCTGGAGAAGGCAACTGGTGGGACCCACAGCTGGGGGGGGGGGGTGTGTGTGTCAGCTCTCCAGCTGGGGTTGGAGAGAACAGATCTCAAATCAAGACCTATATTTGAACAAAATGAGAGAATGACTGAAAAACAGCTTTTCCCAAGAAGTGGTAGGGTCATCGCGCTGGCTTTTAGGTTAGGAAAAAAACCCACAAGCGTTTAAGCTTTTTACCATTCTCGGTTAAAGCAGGATGTTTTTCTGTTTAACCAGATACTTTTCTGTAGGGTATTTGCTTCCAACTGCTCAAAGTAAACTTCTGTTGCTGGCAGCAGAAAGATGTTTGCTTCCCATACAATGAATTGCTTTCTTTTTAATATTTCATTCGGCGCATAGATGTACAGCTCCAGAAATATTGCACAACTTACCCATAATTAAGGGAGTTTTCTGAACCCGGTTAAGAAGTGCTGCATTGTGCAGGAGAAGAGGTTTCCTTCGTTTCAGCTGTTTAAAAAAAAAACAAACAAAAAAAACAACAACTGCCAAACAAATGAAAATGAGTAAAATCTGTGGGGTTTTCCCCCCTATTCATCAGCGTTGTTTTTACTCCTTGCATACACAGCTAATTTGCTCGTTGCTTGCCTGAAGGGAATTCAAGTAAAAAATGAGGATTGAGTTACTAGAAAAAGGTGCTCCTGTCTCTTAAGAACAAAGTGCAATGATTCAAGAAAAAAAAAAAAAAACCCACCCAAAAAACAAACAACTTTGAAAATTTGTCCAATGCCAGAGGGTAATTTATACTTGTCCAGGTTGCTCCATCTATGAATATTTGTGTAGGATGCTTTTTGCAACTGTTTCCTTTAGTATCTTGTATTTACAAAGTGTGGATACTGTTATGGATATTTATGGATACTGTTTGTGACTGACAACCTCCTATGGCTCATGTCATGGTCTGAATCCTCGCATGAAACGTGTCTTCCACCTCCTTAAGAGGTGCGTGCAAACCCAAAAACATGGTATTTGCTCCTTGCTAATGCTCGTTTTCAACCTTCTTGTTCCTCGTTAACTTTTTATTGAGTATATTTGAGAAGGCTTTTTCCTTAAGGAATAAGGAAAAAAAAAAAAAGGCTCTTTCGTCAACATCACTTTTCAAATTCACCATCAGACCTCTATAATCATTGTAAAGAATTTTTTGGGGACGTTCTGTAGGCCATTCAATGTGCTGAGATGATTGCCATTGACCTCAGGAACTCTTGGGTGCTTCTATCACATCTGGATCTTCCAGATGCTTCCATGTAATTGTGGATCCAAACTAATAGAAAATGTTGTGGTTTTTTTTTGTTCCCAGTAAAGAAATTGCACAGTTACTTGGAGCTTTCTGAAGTATCTTTTTGCTCATGTGTCTGTCTTGGGCACTGAGAGCAGTAACCATGGATTAACGTTACGTACGCGGTATATACGTGCACGTGTCTGTGTGTAAATTTTAAAATAATGTATTTTGGGGAAATCTTCTAAACTCATAGGCCTTTTCGTGTCAAAACTTGTACTTTCCCTCAATGAAGAGGTGCAACTTGGATTACCCTCTGAGCATGCATCTCCAGACGGTGCCAGTGCCTTCCAGGTCTCTTCTGGAGTGCTCTCTGAACACTCAACCCCCCTGTGGTGCTCTGCTTCTCTCCTTCCCCACCTTGCTGTCAGGAGGAATGATCATTTCTGAGTGGTGGACACGTCCTCGTGTGTCCTTTCGGTGTTTAAGAGGTGTTTGGACAAGGCCCTTAGTAACATGCTTTAACTTGGTCAGCGCTGAATTGGTCAGGCAGTTGGACTGGAGGATTGTCCCTTCCACCCAAAATAGCCTTTCTTGGTTGTGACCATGAATATTGGCCACCCTGACTCACGCCGGAGTCATTTGGGTGTGATTTTCGCTCGCCACATTCCTTTGCTGGGTTGGAGCTGGTTGTGTCAGAAACAAATAAAAAAAAAAACTCCCCAAAACCTTCATATTCTTCTTTGATTGCCCAAGTCCACTCAATGCTGGTGGTCTGAGATGACGAGCCTGGTTTTAAGTCCTGCCTACAGTAGGTCGTGGCAAATTCCCTCTCTCTTGTCTTACAGAGAAACTTTTTGCATCCTCGGACCTGCTTTTTGAGAGGTCGTGAGGTTTGTACCTTATAAGAAATTCACATTTCATGTGCTCTGCAAAAAGTCAGCGGTGGTAGATGTGTAGCCAGCAAGTTGGAGAAGTGTTTCAGTAAGGGATAACATGGGTGAAGGCGTGGGAATTATAATAGTGACTCCAAATTAGCACTATTGTGCTGAAGACAGTTTAAGAAAAGTCATTTTGCCACTTAAAATCAAGACATTATGTCACTTCAAGTTATCAATGAATCCTGCTTTCCAGTTATCTGGAAAGGTTGCTGATGAGATTTGGGTTCTCGGAGGGGTTAAAGGAGAAAGGAACCACCAGAGCTGTGGATGGACAGTGAACGGTTAAATATTTGGCTTAGATAATGTAGGATTTCTCATGCTGGCAGGAGGAGGAATTTGAGGAACTCATATCTAAATGCTTTTTAAAAAAATAATAAATTGTGATAGAATGTAAAAAATAAATAAATCACACTACCAAAAAGCCCACAAACTTTGGGGCACTAAAAGGTGTTTCGGTTCTTAGCACTGTCTAATTCAGTTCGTTACAAGTCTGGTACGGAAGTCAACAGTTTTTCCCCAAATACAATGGATGTTTAAACTACATGAGCTTATTAAATGCAAAAGTAAGTGCAAACTGTGAAGTTCTTCCAGGAGGCAGAAGCTGCTTTTAACAGGAGAGTTTTGGGAATGTGAGAAATAAGTTCAATTCATAAGCATCGAGTCTTTTGGAGGACACTGATTTAACAGAGCTGTCCAGTCCAGGGTGCATCTAAAAGTTGCTCTGGGTCTTTTCCAATTGCTTCTGGGTCACATTTATTGTACTTTTTCTTCCATGAACTCCTGAAAGTGGTGGATTTAGATGCTTCTCTGGAAGTGGACAGTAAAAGCTGTGGGAGGCGGTGGTTTGATGGACCTCAGCAAAGCTGGTGCCCTCTCCTCAACCCCCTCCCAGCACGTTGAACAGTGGACCCCCAAAACCTCTCTCAGCTCTCGTGACAGCAGTGTGGGAAGCAGGCTTTTTTTAGGAATAGTATGTTTTTGCTTCGATATAAAAATACTTGTGCTCCAGATACAGCTTTGATCCTAAGTGTAGGGGCTACGCGCAGCGAGAAGACGTTGCGACGGGTGAAGATCTTGTAGTAAAACCGTGTTTGGCGCTTTGCTATTGAGATTTCTGGTGACTTAAAGAAGTCACTTGAGGGGGGACATTAATCTGAGGAGCCAGGCACAGAATTCCTAGTGGAGCAAGTGGCCGGGTTTTTTTAGGACTCTTGAATTTAGGACTCTTTCTACAATGGCCTCACCTTGGGATTGGGGATAGTTATGGGGTTGGGACTATTTATCTGGGCAGCTTCTTATGGTAGAAGTCTGAGGGTGGTTTCAGGAGCTGGGGGTGGCTGGAAGTTGCCCACCCATGGCTTCCCAACATTGTGAGGGCAACGAGGGCTTGGTTCAGTTTGGTGTGGAAGGGGAAGGAGGAGGCTTTGAAGCCACCACCGCCATGGCCAAGCGGCTCTCCAGAAGGCACCCATTTGGCCAACAAAGGTTTATGGTGGCTCACCCGGGACGAAGAGAGCGTTACCCACCGGAGGAGCTGCTGTGAACCCCTTTTGGTGCTTCTGCCTCCTGTTTTTTTGGGAAGGGAAAGTCCTAGGAGGCCACGGTGGAGGAGGGGGAAGGCAGGGAGAGCCCCGACCCATTCCGTGGGGCTGAATGCGATAAATGCCCGCTTTTATTCCTTCCTTGAAAGGAACAAGATAGCGTGGGCTAAATGCCCGGGTGTGCTTAAATAGGCAACTCGGGGACGCCGGGAGTGGAGGGCGTTTGAAATCGGAGCTGCCCCAGGTCACCCACCTCCCTCCGTGGGGACCGACCCAGGTCTGGCAAGAAATCGTCCATCCCCGGACCAATTGTACTACAAATTCCTTTCTTTGTGGGTTGCGGCCTCTTTGGCTAGACCGTGGCCTATATATTAAAAAAAAAAAAAAAAAAAAAGGCATAAAAGCAATTCTTAAATATTATTGGAAAGGGCAAAAGGGCCACGCGGAAAGGTTTGACAGGTTGATGTTGACGCCTGGTTTTGCTCGCCGGGGAAGCGGGTGTGCGGGGCTTGGGCTCTCTTTTTTTTTTTTTTTAATTTTTAAATTTTTAAAATTTTTTTAATTTCTTAAATAGCTTTTTTTAAAAAAAAAAATTTTTTTTTTTGAAATTTTTTAAATAGCATCTTGGTTGCCGCGCAGGAGTCGCTGCCGCTCCCAGCAATTTGCCGGGCGAGGAGTCCGCTTCGGCGGCCTTAAATCCTTTTAGACTAATTTGCCAGCGAGCAGAAAAACAGCTCACACCTTTGGCTCCCACCCCTCGGAACCGGGGAGGGGGGGGGGGGATGGGGTATTGCCAATTAAAGCGCCATTTCCCAGCCTCCTACCTGGACGGATTACTCCCCGTTCCCCGGATCGCGTCGCGACGGAGTTTCCCCCCCCCCCCCTCTCCGTGGACAAAGGGATGCGGGGGTGGATGGACCAAAATCCTTGGGTGATGGAGGGAGCGGGATGCAGGCGGTGATGGAGAAGGGTGCGTAGGGGTGGCCATAAAGGCCGGCATAGCCACGGGGCCATTGGGAAGAGCCTCTGGCCCCTCGGTCCCCGGCCTCCCAGTTAATTGCCACGCGGGCTGGGTGACACACGGGCAGCTAATATGACATTTTCTCTTTCTGTCACTAGCAAAGGGCCAGGCGTTGCTCGCGCTAGTTGCTAAGAAGCTGTCAGGAGCCATTAGCAGCTGGCTAAAGTTGCCCGATGGCATTTCCTCGTGGCATGGGCAAAACAAGCATAAATCACCCGGCGGAGCCTCCCCGCTTATTACTAATGAGGCTGTAAGCTTGTTTTTCGGACTGGCATCATTTCTGTGATTATTTCCACCTTTTCAGTTCGGCGGTGGGGGTTGGGGGGAGAAGTCAACCTTCAGGGAGGGAACCGCCGGCCGAGGTCGGGCGAAACGCGGTTCGTAGCTGCTACCGTGTGGCTGGTCGGTGGTGCTTCAAGTTGGTTTAGTGCTTTTTAAAAAAAAAAAAAAAAAAAAAAAAAGAGGGGGAAGAAGGAAGGGGGAGGAAAAAAAAAAAAGGAAAAAAAAAAAATTTAAAAAAAAAAGGAGCCGGGGAGAAAAGGGGGGGTGTGAATCTCCGGAGACTCCACAGAGGTGAGCGGGTCGGGTTGCAAAGTAGATGGAAATACTAAAATCCACAATTGAGCGTTTCGACTTCTCCCTGCGGTTTCGGTCTTTACGGGATCAATTTTCCAGTTTTTTTAAAAAAAAATAAAAATAAAAAAAAATATATAATATGCGTGGAAGAGGTTAAACAATCTCTAAAAACCCAGCGAGGCGTTTGCTCTCCGGATAGACGGGCGCTTTTCTTATCCTCCCCCCTGCCTTTCACTTTCTCTAAGTTGTGTCGGATGGGGCCAGGGTTTATTGTTTTAGGCTTTTCTGAACATGCACCAGTATTTACACTGGATTGAAAGCATTTGCTTCCAATGAAAATCTTGTCTTAGATTACAGCCCAGCAGTGTAATTTCCCTCCCAGATGGGAGTAAAGTAGCAGTATTTGCCTAAAAACAGTAGGAAGAACAAACTGTGCATTAAGCCGAGGCTGTTTTTGGCTTGAGCTAATGATGTAACAGAAACCTTTTATTTGGGATAGGTCACCGCCGGGGATTGAAGGAGGTGATCTGGCTCGCGCTTGAAAGGTTTTCTCCATTGTATCTACATAAGTCTTCACTTAAAAAAAAAAAATCCTGTTCCTAATGCTTCTGCTTTCATAGAGCAGAAATAAACAGGAAAGGTTCTGGGGAGTGTTATAGGTGGAATGCAGAAAGCTTTTCCTCCCCTAATGGAGGATATAATTCAGGTGCCCCCGAGGCATGCTTTCAGGAATTCTCTTGCCCGAGGTAATGGGGAGCTACGGCTGCTTGAAGGCCTTGATTATCTATTGATGCACAAAGCTGGGGGGAAAAAAAAAAAGTCATCTCCCTTGGATTATAGTAGATATTTCCATAAATTATCAATGAGTCCTCCTCCCGTCGGGCAGGAGGCGATGCCCGCTAAATTAATCCGAAGGGGGGGGTTGTGTTGAAATGAGGAGAGAGTGTATTTTAAAGCAAAAAAAGGGGGAGGAGGAGGAGGAGGAGGACGGAGAGGGCGGGTGGACGAAGGCAGGGAGGTGGTGAAAGGCGGTGTCATTAGGTTAGAAGCTTTTCATTTTTAATCGACGATCGCGTAATACTTTTCCTTGTTTGCCTCTCGCAGGCAGAAAAGTGGATTAGCCCGTGGAATTTTAAATGCTGTTGAGTTGTTTCCTTTGCTCATGTTTCTTTTATGAATTATTATTTTAGATGGTGAATTGCTTCTCTGTATAAAAGCCCTTTTTTACATACTGGGCTTTCAAAGAATTTGTCGGATATCTGATTTCTTCATAAAAATCTTGTTTGTTTCCATAACCACCCAAGGTTCCCGTTTCATTAAAGACACAGGCCAAGTCATAAGGACAATTATAAATTTGCCACGGTCAGTAGGCTACTAAAAATATAGCACTAATAATAACTTTTTTTTTTTTTTGGTGCTGAAAGCTGCTTAACAAATCATAATTTTGACAGTCTGCATCCTTCTTTTTTTTTTTTTTTTTTGGTAATCGAAAGAATATTTTTTATTTTTATCCTAACAGAGGTAGTTTTGATTCAGCCCGATTCAGATGACTTCCATGATCATTCTGGGGTGGGGGGGGGTGTAAAAAAAAAACAAACCCCACTTGCCTAATAACGTCATGACTCCGCGTTGCTACAAATGCCATGTCCTTGGAAGTTGGGATCTACATGGAGAATGCAAAGGCTGATTTTGGTCCGTGGACTTGTTTATAAACCACTTCCGGGGCTGGAAACCAAAAATTAAGGAAATTCATTCGGCGTCGGGTGTTGTTGGAAGGGGAGCAGCCACCCATTCTGGCGGTGACACGCCAGCGCGATGCCCGGGTGTTAATTCCTAGGGTTTACGTCAAATTGGTACCTACTTATCCCAGTATGAATTTCTTCCAGCTGGGGCTGGGAAGAGGGGAGGCCAGTTAGCTACCCACCCCCCATCCAAAAATCAGGGCGAGTCAGACACCCATAAAAGACTTAATATAAGTGATGCCCCCCCCCGCCACAATCCTCAGGGTGTTTGGGAATCCGGGGAGAGGATATGATGCTGCAAGAGAGCTGCATTCACCCCGCTTTTTTTTTTTTTTTGCATCCCTGGGTGGGATGGGGCGCCCAGCTTCATCACAGGGATGGGACACCATCAATAATTGCCACCAAAATAGCCAGTTGGGATGAATTTATTTTTTTTAGCAAGTGACCTAGTGTGAAGAAAAGGCACCGTTTCCACCTTTGCAAGCTGGATGCTTGCCAAAAAAAAAAGAAAAATATATATTTTTTAAATTATTTTATTTTATTTTATTTTATTTTTTTAAGCACTTCTTGTTTTGGGTTACAGCGTTGAGTCCGGTGGTGGCAGAAAAGGTCACGAACGGGGCCAACGCAGTCCTGAGACCCTTCCTCTCTCTCATGTCTCTCCCCCTCCCCGTCCCCTCGACCCCTGATGAATTACGGTGTTAAAGAATTGATACCTCATTTAAATATTCATGCAGTTTCTACCCAAAGCCAGGCTTCGGCTGAAGTATCTGAAGGTAGCATAAGTCAAAATTTGATTCACTATATTTACAGGTGACGGCTTGGACAACAGTGTAGCTTCCCCCAGCACAGGTGATGATGATGATCCAGATAAGGACAAAAAGCGACATAAAAAGCGTGGCATCTTTCCCAAAGTAGCCACAAATATCATGAGGGCATGGCTGTTCCAGCATCTAACAGTAAGTGAACTCTAGATCACGTATGCGAAATAAAACATGGAAAAATGTCATAGTTGTAGTAGTCGTAGAAAGCAAAATAATAATAATAATAATAAAAAGACAAAAAAACACACACAAAAAAGTATGATGTTACTGACAGGCAGCTCAGGGAACTTTTCTGAGCAGAGTTGTTGTTGTTGCCTCATTTTCTGGATGCCAGGGGAAGAGCACGGAGTGTATGTTTTTATGGTTTTGGGGAGGGTTTTTATTTTTTGTGTGTTGGTTTTAGAGATTTTTTTTTATTTATTTTTTATTTATATATTTTCGGTTCGAGTCTCAGTTGTTAACGGGATGTCACCGCCAAAGTGTGACTGAGCTTATCCTAATAACCCTGGAGACCTGTCCTGCCCCGCTGCGGCTCAGCTCCCCTTGGCTGAGGTTGGGAATGGCTGCTCCCAAGCCCCTGGGGTTCTCGTGCTCTGGAGAACCACGCAAAAATAACTGGGGAGATTAAAAAAAAAAAGCCAAAAATAATTAAAAAAAACGCAAGCAAAGACCCCATTCAGATGTTTTGATGTTTTGTTAGAGATTATCCGAAGTTTCGTGATGAAAGGTCTGGATGTATCTGGTTTAATAGAAAGTGTGATTATGATTTTTCTTTTTCTTTGGGGCAGTCTCATTCCCAGAGTGAAGTTACCCCTGTTTTTAATGTTATAAAGGGGGTGGGGGGATGCGCAGCTATTTCTGTTGCCACAGCTACCCGTATTTTTCTTTTTGGGATGAGAAAGCAAAGCTCTGGACAGGTGTGTGGGGTCAAAGCTGGATGCCGGAGCTTCTTTCAAGGCTTTACGTTGGGTACCACACCTTCTGATTGATATGTCATGAAGATATTGAGGGGCTGGAGCAGGTCCAGTGAAGGGCGACGAAGCTGGTGAGGGGTCTGGAGAGTAAGTCTTGTGAGGAGAGGCTGAGGGAGCTGGGGGTGTTCAGTCTGGAGAAGAGGAGGCTGAGGGGAGACCTTCTCGCTCTCTCCAACTCCCTGAAAGGAGGTGTGTGGAGAGGTGGGGGTCGATCTCATCTCCCAAGTCACAGGCGATGGGACTAAAGGAAACGGCCTCAAGTTGTGCCAGGGGAGGTTCATCTTGGATATTAGGAAACATTTCTTCACCCAAAGGGTTATCAAGCCTTGGAATGGGCTGCCCAGGGAGGTGGTTGAGGCCCCATCCCTGGAGGTGTTCAAAAGACGGGTTGACATGGTCCTCAGGAATATGGTTTAGTGATTTTAATTTCTTTTTTTTTTTTTTGGTCAGAGTTAGGTTGATGGTTGGACTAGATGATCTTTAAGGTCCCTTCCAACCTAGACCATTCTATGCTTCTGATGGTAGCTTTTGGAAAAAAGCATTTCTAATGCCATTCTCCTTTTCCATCGGGTTGTGGAAGCTTGGGGCCATCGGGTTGTGGATGGTTGTGGCCCTCAAGCCCCAGCTTTTTCTGGCTGAGCTTTTCTGGGCCAGGAGGATGAGGGCCAGGCCAGGGGAGCCGGGGGGAGGTTCTGCAGGAGGTTGGTGAAGAAGGGCTCTCTCCTTTTAATCCCAGCAGTTGCCTGTCGTTAGGGTCAGGATGAAACCAGAAGCCAGCCAGCTTGCCCGGCCCCAGTGGGAGCCCTGCCAAGAGTATATACTCATAACCCAGAGGAAGAGCTCAGCCACATCACCCCTCCGTGTCCCGTCCCGTCCCCCCCCCAAACCCCCAGCTGAGCCAAGAAACCAGATATCTGCCGCGACTCTTGTCAGCACGGGGATCAGCAGGGAATCCTGCCCTGCTCGGGTCTGCGTGGCTATGAATGAACCTTCCTGCTGGAGCACTCCTCCTCCTCCTCCTCTTCCTCCTCCTCCTTGGCCGGAGGGGATATCTCCAAGTTAGGAGGTCAGCCGTGCCCCAGCTTTGCCAGTTCCTTCACCCCATCCTCAGGTGCGTTCAGTGCTTCCCTGAGGTCTCTTTTGGTGGCTCCCCAGTTCTAAGGTCCTCACCCAAGATGAGCCAACTCTGCAGGGGTAGACGTGAGGTTAAGGACATCTGCCTCCCAGAGGTTCCGGGGACACCGTGCCGGCAGTCATGCTCGCACCATTCTGATGATTTGGGTTTGAGGAGGTGTCCTCGAAGCTCCACAGGCAGGAGAAGGCACACCCAGGGACACTGAACCAACTGCATGTCAGTCCCCATAGTTCCCAGCTGAGGAACCTTTATTAGTAGTAGTAAGTCGTATTTTTTTCCTGGAAGCGGCCTGTAGCTGCATTTGTGCTAGTAAATTAAACATCGCCCAGGCCTGGCACGGGAACGTGGTGGTCTACCCTGTTGAACTTCTTGAGCAGTCTCCAGATGCTGGTAGCTTGGGCCAGCTACCACCACCTTCCATGCCCATTCCTGGGACCACGACAGAAGATAGCAGGGGAGACTCCCAAAAGATGGCAGGGGTGACTCCTCATGGCAGGAGCCACCCATGTTGAGTGTTTGGCTACCTGGGCTTGACCAGCAGTTGGCTTCATGCACAGTCTCAGGACCAGAAAATGGACCCTGTCACCACTTTGACTACATTAGGTGTAGGGTGCAACTGGCTTTTCACTCTTCTTCTGTAATGGTGTGCAAAAGAGAAGGTGAGAGTGCCTGTGGAGCTTGCTGCGGTGCTGGTAGCTGCCCCTGGAAGACAACGTCTGGAAATCTGCTTGTAAGGTGGAGTCTTCTTCTGGAAGGCTCAAATACAGAAAGAACCCCACCAGGACCTACGCGATGAAGCTGCTTTCAAAATCCACCCATCCCTTGTGCAGATCCAGCCCGGCCAGGTGAAGCGTGCTGGTTTATGGCAGGGCAGCTTTCTCTTCTTCTGGCAGCATCTTGGTGGCTCCAGGCTTGTCTGATCCATTCAGTAAAGCAGAATTGGTTTACCCAGTCCAACCTTCTCCAGCTAGGACCTTGAGACAGAGCTTTCCCAACAAAACCCTAGGTGGGGGTCATGGGCAGTTTCCCTAAAGTAAAACATGGCTGGACAACGTTCTAGGCTCTTCCAAGGCTGTGTCTTAGCTGGGATTGCTCTTGCTGGAGTGAGACAGCACTGGAGAACCTCTGCATCCAGAAGAGCAGCAAGTCTTGTGCATGGAGGAAGATGTCCTCCAGGCAAGCGCATTGATCATATGGGGAACAGTCAACGCTACAGTTATCTCTAGAGCATTATGACACGATGACAAGCTGCTTGAGGTGCTGTCCCCTCTGCAAGAAACCCCAGGCCCAAACCATGGCTACCGTCATAGCTGAGAGACCAAAGTCATTAAACCTCCAGTTAATTTTTGAGAGTGTCTGGCCCTCATGATTGCTCTTAGAACCCTATGCTCGGGGAGCATCCCCATCAGGTCTCCTCACTGAGGAGTGTTCCGCTGAAGAAACTAAAGAGCCCATTTTTTTCATTTTACTTTTTTAGTCATGATTAGTGGAATTGGTCTTCCCTAGGGTAAACGTGAGGTCCTCCCTGAGACGGGAGGTGAGGAGAGAGAAGGAGGTGGTCCTGTTCAGGCAGAGGACCCGGTGAGACATACCTCCCCTTTTGCCCCAAGCCCTCAACGTGCCTTTGCTTTCCCATCTGGAAAACAGCAGGGAAGGTAAAAAGCAGGAAAAAATGCAAAATCCAGCTTCCCCTCGACTGGTGGTGCTTCCAAATTGGGGTGTTAGTTGAGAGCCCTCCATTTCAAAGCCAAATTATGTTTTTTTTTCTCCTTACAATTGTAATATTAATACACATCAGTGGCAGGGAGTGAAGCAAAATAGACAGTAATTGCTGTGTCTGTCATACTAATGATTAATGGTTGGAAAGACTTAAAATTAAATGTTGGACTAATATAATATTTTAAAAGTGTATATAAGCTGGTTTAATTCCTTCTATGCAGTTCTTCCATCTCCAAGAGTATTAAGTCTTCCTCTGGTTACTGACTTAATTTCCTAAAGTTAGTCCCTTAGTTCTCGTTTCCCACTCAGGAGGAAATTCTTTTTTTTTTTTTTATCGAAGAAAAGAAAGAAAAAAAAATCAAATGCAAGGCCATAGGCTTTTTTTTTTTTTTTTCCCCTTAGAATAATAAAGACAAAAATCAGCTAAAAACAATAGGAAAAGCTGTGATCAGATTTACACTTGGGACTTTGCAGGAGTTATTTTTAACTATTTGCTATTCTGACTTAATTTTGACTAAATGTCCGGGTTGGAAGAGCTGCTCAGGTTGGCCGTTCGTTGGGCAAAATGTAGCTGTGGAGCTTGGAGAAATTTTTGGTGGTAGATTATGACAGCAGCCTGTGAATGTTGAGGTTTGTGAAATCTGGGGTTTTTTGTATATTTTCTGTATAAATTTGAGGTGGAACGAATGGCCTGTTACTATTTGGAAACAACAACAACTAATAATAAAAAATAAGGCTGCTAGTAGTTTGGTGAAGAAGTGAGGACGTCCCCAAGCTGTAAAAACTGAGCCAAAAATGATGGGAGGCTTGTGAGGTGGCATCAGAGGAACATCAAATGCCGCGGCAGGGTCTCCAGGAGGGACTGGGGTGAACCAGTTCTCTGGTGGAGCTGAGCTCCAGAAAGTTGCCCTAAGGATAATTTCAGGATGTGCTGCAGCACAATATTTTACAGGCCCTCTTATTTTATTTTATTTTATTTTATTTTATTTTATTTTATTTTATTTTATTTATTATTTCTTGGATCACTTAACATTCAGGGATCAGAGCTCACCACCATTTTTCAAGCAGATCTTCTTGCCCTACAGCCCCCAGCAGGGATGGAAAAATAAGGGAAAAGCTTGAAGGCAGGGAAGGGGAAAAAAAAAAATAACCTTGGCTACCACCAGATCTCTGTAAATTTAATTGTGGCAACAGGATTAGTTTCTTCTTCAACCCATACTACGTTTTTGTCCCAGCCATGGTACCTTTTGGTTCAAAACTAGATGAAGGGAGTTTGTGGGGGGTGGTGCGTCTTTGTTCGCTCGTTGTGAATTCTCAGCGTCCTTTAAATCCAGCTTAATTTAAAATGTTGAGATTCAAACCTCATTTTGGGGATTATACGATGTAATTGGTTTGTTATATGATGAGTATTTGATGATCTTCGCGTTCATCATCTAATCAGGCAAAAAAAAGCCATAAAGTTATAATCCCAAAAGATGTTTAATAACAATTTAAACTATTGAAGGCTTTATTTAAGCACATTAGGGGATTATAAACTACTTATTTTTTTTTTAATGGTGCCAAGAGGTAGATTCATGGACTTCAAACACCTTTTAAAAAACAAATTGCCACGATTTAAAAAAAATGAATGGGCCAAGGATTTTTTTTCATGTAAATCCCATAATTTAATCATTATTTTTAACCGCTTTTAAAACAATTTCCTTAAGAGGTTAAGTCTTACTGAAATGGGAGGCTGAGTGGAAAATAAAAGCCGTAGCTGAAAGACGTTGACTTTAGTAAAAGTGAAAGGCTTTTTTCTATTATGTATCTGGATTTTGAATCTTTATTCATTGCTTGATGAATTTGTTTGGTTATAGGCGTTTGAAGGGAGGGACAGATCTGAGAAAAAGAGTCCTCATTGCTTCCAGGATGTTATTCTGATAGAAAAATAGTATTACCCGACTTAATTCTATTAAGTTTTGGTTATGTGTGAATATCTTGCAGAGCAGCAACTTGTTAAGGTTAAAGCGAGTGGATTTCGGGTTGTCTTTCCGTCTGTCTGTCGTTCTGAGATGATTGTTGCCTTGGGATGAGGAGCGTGGGGGTTAATTTTGCTCCCTGCCCCTACTCCAAGAGGGATGCTTGTCTGGTTTTTGGAAAGGAGTATAGCGTGAGGGCAGATGAGTACAAACCTAGGCTGCCGAAATCATAAAAAAAAAGGGGGAAATAATTGAAACCGGTGAGGGTTTTCTTTGCTGTGCTCTTGAGAAAGGGTTCGGAGGCGTTAAAACAAACCAACCCCCCCCCTTGAAAGTACAACTTGCAGTGAGTCTTCATCCTGCACCAGCTGATACTTGCTCTGGAAAATGCCAGCAGGCTCCTGGAGCTCCTCTGCATACCAGGGGTCATATTCCCATATATTGGACTCGGAACGTCCACCCCTTCGTCCCAAATACGCCAGTATTTCCCCAGGGAGCTGGGGATGGGGGACAGTTCTTCAGCCCTCTTCTGCTGGTGGAGGCACTGTGGCCGTCGTCTTCGGCAGGAGGGAATGGGAAATGTTATTATGGGAGAAGATAATTATTCCGAGGCTCTGTCAGAATCGAATTGAGAGCTCCAGAAAGGAGGACAAACAGGATTTAGGTAACTCGGTTTGAATTAGCTTCTTAACCCTTCAGCCCTCCCGGAGTTTGGTGGAGGACCCTGGCTGTCAAAACCTTCAGCGTTTTCTTTAATCTTCCTCAAATTTGTTGCTTTGACCTGCTGTCCAGCCTCCAAGGGTTGGGCCGTTTTCTGGCATGGGTGAACTTTGCCTTTTTTAAAGAAAATCGTTGTTTTTTTGAGGGGATGCTGCTGTTGTTCCAGTTTCATGATTTCTTGGAAAGCACCCGTCTCATGCGCTGAGATCTCGTGCTGTCCTGTAGATTGTTCAAGTTGGTAGCACTCAACTATGCTACAAGCCTTTGGGTTTAGGCCAGAAAGGAAAAATCTAGGGTGCTTTAGTCAGCAGGGAGGAAAACCAGGTTTCTCAGTTGGGCTCTGCCCACGTTCAGAAGTGTGGTGTAGTTACAACATCTGGGTTTTTTCCATATCCATGATTCAGTCTGGTTTCTGATGAGGACAACCAACTGATGAGGACAACCAGTAGTCTTCAACTACCCGGTGTGAGACATCTCATCCCGGGCTCCTCGGGATCAGCAGTGGGGCAGGGAGATATTTTGGTTGGAATCGGAAGGTAGCCAAAAGCCTGAGCTAGATTTTAGAGAATTCCCAAATGGCTACCTTGCCTTTTTCCCAGTTTCCCCCAGTTTCCACCTTGGAGGCACTGTTGTAGCGACATGGAAGCCACCAGCACATTAAAGAATTTGGATTGTTTGTGGAAGCTGCTGAAACACATTAGTATTTACACACCAGAAGAGTTTTCACATCTGAGCAGGAGCGAGGGAATGCTGAAAAGCTGAAACATGATAAACATTAATTCAGATGTTAAATTACACTTGCTCTGGTTGCACTAAGACTCCTTTTTTGTTTGCATAAAAATGCTGGGAAATGAGTTTACCAATTTGCAGTAGCGAGGGTTTTTTGAGTCACTTTGCTTTCTTCTCCACCCTCTCCTTTCTTTTGGGGTTTGATATTTGATATTTGGCGCCCACAACTTCGTTTTTGAAATTGGCCCCTTCCCGGTCAAGGCGCAGAACCACCAACCCCAGTCCGACCACCAATCTGTAAACCTGGAAGTAATTGTGGGAATATTTTGGCAAATTAATTAGCGATAGGAAGCACACCAGAGGCAGCAAGAGGATCTTGGCGAGCGGTGGGTGAGCAGGAAATGAGAATAAATGGATGGGCTCGGTTGTTCATTACAGTTTGTTTAGCTTGTCCTCCAACACAGTTGCCACAAAAGAGTTTACGCCGATTCTCGGATATGCTTATGTATAGAAGTGCCAGCGTTAATTTTTTTTTAAATTATTATTATTTTTTTATTTTATTTTATTTATTGGCAATCTCCTGACTCCCGGGGGCGAGTTAGCGAGCGGCTTAATCAGATCAGGTGAAGTGCCAAAATACGAGGCACCGACCCAGTTGGGCGCGTATCTGATGAGATGTGTTAATCTGCGGTGTAAGATAAGCCGCCTCTCCAAGCGGGGTGGCGTTTTTGGAAGTGGTACATGGAGTTGTGCAAGAGGCATTCCCTTCCTCTGGCAGAGGGTACCCCACTGTCACTGTGCGTGAACTTAACCCTTGCCTGAACGAACCGCGGCAGCGGCACTGCGGCCACGGCAGCCTCTTCGGTGTTCCGGGGCAGGCACGAGAAACGAGTTGGGTTTTTTTTACCCATTTTAAAAGTTTTTGTTTCCCTTTTCTTGCATTTGCCTTCAGTTACACAGAATCTTCACGTTGGGTTTTTGTGTGGTTTTTTCCTCATTGCGTATACTCGAGAAGCCCAAATTCCTACTATTAACCGGTTATTTTTACTGTCTGCCCATCAAAATTAATTGCCCCAGTAAACTTTTCTTGTGGAAGGGATTTTTTAAATTTTTTTTTTTTCTTGATGGAAAATTAAATTTTTCTGCGGGCAATGCCGCCCTTTCCCCAAAACGCCCGGCAGAAAATCCCATTTTCAATAGATGAACAAAGGCATCGGTCAGACTCATCTTTGCCCTTCCAGCCCCTCGCCCTGTAAGGCTGCAGCAGTGCTAAATATACGTGTAGAGGGAAGGTAACTGGGCAGAAAAGAGTTTAAGTTAATATGTAGCTATCTAATTTACCTCGCCTTTTGCATCATTGCCTGACTTAGACCCGTAGTATTTCGCGGAGAGCTCGTTTCACTTCAGTGCTGGGCCATCATTTCACTCAGGCAAGGTCTAAGAGACTTACGGCTGCATCTTCTGCTTTATGAACCAGAAACTGCTGCCTGGAAAATACTTTTTTTTTTGGATTTTTAGGTATGGCATGAAGCCTACAGGAGACCCGGGGAGGGACCCTTTGTTAGGAAGCGTAGCGATGGGGCAAGGGGTAACGGTTTTAAATTGGAAGAGGGGAGATTTAGATGAGATATTAGGAAGAAATTCTTTACAGTGAGGGTGGTGAGGCACTGGAACAGGTT
>JAOQGH010000023.1:17114877-17126676 GCA_025769975.1 Gallinago jamesoni
GCCCAGGGAGGTGGTGGAGTCTCCTTCTCTGGAGACATTCAAACCCCACCTGGACAAGTTCCTGTGCAACCTGCTCTAGGTAGACCCGCTCTAGCAGGGGGTTGGACTAGATGATCTCCAGAGATCCCTTCCAACCCCATAGGATTCTATGATTCTATGAAAATAGAGAATTTATGGTTGATCCCACCCAGGCAAGGTGAGCTCTAGAGGAGATTGCGGTGCTTGCCACCTCGGATCTCTGTCATTTCTCGCTGTACTTCCCGCGAGGCAGCAGGGAAGGCAACCAAGTTAATGGTCTCCTCCTGGCATCCCTGACAGGAGGGGGCTGTGAAAACAGCTAGGACCACCCCCCACCCCCTTGTCCCCCCAGATTTTGGTGTTGGTGTGAAGCCAGGGCAGCGTGTTTGCTGTCGGTGGCAGCCCAGGGTACCTTGCCAATTATCCCGATTTCACCCCAAAACGTCTCTTTCTATGAGGGGACCTGCGGATGCATTTTATGTGTTACAATTTCTGTGTTTAATACGACAGGGAGCTCAAGACTTTCAGGATAACATTCCCATTCCTCGCCGAAGCCCTTGCGCGGAAAGTGTCATCATATTCGTTTCAAATATTAATTCTTGTGGTTTTTTACTGCCATTTGTGTAAAAATGGTCCCTTCCAACCCCATATGGAACAAGCTCGCCTTGCCTGGGTGGGATCAACCATAAATTCTCTATTTTCATACAATCACAGAATCCTATGGGGTTGGAAGGGACCTCTGGAGATCATCTAGTCCAACCCCCCACCAGAGTGGGTCTACCTAGAGCAGGTTGCACAGGAATGTGTCCAGGTGGGTTTTGAATGTCTCCAGAGAAGGAGACTCCACCACCTCCCTGTGCAGCCTCTTCCAGTGCTCTACCACTCTCACAGTAAAGAAGTTCCTCCTCATGTTGAGGTGGAATTTCTTATACTCAAGTTTGTGCCCATTTCCTCTTGTCCTGTCCCTGGGCACCACTGAGAAAAGATAATTTATTTTTTTTTTCCTCCATTGTCTCTGATGTTTGAAGTTTGGGTCCCGCTGCCTCCTTCCTTGTTGTACCTTCTCCTTATGTGAGAACTCGCTGAGGGGTGTAAATCAGAGCATCCCCGCGGGGGGGTACGAGGGCTGCACCCTGCTCCTGGGAACGCTGGCAAAGCCGCCATGTTGCAGAAGGGCAGATGATGATGATGATGATTGTTATTATGATGATGATGATGATGCCTGGAGCTGCCGACAGCCCTCGGTTGTCAGAGCAGCACTGAATCTCTCCCGACAGAAACTCGGGGAGGGTTTTTTGGGGGGAAAAACGTGGGGAAATCACTCCTGGCGCCCTCGCCAACTTCATGCACCGGTGAGAATTGCCTTTGCCTGTTTTACTTGTTTTCATGTGCCTCGTGGTTGGTTGCCTTGATTTATTTCTTGTGACACCCAAGCTGGGGTGTATTCTGGTTTTACCTGCGTGGGGGTACGGGATGGCTGTGGTCCCCCTCCCGCTGCCTGTAAATTGTCACCGAGGGGATGCCCGCTGAATGGGCTGGTTTGTTCCCGGCCAAACCAGGAGGGATCAAAGGTCAGTGGGAGCCCCGAAGCCATCAGTCAGGGCGGGTTTTGTTGGATGCCAGGGTTTTCGGCTCCGTAGCCACCCCTGGCAACCCGGGCTGCCCACCTGCTTGCCATCCCCACCGCCTGGCATGGCAGCGGACCCTACAACAAGATGCTGACAGAAAGCGGGCGTGGGAAATACAGCACGAGCCTCGCCGTGCATCTCTTTGGCATCAAAATCATTTGAGAGCCAGCTTAGGAAGAGATAACATTGGCTTTGTAGCCATCGTTTGGCAGTGTTTATCTTTAGGGTGCATTTTAAGGCTGAAAATGCATTTTTTTTTTTTTTTATGTATTAGTGGCCGGTGGCAGCTCGGAAGGAAGCAGCAACCTTTGAGTATAAAAGTTGACTTTTAAGAAAAACTTCTGCTATGGCATTTCTTTCGAGCAGATCGATTTAGTCCCCCACCTCTCCCCCTCCTTCCCCCCCCCTATAATGTTAAAGTACATTTGGCAGTAATCAGTTTATCCTTATTAGAAGCCGTGGTAAAAGGCCCGGTTGCTGAGTCAATTCGCCGCATTTACTTCCCCTGTTGAGCCTTAATGTGTCCCAGTCCCCACCCCTTATGGTGAAAACACCATCAATTTCTATTTCTATTTTGGCTGGAAAAAAGCAGCTTCGGCATTTTTCCTGCTGAAGCTGCGGTGTGCTGGGTGCCCCAACCAATTTGGGGTGAAATACGTTTAAAATGCTACTCAGGTCGCTCTGGTTTGATCCCATGATACGTACCGTTTGCTCCAGACACCCTCGGTCCCCTCCGGCGGGAACTATTTCAAAGCAGGATCACATTCTTAAATGTGCTACAGCAAACCCTTTTTTTTTTTTTCTTCTTTTTTTTTTTTTTTTTCCCCCCCCTCCAAAACTCCCCGAAATAGAAAAGCACGGAATAAAATCGTGCTTTGTTCCCCCCTCGCCTCCCCTCCCTCCCAACGAAACCAAGCGAAAAAAGCCCGGCCAGCTGAGCGAATCCAAACATCAAAACCTCAAACTTTGAGATTATTTAGATTTTCGAAGTTGTCTTGAGGCAAAAAAAAAAAAAAAAAAAGAAAAGAAAAGGAAAAAAAAAAAAAAGCTCTTCTCTTTGCCCCAAAATATGATGCGGTCCCGATAAGGCAGGAGGAATTCCCTTAGCTGTACACCTGGCTTGTTTTCACGCGGTTAGATGGTTGTCTAAATAAACAGAGATTAGGTGGAGGGCTTTATCTCAAAGCTGGCACTGGTTATCACACCGCTTCCTCCCACTCCCTCCCTCCGATTGTGGGTTGTATAAGAAGACTTAGCAAGCATAACTTGGCGGTGATAACCTTTGAATGTTAGTTCAAGGAAGCTGTGCCATAGTAACAACAACCAAAAAAAAAAAAAAAATTGTGAAAACTCCCCTTGTAGCCTATTTGAACAAGCTGTAATTTGACTTTAGCACTGATTGAAAAGGAATCAGTAGTTGGTTAGCTTTTTGCGCTCCGAGAGCCCGATTTGAGTTTGGCCTGATGGCTACATTTAATGTTTGAACGGTAGTAGAAGATGCCAGGAATGAGCCCATGCTTGTTCTTCCAACCATCTGTCTGCTGGGGTTCTTATTTTTAACTTGCTCCAACAAAGGGAAGCTGGAACGTTTCATTTGGACAAATTGCTCTAGCCCTACAGTTGCGGGGTTGGATTGATCTTGACGTAGCCCTGGAAGAAACCACCATTGACATTTGCATTTGATGGTAAACGATGTGTATATATGAATATATATATATATCCAAGCATGGTACAAGCAGCTGAGGGGAGACCTTCTCTCTCTCTCCAACTCCCTGAAAGGAAGGTATCGCCAGGGGGGGTCAGTCCCTTCTCCCAAGGAACAGGCGATGGGACAAGAGGAGATGGCCTCAAGTTGCGCCAGGGGAATTTTAGACTGGATATTAGGAAAAATTTCCTTACTGAAAGATTTGTTAAGCATTGGAACAGGCTGCCCGGGGAAGTGGTGGAGTTGCCATCCCTGGAGGTATTTAAAAGACCGAAAAGTCGTAGACGTGGTGCCAAGGGACATGGTTTAATGGTGGACTCGGCAGTGCTTGGACTTGGTGAGCTTGAAAGGTCTTCCCCAACCTCAACGATTCCGTGATTCTACGTTTCTATGCGAAGAGGAGGAGAAAAGTCTTCCAAAAAGAAACCGCAAACCACCCACCCCCCGGCCATCACTGGGAAGAGGAAGGTGGGGGATGGCGTCCAGGCCGTCCTACCGCGAGGCAATGTCATCACGATGTTGGGAAGCCAACTCACAGCGAGCGGGTGAGCGGGGGCATCTCTGCCCTTGTCGCTCGGATTCCAGCGGCGCCCCGCTACACCCTGCGCCAAGGCGAGGGTTATTTCTAGGACAGATAATTTGAACGTTAATACTCGTTGACGTTGTCGTGGGAATGATACGTCAAGCTGACAGGGCCTGTGTGCTTCCAGCTGCTGATCGGCGGGCGGACGGACGGATGGAGTTGGGGGATGCGTGGCAGATCAGACCCGGGGCCTCGTTGCCGCCGAGGCGGGGATGATACAGGCATTAATCACGAGGTGCCATCTTGGGCTGCCTTCCCTCCAACGCTGGTTGGGTCTCTGCTTTTGGGCCTAGCGGAAGGCCTAGTTTGCAAAACCATTCTTGACCCCCGGCCCCTCTGCCTGCGTAAAAATGTAATTATACCGCTATACAGCACACCAAGCAGGAGCATCCTTAATGCTCCAACCTTGTCTGAAACAGCTGTTTTCAATCTACTGATGTAAGAATAAAAGAAAGTGGAGTAGATGAGAAGTTCCTCCAAAGGACTGAGAGCACAGGATCACCGAATCACCTAGGTTGGAAGGGACCTTCCAAGGGATCATCTAGTCCAACCAATGAACCAGCACGATCAAGTTTGATGAGGTGTTTCTTATTATCTCTATCTTAGGAATTAACTGACATAAAAACAGTAGCGGAATTAGCATCTTTTTTTTTTTTTTTTTAGCATCTTTTTTATTTTTAGCATCTTTTCTGTGTCTCTCTTCTTCTGGGTGTCAACAGACCCTTCAAGGGTGCTATAGATAAAGCAGCAACACTGCCATCACTCTTGTCCCCTCCTGGCCAAAATCCCACAAACGGTGCCGTTCAGCTTCATTTTATAAGAAGCCTTCAGAGAGCTAATGCCTCTGTCACAGTATTTCTACAGCCGGACTTTGTTGCGCAAGTCCGTGCTCAGAGGACCAAGAAGCAGATGGAAAACAATTCCAGGGGCCTCTGGCACTGGAGTCAGTTCTACTTTCTTAAAATAGGGCTAAACATCGTGTTTGTAACGTCTCGCGTATACTTTGGCTCTGCATAAAATGCTATAAAATAGGGCCCTCGAGAACAGCCATTATCACATTTTGGTTAACATCACAGATTTTAAAAATCCCAGTTGCACCGCAGCCATGAAATAAAGCTTTAATCTGTAAAGATCTAGTTTCTCTTTGTTATTAAAATAAATGAAGCCATTAAACAAAATATGTGCATATAATAGCCAAGTTCATCATTTCCTATCATCAGAATGATAAATTCAACTTTTTTTTTTTTAATTTTAATTGGAGCAGTCATCTTAGAAAGGTTCATGTATAGAACAAGATCAAATGTGCCTGCTCTTTCTTATTTTATGACTTGTTAGTGGTGACATTTTTTTGGTCTTTAGCTTCTTTCGTATAGGTTTTTCTAAAAGAAAGGCAGAATTTTGTTCAGAAAAGAGGGGGGCGTGGAAAGGGGGATTATAAACTTAATATTGAGAAAATTAATTGGTTATATGTTATTATCCTCACAAACTATTAATGGCCATCACATCATAAATGTGCTGAATGTGACGTGCCATCTCAACACTTGCTTCCAAGTTGCCTCCCCAGGGGAGGCTTAAGATGGATATTAGGAAAAATTTTCAACGCCAAAAGGGTCATCAAACGTTGGAGCAAGGAAGTGGTGGGGTTGCCATCCCTGGAGGTATTTAAAAGATGGGCAGATGTGGTGTTGAGGGACATGGTCTAGTGGTGGAGTGTTGGCAGTGTTACTTTGGTGGTTGGACTCAATGATCTTAAAGGTCTCCACCAACAGAGACGATTCTACGTTGATAGGCTGGTTTATGGGAGTATCTGTAGAGGCATCCACATGTGTGTGGTGCTTGATGTCCTCAGACCTTGAAAGAGATGTGGCAGAGGGGTTGGGATGTGCCCTGCCTTCTTGTAGCTGACTCGTTTTGGGTTTTTGAAGACCTCCTTCCAAAAATCCCTGTCCTGACCTCATCTATCCCTCCATCATCTTATAGAAGACACCCACTGAGGGTCTTGCCTTAGAAAGATGAGGATGTACCCTTTAGGTAGTCCAGGCTTTGTCCGGTTCTCTGGGACTTTGCCATTTCTGGCCAGCAAGCCCTGGTAAGCACCTTGCTCCATGAATATTCCCACTGAAATGCAAAATTTTGTCCCGCTGACCCTCTGTGAGGGAGGATACAGTGGTCTTTGAAGGTTTTTTTTGAAAGCCAGGCAAAATTGGTGGAGAGCTGCGTGGACTTTGGTGAGGGAAAAGCTTATTTTTTTTGGGGGGGAGGGGGAACCCTCTTGGTCCAAGCAGGGTGGCCAAAATGGAAGAGTCGTGTCCTGGAGACCATCCAAACCTTAATGAGGTCTTTATAAGAATGGGAGTCAATATACAGTGACTGGTGAGGAAATGTGTGTAAATCATGGGATAAATCTGGAGAATTAGGGGAGAACTGGGATGTGCATTTTCCCAGCTCTCAGTAGATCTCAATCGCACTTTTTTGGGGTGCGTGTCTTTGCGCGCATAAATATCATCCTGGGAACGCACATCTGTTTTTTTCTTAAATTCATTAGCATTGCCAGCCAGGTGGCTTTGCTGCGTAGGGCAAATAATTAATTCCAGCGGTTGTTTTCTTTTGGAGACTTCTTAATTCATCCCTGGGAGTTAAATTTTAGCCCGGGCTGGTCAGAAAATCCAGATTTCTGCACAGGTCCGCGCCCTGAAGCCATTGGAAGGGATTTCACACGCTCAAAGGGTGTAGATAAACGAATTCTCTGGTCGGGAAGCAGAATTGCTTAGTCAAGTTGAGCGAGTTAAAAGTTGGCCGGTATCATCCGTATCCACGATCTTACTTAACGCGGGGGAAGGGGACGTGATGAGGGGCCGTGGTTTTGAAGGTAAAAAGAAGGGAGAAGGAACTTTCCAAGGGGTGTAAAACCTGGGAGAGCTAAACCAGAGTTGCCCGGAATGGCTTGCTGGGTGCTGGGGAAGCGAAGCCCGGCTCCAGCCCCAGGAAAATTGCATTTGGATTTCAACCTCGGATCCATACGGGCTCCTATTTGGCAGATGTTGAACTGATAGCGCCCGCGTGTCAAAGAATTCTGGTGGTTTCTCCTGCCACCTTCGCCGCTTATGAAAATGCAAGTAGACCCCCCCCCCTAATGAATATTAATAAGAGCCATGGCTGGATAACCTGTAAGCTCTTTGGAGCTCGAACGGGGTTAGTTGGCGGATTGTTGCGGCTGGGAATTTACATGCTTTTTAAGAATAAAATTCCCGAATGCTTTTATATTCTCCTTTAAAAGCTGATGTTTGTTGTGGTGTGCTCACACACGCATGTTGTTGGTTTGGGTTTTTTTCCCCTCCTTTCACTCTCTAGATGTATAGTGAGATGAATACTACAGGCAGGATGCCCTTGTTTTTTAAAACAAGGCAATTTATGAGATGAGGAGAGAAAAATTTATACCTTCAGTCCAGGGTTCGTTGTATTGATAGCAACAGTTTATTTTATTTTCCTTGTTTATTTTTACTTTTTTCCCCCGCTCCCAGCAGTTGTTAGCGGGACAAGGAAGTGCCACCGATGAGTTCTGGATCTCCAGACGTCCTCTGAGGCTTTAAAGGACGTTGCATGCAGTTAGTTAACAGGGCGGCTCGTTAGGGCCATCCCCGCAGACCCCACACGTGGAGTGGGGTGACGTGGCGTGGAGGGGCTCCGAGGACCCTGCCACCTCCTCGGAGCTCCCGGTGACGACCAACGCCGCCTCCTCTCCGGACTTGAGTTGACTCACTTGTGAAAAGTCCCATCGCCACCCATTTCAATCGCTCTTCTCCCCCCAGAGACCCCCAGACCCCGCTCCCAGAGGCTCCCAATTATCTCTTGTCTCAATAGCAGGGACCTGTGCCTGGCTGGTGTATCCCTGTGGCGGGTGAAGTTGTGTTGTGGAGTGGTGATTTGGGGCATTTCATCAGTTCTTGCAAGCGAGGCGGCGGGGAGAGGGGGATTCGTACATGGTCCAGGTCTGGAGATACTCTTGGAGGTTTTCTTGGAGCTCTTGGAGTACTCTTGGAGCTTGGTGAAGCTTCGGTGAGGAGGATTTAATCAAGATTCTGTGATCACAGGCGCCTCTGCATCAACGTGGCTGCCAAATTATGGCATTGGACTTGACTCTGTATTTGCTTCTCAAGTAAATTTATTCTTTCCAAAACTTCCAAGCATGAGGAAAGCCCCCCCGACTTGCGAGAAACACTCGCGGCGACGCAGCGTGATCCCCCCTTGTGCAAAAAGGCCTTTTCTTTCCCTTTCTCATGACAAAAAGGCTGAAGGTTTTTTTTTATTATTTTATTTTTTAATATATTTTTTCTTTTTAGCCAATATAAGGGGCGAAGGAAGAGGAGGGGAGGAGGGGGGGCAGGGAGAGAGAGATTAAAACGCACTTCTTTCAATTATGCCCCGTTCTTTGTCATCTTTATTGCTTTTTCTATAGTTTTGATGGCACCTTTAATAGCGTGGCTGGTCAGAGAAGGTGAGCTGGAATGTGAGCACACTTGGCCGCCGCCAGTGCCTCCAAGCAGCGCTCCGATCCCCGTCCCCGCAGATTTTAATGTCCCCGCAGACTGCTGGCAGCCTGCTTCCAGCTGTGGCAGGCATGATGCAGTGAATTGCTTTTGAATGTTCTTTACTCAAATAGGCAGTAATTACAAGCTTAAAGAGGTTTAGTGGTCCAGTAAACTACATAATCACCCCTGAATTAGCCCGGGCTCATCAGTTGCAGTCCAGCAACCTCAAGACTGCTGTTTGTATGCAGGCTTTATCACGTAGCAACCTGAGCAGCAGGTGTGGAACAGCAAGAATCCCCCATAAACACAACTGTCTACTGGGGACAATGATCTCTAATGAGACGAGGCTACAGCATCACTGTAATTTAAGTGGGAAAATTAGCGCCAGAGAATGCGCGCTACTTCCAAGAGTCTCTGCTTCTTCCGAGAGTGGCGGTGTTTCTCTGGCTTGGGTTTTTGGGTTTTTTTGTTTTGTTTTGTTTTTTTTTTTCCTTTCTCTTTTCCTTCCTCATTTACTGGATCTTTAAATGCATCTTAGTTGTTTTTTTTTTTTTTTAATTTTTACAAAGAACACATTGTGCTTTTGCTTGTAAGTTGAATTCGCCGTGAATATTTAATGGCGGACGGGGCATCTGTTCAAGGCCTTCCCATGCCAACAAAGCAGCAGCTTTATCTTTTCATTTCCTTCCTCGGAGTGTGGTTTGTTGTGTTTTGGGTGGGTTTTGTTGGTTGTTTTTTTTTTTTTCCAAATAGAAGGTGTTCGAATGTAAACCACCCCCTCGCCCTCCCCACCCCGGCTCTTGGCGTTGGAGGTCAGCACCTCGACGCCGTAGTTGCCGTGGTCTCTCGTTGCGTGATGGCTTGGTCCCTCCTTGAGAAAAGGCAGGAGGCTTCCCAAATTGCCTGGTGGCTCTTTCCAAGGGTGCTGTCACCTCAGGAAACCCACCTTAAGATCTTCCTCCCTCCTCAAGCCAGCAGTTGGTATTAGGGATCTTGTTGAATACACCAGCCCTCCATCACCCTGGTCGCTCCAAAAGAGGTGGGTTTGGGCTGGAGGGGATGTTTTTACATCCTGGCGTTCCGAAGGCAGCCTGAGAAAGAGAGCAGAAAGCACAAATAAAAGGGTTTTTGGCTTAGCTCCTGTGGGATTACAACCACCGGCACCGGCGATTCCCAGCGGTCGCGGGGTTATTTCCCAGCCCACCTGTTTGGAAAGTCACAGGAGGTAGATAAGGAGGGTGACTTATCGCTGAGAAAAGGGCTTCTGCTTCGGAGATATTTACCTGAGCTAATCTGGCTCTAAAAACCAACAGCAGGGCTTTTGTGGAGTTATCAGGTGGCCGGGATTTCCTTGAGGGGGCTGGGGACCGGGGGGGGGTATTTTTCTTCCTTCCCAAAAAGGGAAGGAAGCTTTTCCACCTAGGAAAGGCTGGGGTTCTCCTTCCTGCCTTGCCACCGCCTGGTAAAGACGCCGGCTTAACCGAAAAGCTGGGCTTCAAGGATGTGGATTTTTAGCTCCAACGGGGTTGGAGGTTGGTTGGTTGCGTTTCCTCAGTTCCTTGGGTGTCGCTTGGGTGGGATACCTCATTGTAAAGGGAATTATCCTGATTTTTTCGGATGCCTTTTTTCATTTAATTACCCTGCCCTTGGTGATTTTTTTAGGCTGTGCTGGAGAAAAAATAGAGAATAAAGAAATAAAAAAAAGTAGAAAAAGGGGGGCAGGGGATGAGAAAGCGCATGGCCCATGCCACATTAGCACAAGGGATCTTGTTAGGGAAAAAAAAAAACCACTTCTTAAGTGTCTTAAGAGAAATTGAGGGGTGTGTGCAAGGGCTGCGTGTGTGTTTGTGTGCGCAGGGATGCTAAAGGAATGTTTAACGGGGGGAAAGCTCCGCTCCATTACCCGGGTATGGCGTGGGAGTGTCTGCATAGGCTCGGCTTAAACTGGAAGGCAGTGGGAGCCAGGGTAAGCTCCCAACACTGAGGTCTATCAGAGTGTCTCCAGGAGGAAATAGCAGGAGCACCATGGCTTGGACTAGCTAAAGCCCGACTGGAAAAGGCAGTGGGTAATAATATACGGTATGGAAGGAATAATATTGTCGCAGCCAGGGGATGGATTAGACAAGTTAAAAGGTTTTTCCATTTTCTGACTTCTGTAATATCCTGTGCGAGGGATGATCTGAACTTTTTTCCCCTTAATGAGTGCTTGCATTATGAATAATTTGATGGGGCCACCGGAGGAGTATTGGCAGCGCATCCCAAGCCATACCATGTCTCTCCATCAGCCTTGGAAAGGATATTTATGTTAGCGAGTGCCAAAACTTGTTCACAGACAACTCTTGCAAGAAAATTATTTACAAAAGGGCAAGCGGGAGGGGGAGGGGGGGGGGAAGAGAAGCACAGAGCGTTTTTTTCCTCCCCCCCAGCACAACTCCTTCATTAAAAAGCATCGCTCTTGCCAGTGCCTCTTTCCTCCCCCCCCCCTCAGAAGCCACTGCGAATAAAACCCCCCCTCCTTGCAAAACCAACCAACGTTCAGATGGTGAAACTCCTGGGCTGTTGGCTCTGTCTTTTACGTCCCGTGTTTGCCCGGGGAGAGCTCGGATCCTGCCTCCTTTCCTCACCTTTGATTTTCTGGCAGGGTTGCCCCAAGCAGCCTCGCCAAACTTTTTTGGGAAGGGAGGTGACGGGCAGGCTCCCAGAGCCCCATCTCGGAGGACCTGGGGGGTGGCAGAAGCAGGGCGGCCCCCCCCCGTTAGGGATACAGGGATGCAGATTCTCGTTCACCTTCCAAATTTCGGGGCGTTTGATACCGCCTCCGTAATTTGCAGTTCAATAACTCGGGCGGCACCAGGATTTATGAACAGTAATCCTACCAAAAAATTAAAAAAGAAAAAAAAAAAAAAAAGCTTTACTGCGGGGGATATTAAACTCTTAGAATAAGTTGAGGAAATATTTTCTTTTTCGGGAGAGAGGAAAAGGCTGGCTTTGTCTGCGGTGGGACCCTGTCATACGGAGCGCGCTTTCTTGCTTGGGCTGAAAAAGTTTTTTTAAATGCCAAAGCCAGCTCACACTTCAACAGCATTATCAGGCTGATTCGCTGCTCTCAGCCAAGGAAAAGACTGTGCAAACTTTGCAGAGGCCTTTTTTTCTTTCCCTCACTACCCCCCCTCACCCCCTCCTTCCCAGCCGCCTCGATGCATTTCTAATAAAACAACTTCCTTCCCGGTGTTGAGTATTTCCTCCGACGTGCAAGCCGGTCCCGTGGGATAAAGGGGATGGAGTTTGCAGCTTCCGAGTTCGATTTTTCTTTTCTTCTCTCCCCCCCCCCCCCCC
>JAOQGH010000023.1:17126774-17138191 GCA_025769975.1 Gallinago jamesoni
GGGGGGGGGGGGGGCTCGCCTCCTTTATCCCTCCTCCTAAAGATGCTGAGGAGGGAAGCAGGTTGCAATCTTGTGACTTTAGGGAAAGCGATCCAACTGGTTTTTGGCTACTTTGCAAATGTGGGAAACCCCCCTCCGTCCCTCCCCCCCCCCCCTTCCCTCCCCTCTCCTCGGTTATTCTTTGGGAGGCCGACATGTGTGAGGATCCGGGACTGGACTGCTATAAATTCAGGCTCTGTTCTTGGGCTACACCGCGCGCTGCTTTTGTGATGGAAATGGCAGGCACAAAGTGTCCCTTTGATAATGTGCACTCGGGAGACAAAAAAAGCATTCACCACAACAGTAAAAAAAAAAACCCCCCCAAAAAAACCCTAATTCATAAAGCTGAGGGACAATAGGAAAGCATTACGGAGAGGAAAAGAAATAAAAATAAAAATATTAAAAAAAAATAAATGATGGTAGATCGACTCGATCGCTAATGTAAACAGTTCAAATGCAAACCCGGAGGAGGTAGGGGAAGGGGAGAGATCCCAGGAGCTGCCATCACCACCTTAGCTAACCCTGGGCAAGCCTGGGGAAAGCAAGGATGTAGAGTTTGGCAGAAAACCCATGTGCAGCGCGGCACGGGAGGGCCAGACCTTGGCCTCAGTCTGGTTGCCGAGTTAGGCATAGGCTGTGTTGCTCTTCAGAAACATGAAAATCATAGTGTTAGGTGGGTTTTTTCTTTTAATTTTGAGGTTAGAAAACAGTTAATAGACCGAGGGTATAATTTTGGGGGTGGTGGGAATGGGACGGAGCGAGGGGAGGTGGTTTCTCTCCGTCACCTCCCAGAGTTTAGCCCAAGGTCATCTCGTCTTGACACAAGACGCGGAGCTCTGGAGGAGGCAGAGGGTTGGGGGATAAAAGGGCTTCTGAGTTGGTCCTCCCAGCGTGGTCAGTGATAAGGGGAGAGGGGGGGTGACACGGGACGCTGGATGGTTGCCACCATGTCCTTATAACCTAACATGCAACCTTTCTCCTTGGGCATCCCTCCAGTGCCAGGGGGACAGGAGAAACTGGAAATCTCTGTGTGTGTGGAGCAGTGAGAAGGGGTGGGGAGCTCCAGTCGGGATTATTTTCATATTTTTTTTTTTTTATGCCACCGCTCCGGTGGGCAAGGCAGAGAGGGGAGGGAGCCTTACTGAGAGGGGGTTGCAGATAAGATAAAGCCTGTCGCTCGCCCTGGCATCCAGCGGGTGGAAAATGTGAGGAAAGAAGTACGTTTGGACAAGGGGTGTCATATCATGGGGAGACAAACTTGGCCGCTTTCCATCCCTCTCTGCTGGAGACTTTACCCACCGGCTGTAGTCAAAGGTGGTAAAAAAAAAAAAGAAAAAAGACAAAAAAAAAAAAAGACTTAGTGTTTGTTTTGCTAAAAATTATCTCAGCTGCATTAAAAAAAAAAAAAAAAGGGCTTTTATTAAGACTGCTGCTCTCTAAATACCATTCATAAAACGGTGACGAGAGAATATGATGGAGAGTTACATTTTTCTCTCTGTCACTTTGATTTCTTTGTTACTGCTAAAACGACTGCTCCGACTCATATTTTGCATATTTATTTTTACCTTTTCAAATGTTCCTCAACTGTTCGTATTACCCTGGGCAAATCCCCCAGGGATAATTTTCATTTGCATGCAGACTTTGATGGCGTTATTAAGCAATCGCTTTTCTGTACTAAGTCATTATTAAAAGTAATACCACAGAGCCTCAAAAACACATTAATGGTGCCAAACAATCCGCATTTTCAGCTCGAGATTTATGGGAAGGGAAAAGGCACTCGCTCTCATACCGTTTGGTGGATGCTGCTCCGTGGTGCTGTGGCGGCAGCCGACGTGATGAGAAAATACCAGAGCCACATCCAGAGTCCCTTATCTCTTCTCCACCTTATTCTTTCAAATAATAATTCTTCCTTTTTTTTTTTTTTTCTAATTTTTTTAATTTTTTTTTTTAACCTGCCTGCTTCCTACTCCCCTCCCTCTCTTTTCCCCGCTTTGGTTTTTGGCAAGAAAAACCAGTCTGCAGCCTTCCCAGTATAGAGGAGCGGGGCTGGTTCTGGGAAGGAGGGTCAGCCTTCCCATCTGTAATCGCCGTTTTATGGCTTTCACTCGAGGTGTTAATGCAGATCAAATGGAAAACACTCCAAGCCGGAGCGTTACAGCTTCTCGCGCTGCCCCGCGCACGGTCCCAATCGTTAATTCTGATTATAAGACCTAAAGGTAATTCTGTTTGCTCTCCTAATGCGTTGCAGCTCTCCCGGTGGTGTCCCCCCCCCGCCCCCTCTTGTTCTCCAGTTCCCATCTTGATCAATTGTTTGCAAATAATTAAGCTTTTAAGAGATAATGGTGGGAGCTAATGTACACACCAAAGTGAAGGTCTCAAGTCACCCTTTATTGAACGGTGGTACAATTTGCTTTGATACCCCAAAGTGATCCGGAGCGATAGGTGGACTTACCAACTGGAGCCAGTGTGGTGTTTTCAGACGCACGCTTCCATATATATCTATATATCTAGAGCTCTCTATATATATTTCATAGGCTCACAGAATATCTCAAGTTGGGAGGGACCCACAAGGACCATCAAGTCCAACTCCCTGCTCCTCAAGGGACTAAACCGTTTGACTATGAGAGAAATATATTTTTAATATATATTGGGGGATATTTTATACATATACACCCAAATATAATATACATATATATATATAAACACGTCTCTGTGTGTGTGTCTTTATCCCTTTAAACCACCATTAGAAAGCTTTTGGGAGTCCTTCTCACGTGGGTGAAACAAAGACCACCAGCACCCGTTTTCAACTGAATTCCTTCATAAAATGGCAGTTTTGGGGGTTTCCCCCCCCTCTTTTTCTCTCTCTCTCCCCCTCTCTCTCGCAATGTGATGTCTGCCTTTGCCCATAGCCCAGGTCTTCCTAGCCCCGTGGGTGGGAATGCAACAAGGCTTTGAATTTTTTTATACCAGCCTAGCCTGTGGCGTGCTGATTCTTTGTCAAGTCATTTTTATTTTTTTATGTATATATTTTTTATTATTTTTTAATTTTTTATTTAAGCCTACAAAGGAACAAGTCGTACAAGCCACGGAAAGCTTATATAATGAGGATGCCCAGCATTTAAGATGATTTTAAACCTCACTGAGTCATAGTGAAAAAAAGCCTGCCACATTGTGAGCCTTTAGCTAAGAGGGATTAGCTACGTGAAGTCATGTGATTATGGCAATTATAGATTTATCATGAAATTAAAAGTTTATGGTGTGCTAGGCTATGAAAAAAAAATTATCAGATGACCTTAAGCATACCACTGTTTGAGGATTTGGGGGTTTGGGACTTTTAAAGCACTTATTTTTACAGTGACCGTCTTATTCTGATGGCTAATTTTATCCAGTCTTGTCTATTTGGAAAAAAAAAAAAATCCAGAACAATTGAAAATGGCTTAATGGAGACAGAGTTCTCAATTCCAATAGCTAGAGGCTGTCTAGTAATTATTGCTTGCTGCATGAAATTAGACACAGTTTGTTCAATTACTTAAAACTAGATCACATGTAAGGTGGCAAAGTGAAATAAGGGGAAAAAAAAATAAAAAAAAAAAAAAGAAAAGAATAATTTTGTCCTTGTTTGATAGCGAAGTAATGAAATGGGAAGTAAGCTATAAAGATGAAAATGTTACAAATCATCTCTGTAGGGTTTGTTTTGAAGGGCAGGAAAACACGTTGAGATGGATGGACGTCAGTCAAGTGTTTGTGGCAGATGAATGTGTATGCAAGATGGACTATAAAAGTCCTGCTACGTTGTAAAATTCAAATTACCCATAAAAAAAAAAACAAAAACAAAAAAAAAAGAAGTAAAACCCCCTTCCCTGTGTCTTCCACTTTGGAGCAGTTTCACCTACGTGCAGAAAATACAGGGGGGTAGTTTAGGGGCGTGCAGGTCATCTGTGGGCTTGCCCTTTCAAAAGAATGGCAAGTTCCCCCGTTTTGAGGGGGAAAATGTATCTTTTGGGGCTGATGGCCACGGCGGTGGGCTCTGAAACGGGCACGTTGGGCAAAGGGAAGATGTCAGGGTTAGAACAAAAATTCCTCTTTTGGGTAAGGTGAGGCGAGGCAGGCAGGTAACGTAGCCATCAGATGTCAAATTATGCTGTTTACAAGAATATATAAAATCCGCTAAATAGTTACGAGCCCGATTTTATGAGGTTTTAAATTCTTACGCTTTACAAGGTTTCACTTTACATCTTGTGTAATATTACACCGAATATACATACAGAATATGGGAATGTTTCGGGGGAGGTGGGAATGAAATGGATGGGTGTATGAAGAGCAAGTAGTTTGTGACAACCGGCTGCTGAATGGGAGGTGGGGCTGGGTCTCACCAGGTCTATCAAATTATCTTCAGTGAAATGGTCTTAAGCACTTTGGGGCAGCCCAGGTCTGAATCCGATGTGTACGGAGACTTGGGTGTCCTCCAGGTTCGGAGCCGAGGCTTGTTTCCTGGGAATTGTGAGGATTGCAATGTTTGGGTGTTTCCTTTTGGGATGTCAGTGACTTTTTTTTACACCTAGGGAAAAGCAGAAATGATACTTCCAAATTGCAACCTCGGATGTGGTCTTTGCTGTTGATTTATTAAGCAATCTGTATTCATTTCTCCTTTTCTGAGAAAGCTGTCAAGTTCATGGAATCATAGAATCATGGAATGGATTGGGTTGGAAGGGATCTTAAAGATCATCGAGTTCCAACCCCCTGCCCTGGGCAGGGACACCTCCCACTAGAGCAGGTTGCTCCAAGCCCCTTCCAACCATGTCTTGAACGCCTCCAGGGATGGGGCATCCACGACTTCCCTGGGCAACCTGTTCCACTGTCTTACCACCCTCACCGTAAAGAATTTCTTTCCGGTGTCTGATCTAAAGTTCTCACAAGAAACCAAACTTACAATTGAATTTTGCCATTATCTTCAATTAGAGCAGTATTTATTCTCTGTCTCCTAGGATTAGGGCAGCACAGCTCCGTTAAACGTCGGGCAAAAAATGTGCTGATCATTGACCTGGCGTTGGCCTGGGTTCAAAACCCAGGGGCTTGTTTATTTGATCTTATTTGCAACTTATTTTGGGACACGATTTGGGGCAAGATTTGTCTTCACCAGCTCAGAAAACCTCGTCCTGTTTTAGTGTCAGGGAGAAGCGCTTTACCCCATTGAGGAATTGTTCTGTGAAATAAATAAAAACAAACAAAAAACCAACAACCAAGCCCCCCAAAAAACCCAAATCAGATGTGATTTGACTCTAATTAGTCATTTGAGACAAGTGCAAAAACTTTCAGCTAAGGCAACAAATATCCTTCTTGAGTATGAAGGTACTGCCGGTATCCTAAGCAGTTATTTCTCCACTTCACTAATCTTTATAATTGGCTTGTCTTTTACTGCCATTAATTAAGTGATGTAGTAGCCCATTAATAATTATAAAAGAGTGACACACCTCAGCATTTTCACCTTTCAATAACAGATGTCACGCTTCTGCTTTTGGGTTGCTTTTTGTGTGGGGTTTTTTTTTTGTGATGTTTTTCATTTGTTTGGGTGGTTTTGAGTTTAAAATAAGAAGCGGGGCCAAAAAAAAAACCACAAAAATTAAAAAAAAAGCCTTGTGTTAAATCTATGTATTTATTTTGGTGTCTTATAGCACCCTTACCCTTCAGAAGAACAGAAAAAGCAGTTGGCACAAGACACGGGGCTCACTATACTTCAAGTGAACAATTGGTAAGTAATTTGGTAATTTTCCTTGGTGTTTCCATCTGCTACCCTCCCCGGCAGTTTAGGGATGCCAAAAAAGCCAAAAAAAACGGGAGGTTTTGGTGCTGCAGAGAACGAGCTGTGTTTATTTTCCCATCCCTCGGGTGGATTTCGGGACGGTTTGCCTTTGGGTACCAGTTCCTCCTTCAGTAGGGAGCCAGCATCCCTCTGGAGGACTTCGCTCGGGGAAGAGGTTGAGTGGTGGGGTGGAAAAAAAGGGGGATGCTGACCCAGTTTCTGCGGAGTGTAATGTTATTTTTGGGCTGCTGTCATGCTTTTTTTTAACGTCGTTAGTGGGGTTTTCCTTATTGACTGGCAACCTTCTCTCTCTTCACCGGTTCGTTCTAAAAGTCCAGTTTTTGGAGCACAGTCTGGCTTGGGTTTTTGTTTGTTTGGTTGTTTTTTTTTTTCTGCTGAAAGTACAGCATGGAGCAATTTTATTTATTTATTCCAGCTAAGGGTGGCTGGAACCCCCTGATCTGTTGTGATGGTGATTTGTTTCAAGGAAATCAGGATCCGAGCTGTAGATTTCAGGTTGCTAACTGTCCGGAACGTGGTGAAGGCAACCAGTGAAAATTACTTATGATTTAAGTATAAAAACACAACAGCGAACCCTTAAAAAAAAAAAAAAAAAAAAAAAAAAAGAAGAAGTTTGATTTATTACCCTTTGTTACTGCATGGAAATGCAGGTTTCTCCCGCTATCCCAGAAAAAGTGTCGCATTTGAAGTGTATTGCAATCTAATACCTTGTAAAACTAAGTGTATCTAATTAATTGTCCTAATATTTTTAGATTAGTGTTTATGATGGGAAACCTTATCCTCTTTGAAGTAATACCCAGAAAATGGCCAAGGCAAACAGCGAGCCTGCTGGGGAAAAGGGAGGGAGGAATGCCGGTTTGCAGACAAAAGTATTTTTTTTTTCCCCGTTCAATAAGTGTCAGAGATTAATATTACTGAAGCTCTGATTACATGGCCTAATCCATTTTAGTGAATAAATTTGGTCTTGATGTCCATTGCACCTACATTAACAAACCCTCCTCTCTTAGAGAGACTAGGAGCCTATGGGAGAGATTTCAGATATATTAAACCCCATTACAGAAAATGTAATTTCTGTCAATATAATCCCGTGTATTCTTCAATTTAGTACTTTAGAGATAACAAGCTACTTACAATATATTTGCCTTTGGAGGATTAATTTACAAAGTGCACTATCTGGGAGACGCAGGCGGGCTCACATAAGCAGAGCTTGTAAGGGTTATCAATTTCTGTGACCCCACGGCAGCCCTGGGAGATCAATTTTTTTGAAGCCCTTTAAGACACTGAATAAAGGAAAACGCCAAATACTTAGTGTATGTAAAGTGTGCTTCCAAGATATACTCTGCTTCAAAACGGAGGAATAAAAGGCTCTAAAAGTAGAATACATCTCCTAAGGAAACGTAACCTCGGGTATTTTGGCGCAGCCTGGAAAAATTAGTGTTTGCTTCAGCTTTAGGTCCTCCAGCCTTCATCCAGGCGATAACCTAATTGATAGGGTTGTCCTTCAGTTTAAGGATGGGCGCTTTGGCCAGTTGAGAAGGTGTGTGATGTTCATCAGGGGTCTTATTTGACGATGGGTGGAGCAAGCCTCTGCTGCTTTGGAGGGGGCTGGGGGCTTGGGATTCGGCGTGGGCGGATGCCGTGGATGACGATCCACCAGAGAACTTCTTCGAGATGATGAGCACGGGATGCTTTGAACTAAAGCTGGTGAGATTTCTCTCCCAGGGTGTTTTTCAGTACCCAGATTTGTGGAGTTTTAACTTTGGCTTGGTGTCAGATGTGTTTTTATAAGTTCCTTATGTGCAAGGGGAAGAAGAAGAAGGAAAAAAAAAAAAAAAGTAGGTCAAAATACATTCTAACTCAAGTCTCGTGGATATAGGGCAGGCTTCCTCTGCTTGAGCTAGTTTGGTAATTCTGCTGTAGTGTTACAATTGTATAAATTATTGAGTTAATTCCCCTTCCCTCCCCAGCCCCGCGGAGATTTAACGCTCCAGAGGAGGCAGTTGGGGCTTTCTTAACTCACAGGTGGTGGGCAGAGATGCCAAAATATTGGGAGTTCAGCCCCTGGGTTTCGTAATGGATGCTGGTTGCATCCCGTGGATCCTCGGGAAACCTCCAGCTGTGGGGTGACCAACGAGCTGCTCACCCCCTCTTGAATCCTGGAGGGTGGAGGGCAACCTTCTCCCAACCTTTTGCCGAATCCTCTTTTTTCCTAAGGCTTGGGAAGAAACTCTTTCTTGCCTAAATTGTGTGCTGTGGGGAAGAGCTGACGTATCCTTTCTGGTTAGCTTGGCCTTTCTTCAGCGGGCTGCTAAGTCCTTCGGCCACGACTTGCGAAAAAATTCCGCCTTCCTCCTTAGATTCTTCCAAACTTGTTAACACACATGTACGTTTTTGTATTAATGATGAGTCACTGTAAATCACTGTTGCAGAGATTAAATGAAACGCTGAAGGGCAGGCTGGGTGCAGATCAGTCATAAATTATTGGCAGCAACACAGCATGTGGGAATACATGAAATGTGCATGAAAAACATAAACTCATGTCTGGTAGCATGGTCGTTAGCCCAGACTGGGAATGCTGGATTTTCTGGATGGAATTAGAAGTTTGCCACAGAGCAGCCAGTGAAGAGAGCATTTGTTTTCTGCAGATTGAAAGCATTTGAACAATTTTTTTTGTCATATTTTGAATGCCTTTCCAGTACAGGCTGGTTGCATGCTGCACTTCTCGGCCGTAAGGGAGAAAATGGTGCTTTTCACACAGGCTCTGCCCGGTGTTCGGGCTCCCCGGGTTGATGCACACAACCTCCCATTGATGGTGGAGGAGTCACAGGAACGGGGTGATGAAGTGAGACGTGCCGGGAAACGTATCAGTGGTGGGGCACATGTCTTTAAAAATACCACAGTTCGAACCCGACCCTTTCCCTCGGGCTGTTTAATTTTTTTTAAAGTAATTAAATAATCCACGTGGAGGGTTTTCCTCCCCTCCCTCCCCCCCCCCCGCCTTTTTTTTTTCTTTCTTTTTCCCACACGCACGGATTTTGCATCGCTTTTCAGACCCACCTTTTTTTGCCACAGTTGGGTGCTTCTCTCGTGCGAAGAGGGAACCTTGTGGCAACAAAAAAAAAAATAAAAGCCTGGGGCAGGTAGGAAGGTTCAAGATGTCCCTATAAATGGACCCTTCAGGTCTCCTTCTTTGTTAGTCATTTAACCCCGCGGATATTTAGGGTTTGAAGGAGGGTAACGTGACCGAGAAGGGCCGCTTGTGTGATCCTGACGGCGTCGCATACACGGACGTGGAAGGGACCTGACCGAGCAGGGGTTAATAAGGTGCTTTTCCCCAGGGATTGAAATATCCAGGAGGTGGGATCCAATTCCTTCTTGACCTCAGCCCAGAGTCAGGCAGGCTGTATCGAACCGTCTGTACCCTTTGCCGGGTCCCAGCTGAACCTCTTCCCGTTAAGAACTAATGGTAAATAATTACCAACGGGACTCTGCGGAGAAGAGAGAGCAATTCTCATCAAGGGCTGCATGAGGTGTCAGGTGCTTGTTTATGTTTTAGCCAAGTCTAGGTACACCCAGATAAATGTCTGTGTGTTTGTAGAATAACCTGACTATCTGACCTCCCTATATGCCTGTCTAAATGGCGCTGTGTACAACTGCATTAAAATGATCTTAAAAATTAAGTATGAAAATTCAACTCCTCGAATCTCCAGCCTTTTATTAGGTGTCTTTCCATTTGTCTTTTTTTTTTTTTTTTTCCAACATACCCTCATGCTATCTAGGCCACAGACCAGACAATGATGGAGCAGCTAGTCAATATTTTATCTTACCCTCATTCTTCAGTGCTTCCTCTGTTGAGCTCTATTCAAACCCTGCTTGAAAATGGAATTAAGAGTTACTGCTGGGTTTTCCTGCCATGCCCAAGTCCTCCCCTGACCTCTGCTTTGCCTGTATGTGCATATGAGGACGTGGGTCTGCACGATGTTTTTAGAGTTTCCCTGCAAAGAGGGAGAATAGCGTTGTCCCAGTTCCCAGGTGAAGAAGGCAGAGGCAGGTCCATCACAGCCACTGGTTTTGGGTCGGGCCGGCACTGGTAGGTGACTCGAAAGGATAGCAAATTATCCATGTTTAAGGTCCAGCGAGCACCGAAACTCCCAAGTTTCGGTGGAAACTCTGAGTTTTGAGTGCCACCCAGCAGTGTTGGGTACGGAGGAGAGGTGAGAAATGCTGGTGAAAACTTTGGGTGTGATTTATTCAGTAGTTCCCAAGCCATCCAAGGCAGCAGCAGAGCTGAATCCTCTTCTCCAGCTCCAGCTGCTTCAGCCACGACTGCTCTGCTTTTCTTGCCGTTTTTCTGCCTTGCTTCTTCGACTTTGACAAAGTTTATTTCCTGTAGAAATCAATTTTTCTACGTTATAGTGGCCTGGGTTATTCTTATAACAAACGTAATCATCATTGGGATGGTTGAGGCCCCATCAAAAATCCTGCCATGAGCTGGTAACTGACCTGTTGCCATATAAAGTAGATTAAAAAATAGGGTACAAACAGCTCTAGTAATATGCTTTCCTAACTCTCTAGTTCTTGGGTTTATGACCTTGGCTTCCTCAAATGTCAATTTTGTGTATAATTTCCTAAGCTTGGGAAAAAAAAAAAAAAAAAAAGACCAAATCCCAACCAAACACACTGGAAGAAGTGATCAAATAAGGTAAAATTCCCTAATCTCATTCTTGGAGACAGCCGAAGCTATTTTTGCTAAAACTTTATAAGGAAGAAATTTTAAAAAGGCTCCAAGGCCAGCCTGAAGAGGAGCTTGAAAAATCTGAGGTGGGTTTGGGGTAGAAATACCAAACCACCACAGCCAGCCCAGGGCAGGGACACACAGAAACACTTTATTACTCTTTTAGCCCCATCACAACTCCCCTCCAGCAGGAGATTTTCTCCTGCCTCCATTCCTTTGCTGGTGGGTAGGCAGAGTGGTAGACTGGTAGACCTTTGCTGTGGTGGTGACATGGGGCAGGGGACAAAGTGCCGTGCCGTGGCACCTCAGGGGCAGGCAGGATGGCACGGTGTGGGGATGGGAGGATTTTGCCCTGCTCTCAAATTGTTCCCCAGCACCCAGGGATGAGCAGGGAGCAGCATTGCCAGGGGTGACCTTCCCATCTGCTCGCTGGTCATGCCTGGCCTGGCTTCAGGTGGTGGGGTTATGGATGGAGCAGATGGGGGGCTGCAGATTGGGACATGCAGATGGTGGACGTGGAGGAAGATGCTGATGGGACAGATGGGGGGATGCAGATTGGGAGATGCAGAAGGAGAACATGGAGGAAGATGCAGGTGGGGCAGGTGGGGGGATGCAGATGGGGAACATGGGGGAAGATGCTGATGGGGCAGATGGGGGGATGCTGATGGGGTGATGCAGGTGGGGACAGATGGTGATGGGGCAGATGGGGGCAGATGCAGATGGGGCAGGTGGGGGGATGCAGATGGGGCAGGTGGGGGGATGCTGATGGGGCAGGTGGGGGGATGCTGTTGGGGTGGTAGTGTAGGGGTGCAGGTGGGAACA
>JAOQGH010000023.1:17164219-17184945 GCA_025769975.1 Gallinago jamesoni
CTCTGCAAACCTACTGGTTTCTTGTTACTTCTATTTTTTCCACATTCCTAATTTGCTCAGATGCCACAAATTCCTCATAAAAGGCAGAAGGAATCGCCCCGGTAAAAAAAAAATAAATATAATTAAAAGGAATATAAAGGGCGGCATCCTGGCTGTAAATAAATGTTATTGGATTTTTACTTATGGAATAAGGGGAGGAAAAATAAAAGCACAACAGCGGAAAGGCAGGGAGTGTGTGTGTGTCTCTCCGTCCGTCCTCCCCCCCAAAAAAAAAAAGAGCAGAGGAGCACCCCCGGAGGTTCCCCCGCACCCCACGGGCCGGGGAGGGGGGTGGGGGGTGTGTGTGTGGGGGGGTTATTAGCGGAATGTGTGTGGGAGGGATCCCCAAAACCAGTCCCACCTGCCGGGGATGCGCCCCACGGTTGGGTACCACGGGGTGGGGGGTGGGGGGTGTGAAGGGGGGGTGGACACACACACCTCGGGGCTGTTCAAAGGATGCCCACGGGTGGGGGGGACACACACACACTGACCTAGGGGATGCTAAATATCCCCCCCCTCCAACACACACACCTCGCACTCCCGAGGGGATGCCCACGGAGGGACACCCCCCCCGGGGCAGGGGGTGGGGGTGGGGGTCCCGGTCCCCTGAATTTGACCACTCGGAGCCCGGGGCTGGTGGGGAAGGGGAGGGATTGGAGATGGGGGGGGGGGCGAGAGGGGCAGAGTTGTTTTTTTTTTTTTTTTCTGGGGGGGGTGGGGGGGGAGGGTGGAAATCAGCAGGAAAAGGAGAAAGCAAGCGGAGGCAGCGGCGCGGAGGCTCCGCACCTGCGGGCCAGGGAAGATTTAGAGGTGAAGAGCCGGCAGATATTGTTAGGAAAGTAATAGTGAGGTGTCCCATATAGTACAGTTTTATGGTGGGGCGGTAAAACGAGGAGATTTATTTATTGCCGGGGCTCTAGAATAAAAATAATGCCCGCAAACTGGAGATAAATGCTTACACCCGCAGCCGGTCAATTCTTTTTTATTTAAGAGAGCGATCCGGAGAGGTGAAAGTCATCTTCTCCCCACCGCAAATGTCACTCTTGGTTGCCACCAGGTTATAAAGGAGCTGCTGAAGGGTTTTTTTTTTTTGGGGGGGGTGGGTGGGGGGGTGTCCCCTTCCCTTTGCTTTCTCCCGCCTCACGGTGGTAAAAATTAAAATAAAATAAATAACAAAGAAGCACACTGAGCCCTTGGGGAAATGTTCTTGGGGGGGGGGGGAGAGCCCCGGGGGGGCCCCCGCACCCTCGGCCTCCCCCCCCCCCAACCCTCGCCCCCGGGTGTGGGTGTCAGCCCCCACAATCGGCTCTTCTACTCCGGGGAGCTTTGATCCCTGCCCGGCCGGGGAAAAAAAAAAAAAACCAAAATCCAAAAAAACTCCACCTGACAGTGAGCTGCAATGGGGTGGGGAAAAGGATGGGAAAAACAGAGAGAAGGAAAGGAAAAGGAAAAAAAAAAAGAAGGAAAAAAAAAGAAGGAAAAAAAAAAGAGAAAAAGAAGAAAAAAAAAAGAGAAAAAAAAAGAAAAAGAAAAAAAAAAGAAAAAAGAAAAGAGAAAAAAGAAAAAAAAAGAAAAAGAAAAAAAAAGAGAGAGAGAGGATAGAGTCATACAATTTCGTGTATAAAATTATAAGGTTGAAAAGTGCGAACAATCCTCCTCAGTCTTTTACAGCATCTGCGCTGCTCTCGGTTTTAACCAGAATCTCTTTTTTTTCTTCTTTTTTTTTTTTTTTTCCTTCTTTTTTCTTTTTCCCCCCAGCCGAACCCGCGTTCTAATTTTCCCCATCCTCTCTGCCCCGCAGGCCGGGCATCATCATCTCCCATCATCTCCCCGGGGACCAACCGGCATCATCATCATCATCATCATCCTCCCGGGGACCGACCGGGCATCACCTCCCGCCCCAGCGCGCATCTCTCCGCACCCCCCACCCCGCAAACCGCCCCCGCGCAAGCGGTGGGCACCACCGCGCCTTCCTCCTCCTCCTCCCAGCACCACAACTTGTCCGTCGCACTTCAAAGGCTGATAACCTAATTGCTTCCAGAGTTTAAAAGTAATTAAGCGGTATTAAAGGGACCCGGGTAAAAGCTTTTTTTGCCGCGCACCGGCTCCCCTGCTCCTTCCGAGGGGAAATAGGAGCCCGTTTTTTTCCGAGAACCGCGTTAAAACCCGAGCATTTATATAACGTAGGCGAAAAATGTAAACAGATTTCGTTTTTGAAAGGGTATGGGTAAAGTGGTGGTAATTATATATAATTAATGCTGAAGGGAAAATGAACACATAATAGGTTCCAAAGATTAAACCATGTGTAACTATCAGGGGAACTTTTAAAGTTTTTCTTTCTTTTCTTTCTTTCTTTCTCTTTTTTCTTTTTTTTTTTTTTCTTTTAAATACATCTATTTCCTCTCGCTAAGGATTTTTAGATGTAAAAATTCCAGCTAATGTTTGCTCCTCCGAAGCGTTCTGATCGGAGGAACAAATCCCGAAAAGGTTTCAGCGATTCTCAATCTATCACTTTGAAGATAATCCCACGTAAAAATAAATCGAATGGTGATTTTTAACCGTTATTAATGTCCGCGGCACTTAATTTAGTCGGGTGCTGGCTTTCCATTTTTTGATTACACCATAAGGAAGTTATTTTCCTAAGAAACGTTAAGATAAAGCATAGGCATTCCCACACATTCCTTATATTTTTTTCCTGGCACGTATTTATTATACTCTACTCAACCCAGTTCAATTTCTAGGTAACGCATAATCGCTGGAGCCAAGTTTTTTTAATTTATTTTTTTTTTTAATTGATGTATTATTTTTTTTTTCCCCAGGAACATGGTTGCAAGGGTAGAAGCGGGCTGTGAAGGTGTAGCTCCTGCTTATCCATGACGTGACGTTCAACGCAAGCGGCCGTAAATCTAACCACAGCTTTTCCCCTGCTCTCTCGGAGCGCCGAACGTTGGCAAATTTAGGAAGGGATCTCGAAAGGTAGAAATTAATCTGCCCCTCTCGGTCCCAGCTTCAGGTCTGGTTCTGGCCATTTGGGTTTGGGGGGGACGTTTCCTCCTCCAGGAGGGAAGGAGAGCTACCTCCTCTGGGGAATTCTCCGGCTGGCAGGTCGAGACAAGGTTCAGGCTGTCACTCCCACTCCTCCAGCTTGGAGAAGGAAAATTTTTAAGCAACAGGACTGCTTTTTTTTTTTTTTTTTTGAAATCTACCACACAGCTCGACCCTTCAAATTAATCCTCAGACTCTTTCTTGAACACGGAGGCCGCGCAGCCGAGCTCCAACAAGCCCAGGGGAAGGTGCTGAAGACCCCAAAGTCTTCAGGGGTTTTGCTCTTCAAGGACGAATCTAGTTTAGTCCCTGGAACTGCTTTTGTGTGGCCCGCTCCTCAACCTACCTGGAGGAGGACGAGCTGATGGTGGCTCCCAGCCCAATGGCTCACCCAATAACTTCTCCGGAACGACATCCATGTTGCACAGAGATCAAAAGTGAGGGCTTGGGCAATCGTACATATGGGAAGGGGGTGGAGGAGAACAAGGCTCAGATGGGGGTAGCAATCTCAGAAACTTCCTTTCTGGGGGATGAGAGCAGTTGTAAGGCCCCAACGTGAGTCAAGCACTGGTAGAAGCTAGACGTGGTAGAAGGTAGTACTCGTCAAAGTCTTTTTGAGCTGCAAAAACCAGTTTGCTCCTGACATGCTCAGCTACCTGCTGGTATCAAAAAAAGTCAAGGGGATTTCAGCTTCCAAGGGCACTTTGGGGGGACGTAGAGCCAGGGGTGGGCGATGCTGTCCGACATCAAAAGAGGGCACACCGCCTTGGGGTGCCTCAGTTTCCCCTTTGGTGGCTTTCTCTCTGACTTGCTGAGGGGTGTTGCTGCCCAGGCTTTGAGTTGCCACCACCGGCTGCTGGGGGCATCAAGCCAGTGATGAGAAAGTAGGCTTGCCTTCTCCTAAAATGCAGTTCTCACAGTCCCCATGAGTAGAATTTCCAAACACACATCCCCACGGCCGCTTCCCATGGGGGAGGTGAGGTGGGTGGTGATGTGTGGCAACCAAGATGGCTGAGCATGGGAGCAGGACTCAGCATTTATGTGCTGTGAGCCCTACACATACTATAGCAGAAAAGGAAACCATCATCTAAATTTTCTTCTCCAGCTGGACTGAACTTTTTTTTTCTTTTTTTCTTCCCCCCCACCCCCCCCCCCGATATTAAAATCCCTCTGCCCAGAGCAGAATTAACAACAGACCATGTTAACGAAGGGATGAACATCTTCCCTGATGGCATTAAAGCCTCCTACTTGGTTAATTAATTCTCCCACCCACCTCCTTCTCCTCTTACATTCTTCATTAGAACTTGTTGGGGGGTTATTACTTGCACTGGTGCAGTGATTAGAGAGATGCCGAGGAGGTTTGGACCCAGATTCAGCTTTCTGCTGACCTTGAGGAGTTGCCTGGCCACCGAATGGGAGCCAGGACTTGCGTTTCAATAGGATGATGCTGAAAGGCAGCAAGTGCTTATTTGGGGATTTTTGCCAAAATATGACCAGCTCTTCTCCCAAATCAGTGTCCCCACCTGTACTGGAACAGGGTATCAACCAAAAGCTGAAAGGTGAGGCGTCTGCTCCATTTAACACCCGTCCTTGTGTCTCCAGTGAACCTGGCAGCAGTGGCCCGAGAGGTGACTGACCCCTCCGTGGCTGCCACCACGCTCATGTAGTGGAGGGCACCATCTCAGGGCAGACGGAGGACATAAGGGATCTCCTCAGCTGGCCAGTGCCAAGCCATCAACTCAGGCAGCTGCTGGTGGTGGTCTCAAGCTCAGCTTTGGCATTGTGGATGGGGAGCCACCAAACTTCAGTGGTGGCCCAAACTTCAGGAGACCCACCTTTTTCTACCCTTGCTGTGTGTCTCCTATGTGGTGCCTGCCCAGGAGCAGAGTTATGGTGCTTAAACCAAATCTCCCTGCTGAGCAGAGCCGCGGGGCTGGTGTGGGCATCCATCAGGAGAGGAACCACCAGGCACTGAGCCTGCCAAGATGGAGGGGGTCTTGCACCCCCCATGCAACAAGCATGGTGTTTACACCAGGAAACAGCAGATAGCCATACCTCATTTTGGAGCAGTGGAAGGTCCCTCCAGACCCAAGGAGGTGGCAGCTTGAGGGTCTGCAATGTGGTCTTTAGAGAGAAGCATTGTCTGAAAGAGGAGGTGTTTGTGGTGGGAACAGCTGAGATGGGGATCTTTGTCCAGGGGAGGAAGAGGGAGCCCTTTTAACCTTCCCTGTTCCCAAGCCCAGTGGGGACCACAGTGCTGTGGCTCCTTCCTTCCCACCCAGCTTCCTTCCTCTGCCCCACAGGCTAGGCTGGAAGGACATCTTATCTTGTTTATATAATGTGAGTGCTGGAGGGTCAGCTCCTTCCCTTGGCCAAAGGTTCTCACGCCGGGGGCATACCTCCTCCGGGAGAGGCAGACTGGTTACAGCTCGGGCTGGCCTCTTTTTTGGGAGGGGGGGTGGAGGGGAAGAGAAAATTGGCAGAGAATAAAATAGAGATTTACAACTCTTGGACACTTGGCTGTAACTGGGAAACATGGCCACGTGTGCCGGGGTTGTTCCCTGCAGCTCTTGGGTTCTTCCTTCTCTTGGGAGAAGCACCTTGTGTTTTTTCCCAGCACACGGGCTGGGAAACTCTTGCAACGAAGATGCTGAGGACGGAGAGAGTAAGAAAGGTCTTTTTTTAAATTTTTAATTTAATTTATTATTTTTATTTTTTATTTTTAGCAGGCCTCTCTCAGCATCCAAGCGAGGAGACACGGAAGCCAGCCAAAGGACCTTCTCCATTAGAGCAGGGCAAGGTCCTTGGTCCTCATCACCGGCCAAGCGATGCGTCCGCTCACCTCTGATCAAAGAGGACCAGACACAACCCCGTGTCTCAGAAAGAGCCCTGGCCAGGCAGGTGAGATGGGAGAACCTGCCGTAGAACCACCTTCTCGGCGGCGCGGGTTGCAGCCTTGCAGTGGACGTGACCCCAGTCTGCTTCAAATGGCATTTTTATGGCCTGCCATCGCTGCAGCCCACCCCACCTGCCTGGCTCCTCTCGGCCACGCCAGCCCCATGGCAGGCAATTTGGGAGGCTGAGAATCAACGATTTTTAGCGCATCTCTTGGTTAACGCCACTGCGGCTTCTGCTTTATGAAGTCCCAACCACTTGGCTGATGCACAGTGTAAATATATACATATATATATATATATATTTCAGCCCGTCTAACCATGGGAATTCCCATTATGCCTCTAAATCACTACGCATCTTCTCCATTTGGGAAGCCAAAGCTCTTCAAGTCCTTGTCCACCCTAAACTGTGTTATCACCTGAGCAAGGGAAGTCCAAGCTTTCACGCACAGATGCTCGGGAGCTGTTGCCTGAGCAGTTTTCTCATTCGAAAAAGCCAAGTATTATTTAATCCTACGGGCCGGCAAAGAAGAGTAAAGTCCTCCAACAGTAATAAAATAATTATAATTAAGAGTAAAAACAGTAACACAACAATTCCTTGCTGCTTGCTTCTTGAAACTCTCTTTATGGACTCAGTTTTTTGCAGGCAGTAAGCACGTGTCAAGGAGCAATATTCTCTCCCTTGCAAAGCTGGGAACGCTGAAATACAGAGCAGCTGAGCTGAATCTTCCCAGGGAGTGGCTCTGACCCCGCTCTTCATATTCTCCAGGTGGAGAAGCCCCGGAGTTTGTTAGCTCAAGACCCAGTTTCAGAAGCAACGAGTACTTCTAGCCAAAGGTTTTTGGATGTGCTTATCCAGGTTGAAAGAGCGCGCTTCGAATTTTGGCTTGGGGAATCCCTCCTCAGACCAGAGCGAGGAAGAACTTGGTGAAAGATTTGCTTTCTAAACCAGGTTGACCTCACAAGCGTACGGGAGGGTGAACTGTGCAATCTGGAGTAGAGAAATCCCTGATTTATGAAAACTCTCCAAGGCAATCCTTAATAAAAGGGGGCTCAATCAAGGCTACGCTTTCTGCAGCTAAAAATCAGGGAATTTGTGTGTTGATTCCTACCCAGGGCCTACGGATGGCTGTTTATTGCTGTTCAGAGACAAATTCAGCAGGAAATTTAAGGTGGTCCCCTGAAATAAAGGGGTAACCCCAAATTAGCTGCAGGGCAGAAGAGAGCTGAACTTTGATAGATACCTGCAAGTACAAACGGCACAAAATTGCAATAAGACAGGAGGCATCCTTTACAAAAATTGATTTCTTATTGCCTCTCTTGTCTCTTTCTCCTCCATGGCTGCTCTGCTGGGGTCAGGTGTGGAGGTCTCTCTACTAGGGGTGTAAACCCCCCCCCCCAAAAACAGGGGATGTGTAAGAAACCACTTGGAACTGAAACTCCTCGCTCTCTTACACTACTCATAATCAAAAAAGGTTGGTATTAACTTTATGGTTAGATGAAAATAGGCCTTTGAAGGAGTTGAATGGAACTATTTGTTTTCCCTTTTGGAGCTCCGTTCCTCCAAGGCATGCTGTCATGCTCACTGGACCTGAATTTTATAGGTTGGACTGGAGCCTTTGACAAAACTGAATTTGCTTTAAATGACTGAAATTAGATACTTATAATCCAAAGTAACAGCCTAGGGGCTCTCTTGTGTATTATCCTTCACTCTCAGGCCTTTGCTTTGTAGTGTCAATGGAATAATTTGTTAAGAAAGTAGAAATATAAAGCAATAATTCTGAAACCAAGAAGAAGCACGGACTAACCCCGCATTTTGCCCACACTTATTATCCTCTTACCTAATATGACAGTGCCTCTCCCAGAGGTAGTCACTGGGTTTGTCAAATTCCTGCTTTTGAGATTACGATTCAAATATTATATTGTTCTTTGAGTTATTTAAGTGACACCACTGCTTTCCTTCTCTCCTGGCGAAGCAAGGCATCCATGGCATGGATGAGACGTGGAGAGAAGAAAAGAGCTTTCCTCCTACTCATGGTGAGCGCTTAGGTGACCCCTTCCCAGCCGATTTTGCCATGAAATTGAGGTACCTAGATCTCCCATCGGTGCTCAACAATCTTTTGGAGCAATCTCATCGCATTCCAAATCTCCGGGTCCCGATATTTCGACCAGTCTCAATAGGGGCAGTTTCATTTGCTTCGGTTTTGGAATGTGGCCCTTTGTGCTTCTACTTCCACATCACCCAACTTTTCCTTCTCTTGCTCGTAGCGTTAATTAGACTACTTAGCAGCAATTCTCCATCATTCTGCACTTGAGCGATCCGGCCCTGTTTATCCTGTTTCCCCACGGGCTGCCTCAGGAAGCCCCACCTGCGTTCCTCTATCTCTACTCAAGCATCTAAGGAACTTCAGGAAGGTTGTTATTACCAGAGTGACGTTCACACGAGGGCAAAGAAACACCTGTACGTTGGTTCACACGTGGGCTGTGCTCCAGCCTGGGATCCAGGTGATGCTCATCACACGGTCAAACACATGGGGTTGAAACCTCTTCTGGAGGGCGTTGTTGGGCCTGCCAGCATGATGGGGTTGCTGCTTTCCTATCAGTTTTATAAGACCAATGACCTTTGGCTTATGAAACTGAGCTTTGGGCATGAAAAAAAAAGTTGTAAATGTTTTTTTTTTAACCAACAGGGCTGAGAAGGTCAAAAGTCTCCTTGGAACGTATACCTTCAGCAGTAGGACTGGTAAGTAGCCTAATTTTAGGAAGGGAAAACCCAACGTACTGATTGACTTGCCATAGAGGGATTTATGCACGCCTTGCTGTTAATTGGAGATTATCACGTCAGGGTTCTCCTATCACTAATAGAATAAACCCCTAAATCATGAAACATTTAATCCTTGCCAACCGAAAGGCCTCCTCCTCTTCGTGCCAGAAGGTGGAAAGAAAAGCGAGTGATCCATCCTTTACCTTTTCTACTTAATGTGACCCCCCCCTCCACCCCACCCTACCCCCACGACTCTGCATCCCACTAGCCCTGGGCCAGTGGCAAAAAGGGACTCTGTAGGCTGCGACAGGAATGCATGTTTATTTACCTGCCCTCCCTGAGCTGTCCCAAGTCTTTAGTGACAAAGAAACTTTCTTCAATCTGGTTTTAAAACTTATCTTTTTTTTTTTTTTTTGGTGAAAACCCAGCCCCGCAGGCCGAATTTAGCACTGAGGAGTCGTCATATGGATCATATGGAAGGCTGGGAATAAAATTAATTAATGCATGGATTACAATGACCTATAAATGTCATTGTTTCATCTCAAAGATATATTGGTACTGTAATTTTTACTTAACTCTTTCAAAGGACCACATGTGAGCACCACTGAATGGATACGGAAATTATTTATACAGCATGTTAAGGGGACATTAAAGCCTTTCATAGCATGTGGTAGGCCTCTCAGCGAGGCGAAAGACAGAGATCAGCCATCCAGCTGTGGTGTGCTGCTTTGGCTGTGCCAAAGCCACCAGATGATGTAGCTTTCCTGCCTGCCTGCCTCTGAAATAAATGTGAGCTACATTCCCCAGGAAGGGGCCGAAGGCAGAGGGAACCCCCCGTCTTTACATCTACAGAGGGGAGAAGGGCAGGGGTTTAATTTTTCAGCTTTTTTTTTTATTATTATTTTTTACTGATAATAATAATAATAATGATGATGATGATGATGATAAAAAGAGCAAGCATCCAACCTGTATGGGCTCCAGCTCTCCAGGGAGGTGGCCAGATCTTCTGCCCTCCCACTGTGCTTCTTCCAGCCTGGGATACCGGCCCCGTTTCCCCAGCTCGTGGCCCCCTTGGCCGTGAACACTAGCTTCAAATAGCTTATATATAATATAAGTGATATACAAGCTATATATAGCTTATATATAGCTTATATAATAGCTTATATATAGCTATATATAGCTATATCATAGAATCAGCTATGATATTCTATCATAGATAGAATAGATATTCTATCTCTAGATAGAATAGATAGAGTAGAATCATCTATTCTGTCTATAGCTATATATATGTATATATACACACCAGAACGTACATATGAAATACAGAAGAAAATTGTCCATGTATACATGCAGAATAAATGCACTACAAATATGCAATATATATCTTTATATATACAAAAAAAAATATCTCTATACACCTGAAAAGAAGGCTGAAGTGGGTCGGAGCTCTGCTGGGATGTAGGTGCATACGCGTCCTCCTGTTATGGAAAATAATGACCATGGACCATGGCAGCCACCCCAAGAAGCCTTCTGGTGACCTCATAAACCAGCTGAGCTTTGCCCTCCGGGTTTATGATGATGCCATCAGAAGGCCTTGATCTTTAACCTCCCCATTCACACTTGACCATCATTTATGTGATAATCCACATGCTGGGGGACACGGGTAAGGGGTCCATAGAATCCAGGGCGGTTGGTGCGGTCCCGTGCCACCTTCCCCCTCCCCGGAGCCTCGGCAGGGACTGAAGGACAAAACTGGTGTTTTTGGCACAAACCTGAGCGTCAGTTTGATTACCAGTTTGGGCCAAGACATAGCTTCCCGCGTGTCTAAGTGGCTTGGGAGATGGTTTTTTAATTTCGAGGGAAATTAGAGTGATTTTTGATGATACTGAGCTATCGATGGCCTGAGTGATGCACGGGCAGAGATGTTTGCGGTCTGGTTTCAGTCCTGGCCCTAAAACCCAGAAAGGTCTTAAAACCTTGAGAATTCGCCCCCCCTCCCCCCCCCCAAAAAAAAAAAAAAAAGGGGTAAGGCTGTGGAGCTCAAAGGGGCTTTTGAAAACTCAGCTGTGGGTCCATTGGACCTCGAGACCCTCCCAGTCATGTAGACCTTTGGGAAAATCATATGCAATCCAGCCAACGTCAACATTCTCAGCATATAGATGATCGTGACCATGGGTACAGGAAAAAAAAACCAAAAAAAACCCCAAAAACTTGCATATTATTCACCAGAAAGTCTACCAAGTAATGTTGGGTAATACGTTCAGTAAGATTTTGAAAAAAACACCAAAATAAACCAAGCCAAACCAAAACACAAAAGACAGCAGGGCAGTTTCTGTTCAATTTTAACTGTATTTGACATTTTTGTCAATTGCCAATATTTGTATTTGTTTTGAAACCCCTGCACTGGTGAGGTTTCTCCAGCATGTAAATCCGAATGAAGAAAATCAAAGTGAGTTTTGGGTCGTCTACATATTTGCATAGCAAAAAACCCTAAAAAAAAAAAAAAAAAAAAATACTGTATAGGTACTTGGGAGCCATGGGTTCCTCTCCCAAATTCCTATATATTAGTAGGGCATAAAAAGGTATCAGTTTCCAAAGTAACCATAACAACATGTTTTCAGGAGTTCCCGTTGAGAAGCCAAAAACCTTTGTAAGCAATAAATCAACCGGTTTATATCACTGGACTTAAGTCTTTTATTGGTTACTGATTAACTTAACTGTGCCGCCCGACAAATCTACATAATAAATAAATGAACCGGCAAGCCCCTTTAAAAAAAAATATAAAAAAAATAAATGAGCTAACTTTGTTTAAAGGACTATGACTGAAACATGCTCTACATCACAAGGAATTTGGCAGGCAGCATGTGGTCATGTGCGTGTTTCAACATGGATCTAAACCCCAGAAATCACAAGATGTGGAGTTATGAAAAAAAAAATAAAAAAAAAGATCCCTCTGCAACTACTTAACGTAAATATATGCATTGATATTTATCAGCGCTGTTGCTGCAGGCACAATAATTAGTAACTACTAATTAGCGTAGTCCTTCTGAAGGAATATAGTGGGAAAATGTCTCTTGACTGTCGGCGCTGGGGTTGTCTGTGCTAAAGATGATGAGATAACAGCAGAAAGTTCTTACAGGTAATTTGGGGGATTTTTAGATATTTGCTCTGTGTGCATCCCGTAAATGTACAGCCTTCCTGAGGTCAGGATGTGGCCGGCTACATTTCGGGAGGCTTTTCCCTCTTTTTGGTTTTTTTTTTTTTTTTCATGGAAGGCTTATGCGAGTCGTTGGCTTCCACAGTAAGTCTACATTTAAATTAATTAAACTGTTGACAGTTAAATTGTACTAAGTAGCTTCGATATAAAAGATGATTCCCAGATTTTTTTTTTCCACGCAACTTAAAAAAAAATAAAATAAAAAAACCACTAGAATAAAGAATCTGAGAAACTTCATTCTAAACATCTGTCTGGGCAGATGTCAGAATGCAGAGTGTTACTGCATTATCCTGTGTGAGTATGTGACACCATGTTATTACTCTTGGCTTAAATATTCACAATGGATTTTATGATCTATTTAAAAGAAGCCTTTGACGAGAGTGTAAACTCTTATCTTTTGTCATACAATAAGCACCTCTGTGGAACTAATTCAAGAGTAAATATTGGAAAACAACACAATGTTTTCCTACATCTTATTCACAGCGCGTGAATATTTATACGCAGGGAATTACGGATATGTGACGGTGGAAAAGATTTGGCAGATTTTCTTGGAAAATGAATTTTGGTGAATAAACTCCTTTTGAAGTAAGATCGTATCGTTCCAAATCGCTCTGGATAAAATCATAAACTCCGAGCTGTCCGTTAGCCAGCTGATTATAATCTGGTACAATAATCTGCATTTCTTCAAGAAAGGAGAGAAAGAGAGAGAGACAGTGTCAAGGACATTACGAATCCAATAGTAATTTAGGGAATTGAGCTAGAATGAGGCAATGCTTATAATGCTAATATTCCAGAAACCTGTTGTTTAATATTTGTTTCCAGATTGCATATATTAACCCATTTTATTAACCTGTCTATAGCCTTGATTCAATAAACCGTTCCTATTCAGCAGAGCTCTAAAGCATATGTTTGCCTTTAAACACATGCTTAAATCCCATTGACTTTTTAATGCTTAAAGTTAAGCATGTGCTTAGATGTTTTTGCTTGGCTCTGCAAAATAAAATTTAAAAAAAAAAAAAAAGTAACCTGGCTTAAAAAGAAGCAATAAAGGGTGACATTTTAAAAAGCTTAAAATAAGAAATCGAACCCCTAGACTGTTCATTTCCCTCCCGTGCTCTCAAGAATCCGCAAACCATTTGAACTAAATACCTAAAATACGATCGGAAATTGTTTTCACGCCTTATTTTGGAGCGTACTTGGACCCGAAATCTCCGAGGCTTTCTTGTCTCTGAAGAGACAAACCACACAGAGGGAACATCTCGCTGTTTGCTTAATGAGCAACGAACGGGAGTGTGAAGGTGAAAAGACAGATTCTGGGTTTGAGAATGACAAGGTGAGACTGCTTCTTTATCACACCTCTTTTTCTTTTTCTTTTTTTTTTTTTTTTTTTTAAGCCCAAGCATCATTTTCCAAGCCGTTAAAAATAAATAAAGAATAAAATCAAACCCGTGGCTGGGAATTGCTCCGTAGCTCGCAGCCAACTGATTTGAGTTTACTCCCATTGCTTGCTTCATGGGAAATGTCAACTTGCTACAGAAAGTTTTAATTGGTTTATGAGTGATATATTCAAGCTGCTTATTTCCTAAAACATCTGTTTTTGTTTTAGTTCCCCAATGTCAAATGGCTGCTGATATCCCAAGGTAGCACGCTGTTTCCAAGTCATATTTCCTGGGGTATCCATCAATAAAAAGCCCCTTAAATTGAGTGTAATGAAATTAGTACAAGGTAGTCGAGAAGTCTCCAGAATCAAGATATCAAAACCTCCTCATTCCCATTATTTTCTTTCCATATTGCTTCTGATTGACTGCTTTGGGTGGCTTGGAGGAAGAAAGCCATGAGAGTTATGGCTTATTTCATCTCTCCCCCACCACCACCACCCCCCCAACCACCCCAACCTATCCGATGGCCTTGAGCAAGTCTAATTTTGTATTGTTCTGGAAACTGGAATGAAGCCAGGGGGAGGCACAAGCCCCGTGCTGCATCCGATGGCAAAATCCAGTCATTTTTCTCCTTGGTGAATGGGGGGGAGAAACTACAATTTGTTTGAGGCTCTGTCTGCTCCGTGTGACGACAGGAGTCCCAACGTAAACAGGCAATTGTGAGAGCTAGAAAAGAGCCAAATATTCACAAGAGGTTTTCGTGTGTGCGCAAAAAAATCCTCAGTTTCCCACCAGCCCTGTGGCTTGGGCCAGAAAGGGGAAAAAAAATTGGCTTTAAAGTGGTTATTGCTCCATACACCTGAATGTACACAGGGGTCTTCTATTCCGATCACAGAACGGAACAGATTTGCAATATTTATCTACTAGGTGGCCCCCAAACCCAATTTTGGCTCTATTTTCATCCGTCCTTTATCGTGAATTTTATTTTTAACTTTTCGGGGAAAGAAACACTTGAGAAGTTTTTTCCTGAGTTGAGTTAAAGAAAGCCAATTTGAGGCGGAGGCGGTCCGACTGAAATCCCTCAAAAAAAAAAAAGCCTACCTCCAGAGTAAATCAAGTGTTACTTATCAAAATAACCCTAAAGGCAGAAGACGGGGGGAGGAAAAAATAAAATAAAATAAAATAAAATAAAATAAGTTTGCAGATTAACTTTCTTACCAAACTCATTTGCCACCGAATGAAATGAAGTTATAAGGGTGAAATTCTCAGCAGATTTGCACAGCACAGTAATAGCCTTTATGCTTGGAAATTTATGGGCCATGGACAGTTTATAAGAAAAGACGTAGTTCATCAGAGAAGCAGACTGATGGAGCACATGGGAGCATTCTGCGCAGGAAGTTGGGTTTTGGAATAATACTTACTTTGATAGAGTTGTTTTGTTAGCTAAGTAAAACAGTAGGGAAGCCAATGGCCACTTAGGCTTCAAACATAAATATATATTTATAAGTCACCCAGCTGCTTAATTGAGATCTCTAGTGTTTTCCCTAAGTATATCTTATCCGAAAAAACCAAGTAAAGCAGAAAATAACAACAGTAGCGAAGACCTGCTGTAGGCTGAGGTTCGTTTAATCAGTCAGTGGTGGTTAGGGGGGAAAATGGAGAATTATTTTAGGGGCAGATTTGTTGGGGTTCCTGGGGGCTCTTCAGCCCAAGTGGTGGCGCAGATTGGGCTCACCTCGCTCTCTAGGAATTGCCACCCCAAGAAGCAGCAGGGGAGGTGGCCTCGCCGTACTTGTGACCTTCCTCGGAGGCTTCTCCTCCAGAAGAAAGGTCTGGCCCACCTCGTGCCTGAGTAGCGTGACCAAGAACCCGAAGCCCAGTTTGGAAAGACAAAACGCTGGGGTTCTTGCCAGCTGCTGGCTGTGTCGGCCGTGGAGGGGGAGGGAAGTACATGGGGCTTCAAAACGTTCTCCAAGGGAGGTTACACAGGGGATGGTTCATTAAATTTGAGCAAGGAACTGGAAAATAAGATTTCACACCCCTAGGCTCAAACAGCCTGGGTGAATTTGGGATCCCTGGAAAATCTTGAGGAAATTTGGCAAGTTCTGGGGAGCTTCAGGAAATACTCTGGAGGTTTTTCCGAGGGTAGGTTGTTCTTGGAGCACACCTCCAAGGGGGGATAGAAGATAGGACCTCCTGCTCTGAGCATCCTGGGGTGGTGGCCAGCTCTCAAAAGCTGTGTCTGGCTTTACTTGTGGAGCCCAAGGTGGGTGGATGTTGGTGGTCTTGGGCTTGGCTTCAGCAATCCCATGGGCAGAGCTCTTCCTAGACTTTTGTTTGGTTGAGAGCAAGGGTTTTAATCCATGTCTCCTCCTTTCCAGGTGTCTATTTTAACTTGGAGGTTGCTGAATATTTAAAGATGCAGTTCTTTTCTGATGCAATTCTTTCTCCCTGTACAGTATCAGTTGCAACAGCGACTTGAAACCAATTCTTTGACACCTCCTGGAGTTGAGCTTGTGGCTTGACCTGAGTGAGACCTGAGGGTTGGGTTTTCTTTCTCTCCCTCCCTCCCTCTCATCAGGGTTGAACTGGCTTTGGTGTGAATCCGAGTTCTTCTTCATCTATCCCTTCCCCTGACAGGGGTACCCACATCCTCTGAAAAAGTCTAATTTTAGGAAGGTGTCTCTATTCAACCAGGGCTTTGAGCACAGGCTAAGATTTAAATACTCCCTACAATAACTTAACTGGGACCTCAGAAGCCTTGCAGGACCTTAGTAGCAAAAATGGACAGGCTTGTAAAGAAACACGGTGGCAGAGTACTGCTAAGAACTGCTTGCTGAGCCCAGAAATATCACAGACATGTCCAGCCTGGCCAGCTTCTGGGGAATCAGGGTCTGCTCCTACAGCTGGTGGTCCTGGGACCATCCCACACATTAACTGTGATGCCCGATGGCTGGAAAGATGCTCTTTAATGCTTGTCTTTAATTTCCCCTTCCCTCTCCCCAGCTCTCAAGCACGTTTGTGTTCAAACCAGGGTTTACTCCTTATTACACTTGCAGCCCGTTTCCTCCTCCTGTTTTATAGGCAGTGAAGTCTAAATGGTAAATTAGTGACATCTTCATTATTCTGGCAGCGGAGTGCAGTGCCATCCTCATGCTATTCCCTGTCGGAGCGAGCAGAAGGAGAAGCTAGGATGGAAGCGATAACGATCGTGTTCCAGTAGAAATATCTGAAACGAAAGCCAAAAAAAAAAAAAACCAGCTGAAAACATCTCGGAGAACGTTCGCTCGCGTGGTAACTGTCCTCCTCTCTCGAGGAGCAGCTGAGTTTATCCATAGCTGCCAAGCCAGGCGGCTGGAAAATAAGAGTTGGGGATTTCGGAGAACTTGGCTCGCCGAGGGGGTGGGCTCGAGGGGGAGCTCTCCAGATTTATAAAGAGCTCTTCCATAGCTGTTCACACCTTCCTTGGGAGAGATGCTGTCAGTAAAAACGCCCCAGAGCTTAGCAGAGAGTAGGAGCCAGACGCTGCGGTGATTTGCTGCTCTTGAAGTGGGGAGGGAGGGACACAGGACCTCTCTACGTTGGGTTGTTTATTTTATCTGGTGGCACTTGCCCACAAAGGAGGGGAGAGGATCTTAAATAATATCATGGGTCGGGCAGCTCAACGATGTGGAGGAGAGCTGTGTGGAATCAGTTTATAGTCTTTCATAATGTGGGCTTGGCAAAGCCAAACCGGCAAGTTCTTTTCCCATCCCACAGAGATTGCCTCCGAGCTCCGGGTTTGCCTGAAACCTGAACCTCTCATGGACCTCAGACAAACCTATAAAACCAACAAATAAGGTAAAAACAAAACAATTGGTCATATATAAGGAGGGAGACCTTTGCGCCTGAAGTGCTGGAATTTTTGGGGCTCTGACTGCGGTGCTCATGTGCCGCTCGCTCTAATACAGAGCAAAACTACCCATATTTCAGCAAACCAGGTGATGCCACTACTGGTTGTTAGAGATACCACCTGCCTTTTTGCTTTCTTCTCCCAGGATCTCATTTTTAGGTGGGAGCCGCAGAGGTGCTCAGGATGCTGGGAGCCTCCCAGTGCCCACGGTCAGCCCTCACCCTGACTTTCCCAAACCTTGCTCCTCTTCCCCAGCAATCCATGACATGACAGAGGGTCTGGCAGTGGGACAGCTGGCACAGCTCAAAGGTGCTGGAGTTTTTGCAGGGGCCGTCTGACCCAAGGAGGTGTCGCCTGGCACTCTCCGATGCTCTCGTGGCCTCCTGCTCTCCATTCTCCTCATGTGGCATGTCTTCTTCAGTGTATTCATCCTGCCTTTGGTGTGTCATGGCAACTGGGTCAGATGTTTTATTAGTGCTTTTTTTTTTTTTCTTGTTTTACCCTGCGGCTGAACCCGGTCTCCTGGGAAATATGGGCTGAGCCCAAAAGACATTAATGGTCCTGCCAAAAAGTCATTTTTCTTGAACCCATGGAGGAAAGGAAAACAAGAGAGGCAAAAAGAAGGGTCATCCCATCCTAGGTATGGCCACGCTCTGTGACTTTCATCACGTTTATAAGATGGATATTTCTCAAATGAGAGAAGCTACTGCAGGAGCAGCATTACAGAAGTCATAGGACATAGTGCTGGAGGAAGATTTGGAATGTCATCATGTCCCAGCCCTTCACCTACACAGAAGTATCCATTTCTGGACTAGATAAAAAAAAAAACCATCAGAGGACTGAAGGCTGGTTTGCACGGTCCTGTTTGGACTCGGTCCCTCTAAATTCAGTGAGACCCAAACATTGGAAAAAAAAAGCAGAATTGTTAATGAATGGTGTACTCTTCCCACAGTCTTTTGACATGTTGTGTTATCATCACCAAGCCCAATAAAAGGAAAAAACATCTAAAACTCTCCTTTGTCATGGTCTTTCTCAATTTCGCAGCTTGACACTGCTTCCATGATACCACCCAAGGTCAGTACTCAAGAAGACTATGTTCTCTGGGTGGTTTTAAGCCATCCTGGCTGGTTTTCCTCTGGACTTGCTGGTCTCTGTAGAAGCTACTCAGCGTGTACCAATGACCTCCTATCGCTGAGCACCTATCTACTGGAGCTGGCCAGAACTTTGCAGGGGATGGAAGGATGTTTGTTTTTTACTTTTTGGTCTTTCAAGCATGGCAGCCTTAGGGGAAGCCTAGAGCTTACTCACAGCTCAGATCCTGCAGTGGCCTTCCAGGCGACCCCAAAGCAGGTGTGGGATATGGCAATCAATCAGGGGTGGACAAATATCAGGTGAGTTAATAAATACCGAGCAGGCAACAGAGCTTCCTGATGGATTTGCTGGAAGGTGCTCCTGGCCCATCAGGTGTGAGAAACAGCAGCCTTTGGGGTGGCATCGAGCAAGTTGTGTTCTTCTTTCAGGAGAGCTTGTTAAATGCCAGATTGGCACCGACTCGGGTTTCCAGCCACGGGGAGAAATTGCGTTTTCCAGGGAATCTAATTGCACTGAAGGGTGGCTGGAAGGGTCCTGCAGTGCATTTCGCAGGAGTTTACATAGTTCTGGATCCTCTACCACCACTTAGAATGGAAAAAAAGAAAGCCAGTCTGTTTGATCAGGCCTCTCCCACTCGATATGTGTATTGGATTCTACATTAAAGCTTTTAACAGTTACGTACACATTTGAGCCGGAGCTATTGTTAGCCCATGTGATGGATTAAGATCAAGAATGTTAATGTTATCCAAAGGAACGCTTTTTAATGTATATTGCGATTGTATAAACAGGGTCACCAGAGCTAAATGGGATGTCAATGACCTATGAAGATCATAAAGTAAACAAAAGATCTTAAAATAAGCATGTAACCTGAACACGTTGGGGATTGTTGTATATCAAAGGCATTTGCTTATATAAAGTAAGGGAAAATTACTTACGGGTAACGTTGTTTGCCACAAGTCTACCTCTTGCCTGCTCTACAAAGGAAACCTACCCGGAGGGACTGGGGTATGTCTCCATCTACCAGGAAACCACCGAGCCCGCGGGCCCCGGCCAAGCAGAACCGAGCTTTTGTACACGCATCAAAAACCACTCGCTTAAATCCCAGGGAGCAGCGATACGGCGCTGCTGCTGCTGCTGAGCAGCAAGGCTCCTCCAGCCCTCGTGGAGGATGGAGGGAGGACAACCCACAGAATCACCTAGGTTGGAAGGGACCTTTTAAGATCATCTAGTCCAACCAATGGAGAAAAAAACCCAAACCAAATCATCAAGAACACCATTGTGGGCATGGCCGAAGGAAATCTTCTTACACTTAGTCCAAATGTGTTCTATCAAGACCGTGTTTTCCTGATTTGCTTATGAGATTGTCCGAAGAAAGAGAAATCCCAAAATCGGAGATTAATCAGTGTTTTTTCCTTCTTTTGTGGTACTATTTTGCTGGCTCTGCAGAAATTGCTGCTGGACAGTAGAGGTCTAAGTAAGACTGCGGGGACATGACTTTATTTTGTCCTTTAACTTCTGCCACTCTCTGCCTGAGCCTATGATCTTGAATCTCTAAATGTCATGCTGGGTAGTGGTGGAGGTGAAACGAAACCTGGTGCCTCCGGTCGGGCAGATCTACTGGCTCCTCCCTGAATAGCTGCGCGCTGGGACCAAGGGAGATGACTGCTCCCAGTTGCAGGCAATAAATGATGCTTTCGCCTCCAGCCTTGACTGTGATCCTTCCCATATGTATCCTAAACTGTGGCCCTGGCCAGGGCTGAGCTCAAAAATGCAACCCTAAGACAGTGCAATGCTGCCACTGTGGGAGTAAGGGACTGTGGAGCTTCTGTTCCCTGTGGCTTGTTGCTTCTTTTCACATCTAGTAGACCATTTCTATGTCCTTTCTCTTCCCTTTCGTCAGGGGTGTGAATTTGGGCTCCTGGTGGAGCCCAAGTGGTGCAGGGAGGCCAACGTCCAAGACCTATTCCCACCATCTCTGGGGTTTTTTTGCCATCTCAGCTGCCCCAAAAAGACTCTGACCTGTCCCACACCTCACATGTGCCATGACTGTTCTTCTCTTTCCCAGGGGTAAGAAAACATACACATAGAATCACACACAGAATCTTAGTGGTTGGAAGGGACCTCTGAGATCATCGAGTCCCAACACATTAAAAAAAACCAAACAAACAAAAAAAAACCAACCAAAAAACCACCCAAACAAACACAAAACCACACCCACAACCCAAAACAAAACAAAAATCCCCCACAAAACCCAGAAAAACCACACAAAAAAAAGCACCCACCAACTAAACTCCCCACACAACACCCCACCACAAACCAACAATCTCGGGCACTAGAGCATGCCCTGAAGAGCCATGTCTACACGTTTCTTAAATACCTCCAGGGATGGTGACTCCACCACCTC
>JAOQGH010000023.1:17201527-17221576 GCA_025769975.1 Gallinago jamesoni
GAGAGCGGTAGTTTCCAGACCATATACCGATGGACAGGCCCTTTGTTCTCATTCCTCTGCCCTGGGGTGGGTAATACACTCAGGACTGTGGACACTGAGCCCTAATTTGATCTCACTTACCCCAGTGAAACTCTATGGACTTTGGTGGAGACACTGAATGAGATCCTTCAGCGTCTGGGTGAAGAGCAGCACGCGGCAGCGGTGGCTCCCTGTTTGTAAATGGCCGCGTTGTGGGTATGTCTTCCAAGGCTCATTTTCCACCTCGCTGTGGAGGGATTTTGGCTAAGGAGCTGTGTTTCCAGGGTCTTAGCATTTCTGTGGGAACAGTTTGATTAAAGTCCTGCCGTGGGCTCACAGCTCAAGTGGGCAGTCTCGTTGACGGCAGGAGTAATATGGAAGTGTTTCTGAAGGATTCTGTTCCATAATAATCTGGGTTTTTTGGTGGTTTTTTTTTTTTCTCAAGACTGACCTGTGCTCACTCTGTGTCAGGTCAGTTGACCCCTATCCATACTTGGAGGTCTTTGGTCCTCCCTGAGCTCTGTCAGCTCCCACCAGTCCCAGTCCCTGAGCTCCCTCTGTGCGGACGCACCTTGCTCTCCGCTTCTTAACCCTACTTCGCTTTATTTGCAGCCACCTCTTCAGGGGAACATCTGTAACTCCCCATTTTTGAGTTTTTCTGTTAAAAAGGTTGTCCTGGACTCTTTCTGTCTGCCTGCAAAGTCACTGTTATAATTCAATAAATGAGATTCTCAAGCTTTATCCTTACTGAGAAAGTGTTGAAGGGACCTTTCCCAGCATTCTTGGTGGACGTAGCTATTCATTATTTTTTTTGTCAGAGGCTCTAAGTATTTTTTAACTTGCTGTCTCCTGCAAGCAGGAAAGTTAGAAGCCTTTTGAGACAGCTCAAACAATGGGGTTTTTTGGGGAGATGTGATAAGTGAGGAAAATATCCCGCAGCTTTTCCATCTCTAGTCTCAAGAGCCATCTCCTGTGCCTGGAAAACCTCTTACAGGACCAAACTTTGCAGCACGGGGCTGTGATGGTCCCCATGTCCCTTTCCCGAACGCTGTATCCCAGATAGTGGTTTTCTTGCTATATTTGCAGCCTCTGGCCTTACCATCTTGAAGGATATCACCCTGATGACCCCTTCTGCTCTACTGCAAGCAGCTGGCCAAAAGGGTATGTAGAAAGGAATATTGTGCCCACCTGCCCCGCACACCCTCTTCCAGTTCCCCACCAGTCCGTTCCAGCTGCGTGTAAACAGCTTAGCAATGAGTTATGCTTTCCAGCTGACTGCTGCTGCTTGTAAACCTTGAGTTATTTTTCACGGCCAGACCTTCTGAAGCTTCTCTTGGTGTATCACTTGATGATTGGGAGGAAGAAAACATGTTAGAAGTTTCCTCACAGGGAGCCGGTTGCTGCTCCTTATGGAGCCCTTATGGCTTTTAGGATAAAAGTCCTGACTCTGCTGCTGACCTGGCCCTGATTAGAGGGGCTACTCTGGATTCTCTGGAGCTCTTCCAGGAAGCAAAGCTTGAACGAAGGCATGCACATTGCAGAGGTCAGAAACAGAGGAGAACAGACACCACAAACTAATTTTTGGCAAATATAGATCAAAGTTAGGACTAGGCAACAGAGCATACTATCCAATTCATGGACCTCTGCAGCTAAACCTCAAATTAATCGATTGAAATCAACAAGAAGAAAAAGAAAAAAAGTCTACTGGAGTGAAAACTGCCCCTTGTTTTCACCATTTTCTTGAGTTTTATACTTCTGCATCTTTGGTTGGCTAATGCCTTAAGGAGAACTTTGCCCTCATCTTGTCTACCACCGAGAGGGTGGACCAGGACAGCGCATGGGGAAAGTGCTGCCGTTGTCCTACGCTTCTGCTCTTCCCTGGCCACCCACTTCTGATCTAACCCCCTTGAGGTTGTGTTTTTACCACTCAGTGAAGTTGAAATGGGGCAATTAGGTAGGAATTCCTACTGCTAGACATTGGAAAAAGAAAGTGGTAGGAGAGCAGTAGTAACAGTAGGAGGAATGGTTGAAGAACGAGGAAGTTGAGAGTTCCGTAACTTTTCTAGCAGAATCTGGGACTTGATTTTTGTTGCTGATTAAATTACAGCAGGAAAACACTGACCCTGATGAGAGCTGAGTTTTATGTAAGAATGATGTCTACGTTGTGGTCAAGCTGCCTGGCACTTAGACCTCTTTGTCGAGTCCTCTTCAGATCAGAGGTTTTTGCTTTCTAGCTTTCCAGACCCGGTCTTCTTGGGTTCTCGTGGTGGAAAAGCTCACCTTACGTTCCACCACCCGCGTTTATGGAAGTGAAAAAACCTTCCTCTTGTCTCGCTTTGTGTTTGGTTTCTCATTTGGCATGAAAAGACGAGGAAGAAAAATTTACTTGGACAGAGCTGCCCTGAGAACAAAGCACCTGGGGTTTCCCCTCTGATAACGGGGCTGCCGGCAGAAAAAGTGAGCTCCAAATCAAACATGGATGTCAAGGGTGCTCTGTGGTGGACAAAAAGAGACCTCAGTGTTACCATGTGGCATTGGTGTTTTCAGATTAAGACGAGGGGATTAAGGAATTTTACTCAGCAATTTGAGATGCTTTGTTAAGAACTGGGGGGAGATTTGAGCTGCTTTGTTCTCAAACCACATGTTAGTGAAAAAGCAAACAGGCACTTAATCCTGACAGACAGCAGAACTTGACATGGGTCTGTCCCCGGGGAGGTGACCAGGAGTTCCCCCGTGCCCCTCTAAAATGGTTGTTGCTTCTTTTTTTTTAGGAGCCATGTACCCGTCCTCAGCCACGGGGCTGCACACCTCCGTGCACCATGCCTGACCATCTGTGGGTCTCAGAGGGGTGGCTTTGTGGTCCCCAAGAAGGGCTAGGATTTAAAAATTTAAAACGACGCACAAGGTGCTAAAATGGTTAGGGAACAGGGCTTAAAATATGTTCTAACTCAAGGTCATGCCTTTAGTCTTAAACAGGACCATGCCAAAAGAAAGAGGAAAAAAAAAGAAGAAAAAAAAAAAAAAGGAGCTGATAATTTTCCTGTTTGGGACTTTGGCTGGTTTCCTGTAACAATAAAAAATATAGCAGTCGACATATAGACAGCTGAGTATATACATGCTTGTATGCTGCCCTCTGACACAAACATTAATGTCTTCTATAGATCTTTGAGGTTCTTTTAAACATCTAGTTACATTTTAAGGTCATGTCCTCAGAGGTCACTGATGTAAGTGTATTTGTAGAAAGAAACAAACAGCTCATTGAATTTGGTTTCCCATTTTAACATACATCAGTTAAATTAAATACGCAATGTTATAATGTCTGGCAACAAACCCATTTTCTGATGTATAAAATTTGACTTCTCCCCTCTGTGTTTATGTCATAGCTAATACACAGAGATAAAGTGCATACACTATACTCTGCATATTTACTGAACTTTGGCAAGTCACTAAGAGCCGGTACTCAAATCAAATTAGAACAACCCGATTTATAAAGCACCCTTCAAAGCTAATCTGAATGTATTAAAAAGGAATGCTTGGTATCACCAAGCCAATCAATAACTCATGCTCCCCACTGGGCAGCAACTATCAAGGATCCCTTTCTAATCTTTGTGCTTCGCCACCATCGCAAACCTGTTGTGAAAAGCTGCCCTCATGTTTTACTTAAACAAACAGTCTAAATGCACCCAAACAGGAATAATCTTGGTACGTGCTTATTTTCCCTGCAGGCACCGAGTATTGGGGTGGGGAGGGGGGTCTTAGTTTTGTAAAGGGATCTACTCCAGGTAATGTAATTGATCTTCCAATTTGTTTATACTCCGTTTGGAGCAGGCATTAATTTTTTTTTTGGGCATGACTCCACAGTCACCTACTAACCCCGATGCCCCGGTTTCCACGAAAGGATTACTTACGTTGGGAAAGCGGGGTTGGCCTTTGTTTTAAATGCTTACGTGCCGAAAAGATTTCCCATCCTCCTCCCAAAACTGCGTTTGTTTGGGAATAGCCCATCACCTGGGGAGGGCTGATTAAATGCGTCTCGCTCTTCAGAGTTTCCAGAGAGAGATAGAAAAAAATTAGTTCAGTTTTGGGGGCTGGGAGGGTCAAAAAAAAAAAAAAAACAAAAAAACAAAAAAACAAAAAAAACCACCAAACATGACACCCTCCCCACCCCTTTTAAATGATCATATGGAAAGTTAAATTGGTTATATATAAATATATATATATAACTTCAAGAGTCTTACTGGTATCGCCATTTATTCCTCGTAAACAGCACGGGAAACCTGGCAGCCGTGTTGGAGGTTCCAAATAAGAGAAGAGCAATTTACTAATTCCCTTTTAAAGACTAACAGAGAGTTCCCGAACGCAGCTTTGGCACGCTGCTTAATTCAGTTGCTCCGCGCTCCTACGAAGGTTTATTGACTATATAAGGATCAAATAGGGGGTGAGCTGGAATCAGAAACACAGTATTCATTCATTTAGCTCTGCTATAGTAGAGCAAATTCAGGGTGACTCAAGGGACACAATGTCTTGTAAAACATATGTACTTAATATAAGGGTCATAAAACTTATTAAATTAAAAGCTAGGTTAAAAATAGGAAGAAAATTTATGCTGCTGTCTAAAATAGCAATAATTTCCCTTTGGCCTTTCCCTTTCCTAGTAATATGGATTCTAGATTTTTTTTATTTTTTTTTTTTTAAATAGTCAACTGGTAAAAACTTCATTCTTCACGAGTGAATGCAAGTCAGTCTACCAGGTGAATTGCATGACTAATAATATAGCACAATAAATAGAGAAGGGGGGCTGCTGCCAGCTGGGAGGATATAGTGCATCGTTGTTGACCACACGTGAGAACCTGTGGGCTTCCAGTTGCTGTTTGGGAAGAAACAGTGGGTCGCTCTTGGCCAACAGAGCACAATGGAAAGCCTTTTTGGCCATAAACTAAGGCTGACAAAGGCAAAAATCCCCTTTTCATCGCTCCGCAAAGCTGCCCCGTTGCTGGTGGGATGCCAGCCAGGACCCTCTTCTCCCTGGCCATTCAGTCTTGGGGGGGTGGGAGGGTGGGTGAGAAGTCCCTCTTGTGTGATTGCTGAGGGTAGACTTGAGCAAGTGCTCCAGGGGCTGTGAGACACCACGAATCCCCTCCTGTCCTTGACAGGCGTTTCAGCAAGACCGAAGTGCTGGGATGAAGTCAATGTAATTATCCTGCAGTCCTGCAGAATGACAGCAGAATTTAGCTCCTTCGATCAAGGCAACCATTTTCTATTAGAGATGTTGGGGGGGGGGGGTGGGGTGGAAATAAAGTGTTGTGACCTAATTCCTCCTCTCTAACCTCTAAGAAATCAAAGTGATGCCAGGCCATCCTTGACTCTTGACACTATCCAGACCATTACTAGCCGAGAGCCCCTGTAACATTTGCTCAATGGCATTAAATTGATAAAGGATGCAAAAAAACCTCTTTCTGAATGAAAAAGAAATAAATCCCAGAATTGTTTACTTTTTAGTGACAGTTTATTTCTGTCTTGGCCAAGGTGAGCTTGTTCCTCCCCCATGGCCATCTTTTTTTGGTTGCAGTTCCCTATCCCCTCTTGCCTTTGAGTGGGCACTCACTGGGACAAAAGCCACCCTTTTTGGGGTGTTTTTGTTTTTTGTGGGATAACACAAGCGGCTTTGATCCCATCCCCTGCCTGCTATGAACATCTATGTGTTTTTGTTTTTTTTTTCGTCCTCTTTAAACAGTTCTGCACCCAAATCTCTCACCCGTGACCTCATTAAGTTACATTTAATCACACGGGGATGCCCATCAGGCCTAACCCCATCATTTCCTGAGGAATTTTCCCCTGATTTACTTAATAGCTCTCAAGCACTAAAGGGGAGACCTCCGGGTGCTGTTCCCTGTGCCTGTTGGATTACTGGCATTTATACTGCGTTTTAAATAAACAGTGTTTTGCAGGCAGGCTTGTTTTGAAAAATAAACTCCTTCGCAGAAGGCGCTCGTTGACATCGGAGCCAGATTGGTAGCCATTTGGCTTTCCCCAGCAGATGGGAAGAAGTGAGGCTTTTTTGGGGGAAAAAAAACCCACAACAATTCACCCTTCCCTAAGTAATAGCTAGAATTGCACACACCCCCAGGGGAAAAAAAAAAAAGCCTGAAGCCAAACTGGCTTTTCATTGGGACACCTCAAAGGGGGTCCATCCCATACTTAGCATCATCTCCAGCACCAGGGAGCATGGCTTTCCCTGTTCCTCACCCCTGCCTTCTGCTGGAGATGTGTTGGTCCACCACCTTCATCCCCATGTCGCCAGGCCTTCTGAGTGGCAAACGCACTGCCTGTTTCCGCCTGCCAGCACAGTTGCCTGCCCCACTGCCCATGAAAAGGTTAAACTTCTGGGATGGGAACCCTGAAAAGGTGAGGGAAGTTTCCGTCCTCTTGGGTAAGGATCTTCTGTGAGGTTCACTATCTGTTTTCTCCCTGAATTTAGGTTGTCTTTAGACAGGCGAAGGCAGGAAGGTTAATCGTGGTTGTCCTCTGCTTCTTTCTAGGACTCTCTTTTCTGCATGGTCATCATAAATCATTAAACTCTGGCAGTAACGAGGTCCCTTTGAGTGCAAGCCCCATGGTGGGCTAACCAAGGATGGACACGGGCAGTGGTGACTCTTTGCTGGGACAGCTAACCTGAAGGTCTCTGCAGTTTCCCTAATAGCTCTCAGCTGGATTGGGGCTACCTGAGGTGGAGCTGCCCGGCCAGAAGGAAAGTCTGAGGAGGAGCATGAGATGAAGATGCTTTATGCTCGGTGTGACCAGGTAAGACTTCATGCATATCGCTGGAGAGGGACTCTTGGTCAGGAAGTTGGACTTGGACTTGGTCAGGAAGAGGGACTCTTGGACAGGACAAAGGGCAACGGTTTTAAATTTGTGATGGTGGTCCTGGTGAAGCCAGGTGGGTCCATGGGATCAGAGGTGGCGTGTCAAAGCAAGGTGTTCAAACTTCTGAAAAGGTGGTCCTTTGGGAGCCCTGGGGGCTGGGCTGCAACGCGGATCGTTTGCCGTGGGAAGGGCCACCAATTAATTAGCGGTTTTATTTAAAAAATAAATCCACAAAAAAAAAAGCAAAACCAAAACCTGGCAGCCCTTCTGAAATTTAAGCACATTGTTCATGGTGTAATTATAGATGAAATATTAGAGAAGTGGACTAATTACACACAATGCACTTGAGCCCAATTAAAATAGCATCTGCAGTGAACGTAGGGGTATTCTCTTTGGCTAATAAGAAATACTTTCTTAACAACAGAAAATAAAATAGCTAAATTGGATATGCAGTTGAGATTATAAATATCCTATTAGCATATAAAATGAGGATTAACCTTATTTAATCACTGCTTGCTTGATCATCAAAAGTCATGTTTCACCTCTATAATGTAGCTGTATCCTCTCTGAGCAAAAAAAAAAAAAAAGGCAGCATATTAATAAATTCAGCTAATTAGGCGCTTTTTCTCATCTGCTCAAACAACGGAGCTGGTGGAGCAAACTGGCTGCCCCTCACTGCTTGGCTCTTCCTCATCTCACGTGAAGTTGGAGCTTATTTCCAGGAGAGATCTGCTGGTGAAGATGTGAAGCTTATCATCCAGGTGTGTCTATGGGGTCCTTCCTGGCCTAGATAGCTTGGTGAGAGCACCTCCAAAGGGGACCTGGGGTGGTGAAGCTGATGAGGAAGGAGGAAAGGAAATTACGTATTTCATCCTTTATGAAGCAAAGCTCTGCCTAAACATCCCCTGTGCTGAGGCCCCTTCTAATTTGAGCCGGGTGACCCGGGTGGGTTTGGTTTACCAGGGGTCTGTCACCCCTGGTGTCCCCCCGAAAGCCAGCTGGCGCAGGGAGGGTGCCATGCTCCCCCAGAGGGCACGGAGAGGTGCTACCTGCCATCTGGCAACCTGGCTGTGCAAAAGCTGGCCAAGGGGGGCCAGAGCAGCCCATGGAACGGTCTGACCTCCAACCCCTCCCATAAATACCCAGCTGGTCTGGTGTGCACGAAGGAAGGGGGGCTCTGAGCAAGGGGAGGGCTTCGAAGGGATTATTTTGGGGTATTTTGGGGCAAACCCCCTAGGAAATGAGCCCTGCCTGCCAGATTCGAGGATCGCTCGGCAGGTCTCAGAACTGGTCATATTTACGGAGTGGTTTTGGCTCTAGCTCCGTTGTGTTGCCCATCTGCCGGGTCCCTGCCTGGCAGAAATTACAGGAAAATGTAGAAATTGTGGTACATGCTGGCAGCCCAGAGAGCCAACCTCGTCCTGGGCTGCATCAAGAGAAGTGTGGCCAGCAGGCCACGGGAGGTGATTCTACCCCTCTACTCTGTGCTCGTGAGACCTCACCTGGAGCACTGTGTCCAGCTTTGGAGTCCTCAGCACAGGAAGGACACGGACCTGTTGGAACGGGTCCAGCGGAGGGCCACCAGGATGATCAGAGGGATGGAGCACCTCCCCTATGAGGACAGGCTGAGAGAGCTGAGGTTGTTCAGCCTGGAGAAGAGAAGACTCCAGGGAGACCTTAGAGCAGCCTTTCAATATCTGAAGGGGCTACAGGAGAGCTGGAAAGGGACTCTTTGCGAGGAAGTGCAGCGACAGGACAAGGGGCAACGGGTTTAAATGGGAAGAGGGGAGATTTAGATTAGACACCAGAAGGAAATTGTTTACAGTGAGGGTGGTGAGACACTGGAACAGGTTGCCCAGGGAAGTCGTGGATGCCCCATCCTTGGAGGGGTTCAAGACCAGGCTGGATGGGACCAGCAACCTGGTCTGGTGGGAGGTGTCCCTGCCTAGGGCAGGGGGGTTGGAACTGGGTGATCTTTAAGGTCCCTTCCAACTCAAACGATTCTATGATTCTATGATTTTATGAAAAGCAACGGTGGGGCAGGAGCAACCCTATGAAATAGGGGCACGGTTTCATCTGAACCCACCCAGCTCTGCTCCCTGGCCGTGTCCCGTTTCCATTAGCATCCGCCCGAGATTTCCTGGCACGAGGGCTGGTGGCTGATAGCTTGCAGAAGCCGAGTTTTAAAAATGTTGAAGGATTCCCGGAGGGAAGAGCTTGAGCAATCCCATCCTCGCCGGGTAGAAGTTGGGGCCCTGCAGCATTGAAGCTGGCTGGTAAAGGTAAGGTGGGCACTTGGCTCCTTGACTTAAGGTGAACGTCACCCCAGCCCAGGGACCACGTCGAGCTTTGCTTGGCCTCTGTGCGTTCAGCTTTGATCCAAGTGGGGACCTTGCCAACAAAACACCCCGTCCCAACACGGGGTCTCAAAATACTTGTCACCTCCATGCTTAAATGGAGTCAAGGGGTTGTCTCAGCCGATGGAGGTGTCAAGGGGTTGTCTCAGACGATGGAGGTGTAGAAACTCTCACATTTATTCACAGCTCCTCGTTGCGAATTGCTCCCACCAGGCCACCCCGAAGCATCACCCAGCCCTTGTCCTGACCCTGGGCAGAAGCTGCCACCAGCACTGGGCAAGTGCACCAAGGAACGGTGGCTTTTATTTATCGTATTCAAGGACCCACAATTGGCCGTTTCGCAACGATCTGGGCTCAAGCTGTGATTTACAGTAATGGGGAAGAGCGCTCTGCTGGCACGGCCCTGGTGTTGCCAAGTCCTGTGATGGTTGCAATGATTTTTTCCTTACTGCCACGGTGCCTGGAGCAAAGTGTTCATAAGCATTTCAGCTTTTTTTGTTTTGCCTTTTTTTTTTTTTTTTTTTCTTGGTAGTGGCAGTGGAGGGCTTTGTTTTCTTGTATTAAGAGCAGCTTTCCATCCCTTAGGGCAGAACAAAAGAGCTTGGAAGCATGTTCTCAGTGTCCCCACAAAGACTCAAAAGGCAGTAGGAACTTTTTTTTCTTTTTTTTTTCTTTTTTATTTCTTAAAGGAACCCCCAATTCGTTTTCCCACAATTGGTTTAAACCGCTCTGGCATGAGTTCATTGCCTTTTTCTTGCCTGATTCATGGATGCTGGAGATGGGCAAGAGGACCAGAAGCAGCAGCTACCTCCGTCCAGCTCCTGCCGAGTTCTGCAGGGCAGGAGGTGGGAGTAGATAGACCTACCAAAGTAGGGCTGCAGAGGGGTTTGGGCTGACGTGGTGGACACACACCTTTTGTTGCTCAAGTTCCCAGCTTTAAATCTCTTTTACAACTTATGGCTTTAGGGTTTAATACCAAAATTTCTCTCGCCTCGTAGAACTAAGGGAACTGAAGTGGGAACGTAGCTCAAAATATTAAAATCAAGCTCACGGTCCTATTTCAGTTCTCTTTGAAACTCCTGATGACTCCAGCAGTGGCACAGGCCACCTTCTCCTCTTCCTTCCCCCCCTACCCCCCCTTTGCTTTTGGTCCTAGAAATCACATTCAACTAAACCCTTTGGAGAAACACGGGAGGCAAATTGAAAGTGACTGGGAATAAAATAGACCTTGCCAGGCGGGGGGGACTCGAGGTGTCGGACTGTCAGGGGAGGGCTGGGGGTGAAGTGACTGAATCCAGAAACACACACGGGGGGGGGGGGGGGGGGGGGGGCCCCGGGAAGGTCTGCAGGTGATGGTACCATCAAAACCGAAATAAAATAAAAAGTCAGCTGCCCAGGGTAGAAACGTTAAGTTTGGGGGACTCTGCTGCAAAGAAACGCAGGGAAATGCAGAACATTTTTCTGGCTTTCGTGGCTATTCGTGCCGTGAGAAATCTCTCTTCAGGCTCCACTTTTAAATTGTTTATGTTTTATTTCACTGCTGCCGTACCCTTAAATCACGGTAATATTCCCGAGCGGAGAAAAGATAACTTGAGGGACTCTGGTTCCAGTGGCAGGAGTTAAACGCTGCTTTCAGCCAAAATCCTTCCTTTTCTTTTTTTTTTTTTTTTTTCCCCCCCCATCCTGAGCACTGACGCATCAGGGCAAACTCAACTTTGGTAACACCTTCTCGCATCGTCAAGTGGGCCAGAGATTTAAACCAAAATGAAGTTGACTTTTATCCACTTTTACAACCAATTAAGAGGAACTCTCAGCTCCTCACAAGTTTGTCGATAATTCCCCTGCAAAGAGAGAAAGTTTGGAAAATGACAAAAAAAATAAAAAAGTCCCGGGTGCCACCAAAATGTTAGGTTTGGGTCCCACCTCCCAGAAAAATGCCAGCCTTCCCCTTCAAAGAGATTATTCATCTTGCTTCCCACTTAGCCATCAAAAATGAAGTGGACAGAGTCCCAAAAGTGCCCGGCAGCTCCCTTCAAGATTCTTTCTCCTGTGAGAAAGGAGCTGCTGCCCTTTCCCTCTGTGGTTTACTTAAGGGGGGGGCATAAAATGTGGCCACTTCATAAAGATGCCTAAAATGGGACTCTCAGATTCGTTTGCGAGCCTGGCCCTGGTCACTGTGGTTGGTTGGTCACTTCTGGTCATCCCTTTCGATTCTTCCGGGGAATTTTAACATGGCAATTGGGCTTCTTGTCCCTTGGAGGTGCTCCGTGATGGGCAGGGGAAGGGGATGGGGGGGCGTGTGGAAGCAGGAGCTGAGATGCTTTGGTGGTGGAAGGGGGAGGACTAGGTCTTTCCCGAGAAGATCAAAAGGAGGGGATTGGCTTTCGGGAAGAGGAGAAGAGGGCTCATCATCTCGCTGCCTCCGCACTGTAATTCATGACTATCCTCCAGACCTTAACTTCTCCCCACGCGACATCCCTTTAAAGATTGCGAGGGGTCTCTTAATCAACCTTTGAGGCAGAGGCAAATCCTGGCAATGACCTAATCCCAAAGATGTCCCAAAGTGCTGACTCAAGAGGGTTGGGGGATAAAGGCCAGTCATTGCCGCTGCGATGCCAACGCAAACCCAAACCGAGTTTCATCAGCTCAACGTCTGTTTGCAAAAAAAAAACCAAACATCAGTGGTTGTAGCCACTCGTTGGTCGTCTTTTATGGGATTTATACTTTTCGGGGGGTCTGAAACAGCCCTAAAACCAACTTCTTGGAGGAGAGGCACGATGAGACTCTTTAATGGTGAAAAATCCCGGCCGGCTCTATATGTCTGAGCTGCATCATTTGCACTTCATAATCTTCCTCTCTCTTACAGAGCAGGAGGCAGACACATTATTTTAGAACTTTTATTAAAATATTTATACGGCAACAGATGAAAATTCTCATCCTAATATGTCACTTTGCATTTTTCGGTTACGTTCCAAGTCTTTATCTTTTTTTTCCCTCCTCTAATTGAAATGCAGCCGATACTCCTTCATTCTCTGGATAAGTAACTGTCTTAAAACGACCGGCAATTACTTTGAGACTCAGAGAAATAAAAAGGAAAGAGGGGATTTGGGCCAGAAAGTTTATAGGAGGGGAAAAAAAAAGCGCCTCAAAAAGAAAAAAACCCATCCCGTTTAACTTATCCAAAAAGAAAAAGTGAGTATAAATTATTGAGCTTTTTGCTAGGATTTTATGGAGGCATCGTTTCGATTATTTTTTTTTTCTTTAGCTTCTCTTTTCCGTGCTTTCTTAAGGAAACTTTTTGGGGCTAGATGTCAAATATCGGCTGCTAATTAACATGCAGAAGAGTTATTTAAGAATCAGGGGTCTAGGGATGAACCAACTCAGCAGGAACTATTTTTTCCCTGTGCTTTTTTTTATTATTTTTTTTTTAAATTAAATTAAAACGTCAATAATGCAAATTGCCTAGTGTGTGCTGATAAAACATCTATGACTTTGCACCGAAGGGGCTGAAAACCAGACACACACACACACACACACAGAGGGAACAAGGGAGACAGGCCATTAATTTAAAATTTAGAGGACCAATAAGTTTTTGATAGCAATGGGTTACTGTGCTAATGATTATTTAACTCGCTTCGCGTTGGGTTAAGTATGTATGGCTGTGGAAAGTGTAACACCTTATTGAAGTGTGACAACGAGACTTTTGCCTCTGAAATCTTTATATTCCAAGCCTGGGGTGAGGAGGGGGGAAGCAGCGGGATTATAAAAAGCAGTGACTATACCACAGCAGTTGAGAAGCAGAAGCTGCTACGGTTAAAGTAGTAAATTTTGCTACTGCAGGAAAGAAGAAAAAAAAAAAATACCATACACAGAACCCAACATACTTCTACATTTCCCCTCCATTCCTTCTTAGCCTGTTATTTTAGCATGGCTGTATTTATCAGTGGTTGCAAGCACAGAGAGGGGAACGTGGCTGGATGTTTTATCTTTCCTGGTTATTCTCCTAATTCTTCCCATCCTTTTTCTTGGTTTTATTTTATTATTTAATTTTGTTTATTTTTTTTTTTATAAATCTCTATATTTATTTCTTCTCGAGATGTGTATTTCCATGACGAGATACTGTGAGGCTTGGGATTTGTTTGTGTCTTTTGAGCTTGAAGGGACATCTGTACATATTATTCAATGACATACTGACCATCCTTTTTTCTTTTTTTTTCCGACTAAAAGGCAACACCACTCCTAAATAATGAGAGCAAGCCAGAAGAAATTTAAAAAAATAAGAAAAAAAGGTAAGAATATCAAATGTTTGATTCCCTGTAAATGATTTGCAGACCTTTTTTCTTTATCGTTCCTCAAGTACAGTGCTCATGTGGGCTTTTTCTTATTTATATCATCTTTCTGAAGGGGTTGCACTTGCTAAACTCTCCTTTTCAGGTTGTGAGTGCTTTAGGTGGGGGATTCCTTAGCGACAGTATGTTAAGTGGTGCCGTTTGTGAATATTTTGGGTCCTTCAGCCTTCCTAGGAAGGTGTAGGTAGGAATAGTTGCCTATGGGGAGAGGCTGGCAAAGTAATGGCTAATGATCTGGAAGCTAGCTGGAATTCAGAGACAAATGCTGAACATAATCAATATATATATATTTAAAAAAAAATAAAATAATGGCTTTTTTTTTTTCTTCTAAAAAAGAAGCAAAAAAAAAAAAAGGCAATGAAAATTTATGACCCTAACATTCCTTCAGGGTCAAGCAATTTATCAAATTCTCTCACTTTCTGGTTTCAATTACACAGCTATTGTGGAAGGAACTTATTTTAGCAGGTTCATTTGCCTCAGTAGGGAATACAGGACTTTGGCCTAATGCTTCACCTTTAGTGCAGGCCATTTGAGCCTTAGAACAAATACCAATCATCACTCTTTGGGGGGGGGGGGGGAATAATAAAATAAATAAAAAAAAAATCTGCATCGGCATGGTCTATTGGAATGGGGTTTCTGTCAAGGTAAACGGTTGTCGGCAATGACTGTGGTAGAGTGGCGATAAATCCCATTTTATTGCTGAAAAATTCCAGCTTCTCTCCATGCCTGACAGCTCCCCACATTCTCGTACCCATTTGGGCAATTTCTGCACTATGTCCATCTGGTTCTTATTACCTCTCAACCTGCCAGTGTCTGATCTAGAAAAAGTGCAGGTCAAAACCAGGGGAAAGAAACCAAGGTGATGGACAAAACAGAGAGTGATTGAGAGACCGAGCCGTGCCCCCCCCATTCCTCCCTCCCCACCCACAACCTTCTTTTTGAAGGGAATAAACAAGATTTGTTCACCGGCTTCATTACGAAGTTGCCGGCCATGTCCTTACAACAGCAAATTAAATAGGAAATAATCCACATACTTGGAGATGCCACAGAATAGTTGATGTTTGCCCAGGATACCTGTGACACCTGCCTCAGGAAAACTTTCCACAAGTGGGGAAAAAAGTCAAGACTCTTAAACCCCCACTTATAGAAGACCTGTTGTGCCCATTCCTTTGGCTTTTAGGAAGGCAAGGTTTGCTTCCAAAGGGTCCCTCCGGGCAAACCGATGCAGGAGGTCAGCCAAAGCACAATTAAAACGTCCTCTGAAAAATAAAAATTGAAAAAAAAAAGAGAAAGAAATAAAAAACTAGAAGTTAGGCTAGCTTCGGGTGATAGAAAAGTGGCAGAAGAAAGAAAAATCTTCATTTTCCAGGTAAGTTTTTTGCACGCTGCTGAATCCAGACCTACTTTAGGAAGTTCACTTTTTTCTCAAAGCCCCCCTATAATAAGTAGAGGGAACGTTTGGCCACTTTTAAAATTTAAAATCCAAGCAAATTTTCACAGGACAACCGAACAGTTATTAAGTCAAAACAAAAAACCCCACGGGAACACTTCTTTTTCCCCTATCCTCCCAGTAAGAACTCTACTGTGTGGTACTTGCCAAGCACCCACCAGTGCTACCAGGAGTCATGCCCCGCTCCACCAACCCAGGCTCCCTCTTCATGGGAGCCCATTGAGTTTAATTGCAATTCCTGGTTTTATTCTACCTGAAACACCCCATATTCCACCCAAAATACTGCTTGCTGTATCTTTTACCCCAGTAGAAAGTCACCACTCTGAACCCATAGTCTTGTGTTAGCCTTACACGGTCTCCTTCCCCTGGTTCCTGAAGATGCAGGGGAAATTAAACCAGATTTTTCAGAGCTGTTTCCTATCCCAAAGGTCCAACGGAATTACCAGCAGCAGAAAAATTTGGAGGGTGCCCTACGGGCTGCTTTGGTGACCATCCTTGGTGAGCAGGGCTCTAGAGCATCTCAGGTTGGGCGTCCCATGTACGGTAGGACATGCTGGGAGATGTAGTGGTCTGGTCTCTCACCGAAAGGCTGGAAATTGTGATTGTGGCTTCATGTTCACGTTAGGAATTACGTCCCCATGGCTTGTAGGAACCCGTTGGCTCTCAGAAGCCGGAGCTGGGGCTCCAGCAGGGAAACAGGGATACAGTTTCCAGTGGAGGTGCAGGACCTTGTTGGCATTGAACAAGGGGATAGGAGAGAGGATGAGCAGGAAGAAAAAGGTGGGAAGAGTTCCAAGTTCTAACTCCAGAACGGGCCACGTGTAAAACGTGACATCCACCGGTCCTGGCAGCTTCTCCCTCCACTGTTGGTGCGTCCATTTAAAATAAGAAATTTGGGGGGCTGGTGGTGGGTTTTTTTCATGGGAAAGGTCTTCCTCGTTGCTAGCTTTTGGTGTCAGGAAGGGCACTGAGAAATCTGACTGCCGACGGTTAGCGTTTGTTTGCAATTTTCATGCAGTATAAAAATAGATTTTTTGAGTATTATTTTTCGCACGACTTTTTTTATTAATTATTATTATTCTTCTTCATTTGCCGGGGGGGGCACACGGTGCAGACTGAAGACGCCAAGCCCTCAGAGCCTGGTTTGAGGCGCCTTTGCTGGAGGAAGGTCTCCCAACCCCTGTCGATCTGCTCGCGAAGCCACGGGAAACAAAAGAGGCTGACGATGGGGGGGTGCAGGGGGGGAAGCCCCAATTTCGACAATAAAAAAAATATGTCGGCATGAAAATGGTTAATGGTGAGTATTATAGCTTCAAAAGAGCCCATTGGCTACTCCTAAGGGATGCCCTGCAATTGTTAAACTCATCAGATGCAACTACCCCTCCTCAGCTAGCCCTTACATTTGTCTGGCTAACAGTTAAAAAAAAAAAAAAACAACTATAATAAATCGGTAACATATGTCGCCAGACAAGAATAAGTGATATAAATAAAGAGTCAAGAGACATAGCCCCTCAAGAACAATGTGTAAAGATTTAAACTTGCAATGTATTAGTTAAGCCAGGAACATTTGAGGAGTAACTTGAAAGTGGTGAACTGTTTGTTTATATCATTCCTCCTCCTTTTTTTTTTTTTTCTTTTCTTCTCTTCAGATTGCATTTTAAATCAAAATGTTCTCCATGACTGACTGCTTTGCAGCACTAGGGTAAGTCCCATTTTTCCACAGCTTAAACAGAAATATGCCTGAGAAATCCATGCCAGAAAGGCATTTTGTTGGGTTTTCTTTTAGGAAATAAACACAATGTTGTTGGGGATACAGCCTCTTTTTTTTTTTTTTTTTTTTTGTCCTCCTTCTTCTTCTTCTATTTTTTTAACATGCAATTGGGCGTTTGCAAACAGAATTACTATCAAGAAAGCCAATTCTTCGTGAAGGTGACAAGACTCCAAACTTGTAATAAATTATCAGCAGCAGCGTTAAAAAAGAAAAGTATAAACCAAAATATGCTTTGAGACTTGACTGGATATTTTATTTATCTTTTTCTTTTATTGAGACGTCCTTTGAAAAATGGCATAAAATAAATAGTTTTACAAAGCAACAATATAATCAATCTCTAAATGAGAAGATAAATCAAGGATTTCATTAACTGCTGGTAGCCAGTTTAAATTGTAGTCTTGTCCATAATGTCTATCTATCTATGTATGTCCAAGTTATATTAAAAACCTTTAAATGGCTTTGTAATATCAGCTACATCTAGCTATTATAATAATTAATGATACTGTTTTATAAATCAATATATGTATTCTTGATAAATTCATATCCAGTTAATGGTGTAATTTAAATAAAAAATTAATGTAATAAAGGACATACTGGAATAGGCAGGAAATCTTTAAAGGTTAAGAGGCAAATTTGTCTAAATTCTTTTCTTTGTACCTATTTTTTTTTTTTTGAGCAAGCTTCCCTGGAAATTCAGCTGATGATAGCAGCCTGGCTCTTCGGAGCACACTCTTGGCCATTAGTTTTGTATTAACAGCACTGGGTGAGTTTTCGCAGCCGAAGGAAAAGGGGGAAAGCTCCTTCGGCACAAGGAATTCTTCCCTTCCTGGCTCCTCACCCCGCAAACAACCAACCACCCAAAAACAACCAACCCACCCACAACAGCAAAAAAAAAAAAATGGTAAAATAACACGCTTTTTTTTTTTTTTTTAATTTTTACCATTCCCTATTGATTCCATATTTGTATCATGGCAAGGGATGTTTTGCTTGTTCTATATACGGTGTCATTAAAAAAAAAAAAAAAAAAAAAAGGTAAAAGATGAGTATTTTGTTCCAGGCACAAAGTACATTCGGAGGAGGGTGGAAACCCTGCAGACTGTTCTGTGTAATAAAAAGCTGTTCTTTATCTCTTGTTTTAAATACAGTTAATCCCGTTTATTCAGCAAACACATCTAAGGGTAACTTGGAGGGGGAGAAGAAAGCAAAAAAAAAAAAAAAAAAAAAGGAAAAGCTGGAAATTGCCTTTTTATATTTGCAGTGGTGAGAAACCGTGGCTCTGTTCCTTTGCTTTTATTTATAGTCCGTAACCACAAAATGTATCTCTAACAATAACAGGGGCTTTCGATAGGCAATATTAATTGGTCTTGCCCTAACTTTTGATCTCCAGCGTTTCAAACAAAAGCCCTCTGCCTCTTCAGAGACCGAATTTCTTTGAAGAATCTCTTTTTCGAAGCGATGCAAAACGTGACGCTTCGTCATCCCCACCGACGCGGTACAGAAATGTCATTTTAATCCGTCGAGAGGTTTGGTTTTTTTTTCCTTTTTTTTTTTTTTAGGGTTTTTTTTCTCCCCCCCCTCCCCCTCCTTATTTAGAGCAGCAGCGATCTGCGCAGTTTCTTTTGACACTGATGGGTTTTTCAAACCCCTTACGCCGAGGGGAGGGAAAGGAATCCGCCGCTGCCGCCACCCAGCTCCCAAAGCCAGCGCTTATTTGCTAAAAGTTTACGTTTCAAATAATGAGCTTGAAATTTCAAGGTGGGTCGGCTGGAGGCTGGGGCTGCCAGCTTGGGAACGGAGGAGAGAAAAAAAAATAGAAGGAAGGCAGGCGATGACGCTCGCGCCTCCAAACCTACCGGAGCCTTGGTAATATAGCCATTTAAAATGTATTTTGTTTTTACTTTTTATATTTTCTTTTTTTTTCTCCACGCAGCTAGGAGCAGGAGATACACGGCCGTTCCTAGGAGGCTTAATTTAGGCTTTATAGGAAAAACATCAAGTGGCGGCTTACGGTAACGTGCCGAAATACATTACACCTTTTAAATATCTTCATTTGGAAACCGGTGTTATTTCCCACCCCCCCCTCCCCTCCTCCTGGGATCGGTAACGTGCCTCTCTCCCCAGACAAAGCCACGACAAGCCTCATCCTTAAAAATTATCTGCCTTACAGATCACATTCCCAGGCATGTTCCCCGCTTTTTATTACCGCGGATAACCTCTTAATGCCATCACAATTTTATACTTGTTAAGGGGACATCTCCCCCTATATTTAACTGCAAACAAAGTGACTTCATTTCGGGGAAAGTGGGGGGGGGGGAAGAGGGCAGGGGGGGGTGGGTAGGGAAAGGAGAAAAGCTTTGGAATGATTAGAAACATAAGTTTCTATCTTCTGTCACGCCAGCCTATCAATTATTCAAGACCCCCACTAAATTTAGATGTCTGCTCCTAAAACGTTGTTTGCACTCGTTCCCCGGGAAGATGGAGGCAGCCGATAATTTGGCTAAATTATGCGTTTGAGCCTGATAGTTACAAATGAAAGGCTCGGATTTGGCAGATTTATTCGCCGCCGCCGATGATGGAGAAAATTTCTCGGGGTGGGGGGTGTGTGATGCTTTGGACCCACTCCTTGGGGGGAGAGGAGGAGGGGGGGGGGATGTGGGGAGCAAATCAAGGGGCGAGGCGGCGCCCGCAGGTATTTACGTGGCCCAAACCCCATCCTTCCAGCTAATAAAACGATGCCTTGGTGACATGGCGGGACAGGGACTGGCTACGAGGGGCCTAAAGCCAGCCCCCCCGAAGGCTCTTCGTGCCCCTTGGGTGGTCATTACCTGAGCGTAAAGACCAATAAAAGGGAAATTATTGCTATTAGAAGCTGAGCTGCGAGGGATGCGGGGCTGGCGACGTCAGAGCATCAGCCTGCTCTCGCCCCACGTGCTTCGAGCATCCCTGGGATGGGGCAAAAAAAACCAAACATCCCCCTTTCCCAGTGGTGGCACGCCAGTCGCAGGGCACGGAGGGGAAAGTTTTAGCCATTTTTAAATTTTATTTTTTATATTTTGTTTTGTTTTGTTTTTAAACAGATAGGCTCTGACAAATAACGCTGCCTTTTTGCAAGCCCTGGTCAGCAGCAAACCAACCTCTGCGTGGTTTTATCAGCGGCAGAACCTCCTTTCCTAGAGGAAACAGTATTTTTGGGTGCAGATAATGGGGCTGATAGAGTGCAATGGGGGGGGGGGGGGGGGA
>JAOQGH010000023.1:17221924-17244122 GCA_025769975.1 Gallinago jamesoni
CGCATCGCTAAGAAACGCACTCCCATTTTTACAACTCTCGGTATAAAGGCTGGGAAGGGGGAAAGGGAGGAAAAAAAAAAAAAAAAAAAAAAAAATAATAACACACCCCCTCCCAAAAAAACCAAAAAAACACCAAAAAAACCCCAAAACAAAGGACGGGCGAAGGCTTTCATTTATTTTGATAATCCTCCCTCCTGCTCCGGAGCGTTTTGCTGTCTTTTTGTCAAAGTGAATGACAACAATTTGGCCAACTCTCTCCGAGCCGCACTCAACAGTGACAGGCAAATTATCAGAGGCCCTGCACTCCTTATTATCAGAGGAGAAGTCATCAGGAGGACGTGCGGAGGATCCCTCTCCCCTGTCACTATTTGTCAGTGGGACAAGGGCCACCGCTATGGGTAGCTGACAGGTAATTTCAACAATAACAATTACTCCTATTACTGGTGTCATAAACAATTCGCCCAAGGCACGACAATAGCAAAGCTTTATAATTCAATGCCATATAAATAAATGCCAGCAGGTAACAAGTAATTGAGCCTCCAATCGGGCCTCGGCCCCGGCATTAATATTGTTAGCGCGAGAAAATGGAAAAATTGAAAAAAAATTCAATATGTTAATGAATTAAGAGTGGTTCAAAGGCTAAGGGAGGGGAGGCGTGACCTCAGCCCGGGGGGGGAGGAAAACAAAAGCAAAAGAGACAAAAAAACCCCCACGCTTTCATAACCGGCACGATGCTGGTGTTAGTACCACCTTGTAACTCCTTTTTTTGATATAAAATGTGGTCTTGCTATGCTTGCTTTTCGGGTCAGGGCAAAACACAGGCAGGAACCCAAATTCCCACCCCTTCCCTCCCTCCCCAGCCACAATGAGTGGAAAAAAAAAAAACAAAAAACCACCAAACACCCAAAACAACACCTGAATTTAATGGCTTTGTTATAAACAGAATGGTATTTGAAATGTTACGTGAGAGGTAGGCTTAACAAAGGTCAAAAGTTTATTTGCAACTCCGTTGCTTTATTCTTGCATTCCTTTAATCTTTTTTAAACCATCCCTCTTAAACCACTGATTCTTATTTATCAAGAAGAAGGATTTTTTTTTTAATCGTACTTTTTCTCTCCCCAAATGCCCTTCATTGGCCACAACACCCCCCAATAAAAATGGTGATCAGCAGCAAACGAGCCGGAGCCAGGTATCTCCCAGTCCGACTTCTTGAGATCAACCCAATTTGCAATTTGACTATTTGTCCAGCAGGACAATGTGGCATCAGGCTGACAGCAGTAAAAGAATTTGAAAAATCTCTAATTAGGAGAGCTGCGGAGCAATTAACGCATGTCAAATTTCACTTCATCAAGTGCCACTCTGATTTTCCCACGAAAAATTAATGGATTTTTTTTTTTTTTTTTTTTTGGTTTGGTTTGGTGTGTATATGTGTGTGTGTGTGTGGTGTGTGTCCCCTCAAGGCAATGTTGATTCAAATCTGCTCAAGATGCAGCCTTGCACAGCTAAGCATCTTCTTGATTACAACCCGCCACACTTCTAACTGCTTTCATTCTCACTGCCACAGATACTTTGTCAACAGTCAAATTACGCCACGCTGATAACAATGCATAATGGTCTTCCTCAAAGGAGGCTCCTGTCATGGAGCAGCCTTTCATAAAAAAAAAAAACAAAAAAACCCACCGGTTTTCTTCTCCGGGAAATAGAATCTGGCTGGAGGAAAAAAAAAAAAAAGAAAAAACAAAAAAAAAAACCCAAATGAAGTTTTTTGTGGTCTCAGCATTGGTGGCAATGTAATTTTTTTTTTTGGGGTGGTTGTTAATTTTTTTTTTTTTATTCTTCCCCCCATGCTCTAAGTTATCTATAAGTTATTTATTTTTTGAGCCCATCTGAAATTACAGCAGGGAAGTGTTTGAAGAGCTAGAGAGAGTGGAAAATATTTATAGTCACTGTTTGCACAGGCTTTGCTTAACCACTTTGCTCCACGACATTTTCAAGAGCAACATCCTCCTTTTCCTTTCAATACCACTCATTTCTTTTTTTTTTTTTTTTTTTTCCCTTTCTCTCTCTCTCCTTTTTTTTTGTTTTTTTTTCCTTTTTTTTTTTTCTTTTCCTTTTTTCTTTTTGTGTCTTTTCAGAAGGTGCAGGGCAGCATCTTTGCATCAGCCCCAGCCCCGGCTGACGTCAATGGGAGCTGTGCCTTGGCCCGCTCCTATAAACACGGTGGGGACTTTTTCTCCTTTTTTTAATGGATGGTATTTGGATTCCACGGGGGGGGTCTCGTTTAACACACGGCATTTGCCAGAGTCCTCGAGCACCACGGGGCACGCGAGACAAATCGCCTTTTCGTCAGAGTCAGCGTGGAGGGCAGGGGAAAGGGGTGAAAAAAAAAAACCAAAACACACACACCAAAAAAAAAAAAAAACCAACAAAAAAACCAACCCCAAAGCAGGGAGACAGTTTTATCCTTCACCTCTCTTCCTACTCCCCCACCTCCTTTCCCTGGAAAAGCCTGAGGGTGGCACAGGATTCCCAACTGGTAGGATGCTCCAAAGACAGCTTTTGCCTTGGAGTTTCAGAGTTTAAAGAAAGTTGGGGAGAATTGGGGTCGGCACACCCAGCCCTTGCGACACGAGCACAGCCGTGCTATAAAACCCTACAAAACAAGGCAAAAGCCACGTGCTGCTTTTTATCTGAGCCACCTTTCCACCAAGAACCCCTTTCTTGCCACAGTTCACCCAGGTAACGCCGGCCCCCTTCTCCACCTGGTCCTTTTTCCCTGTATCTTCCCCATCTACAGCCACACCACCACCACCACCACTGGGCACCAACCTTTGGCCACAAACTCTCCCCGGAGCATTTAGAAATGGGAGATTTGGGGTCTTCGGTGACCGAGGTCTGGGTGTTCCCCACCTGGGGACGAGTCCTCCCCCAGTGACACAGCAACCCCCCCCAGCACCCCCAGGCTGACAGCAGGTCTGCAGCTCAATACATGTGTAAGTGCACCTTTTTTTAATCCCCCCCCATTTCGTGTCCTTCCCTAAGCTTTAAAAATTATAACGTTGCTTATAAACAAAGCAGAGGTTATAGTTATATCCTTTGCCTCAACACCCCATTCTTTTTTTTTTTTCTTTTTTTTTGGGGGGGGGGGAGGTGGGGGCACGAAAAAATGCTGTCGTAAAAATAATCGGCAGGGCCGTAAATTACGGAAAAAAAGCAAGCAAGAAAAATGTGATTATATAACGCATCCTGCAGTAATCAATTTTACCTCCAATATCTGCTTTTGTTTTCAAAATGCTAAATAAACAATACATAATGCATCCCTCATCAGCCAAAACCATGAGGGCTCTGTGCTCAAATAACAGGAAACATATTCAATTTTCCTAACAGAAGACAGTTCATTAAGCTGTGCCACATCAAATAAAACTTTAATTTCTCCAGCATCAGAGTCGCAATGAAAGCAATTGAGGAAGATGAGCCATATGGTACTTCTATCAGCAAACACATATTGCTCATTCCCCCAAAGTTTTCTAATTCTGCTCCCCAGACCTGTGTAATATAGATAATGTGCTCTGAGCGCAGCAACCATGAGCTATCTGGTGTACACTTCTAATACTGTATTTAATGGGAAATAATGAATCATAAAAGCCTGCAGAAGACGGCTTTTGCTAACCTAAATCTCAGCTGTAATTTCATTGTTCTGTGCCTAAGATGCTGGTTGCCCTTTTCAAACAACAGCAGTTGAACATAATTATGCCGCCGCAAACCTGGGCTGCAAAAAAAAAAAAAAAAGCAAGCCTTCCCAATATAACCAATTTTTTTTTTTTTTTTTTTTTATTAACTCTTGAAACCCTGAGCTTGGGGCAACCGCGGGCTGCCGGAGAGCTGCCCGTCAGCTTTTAGGGTGCGTTACAACCCCCCCCAGGTGTGTAGCCTGATTTCCAGCCCCTAGCCCCACAAATTAAACCGGCGGCGCTCGCGTCGGGCCAAAAAAAAAAAAAAAGCAACAGGAGAAGTCAATGAATGAAAAATTAGGGAATCTGCTTGACATCGGGAAACCCAACACTTGTCTGCTCTACCATCTCTAAGTGCCAAAGCCGAATAACCCACTAAGAGGGGGATTTATTTTTTTTTTTTTTAAAAAAAGGTAAGTCTATTTTTCTTCTTCTTGCCAGATGTAAAAATTGCAGTTAGTGCCTCGAGTAAAGGGCCCTCTAAACTTTATAGTGTTTATCCTCCCTTTGATAAATCCGTAATGATCTATTTAATGATACCGTAAGGTTAAAAGTTAAACAGCTCTGCTTTTTCCCTGCCTTTCCCTCCTTCAGAAAGTAACCTGGGCGGCTCGGAGAGGATCGGGGCTGTTTTCTGGAGAAGCCTAGAGGTAAAAAAAAGACACCGTCCCTACGTTCACACGAGAGGATTCACAAAGGCAGGGATGAGAATCTAAAGGTATTATTTTGACGTGGCGAGCCCTGCCTGGAAAACGTCTTCGACTCACCCAAAGTAAGCCTTTTTCTTTTCTTCTCCCCCCCTCCCAGCTCCTCCTCTTCCCACCCCCCCAAAAAAAAACAACAAACCCCACTAAAACGTGGCTAATTTAAAACATTATCTAGATATGCTACTTATACATATTGAAAACATATTTTAGTGGCCGTGTTTGTTTTGGCAATATATGAACCAAAAAAAAAAAAACCAACCCACCAACCCACAACAACCCGCCCCAATCGAATTAAAAAGAGCGACTTTTAAAAGTTAAGAGATTGCCTTTTAAAAGCTTATTAAAATCAGCGTGTTAGATGTCTGGCTTTGAATTAGCACAGAGGCTTGATTGCTTTCATTAAAGCTGCCTGTTCGGGGGCTGTTCAAGTCTAGTTTTATATCCCCCCCCCCTTTTTTTTTCTCCCCCAACCCCAAGCTACTTGTCAACTTGGATTTTCCCTCCTAATTTTGAAAGCAAAACTCTGATTTTTTTCAGTTTGTTTTTTTTTTTTTCCAGCAAAGCAACAGCCACCACCCCCTTGCAAACCACCGTGTCAAAAATCACCGAGCCGGAGAGAGACCAACAGGTTAAAGAAAAAGGTAAAAAAATGATAAATAAATAGCTTTCTCAAAAAAAATTAATAAAAATATGAAAGACACCTCCAAAGAGCCACCCTGACCAAACCAACCCCCCCAAAAAAAACCCATTGCAACCTTCCAACCCCCCCCTCAGCCATCACATTGCTCCTAACCCATGAATGCCTTAAAAAACAAATGTTTAAACAGGTTTGGTGGTTTTTTTTTTTGGCCTTTTTTTTTTTTTGAAGCGCGGCAGAAAAACCTCTGCATGCTCCGATGGGTTACAATAACAATGCTCTATTGCAATGTAAAACAAGCTGGAGGAGAAAAAGGTGCTTTTTGTTACCATTTTATCAAAGCTGTTCATCTTCTAGCTGCAGGCAGCATTTTGCTGGAATTGCAGATATTTCTCTGTCCGGGCTCCTTTGTTTGTGCATCTCATTTGCATATATTTATCTCCAGCTGAGGGTGCTTTCAGCTCATTAAGGCCTCCCCTCGCATTATTTCATAAGCCAGCTGCTAGGAGGGATTTCACCTGTGGTGAGTGAGAAAAGAAGGGTGAAAAACCAAATTCTGCATTTTAAAAAAAAAAAACAAAACCCACAAAACCAACAACCCATAACTCCCCCCCCACCCAAAAAAAAAAAAAAAAACAACAAAAAAACCAACAACCAAGGAAATCTTCTGACTCTCTTCCCCTATAAATGGGCACCATTTGTGTTAAACAGCCTCTTGTCATGATAGATGCCTCCTGGGGTCAGGGGGGAAAGTTGATTTGAAGGTCAGCAGTAAAACAACAGACAAACCAGACGCCAAACTGGTTCCTTAGCTGTCGGTGGGAGCAGCGGTACAACCAGGTCTTGAACCTTTTTCAACCTCTAATAAAACAGGGGAAGAATCTGAAGTGGAGCAAGCAGGCCCCCAGAGGGGGGAGGAAAAAAAAAAAAAAAAAAGAAGAAAAAAAACCCAACAAAACCCAAAACCACCAAAAAAACACCCCCACGACAAAAAAAAAAAACCCAACAAATAATATGGATATCGATCAACGACGGGGCAGCTCTCGGCGTTACGGGCACGCCGCTATTGTTTCAAGAGCCGGGGAATTAATTCCACTTATTTATTTAAGGCGTGTCAACTCGCTGCCTAAACCTGTTTCGGTGTCAAGATGAATAAAACTTTTATGGCTCATAAAATAGAGCCATTCATCTCAATGGGCTTTGTGGTGCCTGGGTTGGGTTGAGTTGGGTTTGTGTTTTTTTTCCCCCCCCTTCCCCTCTCCTCCCGGCAGGCTGAGCCGAAATCTCGGCATCCCGGCGCTACCAGCTCGCTCGTAGGAGGAAAGAAAATTTGGAGAGGGCATCGCGAGCTAAACTTCTGCCTTTTTTTGATTACAGATGGTAAAGGTTAATTCGTCATAATCGCGCGGGAACGCAGCAGCACACCCTCCCCTCCTTCATCCCCCCTCCTAAAAGCCTACAATGAATTTACGTCATCTGGCCGGAGCTTTGGACCAACAGGTAATAAAATACAATAAAGCCCGCTTTTTATCAAGGGGGACAAAAAAAAGAAAAAAGAAAAAAAAAAAAAGATCCCATTAATTATAGTTCATGACTACTCTAAACCAAATGTTCAAATAGTAGTTGGAAATGATGCATAAAATCCCAGCATGTTCTGATAGGTTATAGAGTCAGTGGTTTATTGCAATGTAAAACAAGCCACAGGAAGAGAGGGTGGTTTTGTTTACCATTTTCATCAAAGCTGTTCATCATGTTGATATACTCACGCTAGAGCGTGACCCCTACCTACGTTGCGTTCCATTTATTTATTCTCCAGGTTGTTGCCACTTTTGCTGGGAGAAGTCGAGGGGTTCTCCGGCCCCTCGCAAATACCTCTCCTCCCCACCAAATTTCTGCCGACAAGCGAAACGATAGATAGGGCCCTAAGAAATATATATTATGGCCGAGTGAGGTTTTCTTTTGCCTTAATCTGAGGCAATTAGTACCTGAATAAACACAGACGAAGTAATCCACCTCCTCAAAAGGTGATTAGACCTGAAAAGCACACTGTTTGGCTCTGACCGAAAGAAAGCGCAGCTCTGATTTGGAGATTCCCTTTCATCCCTATTCCCTTTCGCCCCTTTTATAAAATCCCTATAACTTTTAATTTCTCCCCACGCCGAACCTTGGGGGGGGGGAGGTCGCTCTCGGCCATTGCCACCCTCTTCCCCCCACCCCCCCCCAAATTTTTAACCCCGCTTCTCATTTTTCTTTGCCTCTAATCTAATCGCTAATTCCTTGGCCGGGCCAAATAGTTAAAAATGTTAAGTGCCGCCCGCAATTCCTGCCGCCTCCCCCCTCCTATCTGTCTCTGTTTATGGAATGGGCCCTGGTTTCCTCCTGCTCTCCTTCAGCTGGAGGTCTGCAGGTCAGGAGACTGTAAATACACCCAGCGCTGCCCCAACCCATAAATCTGAGCAAAGGGCAGCCTTATATATTCAGATAAGGGATGGAAAGGAGCTGGAGGGGGAAAGGGGGGGAAGGGAGGGAAGAAAAGAGAAGGTGGTGGGGAAAAAAAGCAAAAAAAAAAAAGAAAAAAAAGCTGAGAACAAGCAGACTCGGTGGCGAAGGAGGCGTTTTGCTGAGGGGGAGCCTGCGGGGCTGGCGGAGGTGGCATCCGAGGTGTCCACCCTTCTCCCACCCCTCCTTGGTCATCCAGAAATCGTTGCCAAATGCATCTTGTTACCTCTGGGGGGAATTCAACCAGAGATTTCGAGGGCTCTCTCTCCCCCCCAGGCCTTTTGCCTGTCTATTTTCTCCCCAGACCCCACCTCCCCTCCTCTATTTTTATTTCCAGCACCTCCAAAGCTTTCAAGGGAACAGCGTGTGTCGTCCCCCGTCCGTCCGTCCGTCGTCCCCCCCCCCGCCCCCCCGGCCCCGTTATTGCTTCTCACTCCCAAGGTCTTAGAATAAATAACATTGTTATTACTCACTTCACCAATTTCCAAGAAGAAATATCGCCCCAGCGAACGCCGAGCAGCACTAATATTTGCAAAGTGATAAATGGATTGTTACATACCTTCCTGTCTGTGTGGCCTCCAGCCATCCTCCGGCCTCAGGGTGGCACGGAGGGGGCCTTTGAACTTAGCAGGGTCCAGGCACTTGGTGCTCGACACAAAAGCACCCCCCCCCACACATCCCTCTCACCTCCCCCCCACCACCTCGCCTTGGGATGGAGAGATCATTTTTAATGGCAAAGACCCCACCAGTAAGATGGGACCGGGGAGAGCGGGGACCACGTCCCAGCCACCGGTTGGGTCGTCCCGCCCCGCTGGGCACAATAATTTGGAGGGGGGGGAGTGAGAGGTTTGGGGTGCCACCTGCCCACAGCCAGCGCTAGGACAAAGTGGAGAGAAAAAAAGAGAAAAAGAATTTTTTTTTTTTTTCAAATTTCCACCCCCCAAAATGCCTCGAGGGGAACCGCAGGGATCCAGGGGTAGGGGTGCTCGACAGGGGTGAAAACTTGGGAAAACTGGATTCCCCAGTTTTCACCTCCTGGGGTGAAAACTGGATTCCCGACTGCTCCCTCCCTTGTTCTTCACTAAAATCTCAGGGATTCGCAGGAAATTCTCAGGGGAACTTACTTTCTTACCCGAAGCTGAGGTGCTGGGGAGGGGGCAGCCTGCTGGCCTCCTCACCCCAAACGTGGTGGCTCACCACATCATTTCTGAGCTTTAAAAAAAAAAAAAGAGAGGTGGCAATCAGAAAATCCACACCAAACAATGAAAAAACCAGTAAAATTGTGGATTTCTTTTTCTTTTTTTTTTTTAAGCAGCAATTTTACCTAGCTCCAAGACGCGGTTTGGGCTCCTCCATTTTATTTAAAACGAGATCTCCAAATCAAATTGCTTCTGGGACACGAGTCATGCTGAAAAACACTCTGAATGGAGTTAAAACTCCGTTAGGAGCTAAAACCAAAGTGAAACATTTTTGCTTCGAGACCCAGAAAGAACAACCTGCTGCCATTTCCTAGACCAAAGCTGTTGTGTTTCCAGGCTGGGATGAGCACCTCCACCTTAGGTTGTCCAGGTACCAGAGGTGATGTAAAAGCTCGGTCTTCCCACGTGGAGCAGAACTGAGCTGCTCCGGGACCATCATCCCCCCTGCCCTGTGTGGCTGGGGTACCACCAAGAAAATGGGGCTAAAGCATCCTTCATCACGCCACCCTCCCTGGACTTTTGTCCCAGTGAAGAAGCCCTCAGAGATACCCACAAGCAGGTCTTGAGATGGGAGGAGGTGACAGATGCCCGCAAAGCTTTCAGCATCCCGGGGTGAAGGTGCTGGCACATGGATAAGTCTGTGCCCAAGGGGATGGGAAAGGGCTGAAAGGCTGAAATCTAAATCTATAGATTTAGATTTGGTTGGTGTCTTTCCTAAGGGGTGCCTTCACCCATGAAAGAAAAAACAGGATTCAAGGATTGCGGGGGAAAAAAGTCACCCAGAAACTGTGGGCGGAGGTACGAAAGGGTCAGTCAGAAAAAGTGGCAAAAAAAAGTGTATATCTGACAGTTTTTCCTCCCGGTCCAGGTAAAAAAAAGGTCTTTTCATAAGGTAAGAAAAATTCAAAGGAAGGTTTAAGTTAAGATAGAAAGTTCTCTGGGATGTGTTCTCAGGGAAAATACATACAGTTCATAACAGTATTCATAAAAAGTCTGTATTGGTTTCTAATAAAAGACTTAATATAAAAATGATCCATAATACTCCCTCATAAAGGCTGTGTATATGTTTACACAGCTGGAAATAGGCATCTAATTAAAAAAAAAAAAATATATATAGGTGTATACATACATACGTACACATGTGTACCTGTATACATGTCTATCTCTACATATGTCTATCTAGTCGATGCCTATTTAGAGCTGTATAAATGTACACATATTAATATGCACACAGGTATACATGCATAATGTACACACACATATGTATATGTACACATTATACACGCACGTACACCAAAAAAAACCCCACCAGCTTGCCCCAAATGAAAAATAACAAGGGCTGCAAAATTTTTTAAGGAAAAAAAATGATGAAAGCAGGTGAGAGCTGGGGCAGTTGCACTGTGGGGAGCTACCTACTGGTTGGAAACATCTAGAACTCTCCCTAAACATTTCCTGACTCCAGGAGTGGGGCCAGCGATGCCTTGAGACCACCTTTTTCTTGAGTGACTCCTGCCAGGCAGGAACCCCCTTCCTCCACTTCCAGCCCCAGGAAGCACACAGGTAAGAAGAAAAAGAAATAAAGAAAAATTATCAGATATATACAAAACATCTAAATGTGTATAAACACATTTATAGCTTTGAAAGGGGGGTAAAAACCCCCAGGTCTTCATTTTTTATTATTTCTTTTCCTCAAACCTCAAGCAAAACAACAAAAAAAATAATGTCAAGGCAGTTCTTATTTTATCCAGACCAGTTCATAAATCCCAAGTCATAAATCCATGTGATATCCCGGGCTGCTGGATTTTGCATTTGGAGCTCTGAAAGACTGATAGCTGAAAGATTTATAAAATCCCAGGTAGCCGGAGTGCTCCCTATTGGCTCCACATCTGAGGGGTCCCCCCTGTCCTGCTTCGCCCGGCGAGCTGGATGTATGGGATATATTGTGCTCAAGCAGCAGCACCCCACTCTCCCACCTCCCACCCCCCCATCTCCTATTTTCAGCCGTGGCGATGCCGAAAATTTGGTTATTGGAAGGGGAGGGGGGTGGCAGGTCCCATTTAGGGACGTCTCTGTGCCACCCGTTGGGGATGCCAGGGGGCTGCTGGCAAAATTATACCATGGGTCGTGTCCTCAGAGAACGATTTAGTTTGTGGGGGACCCCAAAAAGCAGAATTTTTGTCAGACGTACCAAACATACCTTTAATTTTGTCCCTTCCCACAGCATTGAACGGGAGTGGCCGTTCAGTATGAAGGGGGTATCACCACCGGGGCCAGATGATGATGATGATGATGATGATGATGATGATGCTTAGAGGGGAAGGGGACCAGGCCCCCAGGAAGAAAAAGGGTAGCTGAGATGTCCCGGACAAAGTACAGCAAAGCAGCCTGCTCCCCAAAGAGCGCTGAAGGATGCCGATGTGATTTTTTTTTTGTTTTTCTTCCTTCTTTTTCATAGGTTCAGCAGATGTTGAGCGTGAGCCCACGAGAACCGGGACAAAAGTCCCCCCAAAACAGACCCTCTGAAATGTGTACTGTTTGTCTGCATCCATGGGATGCTGAACGCGTGCTTAAAGCTTCCCTCCATCACTTTTCTCTCTCCTTCCTCCATGACCTTAGTTGAGCCTAATACTTTTCTCCAGACACTTTTAATGTGCTTCTGTTGCCTTAATAAAAAGATATATATAAATATATATATATAAAAAACCTCCCCTCTTCTGCAGTTACAGGAGTTCCTTTATAGCTGCAAGGACTAACATCATTTTTACTGAGAAAAGAAATTTGCTTTATATTTCAGCTATTCACATTCACGGGTCTGAATCCATTGGAAGTCCATGTGGAAAATCCTCCCGGGGAAGGACAGTGGAATCAACCTGAGGTCAACTCTGCCCGTTCGGCATTTTAGTAGAAGCACATGGTCCAACTAAATTTAGATGATTTTTACGATTTTTTAATTTTTTTTTTTTGGGGGGGGGTTGTTTGTCTGCTTGTATTAGTGGGAATTAAAGCATTGCAAGGGTTTGTCCTTCCTCCATGTCACGAGCATCTCCACCCTTTGACCAGCCACCTTAAGGAAGCATCAGGAGTGGCTGGGCTTGCACCCCATAGATGCCTGCCTCCTCCCCATCAAAATCCCCACGTTCACTACTCATTCCAGAGGTCAAACTAAACCGACACAAAGAGACCAAAGCATTTACACAAGGACTATGACATGCTCACGGCAGGAGAGGGTTTTTTTTTTTTTCCACCCCCCCCAAATATTCTTGAAACCCAAAGCTTTCCCAAGCCTGTTTGTGGCTCGCACGAAATACCCCTCCCCTTCCCAAGCAGAATGTATTTCTTTTTAAACCTCAAACTCCCGTGGACCAGATTTATGCCATATTTCATCTTTTCTTCTGGCTTCCTTACTCTTTATCCCTTTTCCAGCTGGGTTGGAGTCACCCTGAGTGCCAGGTGCCAGGGCTGGGTATGGGCTTCCGAAGGGCTGCCCAGACCGTTCACCAACCCAAACCTACCCGAGATCTGCTCTGCACCATTATTCAATCCAGATTGAAACCAGGTGGGTTTGGACAAGCTGCTGCAGGAGGGGTGAATTTGCTCTGCTTCCCCTCTTTTGGCGTTTCTGGCACTTTAGTTTCGGGAGCTTTGCTGGTCCTAATACACGTCAAAGCTCCCCGGCTTCACCGGTGCTGTTCATCTTGACGTGCTAAGGTGGGCTTTGCTGGTCGGTCATCAAGGAGATGAGGGTTGAAATTAATCCCTTGGTGAAGAAGAGCTCCTGGACCAGGCTGAAGGGCAAACCCTCACTCCTGTCTATTGATCAGCCCTTTCCTCCTGCATTTCTCCTCGCCGTGCCTTTGGAAGCAGAAGATTTCTTTTGCTTTCCAAACCAAGCTTTGGGACATCACAGAATCCAACCTAACATTAATTTTTTACATTTTCAAACGTGCAAGTCATCTTAAGGTTTCAATTTACTAAAAGCATCCACATAAGCTCTTTTTCTCACCCTTTTTTTCTTCTAATTCTGTTACCATTTCGCTAATTAAAAATGCTGTACAAGGACTAGCATCGAGCTCTAGAAATGAAAGGTCAATACATGAACAACACTTCATTTGTAAATAATACGGCTCTGTAATCAATTATCTCATTTTCACAGAAGACATATTAATCTAAAAGCAAAGGATAGACACATTTAGAGGATGTACAGAGGGGATCTTTAAATGTTAAATGTTCTTTAGCATGTGCTAAAGGGTTTGGCAGAGGGAAAAATGTAGTGCACGGCACCGACACTCCGGGGAGAGTCTTTAGGTCAAGTGATTTGTACCTTCAAAATAGTTCTCCGTAGCCCTGTAAAGCCTCTCCGTCGGCAGCAGTGAGATGGGGAAGCGTTATTTAGGACGAAATAGGGAAAATACTGCAAAAAAAGGAAAAAAAAAAAAAAGTCACCTGCAAAAAATAAATAAATGTGCGTTTTTTAATAGGTGAATTCGCGCTGTTATTTGCAGTGGGAAGTGAGTTTTTCTACCCCTCTTTCTCCAGAAAAACTGAGATGGGCTGGTGTGAGAAAGGGTGGGGGGGGAGGGTGGCCCAAGTGCCCTCGATACCCTGGGCACAGGCAGGGAAACACAGCATCCCCCCGGAGCCCCCCTGCGGGGTTCTCTCCTCTTCCATGGTCACAGCGGGAATCCACACGAGGGTTTGAAAAAGACAAAGAGTTCCTGGGAGTTGGAGATTGTGTTCCTGACTTATAGACGTATCACTGGGGGAAATGGCAAGAAAACGCACTCCCCGACCTCAAAACCAGCTTAGGCTCTTCCATCAGATGGAAAGGAAAAGCTCTGGCCAGCTCTGCTGGAGGCTGGGATACCTTGTGAGCTCGTTCACCCCATTTGACGACACAGAGGCAGCAGAAAGGGGCAGAATGAGCATTTTGAGTGAATAAAAATTTCATTTGTGCCTGTTTGCTGGGCATCAGTCCGTGCTTGGATTTCCGCCTTTAAAATTTCGAGGACGTTGGGACTCAAGGCGGGGGGGAAAAAAACAAAACCAACCCCTAAAGCCTCCCCAACTCTCTCCACCCCATCCCACAACCCCCCTTTCGGTTGATCTCATCCCATGGCCGGCGTTGCCCTCCTCCGTGCGTGGCGGGGAGGGAGGAGCGGGGAGGGGGGGGGCGATGGGGAGAGCCCCACCAATGCGAGCCCTTGTGCAGAGGGGAGGCTCTCCCTCCCGCTCCCCTCTGCCACACTCCCCTCTCCCCTGCTCCCAAACCTCCCTTTTAACTCCAAAGTTAAAAAAAAACAAAACAACCCCAAACCCCCAAATCCCCAAATGTTCTCAGCAGGCTTCACAAGCCAAACCGGCTCCCCCCCACCGGGGAGGGAGAGGAGATGCCCCTCGTGGCATCGCTGAGGCTTAAGGTTGGCTCCAAGGCTTTGCCTCGCTCCCCTCCGTAGTTTTGTTTTTCCCACAAATAGGAATTCACCCTTTTTGGCACGGGATGGGTGAGCAAGGCACCATCCATCCCAGCTCCCTCCCAGCCGGCCTCCGGGGCGGGGGGAAGAGAAGCGAAGAGCCAAGACCACCACCAGGGAGAAGGAGGTGAGGGCAAGGCTTGATGGTCTTCTGACACCAGCCTGCGATGGCAAGATCCTCATGAAAAACCTTTTTTTTTTGGCTGGAAAGCTGGTTATGGGATTGAACGGAGGGCCAGCGAGGCGGTGAGCCAGGAGCCCCGTCTGCATCCCAGTGGATATTGGGGGTAAAGCGTGAAGGTGTCCACCTCTTCTTTAAAAAACAACACACAGAGATGAGCCCTAAACCTAAATATTTCCAGGTTTGCTCAGCCCCGGGTTCAAGGAATGCTGGAGCTGCTCGACCCGCCTTTCAAAGCGCTCCGCGAGCCTCCGTGCCAAAACAAATGTTACTTTGCCATCAAGGAGGCAGGAGAATGAAAGCCGTAAGATGTGTGAGGGAGAAAAAAAGAGCCCAAACAGGAAAACCCCTTTCTTCTGATTTTAAAAGTCCTGGATGATCAAGGCCGTTCTGCTCACTCTGATGTAATCAGTTTGCAGATACCCAAATGCACGGCCAGCCGTGGAGAGTGCTCTCCCTTTGATTCCAGCAAAATCCTTTCTAATTCTCTTTAAATGTTCCAGGGCTTTTTGAAATGATTGCTATCAATGCCAACCAAATGCTTCAGATCTCTCTCTTTTTTTTTTTTCTTTTTTTTTTTTTTTGCCTGTCTTTAAATACTTGCCTTATTTTTATGCAGCCCAGTTACTGCTGTACATGGAAAAGTATCTAGAAGAGAGATCTGGTTTGCTTTAGCCTTTATACCGTATAGGCTTAGACACTTTAACCTTCTTTGTATTTACTTAGTTGCTTTAATATGATTTCTGTAAGCCCTATATTTTCTTTTTTTTTCCATATAACTTATTAAATATTTATAATACAGTAGCCTATACACATCACACGGGGCAGACTTTTATTTCATTAGGCTCACTGTAGCTATCAAGTAAATCATAAGTCACGTTCCCCATAAAAGTTAAAAACCAGGACTGTTTAGGTGAGCTCGGACCGAGTCTGTGAGGGGCTGGGTTAAAAAAAGCTAAGCTGGTTAAAACAATAGATAGACTTGTGTAACCAGAAAATAATAGATCCCCTAAGGTGTCTAGGGGACTCCTGCAGTGTCTTCCATGGGTGGGAACACTGCTGGATGGTCTGTTCTTCTCTCGTGCTCTTCTGTTGCTCTGAGGTGGGTACATGACCATCATCCAGAACATTTTTCCATTGCTGTGATGCCTCTTCCAGCCCAAGTTTGAAAAAGATCTTCAAGAGGTGGGATCTTCAAGAATCACAGAGCCCTCTCCAAATCGATGCGCTTAAAGGGGACAAGATCCAGGGCACCTTTGGGGTATGCTATTTGCTATTTCTATTTTTGCAATTTTTAGGACCTAGTCATTTTATTCAATGCCTCTTAGATCTTTCATTGCAAGCCAATGGTGCTTTGAGCAACCTGGTCTAGCAGGAGGTGTCCCTGCCTATGGTGGGGTGTTGGAAGTAGATGATGTTTAAGGTCCCTTCCAACCCAAACCATTCCATGATTCTTCACTCTATACGCTGTTCCAATGAATGGTATCCCAATAAGGACTGAAGGGATGAAGTCTCCTCCAGCCATACCCCTGCCACCACCCCTGTGTGATACAGGGACAGGAGCAATACGTCTGGGAGCCCAGTGGCTGAGGGCTGTGGTTGCTGGTGACCCTGCTCATACCAAGGCATGGCCAACAGCTCCGAGGATGGTGCTGCTGCTTCTTTCATCGTCATTTCTCCACTCGGTCCACCCTCTTGCAGAGTCATGGTCATGCATGGTTTCTCCCCAGAGAGAGCCCTCATCCCTGGCTGTTGCTCCGATGCCCCACACACCTCATCCCAGCACAATGCGGGTTGAAAAAAGCCCACTCCCCAGATAAGTCCACCCCAACTCGGTAGGGCTGCCTCAAACAAGGATGAGATTTCCAAGTGTCTGACCCCTTCTGTCCTCGGGCAGGCTTGCATAGATGTGCACTGGGTCCCCAGCCCTGGTGTCATCAGACAGAAAAACCTCTTCCAAGCTCCCTTCCCAATGGGATGGTTTTTGCAGCTCATGTTCCTTTCATGCACTATCTGTTACGCCGTTATTAAAGCACAACTTCCCAACAACTTGGGGAGAAATACGCTCCCCACGCTGCGACACTTCCTCCGTCCAGCTCAGGAGCAGGAACCAGGCTCAGGGTGGCTGCCTCTCGCCCGCCTTCCTCCAGATAAACTTCCCCCAAAGAATGAAAAACAGTCATTTGTGTTTCAGCAGACCATAAAAACCCCGTTTGAAAACTTTTCAAGCCCTTTTCCTGAGTTGGAACCGCCTTGAAAGACTTCAGACCACACTGCCATATGGGTTGGTGGCAGATGGTTTAGTGCCGGTCCCCTGCTGCTGCCCTCCCCCTCCATGGTGGGACCGGGAATGCTGCAGGGAAGTATCCACTGTAGGATGCTCCTTGGGCTTTCTCCAGCTCCATGCCACAGCATTCTCCAGTCATTCGCCATGGTTAAGCTCCCAACAAGCTGGAAGATGCTGCCTGCACCTCTAGCTATGGGCAAGCTCAAAGCACAGAGAGAAAGGTGTCCTCTCCCCTGCTCTGGCATCTCTTTGCCTCCTGGTCCATCACAGGAAGCATTTAAAAAAAGAAATAATAAAAAAGCGTAGTCTGTTTCAGCTGTAAAGTCTTGCTTCATTTCTTTGTTGTGAACGAAAACCTTTTGTATATTTGATTTTTTTTTCTTCTCTTTCTTCTCACTCTCAACCCCACTTGCAGTGCTAGGATGAGAGATATTTATTTTTTTGCTTGGTTTTTTTAACCTTCTTTTATATTTTAAAGTCCTGTTCCCATTTCTCTTCCTTTCCCTAGCTCCCTTAATTTTACCCTGCCTTTCCCACTCTGGAAAAACTATATATGAAAGTGTATACAACACTATAATTGCCTCTCTGTGTGGTTTCAAAAATAAAACCAAGACTAATTGAAAATGATGAGGAAACACTTCATTTGGGAGGAAGACAGGAAGAATTCTTCTTTTCCTCCTCTTGCAAATTAGGATTGGGTTTTTTTTTTTTACTTTCCCAGTTAATTTTCAGAGTTAACACTGGTATTTAAAAACACCAAGCTGTCTGCCCGAGGTGTGCCTGCTCCGGTTTCAGGATTTAGGCTGCAAAGCCTATGGGCTCCACGGCACTGAGGTCCTCCTGGACTGTGGCTGGCACAGAAGTCCACGTCACCACGTCATTTGTGTGGACCAGGCAACACAAACCATGTTATACTCATTATACAGCGCGGGCATCCACAGCCAAACTGCACGTTGAGCATCTCCACCCACCCTCAGCTTCTGCAGATCTTCTGCTCCAGGTGTCAAATCAGGGCTAGGTTTTGATGAAGAGGAGAAGGGCAACAGCTTCATGGATCCATCCGGCTTTTTACAAAGGGCGGCGGGGCTGGCTTTTGCCTGGGGGGCTGCAGAAGTGCTTGAAGTGCTTGATCATCCAGCTGTGGAGTCCAGCCTTCCCTCTGCACCTCCTCTAGTGGTGATGTGACAAGTGGGGCTGAAAAAGAGATGAATTTTTGGGCTGATTTAGACTTTCCTTATCTTCTAAAAAAGTTAGTCTTTTCTGTGGTCTGCCTTCAATGAAGATTTTTGTTTAGCCAGAACAGCAAGTTTGTCTTTCAGGGAAGATTTCTACTGAAGTTAAGGTTGAAATCAGCCTGCTCTGTCCAAGCCATATGCCAGTTTTATTTAGGAAGATGCCTTTGACCATGCCTCAGGTGGCTCTGAGCACTGTGGGTGTCACCAAGACCTCACCAAGGTTCCCAAGACAGATCCTGAGGCTGGGATGTGCCATGGGGGGAGGTGGCGGGTGGGCTGCAGAGAGGATGGTCATGAAGCTCTTAGAGGAGCAAGAAAGATCCTCAGCTGCACGCCAAGGAGTAGCACAATGGCACTGCTTCAGGTAATCAGCAACGGGAAGACCCCAGAAACCAAAAATTCATGTTGAAAAGCAAAGCAGGACACGGCAATTTCTCCCACCTTCCCTTTTCTGGGCATGGAAAGCTGCTAACCAGGCAGGTTTGTCCCAGAGCTCTCCTTCTCCACTCATTATGAGGATAAAACGAGTAAGAAGACACACACACACAAAAAAAAAGTCCTTCCAAGATTGTGGCTCCTTGAGGAAGGACTCTCATGTCCCACACTTGAACATCGCTGCTCGTGTTTGGCGCCAACATTCAAAGGCTATCGGTGAAGCTCTCCTGCCTCTTGCCCTCCTTCTCCTTGTCTTCCCCTCCCCTCTTTTTACAATAGTTTTGTTTGGTTTGGGGGAAGAGGGAAGACCTCTTCACGAGGTTCTTGGTCCCATCAGATGTTCCGGGGTTGGGACCAACGGGAGCTTCTGGACCACGTTTTCCTCCAGCGTTTTGCTGTTCCCCGCTGATGGGGAACACACGGCGCCGTGCTGGGACCTGACTGGAGACCTGGACTTCCAGGGCACAACACGCAAAGAATAAACAGGTACTCTCTGATTTCAGAACCTTCAGAAGAAGCAGGTCCAATAGGCTGAATGTCTCTGTTTTCCACCTACCAATCTCCCCTCGCCATCACGCTGCCGATGTACTTTCCTCTTCTATCCTAGGCACCCCCACTGAAAAAATGATAATGCAAGAAGATCTGTACGGATAATGCATCACTCCTTTAAAATTTATCAGATCTGAGCTTAAAAGAAAAGCCTTTTTTTTTCCCTGCTTAAAAGGGGACTTCTATATCCAAAGACACAAAGGTAATACTCGCTGCATTGTACCTTCAGTCCTTTTTTTCTTTCTTTTTTTAACCCAACAATGGTGAAAAGATGTGATTTTTACAAGCGAATAGGAAGAAAAAAGCCTGAACACACCCTGGGAACATGTTTAAGAAGTTGATTTATGTTTCATGCTGAGCCTTACACCTGCAGTTCAAGCAAAACTCAACTTTGCCGCCCCACAGAGTCTAGTTTATTAGGTATCAAGGAGTCACAAGAAGCCATGTAATTAAAACTGTAATTAACTGGAAAAGGAAAGTGCCACCTGAGTTTTGAGAGGCTGTCAATTTTATTTCCATTACAGCTCTCCTTCTGCTTCTTTTGTCTATCGTGTGGGGTTTTTTTTCCCCCATCTTGATAAGAAATAACGAAGTTGTGTGTTGTTTTTATTTTTTCTTTATATTAACTAAGGAAGCCACCAAACTCTCTTAGGTCTTTAGAGAAAAAAATAATAATAATCAAGCCCCTTAGTTTTGAGCTGGGACAGGGGGTTTCTCGCAGCGGCGTTTGCAGCCGTGTTTACCCAACAGGTGTCAAGTGTGGTCCAGGCAGGGAAAAAAAACAAACCCAAACCCCCTGAAACGTCCTACATGGCGAAGGGTCAGCCGAGTTCAAAGCCCATTTTAACAAAACATAATCAATGCCCTTTAAAAAAAGGGGGAATCGGCGGCGGCGCCTTGTTAAAATGCATGACCTTGCCGTTAGCAGGAGAGCTGAGAGCTGGGCATCCCCGGATCCGGATCCAGCACATCCCTCTGAAGGCTGTCGGATGGTGCCGGAGACCACCGTGGGGTATTCCTGCCGTCAGGGGCAAGGCAAGACAAAAAACAGGGCTGGGAGAAATACGAGGCGACGCCAGGAACCTTGTCAACCAGGGAAATTTAAGGCGAAAAGGGGGCCCGATCCCCTGGCTAAAAAAAAAAAATAAATAATAAAATATATTAATTCTCCCGAAGATTTGGGGTGGGACGTGCTGTCAGCCCCGTACTCCCTCTGCCTCCTGCATCCACCGGGAGGAAATCCCTGGGGGATCAGAAAGATGTGCCGGAATAAAGAGATAATTATTTAATAAGGCTTAAAGAAGCAATGACTTGGGTAAACTTCAGGCAGGAAAGAAAGTCATAGTAAAATATAGTGGAAGAGTAATTACCTCAAAGAGGAAAATTGCAAGAAAAAAAAAGATAGGATCTATCTTAGAGGTCATTACAAGGGAGATTTATGAATATATATAAATTTTTGTAGAAGAGATGTTTGTCTTGGACCAGTGTATGAAAGGAGGGATTGACATTCTTCCTTCTCCATTTAACAGGTGACAAAAAACCATCAAATGAACTACCAGCCTTGAGAAGGGAAGTTATTATCGTAAAAAGCAATTTTCCTTCGCTTGGGCTTTATTTTTTTTTTTTTTCCCCCCAGCCTTAATCATTTGTGGCCTCTCCCCTCCCGAAACAGGCCCAGCTTAGAAGGCAGAGGTCTCGGGACCCTCCGGGTTTGAAGGCAGGTCTCCATCAGCACTAATTTGGGGAAGCGAGGCGGAGGTACCTGCAGCAGATGACACGCAGGGCTCAGCTTCTTATTCAGCTACAAGTCAGCAGGGGCACCCCCTGACCATCTGTGGTCTATAAATTACAGTAACACCGGCACACACTGCTTGTAAATCACCAATGAACAGGCTTTACCTAACGACACACTACATGAACCCTGTTGGATATTCCAATAAACTCCCATAAACCATCCGATATAAACTCTGGATTATGTTTCTTTGGGGTGGGGGGGCGGGGAGCAAAAAAACCTGGACTTTTCTGCACTTGCACAAACCTCTTATGGGTGAAATGAAGCTGTGTTGAGCGTTTACGTACTGAGTTTTCCTATGAAAGAGAATTTTTCCCTCCCGCCATCAAAAAGACACCACTCATTTGAAAAATGCGATTTAATGTGAGCCTACACGACCTCCATCCTTGCAGCATCGAGCACAGGCTGATATTGGGAGAGGTTCACCCACATCCTTTGCTCTTGGAGGAGGAAGAAGAACCAACCCATGACATCAAGCTAGTCATACCCTCTACAAATAAAAAAATACACATTTCCACATCCCAAGGGCTAGAGCTGAACTTTGCTACCTCTAGGAGGGCAGCCCATCCCACAAGAGCACCCGACTTGCTTCTTTCTCCCTGAGAAGTGGCTCTTTTACCCCAGTTCAGTAGCAGGGTGGAAGGCTCAGTGGTCTGAGACACCATCAACCTCCCCCCAGGAGACGATGCGCTCCTGGTGCCCAACTTGGCTTGGACAGCTCTTACCTGCCGTGATGTTTCATGGAGGCCATGAGAAGAAGACGACAATGAAGAAGTCCCAGCACATGTCCATGCGCTCCTTTGTACATGGCTGGTTGGGGCCACAGACGCTGCTCCAGAGAAAAACCTAACACTTGACTTCAAACTTTTTTGAGACCATCAAATTTTGGTACTTATATTAGTAAGCGCTGCATTGAGCATGTCACCTGGGTGAAAAAAAAACAAAAAAACCCATGCAAAAATAAGTTATTCAGGTTGTGGGGGACATGCCAAGGAAACAATCTGATCAATGTCATTTGACCAGCTCTTTTGCTGACCATGAACAAAGGTGGGCTGTAGCGTAGACAGTCAGCAACGGCTGTGTCACGACTCCTTGGTAAGTTCCTTAGTGGAATCTGAAGTTCCAGTAGGCAGTGGGAGCCTTGCACTCATCTTACTCATGCGCGACATAAGCTTCTCATGGCAACGTTATTTTTAGCTGGGTTTCTTTGAGGCTCTGGGCACTGGCTCCTCATCACGTTCTGCGTGGATGCGTGGGTGCGTGGGCACACGCCTGCGTCAGCGCTTGCTTTTAAACCCATCGGGTGGCTGGGGTCAAACTGGACAGATGTTCCCACCTCATGGAGACAGGGAACCAAGGCAACCACGGTTGATTCCCTCAACCAATGGGGTGAACTCAACATCAGAGAATCCACATCCGCAAGAGCAATCCGAAGGAAATAATACTCTCTGCTGCTTGCCCCCAAGTTGTGTGTC
>JAOQGH010000023.1:17253120-17269270 GCA_025769975.1 Gallinago jamesoni
AGAAGTTCCACCTAAACATGAGGAGGAACTTCTTTCCTGTGAGAGTGGCAGAGCCCTGGAAGAGGCTGCCCAGGGAGCTGGTGGAGTCTCCTTCTCTGGAGACATTCAGAACGCGCCTGGACAAGTTCCTGAGCAACCTGCTCTAGGTAGACCCTCTCCGGTGGGGGGGTTGGACTAGATGATTTCCAGAAGTCCCTTCCAACCCCACAGGATTCTATGATTCTATGAAAAAGTCCCTCTTCTGTGAAACCAAGGACTTCTCTTCCCAGTGCTGCCGCTCGCTTACTCCTGCAGTCAATGGGGTTTCTCCGTGAGACGTATCAATTTGAATTCTGACCTTTGCTAACTTCCCACTGCTTGATTTTTTTGCACCCTCAGCACTCCTTTTCGACGGGGGAGTATGAAATATATACAAACATGTAACCATCCACCGCGCACCAGCATTTTGATAAACATACATTTTTCTTACTTCACCTACGGCTCCTCTTGCAATTGAATGAAGGCGAACAAAATATTTTGACGTCTCGAAATACGCTCTCTTTTCCAGGAGGGCAAATAAATAGACCTGACATAAAATAATGTCATAACAATCAGCAACTACAACTCAATTCTCACTGCTGTAACTTGAAACTCGTAAGAGAAGGTTAAAGTAACCCAAGTCTGAATTCCTGGCCACTAAAAAAAAGCATTCACTCCTTTTGAATTGGGTGTTTTTTTTGTACGGTTCGTCATAATTTGGGACAACCTCTGAGCTGGGTAAAATAGCGATTATTTTCCCCAAAAGGCTTCAGGAAATTTAACAATTGGAAACTGGCCTCGTTGACTACAGCCAAGCAGTAAGAAACTAAAGCAGGCAGAACTGCAGACCAAAGAAGGGTGTTTAGACTCCAAGGGAAGAAGAAAATTTCTTCCCTTTTGGAAGAAATCTGCCTACCAGCAGAAAACTGGGAATCTGCAAAAGGATAACGGGCCTGAGAAGAGCGATGAGGAGACGGGGGAAGAACCCCAAACTGCCAGAGAAAAAAGTTGAGCCGTTGAAGAAAGACTTGGAGAAGTTAAAAAGAGAGGCCTGGGGCTAATCTTTCTGGTGGTTTATTTTTCCCCAGTTTGTTTATTTGCTACAAGTCAGATTTTGCAGCAATTAGTTAAATATCATGCAAATATTCCCTGTGTGACTGCACATGAATAAGTTTAATTTTGCTAAACATTTGTCTTGTCATTCTGAAATACATCTGCTGTTTGCATTAAGATAATCTGCTAAAATACTGGGAAGTAAATTACACTTTTTATAAGATATTTATGAAACAACTTCTTATTTGTATATTAAATATCTCTGCCTATCGCCGCCTGGTTTTTTGGCTGACGTCTGCTTTCCCCGGGAGCATCCCTGCCCTGTTTCAATTACAGACTGGGCTGAGTACCATCTTGTGGAAAAGCTCCAACTGGCTGGGAACGGCTCAGCGTACACTCCGAACAGGCTCAGGGAATAACACCACATCTGCCAACAGCCTACGACCGAAAAACACACCAAAAAAAAAAAATCCCCCCAAAACCACAAAAACAACCCCCAAAACCGACCCCAAAACAAAAGACAAAGTGGCACACGTGTGGAATTTGCAGGAATTCTGGCATGAGGTGGGAGGAGCCTGTGCCACGCTCCCCTTGGATGGGATGCAATAAATGCCCTTATAGAGAGACAATGATAAGGCTTGGGGGCTGTTCCCAGGCCTGGCTTGGTGACCCCACACCCTATCAGTAAGCAAATTAAAAAGCACTTTTCGCTCTCGATTTTGTCCTCCCAGAGGCCGGGGTTGTCCCATTCTCTTTGCATGCAGAGAAGTCCTAAGGGATTGGGGAAAGACAGATTGGTCAGCATTGCTGCAGCCCAGCTGAGCTCCTGGGTAGCCCTGTTTTCATCTTTTTGAAGGAAATGTTGAAAAATCAGATCGTTTCTCACCTTCCGGCGCAGGACCAGTAACAATAACCCAATGGACTGCACCCTGTCGGAGGGAGGTGGTGTGGGTGGGGGAAGGTGGAGGATGGAAAGCAAACAGGTCTAGGTGCTGGAGGAGCAGGACGTTGCTGCTGTACAGCTGGGGACATATCTGCACTAGCTTCAAGCAGGGGTAGATAGAGCTCAAGGTGGGCAATGAAACCCTCCTGAGATGCCGCTAAGTCCTAGATCACCATAGCTAGCTCTAGACCAGATCTGCATTGGTGGAAGCACCTAAACCACTTCTGTTAAGACTAGCTGCACGAGCTCTAGCCACCTGAGCGTGGGCACACCTGTAATATTAAAGGTTATGCCTGCTTCCCTCTGGAGTGCTCAGGAGCACCCACAGCCCCACAGACAACGCATTGCTGGCCTGAGTTGGGTCTGTGAAGCCACCAAGGAGTTTATCGACCCTCCAACCTTCTTTGACTATCTATGACCCCGGTGTACTATCATGACTAGGCATTGGCTCCAGATTTCTTGTCTGGATGCACGGCATACCTGCCTTGGGTGGTTTTGAGGGTTCTGTTCAAGGTTTGGGTGTGCAAATCACAGATGAGGTACTTCTGGGCTACCTCCCTCAGTGTCACCTTCACGATTAGCATCGTATCTTGCTTTTATGTTCCCTGCAAAGCTGCTCCCCAGAGTAATACTGAATGTCCATTTTAAAAGTGAATGGGGCCAAATGAGAAGAAGAGGGGGAAAAAAGAAGCCCAAGGCACCGGGGTTTGCACCGAGATGATCTAAATTCTGGGCGAAGATCTTGGGGTGGGAAAAAGATGAGGAGACCAAAACACTTTTAACACCACTTACCATCTCAACCCACAAATCCCTTTCTGGTTTGGTATTAACACTATCTAAAAAATAATCCATGATAAACTCTCTGACCCTCCTCTTGCTTGTGCCTCACACGGTGCTTACAGGACCCCCCCCTCCCCCCGAATTGATGTAACAGGGTGGGAAAGCAAGTAGGGGAGGGTGTATTTCACCGGGAATCAGTCCCCCAATGCCCACAGCAAAATAATAAGAGCCTGGGGCTGCGTGGTTGGGCTCTGGCTGCCCCACTGAGACATCTCAGTACCCAGGTGCCACACGGAGCCCCGCTCCCTCTTCCAGCACCTCGGAGCCCAGGGCTCTGGCAAAGGACCACGGTGGCCGTTGTGCAACCCCAACTCGGCCACAGATGTCCTCTGGTGGTGGCAGCACGCTAGCGGGCCTGTCGGTGAACGGGAATTGTTTCCCCTGCCACACCAGGGCTTGGGATGGAATCGTTCCCCGACACCGGGCAGCCTCGACGTGCCTCCTCCGCTCCCCACCCCACGTTGAGATGACAGCACCTTCCCCCAGCCCCTCGTAAAATGACAACACGATAAAACAAAATAATAATGGGAGCCATATAAGGCTTGATGTCTTCATTGCTCCTCAGAAGAAGTGCCAAGGGAGCTTTGCCCGATTACAAGCAGCAGGTTCCTCGGCATCGACAAGGATTTTTTTTTTTTGAGGAGGAGGAAAGGACATTTTTCAAGCTTTGGATGCGTCTCGCCCATCCTCAGCTGCACACCTCCAGCCGAAAGAAAGGGGTAGTTAAAGGAGATGGGTCCCTGGGTCTGGCAGATGGAGATGGAGCTAAGACTCACCTGAACGCCGAGGGTTTGTGTGGGAAGGGGAGATGACTGCTGGTGGTCCCACCGGGGAGGCTCCGTCCCAGAGTCAGCTTCCAGCGTCCCCCTTCCCGGTGGCACCGGGGACCGTCAGGCTCTCGCCCAACACTCTGCGGTGGGGGTAACTGCATTGTGTCGTCTTAAAACTTGCCGAGGCGTGGCCCTAAATAAAACCAGACACACCCCCCCCCAGCAAGGTCTGACGTGGGACCCCTGCCAGCCTCCCCACACCCTGCTTGCATCTCAGGCGCGAGGTTATTAACGAATTTGTAATTGCACAGCAGGGCGGGGGGAAAGATCAACGTACAATTTGGGACAAATCATGAGTATATATGTATATACACACTCTCACATCTCTCTATATATTTTTGGTCAATGGCGTCCTGGAACCCAAGTGCACCATTTCATTATTTGTGCTGGGAGTGCCAAAGCAACCTACCATTTATTTATACAGTCAAAATCAGCTGCAGATGTGTGTGTGCTTTTTCCTTCGTTCTTGCTTTCCTTCAGTGTTGGCATTTTCTGACATATCCAGTTGTTGGGTTTTTTTTTCCTCCCCTTCCCTCTCTCAGTCAATGAGGGCATCTGAAAAGCATTGGGAAGCCAACAGCTTGCTGCTCCCGCCCTGGGCATCCCACATCGCCCTCACAGGGCTCTGCCTTCCTCCGGCCACAAAGCAAGGGCTCGACAAATTAAGACCTCAAACACCAAGAACGGAGGGGAAAAGGAAAGTTTCCTGCTTCACATGGGCCCAAGAGAGCTCCTCATTGTGAAGGACGCATCACAGCTGAGACCCTACAGCTCGCTGCACCCATGGGCACCCGCCGGAGGAGCCGGGTACCATGGGGAAGGAGCATCATGCTGGTTCCAGAGAAACCCCAAATCATCCTTCCAGCCCTTCCCATTTTTTTTTTTTTTTTCCTGAGCCCATAAGACATAAGAAGCAACCTCTGCTTTTTGTTTTTCGGGGCAGGGAGGGCATGGAGCACCTGCCCGACCTGGGCTTTGGCAAAACCCAGGCTCTGGCCAGGCTGCTGTTTCATGGTTTGGGATTATCCCTTGGAAAAATCCGGCTCAGCCTGAGCTTTCAGCAGGTGACACAGCCGAAGTCAGAGATGCCCACTCGATTTTCAGAAGCACTAGTGATTTTCTCCTGATTTACACCCCCCACGCCCCCACCCCCCAGAAATCAGGACAAATCCTGCTCTACCCCTTTCAGCAGGAGGAGGCAATTTCTTTCTGCTTTACCTGGAAGAGAGTCATCAAGGCTCAGTAGCCCCGGGAAGCTGCAGCCAGAAAATGCACTTCAGAATCTTTCGTCAGGAGACTGATGCTCTCCAATACCACTCCGGATGCCTAAATGATGTGAGAATAAGCATATTAGAAGCATTAAGGGGATAGGAATATCAATAGCTGATAATTCCCTTTAAAACTTTCCCGCTGAAGCCCATGTTCACAGGTTGGCACCCTGCTCCTGGCCAGAGAGCTTTGAGGTGAGGGATGCTCGGGGTATCGCCCCGTCCCCTGCAAGGGCTGCTCCCAACAGCTCCTTCCTCCCAACCCAGGCAGCCTGGCCACTTTTTTTAAGCCAAAGACCATGACTCCAAGGATGTTTAAGGATGTTTAAGGTCCCTTCCAACTCTTCCAACGATTCTATGATTCTATTTCCAAGCCAGGGGAAGCCAGTCACGACGATACCGGGGCAGCCTCTTTAAATTCACCCATCCTCAAGGAGGGTAACTTGTTTGCTCTGATGTGCTCTGCAGCAATTATCCACTATAACATATTAAAATCTGCTTCACCCTATTATTGGCCAGTTTTCCAGCAGATTTAACGTGTTGATGGGCTGCACAGGCATCAGTGAGCAAACCCCCTCTGAAGAGGTGGACTATCTCTAAATATACAGTTGTATATACAACCCCCCTCAAATGTACCTAAATTTATTGTACCTTGTTATGTACCTACACTGTATAGATTTTTCTTTTTTATGCCTTATTTATCTCATAAAAATGTCCAGAAGCATAAGCAGATATGCATATGTATATATGCATACATGGGTATAGCATGTATATTCAATAATATGCAATGTGTCTATAAATATATGTGTACACACACATTAAAATGTATGCATATATGTGTACATATGTGTACCTATATATGTAAAGCCCCTCTGCCTGGCCAGGAACTCCTCCTGGGGCAAGGGTGGCATTACCAAACCAGATTTGGCTAATTGGAATAAAGCACTGATTGCTGGCTTTATTTCCCTTGAGCCGGCATTCCCAGAAGACCTGAAATACCTTAAAATTACCTCTAAAAGGACTTTTTATGCCTCGCTCTCCAGCAGGCACATGGCAAACAGCGTGCGGGTTCCCCGAGCCAACTGTAATGCTGGGAACGGGGGGAAAAAGGAGGAAAAAAATTAAATGGGGGCTGGAACCGCAGCGCTGCGAGGCACCGCCGGGCAGTTTTGAATCGAAATATTTATTCCTGACATTTTGCAAGAGGGGAAGGGAGAAAAAAACCAAAACAAACCAACAACAAAACAAAAACAAAAACAACAAAACAACAAAAACCAACCCAAACTAAAAAAACCCAACCATTCAACCACCAAAACAACAAAATAAAAACGCAAAAGCTGGCCGTAATTCAAAATCTCTGCAAAGTCACTGGGAAACTTCCAAAAGGCTTCAGCGAGAGCAGGATTAGTTCCCCCCCCCCATATACATAAAATTTGTTGTCTTTTGCATATCAAAGTGGTGAAGCCTCTGTTCTCTGCAGCTATTGCTTTTAAGTGTGCTATAAATGGAGCCTTATCTGCCCAGAAATACAAGGCTTTGACAAGGAAGACGAGCTCAGATGCCGAGACAAACTTGGCCATGTTCCTGCGCCGAGAGGAACGCCAGTAAAGAGGTGGGCTGGTCTCTAGATGCTGGGGATAAGGTTACTGGGATGGTTGTTCCAAACCTCTCGCTACATCCCTGGTTGTTTACACTCATAAACCCTTCCTCTCCTCTCCTCTCCATCCTCCCGAGGACACCACACCAGTCCCCACTCCACTTCTCCCAATTCCACCTTCATCTCCCTTCTATTCTCCTTCTCTGTAGACCAGATGTGACTTTTTACCTACTATGGAACTTCTGTGGATTTTTCTGCAGCCCTCCTCTCTTCTGGGGGTTTGCTCACTGACGCCTGTGTAGCCCATCAACACGTTAAATCTGCTGGAAATCTGGCCAATAATTAGCCTGATGAGACAACCCAGGTGCCACCAGGTCACCCACCGCACCATAAGCTTCTCACGACCTGCAGGAGCCAAAGGGATAAAAGCCTCCCAGTCCCCAAAATTCTCTTTTCTAAGCAATTTGAGCTTATGTTGCTCCAAATAGGTGCGAGGAACCTGTAAGCCATGTCAGAAAAAGGCACGTTTAAGGATAGGATTGAACCAAAGAGTCAATGCTGGAGGAGGGGAGAGGCTACAGAGGTTTTGTTCCTCCGGCCATGTCACAGTGGATATCAACACAGTGGTGAAATGGGAAACAGAAGATGCTTCCTAATATTCATATCTATATGAACACACACACACACGTATAAAAACCCACTGCGAATCTAAGAAAACCCTAAGGATGTGCACGGACTGGTCTTCATTAGCATTTGGACAGAAAAAAAAACCACCCAACCCCGCTTCCTCGCCTTGTTTCTGGACTCGGAAAAACATCAGCTTTTTTGTTGTTGTTGTTGTTTTTTTGCAACTTCTTGAAATATTTTCAGCGTGTGCTGGCCCAGCTTCCCTCTGCGCCCCGGGAGTTATGGAAACACGGAAGACTGATGGAGCTGCCGGGGAGAGCGGTGGCACGGGTTCTGCCCAGGCCAGCACAAACAGAAGAGCGTTCCCAGCACGCGCTGAAAATTCAGATTCTGTCCAAGTCTTCCGAGAGCAGATGTCAATTATGAATCACATGATTACTCTGCCATATTTTTTCCTGGTTATGCTCATTGACTTAGATAAGGTATCATTTTTCACCTACAAAATATGTTGCGTATACAATAAATAATATGCGCGGCACCATAATAAATATTCAGTATATATGGTGTGTGCATTATAGTGGTCCTGGTAGAGTTATAGCAGAGCAGTCAAGGCTGAATTGGCATTTTCATTATAAAGGCTGATAATTCAAGATCAGTAGCAAAAGACAATGAAATACCATCTGCTTGCAGGCAAACAGCTTTTACGGAGGGGGTTTAAGGTCTTGATGCCAGCAGTTCTGCGCAGAGGGCAAAAAAGAGAGAGCTCCTGAGACACTGTCTCTCCCCGGCAAAACTCTTCACCTGCTTTTGCTCCTGCTCAGATGGCAGCCGATGCTCGTCCTAAATCTCCAGCTTCTGGAGGTTTGGGCTGGGGCTGGTGCCCACCTCTCCCAATGGGATCAAGTCCAGTAACTGGCATCAGGGCTTCATCTGCTCCCATCCGACTACAGCCTCGTCGCCCAGCAGTGCCATTTCTGCTGTAGCCGATGTGTGATGGCTTCACCAGAACTCAGCGAAATACTCCTGACTGGCTTATTCCAAGTCTTCCCAGCATTTTTAGTAGCCTCAAAACACCTTGACAGAATCATAGAATCACAGGGTGGTTGGAGTTGGAAGGGACCTTAAAGATCATGGAGTTCCAACTCCCCTGTCCTGGGCAGGGACACCTCCCACCAGACCAGGTTGCTCAAAGCCCCATCCAGCCTGGCCTTGAACCCCTCCGGGGATGGGGCAGCCACAGCTTCTCTGGGCAACCTGGGCCAGGGTCTCAGTGAAAATTTTTTTCCTGAGATCTCATCTCAATCTCCCCTCTTCCAGTTTAAAACCACTACCTCTTGTCCTACCACTCCCCTCCCTGACCAAGAGTCCCCCCCATCTCTCCTGGAGCCCCTTTAGGGACTGGAAGGGGATCTAAGGTCTCCCCGGAGCCTTCTCTTCTCCAGGCTGAACTCCCCCAACTCTCTCAGCCTGTCCTCACAGCAGAGGCTCCAGCCCTCAGATCATCTTTGTGGCCTCCTCTGGACCTGCTCCAAGAGGTCCATGTCCTTCCTGTGCTTATCAGCTTCTTCCCAATGGCTGTAGCCCATCGGGCAAAGGTTCACACAGGAACAGTCTCATCTCAGCAAGAGGTTTTTTGGAGCACGGTCTGGAGGAACTCGAAATGGGGCTTGATGGACCCAGGCGAGCAGCTTGGCTGGTGGGTAAGAGGGGATAGCGTTTTCCAGCAGAGGGTGTTAAAGAACAAGCAGGAGGTCTGGTGGTAGGTGGCAACCTCTTCCCTCAGCACAGCTGCTTGCAGAGGGCATGTCTGTTTACACCTTGAACTAATCACAGTGACAACCAGCAGTGAAAACCTGGATGCGGGGAAATCCATGGGAATCTTGCCCAGACTTCTCCCTTCAGCTGTTACACTCGTGGTTCAAACCTATTTCTTCCAGTGCGTGGTACCTTTCCTTCCAACCAAGAAATTCATGCAGATTTTTTTTTAGCTCATGCCCAGCAGGCATCTAAGCATCTTCGCGCTCTGAGTGCGGTAGAAGCAGGACGGTGATGCTGTGGGGTGTTAATGCAGGTAAGACCCACCTCCGATCCCGCAACGTTGACCATCCTGAGGTCTCCAACAGGTGAGTTCACCCCAGTTTTGTGCCACCCCCCCCTCCCCTTCTGCTGGGCTGGCTCCCTACTGGTGATAAGTCCTATTCGCACATCATCGCAGCCTCAGTTCGGCAGCTCCTCCAGCCTGTTCCCAAAAGAAGCTGTCACAGACAATAAACACCAAAGTAACCCCACTTCCAATTTAATTGTTTTCTCAAAATATCACCAGCAATTAGGCTATATTAGCAACAGATTGTTTGCAGTAGCTCGGTCTGCGAGTCAAAACTGGTGCCTTTCTCTTTCACAGCCGCGCAAAACATCTGAAACTACAAAGTACCTAGAGTGGTTTTTTTTTTCGGAATCAGAAACAAGTTAACAACCAGCATTACATTACTTCGACAAAAGCCAAAGTGTCTGGAAAACGCAGGGGAAAAAATATGGGTCAGCTGGATTTTTTTGTTGTTGTTTTTTATGTTTACAAATTTACTGCGAAAGTTTTAAGAAAATACAGTGACAGCATTGCCTGCAGTACAGTAGGGAATGGCAGTCAATAAATAAAACTAAAGGAATGTGCAATAAATAAACACAAGACTAATATAATATGTTTGTAGCGGGCTGATCAGTTTTAAATCCTCTGCCTCAGGCTGAATTTTATAATAAGCAAACCACGCCTGTATGCTTTCCTCCCTCGGTGCGCCCATTTATTTATGGTTGGGTTCACCTTCTTCCCCACACATCTACTTTTTGCCCATCTCTGTTTTCTTCTGTTTAAAAAAAAACCCTAAAAATTCAAAATTCAAAAACCCAAGTAGAACTGAACGCGTCTGGAGGTAAGGTACACCTACTCTCTTACCGAGGTGACATCTAGGCTCTACCAAGATACGCCAGGCTGGTGGAACATCAACTCATGTCCACCTGCACTGAGGGCAGCCAGCCCCTATATTTCACGTACGTCTTATGCCAGAATGTGTCCAGAGGAGAGCCACCAAGCTGGTGAGGGGTCTGGAGAACAAGTCACACAAGGAGAGGCTGAGGGAACTGGCCATGTTTAGCCTGGAGAAGAGGCTGAGGGGAGACCTCCTTGCCCTCTACAACTCCCTGAAAGGAGGTAGTTTGGTGTTGGCCTCTTCTCCCAAGAGAATCATGACAGGACCAGAGGAAATGGTCTGAAGTTGGGGCAGGGGAGGTTTAGATTAGATCTTAGGAAGAATGACTTTCCTAAGAGGGTGGTCAGGCACTGGAAGAGGCTGCCCAGGGAGGTGGTGGAGTCACTATCCCTGGAGGGATTTAAGAAACATGCAGATGTGGCACTTCAGGTCAGGCAATGGAATAGGCTGCCCAGGGAGGTGGTTCACCATCCCTGGACGTGTTTAAGAGTCATTTAGATGTGGTGTTGGGGGATACGGTGTAGGTGAGAACTTTGTAGAGTAGGGTAGATGTTTGGACTCCGTGATCCCAAGGGTCTTTTCCAACCGAAATGATTCTATGATTCAGGGCATGCTCTAGTGCCCGAGATCATTGGTTTGTGTCCGTTTGTGGGGTTGTTTTTTCTTTTTGGTTTCTTTTTTTTTTTTTTTTTTTTTTTTTGGTGGTTGGACTCTATCTCAAAGGTCCCTTCCAACCATGAAGATTCTGTCATTCTCTGCCCTTCCCTGAAGTGAGCTGTGCTGTGCCTGGTGCCTGTCAAAACGTGTCCCGCCGTGTCCCCGGGGATGGTTTGTTGGTTTTTTTTGTTTTTTTTTTTCCTGAGGCCGGCTTAGCCAAGTGACTGCACATCTTTTTATTACCTTTGGTGGAAAACCATCAGCCTTTCTTTTAAGCGGCGCTGCATGGTCGAGAGGGCTCCAGACAAGCGTCTGCAAAACCATCTCTGGCTCAGTGGCCGCCATCGGGGGCGAGGTAATTTGTTTGATTAGAGCATCCGTCTTAAGACAAAGAAAGCGTAGTGAAGTGAGTCGGGCTCTGGTCTCATTTACAGGTCTGGAGATGCAAGGAGAAGCTATTACAAGTGACCTGTGACCTGGCCCACCCTCAGGTGAAACCGGCTTTGCCCAGTCACCTCCTGTTAGCCTCAGCCAAATGACAGGCTTTGGGGGGGGCGCGGGGGGAGCCCGGGATGCGGCGCCGCTTCATCACGCAGACAACATCAGCCCCACGGGCCCAGCCCCGAGCCATGCAGATGCAAAAAAAGCAGATGACTTTAAAAAAAAAAATCTTTAAAAATTTAAATTATAAAAATAATAATAATAATGGGTTTTTCAAACTTATTATGGCGATGGTGCTACTTGCGACAAATCTGCCGGCAGTTTTGGGGCCGCGGAGATAAAAGCCCTCAGGAAAAAATGTCAGCGGCTTGAGTTTATTTATATGTAAGGTAACCATGAAAAATGTCGGCGTACCACTAATTGTAGGGCATATTTATTCTGCACAAGTTGTTTTCCACATTAGCGCAGTTGTTAAAATGCAGTTTTGCCTCGGGAATATTATAACTTTATCTTCTGTAATTATAAATGTGGATGTTGCTGGGGGTACTCTATACGTCGGAGAAGAAACGTAAAGAAATGGGCACGCAAGGAGGAAAACAAACATAATTAACAGCGTAACGCCGTAATTATATGGAACCTACTCGGGAAGCGGAGAGCCACGGGTAAGCCAGCAAAGCAGCCAGGGTGTGTTAGATCCCGGTTTAACGTTTGTACGCCCTCTCACTTCCAACTTCTCCCATGGTTTTTCGCTCAAACCAACTAACCAGGACCGGTGGGCAAGGCCAGCGCTTGCGTGCCCGGTCCTGGGGGTAGAAGAGCAATTTCCCATGGAGAACCTAAACCCAGAAACCCAGAACGCAACGGCGCCCAGCATTTTTTGGACACCAAAAGTGTAACCAAAGCATAAGAGCATCTTCTGACAGCAATGGCAGCCAGCGACTGCCTTCCCCTTCCCCTTGGGGTTAGGGTCACCCCTGGCATGCTGCACGCACCTCCCCGACACAAGGGGTGCACACGTAACACCTACTTATATGCTGGGAGCAAGAACCTGGGAGTTCTTGTGGACAACAGGATGACCACGAGCCAGCAATGTGCCCTTGTGGCCAAGAAAGCCAACGGCACCCTGGGGTGCATCAAGAAGAACGTGACCAGCAGGTAGAGGGAGGGCATCCTGCCCCTCTGCTCTGCCCTGGGGAGGCCCCATCTGGAGCACTGGGTCCAGTTCTGGGCTCCCCAGTTCAAGAAGGACAGGGAACTCCTGGAGAGGGTACAGAAAAGGGCCACAAAGATGATTACAGGCCTGAAGCATCTCTCCTACGAGGAAAGGCTGAGGGACTTGAGGCTTTTTAGTCTTGAGAAGAGAAGGCTAGGAGGGGAACTGATCAATGCTTACAAATACTTCAAGGGACGGTGTCAGGAGGATGGGGCTGGTCTTTTCTCAGTGGTGCCCAGGGACAGGACAAGAGGAAACGGGCACAAACTCGAGTCTAAAAAGTTCTACCTAAACATGAGGAGGAACTTCTTTACTGTGAGAGTGGCAGAGCCCTGGAAGAGGCTGCCCAGAGAAGTGGTGGAGTCTCCTTCTCCAGAGACATTCAAAATCCACTTGGACAAGTTCCTGTGCAACCTGCTCTAGGTAGACCCGCTCCAGCAGGGAGGTTGGACTAGATGATCTCCAAAGGTCCCTTCCAACCCCATATGATTCTATGATTTTAAGGTTTTCAGATTTTCTTTGTTTTATTGATTCTTTACATTTTTTACCAAACCCTGGACTGAGTTTAAAAGACAGGTAACACCAAATTTCCGCTAGGATCTTGACAGGGGCCAAGCAGAAATACATTTATTATACCCTTCCTGTTCACCTACGCTCATTAACTCCTTAACATGGGCATTATTAGAAACCAGTCAGGTATGAACAAGCCTGAGAAATTTGGTAGAGTCTGAAGGTTTTTCAACCAAAATCCTGGAGCATTTCCTTCTGGGTCCCCCTTGAACACCGTGTCCTATCTCTCCCTACTACATTCCATTTTTTTTTTTCCTTCTTTTTCCCCCTCCAAGGATCCTTACTGCCCTCTAAAGGCTCCTTGTACTTCAGTGCCCTTTCTCCCTTGGCAGCATTTCCCCCATCCCCATAGCTTTTTACCTCTCCTCTAGGTTTTGGCAGTTTCCTGTCCAGCTAAATGGTGCAAATGAAACACTCCAACCTCTCCCACTGTTTCACTCAGGGGTCTCTGTGGCCAACGAGAAAGGTGGGCAGTGATGTACCCCAAAACTTCATCAGGAAAACAAGGAGAGGGTCCACCCAGGACTTATTCTGCCTGATTTGCCTATGTTATTTTTTTCTGAAATGAGGAATGCTAGTTCTTATTTCCTCCAAACTCAGTTATCCACCTTCAGAGCTCCAGTCCAGAGCTCCGTTGCTGCTCCCCAGACCTTACAAGGTAAAGCCCCCATCAGAGATGACAACCAGCACCAGGCACAGCTCTCCAGTTGCTTCACATCACAGACCTCCCCAATGCACATTCCGCCCCCTCCCCGGTCATCGCCTCAAAGGGCTGGAGGGGGCTTTTCAGAGGTCACCAGTCCCTTCCCTGGCCCGTGGCACCTGTGTCATTCCTGAAAGATGCTTATCTCGGGGGTTTTAAGGCCTTCAGTGCTGGAGACGCTGCTACCTCCCCAGGCAGTGTCTCACAGCGCATCGCTGTCCTTATCACAAGAGGGTTTTAATCTGAATCTCTCTCGCTGCAATTTAAGCCCATTACTTCTTGTCCTATCTGCAAGAGGCGTGGAGGACTGATTATTCCCTTCCTCTCTGCAGCAGCAGTCCTTCACGTTTCTGAAGACTGCTTTCTTGACACAGGTACTTCTTTGCACCAAAAGCCAAGTCTGAGAAGAGCTTTATTTCCCCATGGCTGACACCAGCATACTTTCAGCCATAATGTCCACTGGCAGCATTTCTATTGTAAATTCCCTTCACAAAATGACCTGAAAACTGAAATGAAACCTCATTGAAAAGATCACATTACGGGAATTTATATTCCCTTTTTACTGTCCCTTAAAATACAAACAAGACTATTTTTGCCTTACGCGTAATTGAAATAAAAATAAGCAGACACAGCTTTGCCAAGCACCAGCGCTTGAATACTCATCATTTAGGACCCCGGAAATTATCATCTGGGCTTAAAATTAATAAAATTTCGCCAATGCATCTGAAGCTCTTCATAATTGCCATCTGGGCTAAGTTCTCTGAGAACTAGGTTCTATTCACCTCAGTCAACTATTCATGCACCAGAAAATTAGATGTCTCGTCCATCTGCTGTGGGCTAACAGGTATGGAAAAGCCAACACATCTATTTAAGGTGGCATAAATGACTCCCTGGAAAAGTCTTTCCTTCTCCTAAGAGCGTGCCTATGCATTAAAGGCTTTCAGGACAATAAATCATAACAGAACATATTATATTTTCATAGACTTTCTCCTCAGTGAAGCAGCATCCTCTTTGTCATTATGCTTCTTGATTCAGACAAACCTGAGATCATGGCATCATCTTGCACCTCCAAGGCCTTTAATAAAGACAACAAACGTCAAAATAACCAAATTCCCCAGCAGGAAGTTAACAACTTCCACGAGCAGCTGTATTTCTGAATGCTTTACAGTAATTCAGACTGAAAAAAAGCCACGCTCACATCAACGGGGCTGTCATCACTTTGCAGATGTCACCGACTCGGGGATATGTTCCCGTTGAGGAGCAGCCTGACGGCCATTTTTTTGGCTTCCACGAGCACCTTCTTCTTGGTGCAGAGTTTTAGGAGCTACAACTTTTCTGACCTGAAGCTGCCTAAATTCCAGAAGAGAACAGGTTGTACGTCTGCTTGATCCATGCCCAACCTTCTGGTTGACTTCTGGGAGCGAGCCTTTCTTCACGAAGTACTGAGTTAGCATATGTTGCCTGCTCCCAGGTGTGGTGGGCGAGCTCAGCATACCTTTGAAAATGTCTCTTTCAGAGGGCTGCTGAGGACAGAGAATTTTGAAGCCACAAGTTTGACCGAAGGTCAACCCAAGGCCTTCGGAAGTAGGTAAAAAAAAGTCCATGGAGATATGGTTCCCACCTACCTCTACTGGTGGGAGACGAAGAAATAATGAACTAAGCTCAATAATTATGACTCTGATGATGGTTGAGTACAGGGAATAGGGCACATCACACAGAAAAGTGTTTCCCCTGGTATTCTGTTTTGGAAAAAAGCAACCTACTGCTACTGTCATAGTCAGGGGGCTGTATTTACTAATCACCTACAAACACGTCTTCACAAACTCATCTGCTTGCTTTTTGAGCCAATTTATATAATATTTTCCAATGTGTACGATGTTACTGGCCTCTCACGGAGCCCCATAAGTACCATCCTAAGTGCCAGAGTGCCCAGTTTTGACCAAAATGGCATCAGGACCTTTAAATCTCTCATTGCTTTCATCGGCTCAAGTAGTAGCTTGCACTTGTCCTCTCAGTGAAGTTAAAATGACAAGAAGAGATTCTTACAGCAAAGTGACAGAGCTCTGGCAGTTGCTGTTAGTGAAAGGCTCTTAAAATATGTCCAGTCCTTCCAAACTAAAAGCACGTTCCAGATTAGCAACCTGTTCTTGCGCTTCCCACAATGGTAAAATTAGTCAGATCAATTATATTTTCCTTCTCAACAGATCTCCTTGTTCCAACAACAAGCTGGAAAGCCTTCTTGTGCCATAGATACCTATATATATTTCTTTTTATCATAGAACCATTTGGGTTGGAAAGGGACCTTAAAGATCATCCAGTTCCAACCCCCTGTCCTGGGCAGGGACATCTCCCACCAGACCAGGTTGCTCAAAGCCCCATCCAGCCTGGCCTTGAACCCCTCCAGGGATG
>JAOQGH010000023.1:17271381-17288158 GCA_025769975.1 Gallinago jamesoni
TGAGGGTGGTGAGACACTGGAACAGGTTGCCCAGGGAGGTCGTGGCTGCCCCATCCCTGGAGGGGTTCAAGGCCAGGTTGGATGGGGCTTTGAGCAACCTGGTCTGGTGGAAGATGTCCCTGCCCAGGGCACGAGGGTTGGAACTGGATGATCTTTAAGGTCCCTTCCAATCTGAACCATTCTGCGATCCTATTACCCCACGTGTCAGTACAATCGGTCTTGGTTTGGGTTTTGGTAGACTTACACAGGAAGAGGAGATTGGAGAATCTAGCCCAGTATTGCTTCTGTACCCATCTACATAGCAGTCAAAATCTATCCACACCAGTCCTGGTATCCTATGGAAAGCAGGAAAGGCAGAAGAATTGCTTAGAATTCTTAAGAACATTCTAGGGAAAGCACTGATAAGATTGGTTCAACCTACGGAGATGACTCCACTGTAAAATTTTGTCTATCAATCAAAGTGCTCAGCTTTCCCAGACAAAAGCTCACACCTTTGGTCAACATGCAGCTAGTTCTTCTATTAATGACTAAGTATCAGCAGTATTTAAGTGTAAACACATAATTTAAGCTCTAAAATTATTTACAGCAGGTAAAATACTCTACAGTGATGACAGGAGAACGCAGCCAGCGGCACGAGGAGGTAGATGAGGGGCAGCAGAGCATCCTTAGCCATAACTACAAGCACTGAAGGCTGTAGGACAGATTTATAAATGTACTGCAAGCCATTTAAAAAGTCCTCTCCCTCTCTCGCCCACACAATATTAATTAACTGCACGGGCTTGTGCTAATCCATTTCCCTTGCACCTCGGTACAGGACGATGGCGTTCGAAACAAGCAGCGTCAAGACACGGCGCAAAGAAGCTACAGATACTCCGAAATTGCATTTTCGGGGCAGGGAGGGGAGAGGAGGGGAAAGAATAACACCTATGAGTTATGCTTCCAACCCAGTTCCATTCACTGAGCCATGTAAATAAATATCCAGCCAGTTTGGTCCCCGTCCCACAGCCCCGGCGCAGCGACTCCAATTACTCACCTACCAACAATGCAGACAAGCCATCGCTCAACGCCGCGCTACGCCTCCCGGCCACACGCTCTGCATCCTACCTGGGTAAATATTAAAATGAATATAATCTACTAGATTTTAAGGGTAATGTTATCTGAAAAGCCCCGGTGATTCATGAGCTCTCCCAATATGTACATAAAGTGCTTTAGTGAAAGCTTTTCCTAAGGGCCTGATCCAGTCATGCTTCTCAAACCCTCCGCAGCTGTCTAGACTGGAACAGAAAGGTCATTCAGCCACTGAAGGCCAATCCATCACTCCCATTAAAAAAGAAAATACCTAAAACTGCTCCAAAGGTTCAATTTGTGGATCTGATGGGGAGATACTGAAAGAACAGCCAAGGTCCCCTCTCCCAGGGGAAGCACAAAGCCCCTACCCTTCCGGGGGCTCGTTTTGAGGATCTGAGCAGGAAGCCAGAGGACACCAGGGAAATTCCTGCCTTGAAGTGCACGTCATTTAACACACCAGTGCTGCGATGCAAGGAGCCCCTGTGCTCTTCCAAGGGTGGGACTTTTCTCTCTGCTCACCCCCCCTCAGCACCGGGGGCGCTCACATATGCCAAACTCAGAGTTTACGTACGCCCCGTGAGAGGAAAAGCCAACACTCATCCCAAAAGACTTTTCTCCAACCTGTAACTTAAGGATGGAGGATCCCCCTTTCTCCAGGTGACCTGTGGCCCCTTCACTGCTCCAAGCCTGCTGACACATCAGCCGCAGGAGAGCCCCGTGGTGACACTGGAGATGTTGGCTGCTCCCTCCTCCATCCGTAGATGGAGATACACAGGTTGGGCTGCACGGAGAGGTTCATCAACCAGGGAAGCATACATCCCTCCATCACCCCTTCAGCATCGCTGAGGTACACCAAGCTGGAAAATAACCCTACACCTGCGGGGTTCCCTGCGTGCTGCTGACTCAGTGGGTGACTTCAGTGTCACTAAGCTCTGGCAGCCAGGGCCAAAGGAGCCTCTGGAGGGGCCAGCTGGGAAAACCCAAGAGGACACGGTGCAGCTGAGGAGAAGGGGGTGTTTTCCCACCTTGCTGAATGGCCATGGGTCAGCAGCACAAGGGGCTGGGTATTGTCACCCCAGCGAGCTCCATCCATCCATCCATCCATCCATCCATCCATCCCCAAAGCAGGGGAGAGCACAAAGAAGGCAGCGCGAGGACTGACAGTGCTGCTTGGGAAAAAAAAAAAAAAAAAAAAAAAAAGTATTCCAGCTGCTCTACTTAACCCCCAAGCTACGGCCCAGTTCTTTGCGATCACAAACATCTTTACAGAGGCATTTCTGGGGTCTGATAGGACCTGCCTCCTCCAGACACTGACGTTTTGGGGGGGAAAAAAAGGAGGGGAGGAGAAAAGAAAAGGCAGCCTCCTCCTGGATCTCTTCTTTTCCATTCGGATTTCAAGCACTAGAACCATTACCAAATAAAATGTCAACTTTTTTCCCTTGTTCATTAACCTTTGATGCTTATTGTAGAGCCAGTTTCAGCGCTCACGGGGGACTCGGGAGGCTCAAATCACAGCATTCATTTTACTCAGGGCTTCGGCACAACTTGAACCGCGGTCCAGGAGGGAAGGAGGGGAAGGGAGGGAAAAGGCCATTAAGCCCAATCCTGCCTCTTCAGCAGTTTACATGTTTAATAAAGATTGAATTTAGAGAGAGGGGGGAACCCCCAACTTAGTAATAATTCCCTTCACAAGTTCTACTATAATTAAAAATAGAGGCAAGGTCACGACGAGTGCTGTTGAAAATAACAGCCAGACCCTGTAATTATAGCAGGGCCAGCTAAACCAAGGGTTAAAGGTCTCTTAATACTCTGTCAGCATTCCCACTATAACCCCTCAGTTTCAGGGGTTTACAGCTCACACATAAATATTTGCTGCAGGCCAAAAATGGCCCTTGGAAGGGTCAGCGAAAGGAGGTAAATTTTATTTACATATTTATAAAAAACGGCCTGGCTCCGCGGAAGCGGCACGTCCCTCCCCAGCACCACCAGCAACTCACGGGGACGAGGAAGGAGAGCCAACAGTAAGGGTTGGAAACACATTTCACAGGGAGCAAGTGGCTCCAAATCCACAGAAACCCTGTACAGAGGCAACGATCTGCAAACACAGTCTATATTATGAAGCCGAATCCTTAAATAATAAGGCCGTATTCCTATCATGAATTATACAGATAATCACTCCCACTGTTCAGCCAAGCATGCACATAAGTCTTTGGAAGATGAAAACCTAAGGCCTTGCTAGCATATTGGTTTAACTTAAATCAGTACTTTAATTGATTTATTTAAGCCAGTGCCAAACCCCGGTGTGACTCCCTGATTTCTGCCAAAGAGTCACTTAGTTCAGTTTAGTTTAAAAAGTATATCTTGATTATTTTTTCTTTTTTTCCCAAAAAAACATTCCTTCCTCCTCTCTTCCTATCTGTATTTACGTGACCCTGAGTTGATATTAGTTCAGTGCTTAAGGATTAGAAGAGGTAAATAGGCTGAGACCTCTTCCAGGGCTCCTTTCCTTGGGGGACCGAGCTGCTGCCAGCGGTCCACGGCCAGAGCAACCCCTTGCACCCCTTAAATACAGCTGCTTACAGGTTGGAGAACCCAAGCTGCTGCTGCCATCCCTGCAAAACATGGGTTTTTTTCTTTAAAAAAATCTTCCCGTCCTGAGGAAAAAAAGTGTCAGCCTCACAAATCCAAATCAACATCATCCAGAAAGCTCCGAAAACAAAAAGAGTCCTGAACTATGGAGAAACCCCATGGAAAAAAAGTTTCTAACGCAAATCCTTCTCTCATCCTGGCACGATATACAAGACTTTTTAGGAGGTTATCTCACCAGGTTGTTTTTTTTTTCAGTTGGTTTTTTGTTTGTTTGTTTGTTTTTGGCCTGCCATTAGCAATCAAAATAAAGGCAATTTGGTTTGCAGCGATAGCTTCTCCAACCCAACTGCCCTTCTCCCGCGGCTGAGCATCACGCCGCCTCGTCAGCCGCGGCTCCGGGCTCCGTTAAAGGCAACGGCGGCAGAAAAGAGAGAGCACTAAATGATCTCGGATCCACCAAAATTCATTTACTAGGGCTTTCTGATGGTCCGGAAGCAAAGAGAAGGAAAAACTCAGCTAAAATTAATAACCAGGCAAACCCTTCCAGAAACTATTATTTTCATCTGTGCCTAAAAATGTCACAAATACATTTCTTTTCCTCAATAACTTCGGCATATTTTTCAATGTGATCCTAGAAGGGCTTGGTTTCTTTTTTTTTTTTAAGTGAAATTATATTGAGGATATATAACTTCTTTTTTTTTTTTAAACTTTCTAACAAAATATTTATTGTGCAAGACCCAGAAGATAAAAAAGATGCAACTGTTTTTCTTGGTTTGTTTTGAGGTTATTTACTTAGGACTAAGCACCTCATTTTTCTTGTGTACAAAAAGTAATTATGCAGTCAAAAGAATTATGGCCCACATACTTCAAAACATATGAAAAATGTAAAACTTTATTACATACATTAATTTCTAACAAAAGACGTCTCCCGCATCAGTGTAACCGGTATACGGCAGATAACTGATGTATGGTATATTCGTTGATGTTCCTCCCAAATGGGTTTTATAAAGGCAAACAAACAAATAAACAATTTCTTTCGTTATGTCTCTCTCTCTCCTATGAATTTCATCAGCCTCATACAGGGGACTGGAGGCTTGGGGGGGGGGAGGGTTGTCTGTAGGTTTTTTTTTTTTCTTTTTTTCTATGAAGCTAAGATATTCTTTTATTCTTTCCATCTCCTGCATTTCTTGACCCGGGCAACCCCAGCTCCTGCCCGGGCAGAAGCCACCTTCCCTGCTGGGGGCTGCAGAGCCAGGATCACTCCCATTTTCGGAGTAGAAGACTTTTTCTCCCCCCTCTTATTTTTTTTTCCTCCCCTCCAGTTGAATTTCTGTGAGCCAGGGCAAGCTCATTCCTACTAAATCAGCTGGGCTGGGAGGCCAAGGCAGGAGTTGTAAAACCAAAGTTCACAGCATCCTTATCTTTAGCCGAGCCACTTTAACTTTCTAACTATACATCTGGGTACCATATCCAAGAGGAAAAGCACGGCCATTTAAAATGTCAAGAATAACTGCAATCAGTTCTCCTCAGTGCCTCTCTTGAAGAAACAAAACAAAATTGCAGTGTGAAAGACAGATCCAAGGCAGTCTTATCTCCTTAAGTGAACGAAAAAAGTGAAACCTGACTTTTTTTTTTATATTAAGATGATGACCTAATCAGACAGAGGCCTAATCTCCTGCCAGTTCATGTGTTTATTTGCTCCTGCCGTTTTCAATGCAATATTTATGCACAAATATGTAAATTTATCACAGTTAGGCAAACCTTCTGCTCTGCTCTGGGACATAATACTAGAAGACCAGTTAAAAAAAAAGGATTCACGGCATCTAACGAATAACACACACAAGAAAATACTGGAAGCTTCCGTTTCGGTCACGCAGGATTACCACACTAATCCTTGCACCCCAATTCGGGCACAGTCCTCCTTCTGCACAAATGATTTCAGCATTTCCACACTGCCTTGTCAGGGTTTAAGTACCTTAAGGAGAAGGTTGGCAGCTCCTCTCGGAGAAGAAAGCTCTGCTCAGGTCACACTTCTGGTCTGCTCTCTTAGCACCTCTGGGCAGCAATGGGAAAGGTGCTGTGACCACACTGCTAAGGATTAAGATCTAATGTTAATTACCATGACACACTTCAGCTGTGTCTCAGTCCTCGTTTATAGGGCCTGGCCCCAGCCAGGTGTGTGGAAGTCTTCAAAAAGTGTGGAAATCCCCAACTGAAGTTGTGGGTTTGGCCTTGCGAAACCTGGCAGAAGTTTGAACTTGGTGCAACCTCCATGCCCACCTTTAATTAAAGCACAGTAGTTTTGGGAACCCGGGATGAAGGGAAAGGACAGATCTATTCCAAACTAATCCACAAGAACCAAAGCAACCCTGACAGCCCACAGCTTTAGAGTCAAGGAGCCTTCCCCAGACCCTGAGCTTTCCAAGGCTCCTTTGCCAACTTTAAAATCTAAGCCACGAGGCTCTCTAGGCTTTTGCACCTTCTTCAGTCCTCTCTTCTCCCACTACCCCCAAAAAAAAAAAGCTTCCAGTGTTTCCAACGTACTCATCCCAGGTCTCCCGTGAGGAGCAGAGCGGAGCCAGGTCTCAATGGCTTGTTTGTTGTGGGGGCTGAAATCTATCCGCTTCCATTTTCGGGGCGGCCACGGGCTGAGCCACCCATTTGACACGCCTGGCCCCGACAATCACGGGGTAGGGGGGGGCTCGGCGGGTCTAAAAATGCTAGGATTTCGTTTTATTGCGGGGATATTATTCATTCTTGGGGAGGTTCAAAAGTACACGCGTCAACTTATGTCATCAGGGTCAAACAGAGTGGCGTGCAGAATCGTAGCCAGATTGCACCGGCGGAGGGGTCTGGAGGCAGAGCCCAAAAAGAGGAAGAAAAATGCTCTTTTAGTGCCGCGTACTCCCGATCGCTGCGTCCTTCGGCAAGGGGAGGGCAGAAGGTAAAGCCTCCTCGGCCGCCCCAACCTGCCTCCCAGCACACACCGCCCGGGCGTCCCCGCAGCCCCCCGCACGAATTCCATAACCATTAAAGAGACTTTAAGCCTTGCTCCTTTTCAGGGGGTAAAACCATTTGGACGCCCCTCCAAGCCCAGGCTGGGCACCCCTCGACCCTTTCTCCCTTCCCTGCCTGCGTTAGAAGCAGAGCTGAAATAGCCCCACGCAGAGCGCGCCAGCCCCTCCTCGCTCCAGGTGTCTGTGTTTTACTCAGGGCCCCAAGCTTGATTCAGCTCCTACAGCTCCTGACAAGCTTCAGCTGGCCCTCGTCACCAGACAGGCAGATCAATTAACAGAGGGATTTTTCTTCCCCAGCTCTCTTCCTGGACCTTTAACCCCTTCTGTGTCCTGACGCTCTCGGGAAGAAGGGCAGAAAGCAAGAGCTGGGAAGAAAAAAAAAAAAAAGAATTGCCATTAAAAGCTTTTTTTTTTTTCCTCCAAGTTGTTCCAAACGTCTCCTTTTTTTTTTTTTTCCCATCAAAACTTAAAATTTAGAATTCTCTTTCCCTCTCTCTCTCTTTTTCTTTAAAAAAACTTTTATATTTTGCTACCGAAAGGGATAAGTTTTACTTTTTCTTTGGGGTGGAGAATTCTTTTCCACTTGCTCATTTTTCTTTCTCTTTTTCCACTGCACCAATTTTTCCAAGTTGCCACACGGAAAGGACAAAATCTGGCTAGAGAGGCTAGGACCAAGTCTCTACATCTTCTGCAAGCTTCTTGAAATGTTAGGAGAATACAAGCGACTTTTTGTGGATGGGAAGGAACGGAAAAAAAAAAAGGGGGGGTCAGAAGGGACCAAGGGACCAAGGCCAAAAAGTGTCCGTTCAAAAACTACAAAATAGAAAACAAGTGAAATAATTTCAAACTGGAAAAAAGCAGAGATGGTTACAAATTGCCCTACGAAAGAGAAAAAATGTCAACATTGACAATTTTATTTTGCAGTGTAATTATACCTCCATTCATCTTTGGTGAGAGTGTACAAGAGAGCATGTCAATGGCATGAGAAGCTCCTTCAGCAACAGCAAAACATAATAAATAAATTTAATTGCCAGTGATAATAATTAGACGTTTCTGTGAAAAACAGTTCCCAGAACTACTGAAAACTATTGAGAAAAAGAAAAGTTACGGCTACTACAGAGAAATCCATTTACATGCATTCATAGCCATAAATAATTTAAAACTGGTGAGGGTTTTTTATTATTTTTACTTTGGGGGAAAAAAATAAAAGCCCCCCCACAATTCCTCGGGACAAGCCCATAGTGTTACTTGTACAAATGGGTTCTGCTCATCACTTCAGTGCCAAGGTACCACAGCAATAAATGGAATTATTGGTCAATAATAACCCCATGTTGGGCAGAGCTAAGGGTACCTTGTCTTCTCTGGGGCTGATCGTGCGCCACCTTCTTAGCAAGGAAGGAGGGGGAGGGCAGCCCGTAATCTTTCACGCCGTCTGGAGGATCCTCATGGAGGATTTGGGAAAGGAGCATCGTTTCTTGGATGGATGGGTGCTGTTCAGTGTCTCCAGTGCCTGCTGGAAAACACAAAGGTGCTGCTGGCACAGACTGGGCAGGCGGTAAATAGCGACAGCGGTGCCACCGAGGCACAAAGCAAACAATAAGCCAGGGGAAAATTAAAAAAGATATTTTGGGGCAAACGGATTGTAGGGAATACTTCGAGAAGGGGACTCTCTCTCTCTCTCTCTTCTGGAAAGAAATGGCTGCAGAAAGACCACGCGGCAGGGTGGTGGATGCTCAGCTCCACATTAGCTCTGTAGCTGGAAGGGTAACTTCGGTCCTTAGGATATGTAAACAGGGGGATATAGGCTAGAAGCCCAGGGTAATATTATCTTTGTCTGTGGCACTGGTGTGGCCACTAATGGAATAGCGAATCCGATTCCGCTGCCTGTGTTTCAAGAGGCTGTTGATAAATTAGAGAGAAGAGCCAAGAGAATGGCTGAAGGACTAGAAAACACTGGGAGGATTAGAAAACAATTGTGAGAGGCTCAAGAAGCTCAGACTGTTTAGCTTAATAGAGAAAAGGTTAAGGAGTGACTCGCCCACAGTATACAAGAACCTTCACAGGAAACAGAAATTTGATGGAGAGCTCTTCAGCTTAACAAAGACGTGCAGAAAACAAGATGTTACGTACGGAGGTTGGAGCTAGACGAATTCACGCCAGAAATTAAGGGGAGTTTTTTAACCACGGGAGCAGTTGCCTGAATATCGTGTGGCTTAGCTGTCAGGATATTGTAACGTCAGCTTCGGAAGATCTGCTGAAACATACAGCATCACATAAAACCTTCACAGGGTTCTGTGGCCTTTACTAAGCAGAAAGGCAAACTAGATAATGGCATCGCTTCCTTCTGCCTTTAGCATCCAACAATATATGATCTATGCATTATGTCTGAACATTAACTGATGTTTAACAGGGCACCTGTTATTAAAATAAAACCCACTTTTGGTCTTAAGTTGTTACCAGCGAATATAGAACATGACTTTCACATGACACTAAAAACTTTCCATAGTTTCTATATACTTGTTGCTTCTTTCAGACCAAGCTTGGCTGGAGGATGCTAAAAACAATGACCTTAATTTCAGAGTATTTTGCAGCGTAAGCACACAGAAGGACAATGACTCACTCCTCTTCTTCCTTTCAGCCAGAAGGTGCCCAAAGTGAAATTAATTTGAGCATAGAGCTTGCCAGCAATTAATACTGCTGTCCTCAGCTGGGACAGGTCAGTGGGCATAAAATAACGGGGTGTTTTTGAAAGGAGTTTGCAAATGCACCACCACCAACCTGAAAAAATGAACTCTCCAAGATGCAGAACTGCGTTATCAGAGCCGACCTGTTCTCAATCCTGTTCCTCACACAGAATTCATTACAATACAGGCCTAATGAGCAAAATGAATGCATTCTTCTACCAAGGCTTCGATACCATCATTGCTGTGAGTACGCCCCTCGTTTTTACTTCTTCATCCACCCCTGCAGCACTGGGCACGCACGGTCACTTCCTGAGGACCGGTTTCTTGTTGAATCAACAAGGTTTGAAGATAGTGCCCCTTTGAAAGTTAAAGCCAGGATGAGCAATGCAAGGGGCTAGTCAATCCGACGCTCCCAAACATTTGTCAAATGGGATTTAATGAAAGAGGAGTGTCCTTGCTAACATGCTAAATCCAACCTGTAATCCCCGGTCTAACAAGAAAACAAAGACGCTTCCATCCCCTCTTAGAGCGGGAATAGAGATAGGATGATGGAATGATGTGAACATAAAATAATTGTACACACAGAAGCTTATGCAAAAAAAAAAAAAAAAAGGCTTTGTTGGGAAGTGCTGGAAAGCCACTCACCCCGAAACAATGGGGCAAATTAGCATGCATCCAGCCCAAGGGTGCACGCAGCACACACACGCACTCCCGGTGACGGATGCTTAGCTCTTGCTGGGAGGTCACCACTACGAATCTTTCTTGAGGAGGCAGCATGTCAGATTTCAGACACTTTCCCTACAAATGGGCTTTTGCAGCTCAAAGGAGGAAAGGGGAAGGGAGGGGGGGAAGGGGAGAGAGAGCTTTTCGATCCAGATAATAAAGTCCATTTACATGAAAAGATGCCGCTTTCAATGACATGATTAATTTCGGAAATACCTGGCATCTGAATGAAGCAAAGACTTCAAGAAATGACTGATGATGAGAAAAGATAATTAGGCAAATGTCAAGAGTCAGTGTTTTGATTGGTGACTGAGAGGCTGGTCTTACTAGGTTATCGTATACTCATTCCAGATGGAAATGAAAGGTCTTTGTAGGGAGAGCAGGGTGATCCCTTTGTGGTTAAACATAAACTCTGTTTAAGGCTGGATTTCTCCTGGGAAGCCCTCCTACCCCAGGCTAGTGCTCTACCTGCATGGTACTGCACAAAGCTTGCCCCATTTTGAATCTTAAGATGTTTTAAACATGAACAATTTATCTTGACTTTTATTACTGCACGACTAGAGCGGTCTTAGCCTTTCCAAAGCATCCTAGCCCGCCTTCTCCCTTCTCTCCAAAGATAACACCACCTTTTTGCAGAGAGGGCAAAAGACAGCCCCTTTCCCAACACCTCTCTCCTCAGCTTCCCACCGAAGGCGCGGGGTAGCGACTGCCATTGAATGCTGGTGCCCTCCACAGGACAGAGGAAAAACCAAAGGGGACCCCATTGGGCTGCCCTCTGAGAGGTTTGCCCCGCTGAGATTGACGGATTGTCTCCCCTTCAGAAGGGGGAGCATTCACGAGGCCCTCTCCCCAATCCATCACGCCGCTCCGGATGGCGCTTGCCGTGGCTCGACCCTTCTTCCTCATGCCCTGCTTTTTGATTTGTGGCATCTGCCCCCTTTGTGATCCTCCAGCGGGAAAACCGCCCACACTTCCAGACCTGGCCGACCTTCCAAACCCGTTTTTCAGAGGAGCTCAAAGCACCGCTGCCAACGTTCCTCTCTGCTGTTGGGATGCAGACCTGGTTCCTCACCGTCACCATCGTCATCACCACCATCTAGCAAACCAACCACCGGCACAGACCTCCTCGGCAAAGGCGGCCGAGGAAGCACCGGTTTGATAAGTCATACCCAATTTGACCAGCCATCCAACGCCAAGGCTGCTGTTAGTTAATCCTCATGCAATTAGTCGAAGTAGGCTTTACGAAGTCCTGGAAATAATTGTCTCCTTCCCCCCTCTGCACCCCCCCACCCCTGAATCCCGTGGCCACAAAAAAACCCCCAAAAAACCAGAGAGTATGGCACGGTTAGAAACAGTGAAGGTTTTACAGCAGGGCATTAGCCAGAGGTGGAGAACCTATCTCCAGGGGCTTGATTGACTGGAAACATATCCCCAGCCTGCTTAAAACTGCTTAGAGTGTGTCACGGAGGTGTCCCCCTCCCCCCAAAAATAAAACACTCAGTGTATTTAGCGAAACCCTACACCCTAAGTACATGTAAGGGCACTGTAAGATACTAATTAGGTTGTAACATAAAACACCATAAAAAGTAAAGCGTGACATGCAAAAAAAAAAAAAAAAGTTTAAGCTCTGGCCAGCTCTTTCATGTTAGAGAAATACATTAAAAATATATTCACAGCAAATAGAATAAATCTGTTTCTCATAGTAGCCCCTAGCTGGAAAGGATAGATATTGCTCATTATGGAGAAATTTCTATTTAAAATTCTATGCAAGTATTAGAAACTATCCTTATTTAATTTTTCCTTAAAAAAAAATAAAATAAATCCACTAGCACTGAGACCAGCAAATGGTCATTATGACGACACTGGCTGAAATATGCCTGCCCAGCATTTTTTTCCCCCAATCTTTTTTGCGGGAAAGGTGAGGAGAAGGATCATACCAGATGAAAACAATGATTCTGCATGATGGCATACAAAGCACATAATTATAACAATTTCAGAGGGGTAACGCACCTCAGAATTTTTCCCCTGAAATTTAGAATTAAAAGTGCTGTTCAAACACCTTTCACTGAAACACTGGCAGAAAGTTAGTTTTTTAGGGTCAGTCTTAAACTCATAAACCATAAAAGTAATGTCTTAGGTCTTTTTTTTAGCTTCTGCAAATTCTGAGATTCTTAGTGGTTTATTTTTAAGCTTTAGTTGTCAGCCACTTCATTTTCCCCATACTTAAGCATGTTTCTTCTGTTATGTAGTGCCACTCGGCTATACCACATTGTATAAATTAGAAACACTACCTCCTTAATAACGTTGGAATTAGTGTGATTTTTAAACGTTTAAGAATATAATTATTTACCTGCATCATAAATATTAACTATTAACATAAACCACATGTGATGTACTGAAAGAAGTAGACCTCAGCACTGTCAAGCATCCATTTAAGTTAATCAAACAAAATTAAGTGTACATATATAGTTTTCTAGAAAGAAAATAGCTCAATTCCAACGCCTTTAGAAACACCTCCAATGGTGCACATATAGATAGGTATGATTTCCATTGCAGATAAATAACTGTATAGATTTAAATACTATCCTACCACTGCCAAAAAGCCACCTTCTGAAAAAGCCTTGCCATTGTTGCACGTCGCTGAAAGGAATGAAGTGCTAATTTAATAAATATGTCGCTAGCTGTGTTCAAACTAAACACCATTAATGTATGTTTGTTGTCGTATGCGCATGAGGTTACAGATTCCTTACGAGGAAACAAGCTGCATTTTATCAATGAATATATTCTTCTTGGGATTTTATGGCTTGGCTTTAATGTGGACGGTCACTTTTCCTCCTTTGTTTGGAAAGGTACAGTTTATATTTCTTCCCAGATTTAGCATTTCCCTTGAAGGTTTTTGTGATTAACAATATAATATTTTTATTGAGTTATTTCACACACAAATGACTGGGCCCGAAGGGTATTCTAGGTTTACAAGATTTTACTAATAACTATGCTCCCCTTTGTATAAAAGCTGCTAATTAGTGCTTTTAAACAGCTCAACATTTAATTCTTTGAAGGCACCATATCAAGGGCTGATATAAAACTGTTTATGTAGAAGGATACATAAAATAAGAAGGTGTTAAACCCAACACAAATTGAGTGGCAGGGGGTTCCCTAAAGTGCTAATTTTATGTTTGTTTTCGTCTCATTTAAAGTTAAGATGTCTGCATTATAACAGTGATGTGTAACACGCTTTACATACAGATTAAGCAAAATGTGTCAATTTATGAGCCTTATTTGCCTGGAGAGGTAGCCACCAGTAGTTTAATCAGGGATTTTATGCGTGTGTGTGTATATATATATACATATATATACGTGCGTGTGTGTTTTCACACGTGGGGACACAAAAGTGTGTGTTGTGCATACACAGACGTGTGAGTGCCCACACACACACACACAAACCCATTCTGACATCCGCACTAGGGTTGCCTCTTTATGGCCCCGTGTTTCAGTGATTATGGAAAACTTGTAACTAATTAATTATGTGAGATTGCTCGTTTAAAAAATGAAAATATTTTCACTTCATTTAAATATACTGTGAGATTTTTAAAGCCACATTTTGCTTAATTGGTATAGCTAAACGGAACTGATTTACACGCACTAGGGATATTAGATGGCTGTAATGGACAGAAAAATGACTTGTGAGGTAGATTTTATCCAAGTTAATTTTCAAAATGCCCCAGAAATTCATTAAAAATTTGAGAATTTTCATTTGAAAATGCTACTTTCCTCTCTAGAATGAAAATTTGAAAACTGCTTCTTCAGAAACAAAAAGTTCCATTTCTGGTCAAAGCCCTTGTTCCTACTAATACAATTTTGAACACCACGTTCGACAAGGTTTTAAATCGAGCGATACTCTGAGGCTCATAAAGAACTGTGAATTGAGTGAAATTCTGCCCATCTTCAGCTGACCCACTTCCCTCCCTGAGAGCACCACCGCTGCCCTCCACTCTCTGCCACCGCTGCTGGAGGGGTGGTAATTGTTTTCTGATATAGAGAGATGTATATAGATGTATACATCTGGAAGATGACACGATATCCTGCAGATAGGAGAGACCACATCCTGGCAGAGCTCGGTGCAGAATTCCACCCCAGTTAAGTGGCCCTGGTGCAATTAATCTCTTTACAGGTCTTGAGGTGTACTCACTTCAGGGTTCACATGCAAAACCGATGAGGATTTATTTATGCAACCTTGCAGCTCTCCATAGTTATGTACTAGACATAATTTGCATACTACCAAAAATGACTGATGCCAACATTAAGATGGAGAATGTTACTAAGATAAAGTTGCAATAGGAGGTAAAAAAAAAAAAAAAGGAATACATCCACGTAATCTCTTTAATGCTACATCTTATTGCAGAGAAGTGGAGGTTAGGAACCAAATATCCCCCCTTTGCATTGTACAGTAAACTCTTTAGAGAGTTCTTTTCTTAAACTACATTCAGTTCTGTCATTTCACTTTCAAGAGGCAAGTATTATATATCAGCATCTGGTTGAACTGGCCAATCTATAAACACATGCTAAAAATAGACCTTCCCCATAGATATGAGTCTAGAGTGAACTGCCTGTTCATGGAGAGATGATAATGTAAGAAGAATATAAGCAATAGCATCTTTGTGGGGTTGGTACTTCAAGAACAGTGCTTCACCACTACATCATGTTTATTTGGGCAAGTGTTTTTCTTTTCTGTAGGGTGAACCGCTTATTTTTGCTACCAATACTACAAATGTTTCAGTCTGTTTATTTTAGATGGACGTACGAAGGCAGCGGGTAGAAAGGAACTGGCTCAACTCAAGATTTTCTCAGCGTGCTCTTGAGTAAAATCCAGTGTGGCTCTTAAAAAGTCTATTTCCAAAGGCCCGTTAAAGCTTTACCTCATTCCCAAAGTATACGATCAGCTGGCATTGTCAAAGCAGGAGCAGTAACGCCGGCCCCACAGCTCCAGGAGCATTTGCATCTGATTTATGCACCTCACCGCATGCTGAAGTACCTAGAAAGACAGGAATATTGGTTTGTGTTCAAAACATAAGGTGAAATTACATATACGCTGCTTTATAATTGCCTCAGCGTTAGAACCTAAAATACACCGATTCCCCATTTTCGTGGTCTTTGTTTCTCTATTCCTAAACTCAGCTTCCCCTGGAGAGCCTCTGGGAGCAAGAAAAATTGGAAAGTTGCCCTGACTCTCATTCTGCCCTGACACACGTGTTGGTATGCCTCAGAGCAGCCTAGAGGCAGCTTCGACAAATAACATCTGGCAGTTTGCCTTCCAAGACTCGCATTTGTCCTACTGAACTTTAGGTACGCACGCAGCCAAAGACGCCGAGGCATCTTTGGTGGGAGCCCATCGCTTTGTTTCCTTCTCGAGGCAAGAACGAAAGGCAGCCACATCCAAACCGGGCACCCTTGAGGCACGTGGGATTCGGTTTTCTTTATAAACAGATCTCGTAAGAGTAAAAAGAAATGTAGTTGTGATGTGAACTCTGGCTCAAGCAGAAATTTGTCCTTTCTGTACCTTAGGAACCACCGGTGGTGGCATTTTTACAATAGGTCGATGGGTGCCACTGGCTTTTACTGTACAGCGTCAAAGAGTTGTCCATATATGGAAATTTAGGAAAATCAGGAATAGTCTGTCTCTGTATGGCTGAAGTCATTTACATCCCTATGAGATGCACCAGCTTTCTCCTCTGCTTCCGTATGAACTTACTGTACTGAAGAGTTGTATCATACTCCTGCGTGACAGCCTAATTCCTAATAAATCCCACCTGACTGAAATGAATGAGGTCTGGGAATATGTGTTCCAGATTATTAACCAGCACCTTTGCAAGTAACTTACCATCCACATTTATTAAAGATATTGGGTGATAATTTGTGCAGTGTTCTGGATCTCTCTCTGGTCTAAGAATTATGATAATTAGCGCTCAGAGAGAGGATGTCACTCGTATGTTTCTCAGGGTGCAGAGAATAGCATATCATTACACTCCTTTTAGATTTGAGATGGATAACTCGAAGGCTATTCCCATTTAACCTTGGCCGGCTGCGTAGGGATGGAGGTCCTGAGCAGGTGAGGAGACCTGTGCTCCATCTCCAGCTTTGCCAGCACGGGCCAGTGCCTGCTTTGGTCTGGCCCCTCATTTCCAGTTGCAAACCAGAACAACTACCTGTTAGGTTGGGTTTCAGTTTCAGCGGGTACTTGCCCAAGAGGAAACACCAGGTTTGGCAAACAGCATGGAATAAAAGGTACCTGGAGCTTTGGTGGGTGGTGCCAGGTGAGGAGCTGACGGCAGATCAGAGGGCTGGAAAGTCACTCCAAGAGGTAGGATCTTTCCTGAGGCTGACACAAGTAACGGTGCTGGTGCTGCAGAGCGACCCCTCTAGAAAGCCTTCGAAGACCTTAAAAAAGATGGAGAAAAGGGCATTTGCAGACATCAGAAAGCAGGTCTTTGAATGCTGGAGATAATTTAAGAAAGAAGAAAGTTATAAACTCCCCCAGGAACCCCAATAATAAATTCAATTCTGTGAGTGGACTTTCAATTCTCGAAATCCTCAGAAGGTGCTGGCAGTGGTCCCAAGTCATCAAAGGCCTGCAGTGACAGGATGAGGGGCAATGGGTTTAAACTGAAGAAAAGCAGATTTAGATTGGAGATTAGGAGA
>JAOQGH010000023.1:17298048-17347824 GCA_025769975.1 Gallinago jamesoni
TGTGGCCCTCCTCTGGACCCGCTCCATCAGGTCCATGTCCTTCTTCTATTGAGGGCTCCAGACCTGCACACAGTGCTGCAGGTGAGGTCTCACCAGAGCAGAGCAAAGTGGCAGAGCCACTTCTCTGGACCTGCTGGCAACACTTCTTTGGATGCAGCCCAGGATGCCATTGGCCTTCTGGGCTGCTTTCTAACACCTCATCCCCCAGTCTGTATTGATTCTGAGGATTGTTCCGGCGCAGGGGTAGAACCTTGCACTTGCCCCCGTTGAACTTCATGAGGTTTACTCGAGCCCACCTCTCCAGCCTGTCCAGGTCCCTCTGGATGACATCCCATCCCTCTGGTGTATCGACAACGCCACACAGCTTGGTGTCATCTGCAAACTTGCTGATGTTGCTCTCAATCCCTCTGTCTATGCCATTGATAAAAACATTAAACAGTCCCGGTCCCAGCACAGACCCTTGAGGGACACCACTTGTCACTGCATCTAGGAGCATAATGGACAAGGGATGAGAAATCTGTTTGTCTCCAACTATGTCGTATGTGGGTAAAATGCTTTGTTATATACTCTAGTCATCCTAAAAGTCAGTAACTAATTTTATGGCAAGAGATGACAGATGATGGTTACAGGTCCACAACGAGAAATCCTGGCCCCTGCCTGACAATAATGCTAGAAAAAACCTGCCTTTTGATTTAGTGAGAATAATCATAGAATCACAGGATGGTTTGTGTTGGAAGGGACCTTAAAGATCATCAAGTTCCAACCCCCCTGCCATGGGGAAGGACACCTCCCACTAGAGCAGGTTGCTCAGAGCCCCATCCAACCTGCCCTTGAACACCCCCAGGGATGGGGCAGCCACAGCTTCTCTGGGCAACCTGGGCCAGGCTCTCACCACCCTCAGAGTGAAAAATTTCTTCCTGATAATATCCCATTCAAGCTCACTATGACAACAGACTGTCATGCCCTAGAACTATTTGGCCAGCATGGCCTGGGGGCACATTCTTCCAGGAAGGTCCCTAAAAGAAGGTGCTTAAGTGAGCCACTGGGCAGCCTAGAGAGCCCAGAGACAAGAAATGAACAAACTAAACTTTGGAAAAGGTCTTCTGCTCCAGCGAGGCCACGACAAAACTCCAGATCACAGTACCTGGCTGTGAGCATCCCTGATGGAAGTGGACGGCCTTGCCCCTGGGTCTGATTTAGTACCAGTGACAAATTGCCTGTCAAGATGCAGCTGCTTTGTAGGAAAACACAAATGTTTGTGTACAGAGACCGAAGGACGAAAGGGTTAATTATCCAACAAACTCAGGCAGAAGGGGAAAAAAAGTTTCAAGCTCAGGGAGGTTATCATTGCCTTTTGCGCAGGCTGGTTTTAATCACTTTCTTGTACCTCTCCCTGACTTCATTTATCAAGCCTTCACATAAAAGTTGCAAAGTGAGGTTATTCAGCGGATACCTCCATTCATCTCGGATGATTGACCAGGGTGGTTTGCAGTACAAGCCAACCTGGGTGATGGCATTCCTCTTGTTTTCATTGCACAGCCTGCTTTCATTTTATGCTGTAATTGTGTTTTCACAAAACCATAACCAAGCAGGCTGCGGATCCCAGGTTCCAGATTTATTTACAAACACCCCTGACCCGCCCCCCTCTGCCTTCTCCTGTTATCTGCTTTATGCTGCTTTGGATCTTACCGCCAGGAGTCTGGGGTGGATTAGCACAAGATAGGAACTAGATCCAATCTAACCGAGGGGACCTAATCAACCCGTGCTTCCACCCCTGCTCCTCCTCCTCCTCCTCCTCAGCAGAAATCCTGCTTCCACGCAAACATTTCATGGGAACTGGTATCTGATATTAAACGCTTCTCCAGGACTTTGCAGGAGCAGTGGTCAACCTCAGGCAGGTAACAGAAGCGTTGGGCTTCTTTGATGGAAAGAGCTCAGAAAGCTGCTCCACCAGGCAACTCGGGAGACGCGAGGGAAGACGCCACGTCTCTGGAGAGGCTGGACCTGAAGACCACCATCTCTGCATGTCCACCAGACGGGCCAAGTAAGGTGAATGAGACAAGTTATAGCTACTCTTACTACTCAAGGTGAGTATATCTATGGGTGAAGAACAAGATGAGAGCAAATAGTTTAACGACCTTTGCATTAACACAGAAGGCAAAAGGTGATAAAAACCTCCTTCCTGCCTTTTGTGGAAGTAAAACCACCAGAAGCTGGATCCCACTGAAATACTAGACAGCTGATTCACATATAACATGAGGGGTATTTTTGCGCAGCTCAGGATCTTCAGCTGGGGTAGATCAGCATCTCGATGGCTCTGAGGCACTTCACGCCACGCCGTTTCCAAACTGGAGACCAATTTATCAGTGCACTTCCTTTGGGAAATGTACGTCAAGCGTGAAAGGCCCAGCCAGTGATTATGAAGAGTTCCTGTCGGCACTGTTCATCTGCAGTCGCTTTCTAGGCAAAAAGCCTCTTAGATAAAAGTAGCATTTCCATCCAAACAACCTGGACCAGTTCGGTTGCGGAAGAGGAAGGGCGACGGGGCAGAACAGCCGACCAAGTCTTTGTTCTATTTAAAGCATTCCAATAAGATTTCAACCACAGAATATGGCAACAGAACTGATCACAGGGGGGAAATGCAATTAAAATACCTTCCTGCGTTTTGCAGCTGCAAAATCGTTGGCAAATCACTGTAATCTGGCTTCGCTGAAGTGGAGGCCATGAGTCAATGCACCAGGAAAGGGTTTCAGCTAAGTACTTTTCAAGTTAATAACCTTGCTCAGGGACAGTTCAGAGCCTTTTATACCTTTCCCTCACAGAAAGGGGGATCCACGAGTGACTTTTCTCACCGGCCTTTGCTTCCACCGCAGTGATGAGACCTTGAAGAGACTCAGTTTGGTGACCACGTACGCCCGCTCAGGTGCAGCAGACAGAAAAACTGAAGCTTCGGGTTGATGGAGATTCTCTCACCGTTTCTTTCTTTCTTTTTTTTTTTTTTTCCTTACCTTTAGGTTTTGTTTCTGTCTCTTAACAGGAGACTGGTTTTGTAGATTACAAATTAACTTTGAGCAAGAACAGCCAGCAAATCCATCCGGCCTGAAGCAAGAAGAGCCTTCAGGCGGGGTGTTTGTAGGCTTTCTTTAGGAGGGCTCCCTGGACACATAAAGGGAGTTCATTAGTGGTGGTTTGTATATCACTGCTGCTATCTTGTTGATAGCATGCTTGTCTCCAATCTTCTTTGTCCGAGTCCAATTCCAACTGGAATTCAGACAGAAATAATAACCAGGGAGGGATTCTCGTTCATTTTTTCATCTCCTTCCAAATTCCTTGCTTGCAAAGGTAGTTCTTAGATCGCACCTTTGACAAAAAAAAAAAAAGTCTTCCACTATTGCCTGTGCCTGGACTGAGACCAGTCTTCCTGAAATTATTTATTCTTTTGTATGTATGTGTACTGGAGCTGAATATTAAGATTAAAAGGAGCTCTTGGTTCCTTCTCATCAAAGAGCTGAACGCTCCCTGACCCCTCAGTGACCTTTTAGGTGATGCTTTGGGGAGTCTAAAATCTTCGAAAAAAGCAAAGGCTCAAGCCCATGAATGTTATTAGTGTTAGATGCAGAGAAAGCCTTTGATCGGGTGGAGGGGAATTATTTGATAATAGTCATAATACAACGCTGAATTGGAATCACTTTTGGAGGTAGATTTCTTTCTCTATGTGACCTATAGCAGATGTCAGCATTAATGTAAACAAGTGAAAAGTTCTGTTCTTTTCTGGAAATATTTATAACACAGGCATATTTCATCATAAAGCTAATGAACAGGTTTTTAGCTGGAAGATTGCTAAGCTTACCGTCCCGCTGAGATGATCGTACCTCACTATTACAAATGTAAATGGAAACGTTACCTTCCCGAAGCGATGAGAAAAAGATTTTGCTGCGTAGTGTTTGAGAGAATAAACTTTGGGACAGAACAGTAATGGAGAAATGGATGCATCAAATTAAAACTTGGCAAGAGAGGAAAAAAAAAAAAAAAAACAACCAACAAACCACCAAAACCCCTTGGTTTTTTTCCCCCCTAAATTTTCAAAAGACACATTCTCCAGATGTAAGGAAATGAATCATTAGAGAGTAAACCTGGCATTATCCCTGTACTGAATCTGAGGAATGAAGACGGTTTCATTCAGGGCTGTTTTTTCTTTGTGGTGGCAAGGATTAGCTGATTTATGTGAGAAATTTTAAGAAAAAATTTCCCCCCAAAGATTTCACATTCCCTTGTTTCAGGATAAAAATCAAGTTTTGTGGGCTTTTTGTTTGGTTTTCTTTTGTCCACTAAGTGCCATTGTAAATCAAAACTTCTAGAACATTTTTTAAAAAGTCGTAAGTCCTACTGTCAGAAGTTCATAATTATAATCAGTGTAACCTTTTTGTTGCTCGTTTTGGTGCACTAGCCTATTTTATATCTCCTGAAACCAACAACAGGGGGGCAAAAAGCCCTATTTGAACTTTACTCTGTGATGTAATATCTCTTTGTGTGTACTCCAAAATTTTATAGGCCCCTTTTGCTATTGTGCCTTATTGAAAACTCATGCCTTATTTGCCGTTCATTATTATCTTTTCAATATTTCTGCTTCTTAAGATTCCTCATCCTCTTCCACATTTGTTTCAAATGATGGGTGTTTTGTTTTTTTTTTCTGCAAAGGTATGCACTTGCATTTTTGAAGGGAATGGGCACAGTGCTATTATCCACCCTTTTTTCTAATTCTCCCAGGCTCTGTCACGAGCTGTGTGCTGCCCGAGAGAGATGTTTGCAAAGTGCAGCAGTTTAGAGCCTGCAGATCTCAGATGTTTTGCACGCAAGGGTGATGCAAACAGGTTTAAAGACAGGAGAAGGTAGGCTTGAACTTTCGTTTGCTTTGTGAAGCAGTAAAAATGAATAAATGGATGAGAAGACAGTCCATTCCGAAGACATTTGATACTCTGCTAAAGTCAATCCTAAACCACACTGCTGCTGGATTTTTAATGCACTTGCAAAGTTTCATCTGCAAATTTCATTAATATACTCCTGTAGATCCAGGATGGCTTCTCCTCAGGAGTCTCTACTTTCTGGATCATAAAGTTGTCTTCACTATAATTTAGGAACCTCTGCGATGATGCATGTTCAGCTGTATTTGTTACTCAACAGATGTCTGGGTAGTTAAATTCCTCCATGAGCCTTTATCAGTACTTCTATTCTGGGATTCCCAACTGGTTCAAGATGTACCTCGCCTCGTCGGCAGCAGAACCGCTGCTCTGAGGTCGATATGCACAGCTTGGGTTGGGCTTCTTCATCGTGGAGAGTGGCTGGTCCTCCTGACGGCCACCAGCCTTGCGGCTCAAGTTGACCACGTAGACCTGGACTCAACGTTTTGTTGGGTCCTGCTCAAGGACTGGGCTGTAGGGGCAGCTGGGGATAGGTCGCACGTTCGTAATTCTTGAGACCATCTGCTGCGGTAACTGTCGCTGCTCTTCCTGTGGGGCTGCTGCCTGGGCTTGCTGCTCCCCCATAAATTTCGACAACACCTGCTGCTCTCGCTATTCCTTCATATATTATTACATCTACAACAGAAGCTCAAAAAACACGCGCTGCTCACACTTCATTTAAGCAGCTACCTTCCCGACGTAACACGCCAATTCCAAAGCTGCTCTTGAGGAGTTTGGTTTCAATAAAACAGGCGTGATAATGAGTTAACAACGCTGAGGGTGAACTTCACTTCAGACCTACCCGGGGTTCTCCAGCCGTCCCAGCTGGTCTTCCTGCCCCTTGGGTCACCTCTTGCTTTGGAGAACCACTTGTGGCCACCTTGGCCACTGGTTTCAAGGACTCAGCAGGATGCATTTAACCTTCTGCCAGAAGGATCAACACCCGGTAGCAGTGTGGGAAAGTTGTAGGCAAATGCTGCCAGCCTGCTCTATTCCCTTAGGCTACTTCTTTGCATTACATATTAAGGAGCTTTCCCTAGAGCTGGTCAAAGAGTAAAATAATAACCTGATTTGCAACTGGAAGTGCTGAATCTGGATCACTATGATTCACAAGTCATAATATTAGTTATTAATGAGGATTCAGCCTACTGCTGGGTATCCATGAAAATGCTCCCAAACCCTCAGAGTTTAAGGAATTTTAGCCCGAATGATATTCACCCAGGAATTTACATGTTGTCATTCTTCCATCTAGAAGTATTTGTCATCCAGAGCCCAGAAAAAATCCCAGCTGCTTTTTTGTTTTCTGAGCAATCAGAAATGAATAAACACAGTCGAAATAAATGGTTTGTTTTGAGTAAGCTGAAAAGCAATTGTTCTCTTTCTGCACTGGCTGTGCACCCGTAAGTATTAAAATATACAGGTGTTGGAATTGGTTTGCAAAACATTTCTTATTAAAAAGATTATTATATTTCCACCTCCCAGCAAAGGCATAGCTAAACTCTACTGCAATTTTAACTAGTCCTCTTCTGCAATCCAGCAGCTGGTGAAGTTGCTGCTCCGGCACGGCAAGTTTTGGGTCCAGTATAGGCATCTTTCACTTTCTCTGAAGCCAAAGCCCTTCCTCCTCCTGCTTAAAATGAGCAAGCAAGGAAGGAGGTGAGACAGTATCATTTGAATATCCCCATCAGTTTGGGGATTTTTTCCCCTCCGTTAATTTTTCTTCCTGGTCACTCAAACTATGCCGATAAAAGGCAGGATTTGTTTCAGGACACTATTCACCATTTAAAAAGAAAGTAAACTGCAACCCAAAAGAATTGTTTCCTCCTTTTCAGCAACTAAACTGATCTCCTTTGCCTACCCCTCACCAAGAATCTGCCTTCTCCTGGCTAGCCAGCAAAGTCAAACACCTGTTTACCAGACACAGAGCTATGTCTCTGCCGTTGCCGATCCATCTGTGGAACATAAACATAACTTTCACCAGCTGCTTCTTTTAGCATGGGCTGGTAATGGAAGCCATTATAGAGCATATCAACAACATACTTTCCTAATAACCACGGGCCAGAGCATCACAGGGTGTAAACTGGCAGAGCCCCACGGGAAGGTGATAGAGCTGCACTGATTTACACCATCGGAGGACCTCACCCTGCTGCGTTTGTTTTCTTCACACTCTTCTCCTCTTAGCACCCTTATTTTCCTAGTTTCTAGTTTGTCTCTGTTCTCTCCATTATATTATACTAATGAGGCAACATGTTGTGGAATAATTCCTGGGCCGGGCCCAAGCAGTAATGGATAATTACCTTGGGTACCATACAGCCTCAATATTAATGACTCTAAGAAAACCTCTGAAGATTCGGAGGTGCGATACTGCAAAGACTCCAACTGGAGTTGGGCCAAATGCCCCGGCTCGTATAAACACGCTCAGCCCTCTTGACTTCAGGAGAATTATGCCCTGTTTGTGTTTGTTGCAAATGTGCTGGAGGTGATTCACAAAATCATGCCCAACCACGTCCCCACTCCGTAGATTTAAGTCGAGCTTGAAATCTCAGAGCGCGAGCAGCAGATTCCTTTCTGCCTTGCACGGAGGCTGGTGTGTTACGGCTACAATTAAATTGCTGAGAGATCCCCTTGCCTCTCAGGCTTCTCCAGGCTGCAGTAATGAGGTTCTGCTCTTGACGAGCATCGACGTACCTCCTTCCCCGTGTCACATCAGTTAGGCAGGTCGGGATCTTGCTGGTGACCCAAGACAACATTTGTCCTCTGACCAGGCGGTTCATTTTCCCTCCAGTGTAAGGGGCAGAAAGACCCTGGGACTTTTCGACTCTTCATTTTCCAGTCAGGAGACAACCTGGGACTCAGAAAAGAAATACCTTTAGCGCCTGAGGCTCTGAAAAGGGAAAAACTTGTAAACCTTTAGAGATGTCAAATCCGTCCTGTGGAGTTCAGCCCAGAAAAGGTAGCAGTCCTTGAGACTCACCCACTAGAATTTGCTTTCTTCTTAGTAATTCTGTACCCTTGGCCGAATGGTGCTTTCCAGGACTTCCGAAATTGCAAAAATCAACGCTCACCTCTAATACATTCCGACTTAAAGTGCGCAACCTTGTTTAAAATGCACTGCTAAAGCATATATTTTCATGTATCGTTATGTCTAAATGCATGATAACCAGGTTGAAAATCAAATTATCTGTGTTAAGGTGAATATTACAATGTGACTACTGCCTGCTGTGCCGCGAATGAATCCTGTAAACACAATCAAATCTCTCCCTTTCTCTCCCTCTCACACACAGAGAGAGACACATGCACGCCCTTGCACAAGAAAAGAGATTCTTCACCTTCTGCCATCGTATTGTCACAGCAGCTCATGTTTATTGTGAATGACATCTTCAGCTACAACTCAGCATGAGCTCCGGTATGCTGGAGCTGAACATCCTACCAGGAAAATCGGCGGTGACATTAAAGTTGCTTCATGAATAATGAAAAAATAAATATCACATTCACTGTAGGTACACAAAAATGCTCTGTTTAACTAAAAGCGTTAGCAGGGAAATTCCAGGTCTCTGAGGGTAGATGCTCTTTTATTAACTGCGGAGAGAGAACTTATTTAGATGGAGCCGTTTTCATTATATCGGTAATTTTCTCAATTATACAAATGAGAGAACACGTGATCAGTACTATTAGTAGGATACAGACTTCTCTTTTACAAAACTCTAAACTCTTAGAAAATCACAAAACAGCAAACCCTCCACGCTTGCAGCCTTTCAGCCCCTTATATTCTGTATAAGGAGGTCTAAATATCTCTCCCAAGTCCAAATTCGTGTAACAATAGTTTTAATCATTGATGGGGGCAAAAAGGCTTCAGAGACAGTAATGCAATTATGTAAGTGTATAATGCAAAAGAGAATTCAATTGTCTCAATGCCATACAAGGCAAGCTTATTACAGGATCCCAGGAAAAGACACTCAAAACACAACTGCACTGCATCCAGAGTTTTGCTGGCAGCGTCGGTGTGTGCTCCTGCCAGCCGTCAGAAGTTCATAATCACAAATTTCAGGGAAAAGAAAGAAGTCTAGTTTGAATTACGGGGTTACTGTGACCAGAGATTTATATAAAAGTTATTTGCGGTGGAAATGCTGTATTTTTTCCTACCAAGGACTGAGCAAACACACTTTTTACATAGCATTAATGTGTCGGGCAAAAGTGAAATCTTTCAATGATTTCAGGCTTTCTGCTATACTGAAACCTGTGATCCTAAAATGCAATGGCTTTTAATGAAACACAATTATACTTGCTTCCAGAAGTGGAAAACAGCCTCACTACTGTCCCTTAAAATAAATAAAAAAACAAGGGCTGTTATTCCTCATTCTTTGGAATGTTTCATCCGTATTCATAGCAAGAACCCTGAGAAATGTTCCAAAGTGCCAAAAAGAACGAAAACTAATATCAAACACATTGTCAATATCCTACTAACTATTGCTTATGAACTTATCAGCATGGAAATTGTTATTCTCAGTAGAACTTTCTGAATGGCAATCATAAATAATGGGCTTCATAAATAGTGCAACTCGTAAGTACAGGCTTGATATTAGTAAATCAAAAGACTCACCTCTTTCAAGGAGGGTGAACAGATTTGCTTTTTAGCTTTCACTGAGGCAGGCACAAAAATGGTGTATTTTCCATAAACCCAGGTCTCCCATTTTTTATAGAGAGTAGTATAGTTTATGACTTCTTTCTTGTGAGTTCAAGTTCCCTGTATTTCCTTTTCATAGAAAAATGCTCATTTCCTGTTTAAAAACACACATGTATTTATTCTTATTTGTTTAACAACATTCTTAATGGCAGCAACAAAAAGAGCAGTAAACAGAAATAATCCACCTTATTGGTACCTGTACACAAAACCTCTACTCCTTCTTACTCTTTGCCTTTAAACACGACAGAAAATTAAGTGCATTTTATATTCTTTTCAACGTGTGCCAATGCTTGTAGCAAAAAAAAATATATAAAAAATAAGGAGGTAAATCTAAGGTACCTCTTTAGGCTCTCACTACTGTCAGGTGGGTTTATGCAGGTGGTTTAGGGTTCCTCCTTTCTGGCCCCAAGGCCAAATCATGAACTGAGCGAGGGCTGACATTGAGATCTGACAGGCAGGAAGAGGGGCATCAGGTATCCCTTGTCCTGCAATCAAAAGAGATAAAAATAAGCAAATGTACGAGCAAGTAAAACCCATATATCAATGAGGAACGTGTCAGTCAATAGCAATGCAAGCTGTGTTTCTATCTATTCTACAAGAAAGGTAAAAATATTCTACTAGGTCACTTAGTTACTTCAACCAGATGGAATCCAAAATGTTCAGAAAATTAAAAATCCATTTATTCCTCCAAAGTTGCATTCCATCTGTTTTCAGACATTTATGGAATCTTCTTGCATACAGGATATGGCAACCACTGGTGCCTTGGAAATATTTCTTCCCCGTGCAGCTCACAGAAAGCCAGGCTGGATACAGACAGCACTGGAGCAAGCCCTTTTTTTTTTTTCAGGTGCTCTTATTTGTCTTCAAAATATAGGAAACTCTTGTCTTGTTTTAAAGAGAGGAATCATAAAATCCAGTGTATTATTGTCTTCAAAAATGCAACAGGAACTTATAACCTAAAAAAAAATAAAAAAAAATCCGTCTATTCCACCTTGAAAATTTTAACTTTCCTGCCAGTCTGTTTCTCATTTTCAGCTTGTGGAGACAATAAGAATGATTCAGATGCTATGAAGGAATGCAGCCTGGCATGTAGTGATCTCCACCCTGGAGATAAAAGTGACAAAATTACCCCAGGAGTTATGAGCTCTAGTCTTCATCAATCATTTTTCATGAAATATTTTATTTCATTCAACTACATATTTTGCCTAGCTCTAACTGGGGTATGGTCCCCTTCCTTCTATCCTGGTTCTCGGCATCTTCAGCTTCACCAGATGGAAGGATACCATCTGGCACGCAGGCCAGGCTGAATTTTCTGTATATGACACAAACATTCACATTTCCTCTCCTTCCTCAGGACCATCTTTCCTTCGCAGTCAGTGGCTCATACAATAGTTCAGCATCAAGGAACACGATCCTGCTTGGTGCCAAGCCCTCCGTGAAGCTCACCCATAAGGTGAGTACAGGCTTTATTTACATTGTCAGCTGGGTTATATCCCCTACTTCTCTCCTGATAATCCATACGTCACGTCAAATCACTCCCAGAGTCTCTGCTGGACGAAGCCAACCGCATTCCTCCGAGCTGAAAGACATTCACCAGGTAACTCTGCCCCAGGACTACTTTTTTTAGGTCAAAACCACACCAGGTTTGGTGTTCTTACAGTCCTCCAACGCTACATCAGCAGTCCTGTCCACCATAAGCCCTCTTCATGCCCTAATGCCAAGGCCCAGATGACTACAGAGTATGGGACTCTGGGGAAACACGTCTTCCATTACCTACACCTGCATTTTGTTCACCTCCCCAAATCAACCGGGGAACTGGCAGGTGACCGTCACATGGAAAGACAAAGGACTCACAAAGCCCAAGCCAGCACATCAAAAAAATCAGAGAACTGGCTTTTAAGCGTAAGACTGTGTTAAAACAAGCACCCAACAACAACATAAAACTGAAAGAGAAAATCACAAACGGTGGATGATTTGTTTTGATCCTTGCATTTTGTTTGGAACGTTGGGTCGCGTCTTTGCATTTTCTTCTGCAACCACAACGGCAGGAAAAAAAAAAAAAGGAAGTTAATAATTGTACTTAGTCGCGTGCTAGCCAAAGCCAACACTGAAAAAATAGAAAAAAAACCCCAGGAAAATTAAATGAAAGTATCGCAAGGCTTTTACTGGAATCTGGCACCAATGGCATAAAGATCTGCTACAACAGGTCTGTACTTTTCATCACTCCAGATTTGAAATGCATCAGGTTTGACCTTGGGGTTGAGGACCATGGCAGGGGGGGTGGAACTCGATGACCTTTAAGGTCCCTTCCAACCCAAATGATTCTATGATTCTATGACCACATGCTAAAAGACCATATTCCATCAGCAACAGAACCAGAGACTAGATTTCCCCCTTTTTTTGGATAAATATTCCCCTTCAGTCAGTGGGGAAGCTGATGCTGAGGAAGCTTGCTCCCCAGGATGGACAAAAGGCAAGCGGCGAAACAGGAAAACCAGAAAAATCCCAACGGGTGCGAGAAGGGCTGCCGAGGAGCATCCCGAGAGCGCATCCATCCACATGGGGCAGATCCACGTCTCCCTGGGCTGTCCACACCTATAAAATACCTCTCCCTCAGGAGTTCAAACTAATTAAAGGTTTCCTTTGATTCCACAGAGGGGCCTGGACCCACACCTCCTCCCCAGCTGAAGTGCCTGCGCCGCTTCTCTTTAGGTTCACCCAGCCCCTGCTAAGTTTAGAAGACAAGGCACCAGCTGTGGCTACCGACAGAACAAGGTTGGCAGCTGCAAAACTGAGATGCCACATTTCAGTATGTAATTTTCTTTCCGCAGTGTCTCTCCCTAACTTTCCTCTTTAAGAGGCACTTAAAATCCATGTGTCTGACTCAATTATTGTTATTGTAGCTACGGAACAGAATGTGATGCTGATGAGGACCTACCTGTCTAGTTAGCTTCCCTTTCTGGATGTTTTCTTTCTTTGATTCATCATTGCTTGTGACACGTGTATTGTCTAAACTACGTTGAAGAACAAGTCTCTAATACATTCAATGGAAGAAGGTGAAAAAATCAGAAAATGGCGCAGGCTTTGCATGCATAAATTTATGCCTTAACTTTGCACATCCTGTTTCTAAAGACTATCTTCCATAGGAAGCGTGGCTTCGCTGCAAATGAAGACTACCATATGCAGTAAAATTAAGAACACAATTTCTTTTGCTTCCTTTGATTAGGAGAGCACCGACATTGCACAAACGCTCTGTCTTTATGAACTCGTCTAGAGATCCTGCGTTCCTTCAGCATTCGGTGCGTTATCAAATCCTAGCCGAAGTGCTAGGAATTCATGCCCCACAGGGCATGAACCCAAATTTAAAGTCATCATCATTCTGTATATTTTCTGCTCTCAGTGGAAGGTTTTATGATACAGGCTGAATGTCTTTTCAGGACAATCCTAAAAATAAGCTAATGCAGCAGGGACTGAATTTATTGGACATGTACACTCACCTTCAGCTGCTGTTCTCCCTAGGTCAGTTCTCGTGTGATTGGCAAGGGATCGTGACAGCTTGTATCTTCCGATGAGAAACCTGTGCAGACACTGGTAATTAGAACTGCCACTCAGTCCTCCCTGACAACAGCCACTGCAGTGGCTCTGGGCCTCTGAACTACCTACTGCCTCTGGAAAATCCTGTTTCCCGGTGTCTTCTCCTCCGTAGGCACACACCTAATTGCATGTAAACATTCTGTAATTTATTAGGCGACACAAAAACATTAGGACCTTCAAGCTGAAAATACAGCGGTTGATAAATACCAAAAAAAAAAAAACCCCGTGATTCCAAAGTGTCACCTACGATGTAGCTCTCCGGCTGCCTCCCGGACTGGCTGCTGAACTGAGGAGACTCCCTCAGTAAAGGAAAACCTGCGAAGGGTCTCAGTCTCTTTTTTAAGGAGCCTAATTCTTAGTCAAAGTTATGAGGGTTGAGGTTTGCGAGTCAGTTCAGTTTAGGAAAAAAAATAATTACTCCATTCCAGTTTGAAAATATCAGTGTGTTTTCTCTGTAGAACTCTACCTCAATCAGCACGAGAATAAAAAGCCTCAATTACCTATTAGTCTATTTTTACCCATAATTGATTTGTTCACAAACTGTTAATGACCGCAACTAACAAAGAAAAGAAAATGAAGGAAAAGTAATGCATCAGGAAAGTGAACACGAAGCATTTTCCAGCTCATGGCTGCATTTGCAAGCGGCTAAGGACGAGGCAAGGCGTTTGGAAATATCTGCAAATATTGGCTGAAATATTTCTTTATACGAGGGTATCTACAGACCGAAACCTGGGTGCTATTCTCGGCTCTGCGGCAATGTGGAGTTAACATTTCGGATACGGCTCCCTTGTCTGTGAAACGGGGCTAACAATAGAGCTGTGCTTTCCACACACGGTGCCCACTTATTTAGGTCTCACCACGTTAAATAGCATCTTTCTTTCCTGCAGTAGAGAAAAAAAGAGCCAGAGGAGGTGGTCAGGAGATTGTTGAGATCCAGGGTTGAAAAGGCAGTATAACCTCATCTCCAGAGCATAGAAATAACTGGAACTTGCCTTCGGGATGCTGTTAATTTCAATGCTTTGGGGATCAAGGTTTAGGAGAACAAACTTACCGCATGAGGACAAGTCTGTTTTCCAGAGCAGTGCTTGACTTCTTGCTAGGAGCAGCCTGTTATCTTTGGGGTAAACCAAAATATAGTTGAATATAGTTGTAGGGTGTCTAGGAGCGTCGTGGGAAGTTCCATTCAAATATGAGGAAAAAACTCTTTCCGGTGAGGGTGGCAGAGCCCTGGCAGAGGCTGCCCAGGGAGGGTGTGGAGTCCCCTTCTCTGGAGATCTTCAAGCCCTGCCTGGATGCCGTCCCGAGTGATGTGCTCTGGGCAGCCCTGCTTTGGTAGGGGAGTTGGGCTAGATGATCCCTAGAGGTCCCTTCCAACTCTGACAACTCTGTTCACAGACACTTCTCGTTGAAGCATCCACCCGCCACAGAGGCAACACCCCCTTCACTTCTATCGTTATTAAACTACCTGATCCCTGCACTCCAAAGTCCCACTAAGTCCGACACCAAGCCCACATATTTCACCATCAACTGCACCCAGTTTTCAGAGGATGCAAACCCCAACATGTCAGCAGAGCCAAGCTCATCCAAGGTTGCCCATAACCCTCTTCTCAGGGTGGTGGGGGAGAACAACGGCAAGGTGTAAGTAGCAAAGTATGCACTGTTAATCCGTGAAAAAATGCATTTTAGAAATATTACACAATGCTCAGAACATATTATTGCAATCCCAGGCAACACAGGCAGAAGATAAAATCTAAAGGAGAACATCTGAAGCTGAAGAACAGTTATGGCAGCCAAGTCTTTAGAACACTGCTCTTTTAGACCGCAAGTTGTATCATTGTGCTCAAGAGCTCATGGTGTCCATAGGATTACAATTTTGAAACAAATAAGCTTTTGCTTATTCCTCTCCCCGCCGCTACCGCTCTTCACTACTGTGTAGTAATCTCTATGCCAGTTTCCCATGTACTGATGGAGCGGGCACCTTCTGAGAAAAATACTCTGAATGAAAGACAGCTGCAATTTTATTTATTTATTTTTTTAATTTAACTGTTTAGCTATTAGCAGAGGCTGATTAATGGAAAATTCTCATTTAGAGAAATGCGTGAACTGTTCCTTTTCAGAGTTGTTTCAGAGCTGCCACTCCTTCCAGTGACCGTGCTGTCCCAGCTCCAGCCTTTCCTGCTCCCTGGTGATGTGGTTAAGGAACTGGAGTAAGTGTGCACCCAACAAAGTACTGCTAGTCAAGCCCTAATTACATTTAAGTCCATTTCAGTTCAGGTTTGATCCTAGAAATCTTACTGACTTTGAGAAGCACCTCATTTCCACTGGTGTGGTCATGAGTATCAGCATCTCTTCTAGCAGGAGAAGGTGAAAACCATTCTGAAGGTCTACAACTGCAAAAAGGACGATCCAGCTGGTTACCCTGGGAATGTTCTCAGTTTAGATAGAAAGTAGAGAGCTAGCAAATGATTCTTGCTGAACGCAACTAAAAATATGTTGGCAACATCATTAATGGATTCTATTTTCTGTAACTGAAAGGCAATTTGATAAATCATCCTTTGCCATAGTGCCACTAATTGCAATGGATTCTGAAAAAAAAAAAAAAAAAAATCCAAAATGATTTTTTTCAGAAAAGCCACAAATCCTGAAGGTACACTGCTGGCAAGCCCTCGAGTCTTTATATTACAAGCCGAGCAATTTAAATAATCCCCAAGTTCATTAAGTTCAGCGAGATGCTCAGGAGAGGTCCTCTCTTCCCTTGGTTTCCAAGAATACCCCAATAGAGAGTGTCTTATTTTTCACAACTGATGGGTTGTTTTTTTTTTTTTTTGTGTGGCGAGGACTAAATTACAGTAGCAGGATTTTAACAACTGCGGAAAAGACTATAAAACTTTCTGCCCCTTATTAACTGCTGTGTGACTATTAGGTTTATGGGCAACATTAGCATTGCAGCATAGGAACAAAAACATTGTAAACGGTCTCCAAAATGTTGGGAAGCAATTTTCCCCAGGAGAGGCAGGGGGCCCTTCCAATCCCGGTAAGGTATGGAAAGGGTCATGTGGCACACATGTAAAACCAGATTAAACTCTCTGTTGCTAAGTAATTAAACCTAATTGTAAACCTGGGCAAGTGCTAATTTTAAAGCTGTTCCGAGCTCCAAACTCTCTATTGAAAGTTCATGGAAAATGAAAACTACCTCTTTAAAAGAAATCAGCTTGCAGCTCCCCAGAACGGAGCCCCTGGGCAAGTGGTTCAAAATATGATTTTTATAAACAAATCTGACATAGCAAACTTAATGCAAAACCCTATGCATATAACATCACTTATGTGTGCAACTCGTTTAAATTATAGCTGTAGAGAGAAGGAAATAAAACTGGCATATTAACCTTTGGCACAACAGTGCTCACATGCTAGCGATGTTCAGCAGCAGATGATATGATTGTGACTCCCACAAGTATTGTCATAGTGAAGGGTCTGTCAGAATTCATGTTCGAAACCTCTACAGTCAAGGTTTATTAATTCAACCATGAGCATCCGTTCCAGACCTACCTTGGCACGTACAGTCTGAAGAGCAAAATCTTTTTTACTGCAACTTGCCTTTCCCCGTCACCGCTGCCATGTAAAGTCGCTGAATGCAAAAATAAAATAAAATATAAAAGGAATTGATGACATACAGAATTTCCTCATCGCCGTCATATTTAGAAACACTGAGAGCAAAAATAAAGTAAACCAGGAATTAATGAAACACAGCATTCTACAGCTTATTGCCATAAGCTCATTGAGTGTCTTGCTTCCCAAATGTCCTTTTTAAAGAACAGTCTGCTAATTCTTCCTCGAGAGAAACGACCCTTTTCCAGCAATCCAAAAGAACAAGCAAAATGCATAAGGAAGATAAGACCTAAAAAACAACTTACAAATGAAATTTAAAACATTCTCAGATTTTTTTTGGGGGGAGAACGCTCCACATTACGGAATACATTTCTATATAACAAGCAAAAGCATAATATAAGATGAGCCTTCCTTGTTCAATAATGAATTACTCTGAGTAGCTCTTGACAACGTCACTCAGGCGTTGATAGAAGTATGTTCTCATGAACATGTATGTTCTTGGCCTTGCCTTATAGGCTCTAAAACATTGCTCTAAAACATTTTGGTCAAAAGTTTCAGGCACAGGACTTAGACAACAGCTTGGGGTGTCCTTTGATTTGGATTCTTTGTGTTTCTTGAAAATGAAAACTGGTTCGTTACAAAGGAAGGCTTACCTGGGGGTAAGGCTGACTTCACCTGGAGAACAGGACACTTTCTTAACGCTCTTTCCTACACTTTCCGAGTGATGGTAAATGGGGACACAACCTAGCACAGGTCCAAACGAGAACACTGCTTGGTTCCTTGTTTCCGAGAGTGACTCATTAAAGGAAAAGCATTAAGCCAAAAACCTCACGAGTTAAACAAGTCTACAAAGTTGATGTTAAGTGAACCAATCCCGAGAGACAGTAGGTATTGCAGCAAGACAAGTTTTGGAGCCCCACTGCACTTCTCTTGCCCAGGCAATGGAACCGAAACAAGTGCAGACCTGCTGCTGTGCTGGAGGACACAATGGTTGAAAATAATCATCTGGTTATCGGCAAAAACCATTAGACTTCAGAAAAGTTACTTTGCCAAAATATCACAGAGACCGAGCAAGACACATTAACATTATATATATTTAAGTTACATCTAGATTGGTTTAAGGAATCCTCACTTTCTCTACTTCGTGGAAGAAGCCTATTTTCCTGACTCCCTTCTACCAGCAGCCCCTTGGGCCAAGCCACCACGTGGGCAGTGCGGAGCAAAGGAACACGCGCCATACCCTTATACTGGGGGATTAGGAAAGGGATGTCTTTGCCATCCTTAGTTCCTCTGATACAAGTGAGACGAATCCGGAGCGCAGAAGCTGCTAGCTGTACCCTGCAGAGGGCCAAAGATCAGCCAACGTGAAGCAGAAGAGGAAAAAAAAAAAAAAAAAGAGAAAAAAAAAAAAGACAGATTTTGAGCAGCAAAAATAAGCTGCGAAGAAACTTAATCCTTAAAGGTCAGAGGTACATCTGAAAGGCCCAGGCCCTGCCTTTGTATCAGAATGTTACAACATTAGCCCTAATGACTTAATAGTTTTGCCCTTGACTTGTGTCAACAGGAACCTATCTCATTACATGGTAGATTAGTTGCTTCCAGCCTACTCCAGGCTCTTCGGGGACGGGAAGGCAGAGGCGCTCCTAGAAAAATCAGCAATGTAACCCAGCACCTAAACAGTGTTGCTTAGTACTATTTAGAGAGCATTTTAATTTTCTTACATGTGTTTGAGTGAAGTAAGGCTGGACACAGCGTGGGGAAGAAGCTACTACCACCCCTGGCATTCCGGAGCCAAAATGAAAAGGCAGGCATCTCCTCTGCGTTCTGTTGTGCGGTGTCATCAAAGGTCACCGTCTGCTGCAGATACCAAGGGATAATGAGCCAGGGTCAGGCATAATGATGGTAGGCTCCAGGTAACAGAGGATGCTTTCTTGTGCTCCTTCCCTTCTCTCAGAGAAGTCTGCATCCTTTACAGGCTTCCTTCACATCCACGTGGAAACAGTTTTCAAGCCTGGCACGGCACAAAGCCACCAGGTGACCAAGGTACACTGGCACCTTACCATTCAGAGCCTCTCCTTGCACACAAAACAAGGACCACCAGTAGTTTCCAGAGGAGTTACTGTTACCAGGCAATTGTCTCATTTCATTTAAATAGAGAAAATACGTATTTTCTGATTTATCTGCAAGGCTTTGTTTCGCATCTGTCCTAAACCCCTGTGTCCTGTCAGCTAGACAAAGGGTTACTTTTCACAATAAATACACAAGAAGGGAGAGACATGCTTGTAGGGTTGTGTAAGTCTTCTTTAAGGAGTTTTACAGGCAACTAAGATGCAGCTCCAGACGCTAGACTTTTAAATCACTTAGAGCTGACATAAGCTGATCCTAGGCACAGTTTATAATCATGTTTTTACTTTTCAGCCCTGACAATTACAAATTGTTTGTATTAGCTCCACAAGTATCCCTATTCAGCAGTATTGTCAAAGCCCATTCATCCCAGTCTCCTAACAGCACACCAATCCTGGGCTGTGCCAGCCTCCATCAATAACCTTCACCCAACTGTTACCCACCAGGCGGGGAGGGGCAGGGGAGATCTACAGCCTGCACAGAAACCCCAACCCCTTCATCTGCAATCCGTGGGAGCTGCACTTTCCCACGTCCCAATGTGGTTTTCAGACCATCTCAATGTGGTTTTCAGACCATCTCAGCCCAACAGGAAGAAGCCTGGCATCCTCTAAGCGTGTTGCACTTGTAATCTTTGAAGATGTTCAAAAGAAAAGGGAAAAAAAATAAATAAAAAAATGAAAGCTCTTAACCATTTTGCATGAAGTTGCATGAAAAGTCTTGGGGCCTAACTTGACTGGAACTGTTTTAAGTACTTCTCCACTACAGCAGCGGTGCGTCATATGAAAGGCTTTGTTTGGCATCTATCCACAGTTATAAATAAAAAACATATTTATCTTTGGTCATGCATATAATTTAAAAGTCGGACAGAAGAAATCTTTTTTTCTCCTTTTAAATCTGTAGCAAGCCCAAGATAAATTCTTATAAATTATTTCTTTTAGAAGGAGGAAAAGAAAAAAACAATAACAAAATAGCTTGGCTTTTTGGAAATCTGGAAAACAGATTATTTCTTTGGATGGAACAAAGTGTGTGTATGTGTCATCATGACTTTAAACAGTTCCACAGTTCCCCATGGAAATACTTAATTGAAGCTAATAAGATGTGGAGTTATCAGTGGTTTGCCATGATGGATTTCATATGGTCTCTCCAAGATGTTTTACCTCCTTTAAAACTCCCTGACCTAGGACTGTGTTAACTGGCCATCTGAGCAGCAACCACCAGATACTAAATGTCAGTGAAACTCCACTCGCAGAGGGGACAGGAATTTGGGCAAAACCCGTGTAACTCCAACCTTTCTGCAACACAAGCACTTAAGCTTCTGATTTGTAGCGTATGTGACAACCTTCCATAGAAACCTTCAACTAAAAAGACTTATTTGCCTCTTAACACTTGCAGCATGGTTCAGAAGTCCTTTCCTTTGGCATCACAAAATTAAGAAAGAAACTGTTGGCAGCAGACTATAGATCTCAACACAAACCTTCCTTCAATTACCGTGCTTCATAAGGTGATCCTACAAGCTCAGCCTCCTGACCCCACAGAGGAGCAGGCCCATCTTCTTCCATGAAGCAGATTAGGTGATGACAAGAACACGCTAAGAAACTTTTTGACTAGTTACAACAATTAAAACAACAAAATAAATAAATGGTGCCCTTCTTAAAATCCCTGCTGTATTTGAGATGGATATAGAGCCATAGACTAAGGTCCATAGACCGTAGCACATTTTTAACCACAAGCACGTACCTACACAGCCTGCTGGAGCTTTCTGTATGTACAGAAACAGGTTTTTTGGCATCTGAAAAGTGCAGGTGCTTTATAAGCATCTGTATATACCCATTTCTGATAATATCTCAAAATAAATTTGGCCTGAGCCAATGTATCTACGCCACTATAGATGATTAAACCATTCTGAGGTTTATTGAGGAGGAAAGGTTTTTTCCTAGACTGGTAACAGCACAGCTTATAAAGGACTTTGGGTAGAGGTAATCTGCATAACTTTAGCACTCATTTCACACCTACGTTTTAGGTGATTAATTAAACTGTCTTCCTAAAACTGGCGAAAATTAAGCGGCTTATCATTATGTCCCTTCAGGAAGAGAAATCTGTAGACTTTTCTGGCACTACCACCTTTTGCCTTCAGCTGTTTTTTTTCCCTGAAAACTTATTCCCTGCTCCTGCATCCACTGCGCGTGTGTTTCTTTTCAATGTTAATATTCCTTTCAAATATACCATCCCCACTGATAAAGTCAAGTCCACGTCTATGGGCTGCAGGGTCAAGTTCAGGGTCCCACCTATCAGTAATTACATCAGTCAGCAGCAAGCACGGTGCATTCATTAACCTATAACCAACCTTGGTATTTAACTCAGACTGACCAATGTTATATTCTGTATCAAAGAAACTGCATGCAAGCACCACGATACAGGAAATACAATCGATGCCATGGGGTAACATCATATTTGGAAACAGTTGATGTCAACAGAAAGAGTGGATCATAAGATGAAACAAGCACTTTGCAGCTGCTTACGGACAGGGACAACCTGGGGAACTGAAGCTCAGGATTAACACCACCTTCTTTAAGTGGTGAACAAGGTAAAGAGGAGCTCTGTGTTCATTTTCTAGCCAGCAGAAGAGTAAAAGCCACCGCCAGAAGGGAGTATCTAAACTCTGTGACACCTCTGACTCTTCATCGACTATTCGGGGAAGTGAGGGCAACTGAGCTCCGAAGTCAGGTTCTCAAGAAAAGAATCCAGGCTGGACTTTTTGGTGTATTTCTGTTACCAGTTTCCCTGTAAGATGGTCCGTAGCTTCATGCGTGTTCCTTAAAATGTAGAAGTGCCTAAGATTTACAAGGTTAGCCATCTACCCTGCTGTAGCGGGCGCAACAAACTCAGCTGCTGTGGGATCACTCACCAGTGCAAGCTTTCATCCGTCCCAGCGTACGGAGGAGCGGAGCAGCAGAGGAGAAGCAAGCCTGATTGTAATTACATTAAGCACTTTGGCAATAAGGAAAAGTTTGTACTTGTACACAGATGGCTTTATGTTACAATGCTATAAATGTGCCAAGTTTCATGGCTTCACCACATGAGGCAGGGAAGGGGCTTGATCCAAAGCCTGCGCAAACCTGCTATAAAGCTCTCGCTGATTTCAGTGCATTTGTATCAGGCACAGGATAAATCCACTGGACACACCTGGAAAAAGGAGTAGCCTTTTGTACTAAAATGCTATTATTTTTTGACCATTTTTAGCCTGGTTTGCCTTTTTTTTTTTTTAGCCCAAATCTTCACGCTTTGGAGACTGTTTTCCTTTAACGGAGAAACAATAAAGTCTAGTTTGGGTTGATAAAAATGACTTTGCCCGCTGTAGCTCTCATCTAAGCTGGAAACCTAAACTTTGCACCCCTTATGGAAACTACCTGGGGGAAAAAATATGACATTCTTATTCTGTGAGGCCTCCTGAGTCCTTCCAGTGTTTTTGATTCAAGTCCTCTTTTCTGTGACCCTCCCACCCCTACTACTTCATGAAGGTAAGAGATTTTTAAACCTACTTGAAAAATCCTTAATTTAGAAAAATAAACAAAAACTCTGTCAACCCATTCCCCAGTGTCTCACCATAACTTATTTCGGAGTAATAAATCTTCACCCTGACAGCTCTCTGATGATGCATTGCATTAATACATCATAATGACAATACTCGTGATATATTATGGATATATTTTCTGAGAGGGATATCACCTATACATTCCATCTTCCCAGCACAGCAGAAGATTGTTTGGGAAAAGGGGAAGAAGGGGACGTAAAGGATGTTCTTTACCCAGAAGGCAGAATCTCACAAGAGACCATGGAATTAAGTTGATTGCCCTTGTTAAAATACCAAAGAGAATTAGAAATAAAATTCCTTCTGTGCACCAACAACTTCTGTCAGTAAGATGACCTGTTTGCTCCTCAAATACTGATATCTAAGCTGGAATATAAAAGGGACGTCCTTTTAATATACTTGGATCTGTCACATTAATACAGGAGAAACAGACTCTAGGAAATAATCAGGATTACTTCCATAGGGTTGACAGACTGGGATAATGAGAGGCGCAGTATTTAAAAGGATAACTGAGGTGGTCTGCAAACAAATAACTGGCAGCAGCCCTGGGTGAATAATCTGGTGAGAGCTGTGCACACTCCGAAGAGTCACCCGTGACTGACACAAACCCAAATCTCTTCAGTACCTGAGCACCGACAAGGCGATGACAGGGCTTTTCAGTAGGAAATAAAGTTAATTTTTGACAGGGGTATCTGGCCTTCCCCAGCAGCGCTGCACATAAGAATCAGATGACAGGCTGGTGTTTACCGTGCTAGGCTCTGCCCAAACGATTTAAACTTGATTTCCAAGGTTTAGAATGCAAAATCAGCCCCTGGCTTAGACAAGCCTGCTGCCTGGGCAGAAGATAGAAGTAATTATGCTCCACAGGCCCAACTCCAAAATGTGACCGTGCGGGCTGAACAGGATGGGACCCGACAGATAGCTTTCATAATAACTGTTCCAAAGTTGTCCTCCTGATCCACTGGGCTTGCACACAGGTAACTCTGGCTGTTAACAACCTCACTGTCCCTTTTCCTGGCACAGAGATGGCAAGGGCAGTCAGAGCATACCCTGAGCTTACCTAGAGCCTTCCAGCTTCAGAAACATGGGCTTTCCACCTTCCACCGGGGCACTGAATTCCTAGTATTCAGCTTAGGTGCAGAGGAAAAAAGAAAAAAAAAAGTGGAACAACGGGCTTCTGGCTTTTTAGAGGTTCTGACAGTGATCTGAGGGTTTGGTGAAAAACCCTGAGATACAGTGGACTCCCTTCAACACCAAATTGCCGTTGGCTACCCAGATTCCACAAAGCCCATTTGGACCACGCTATTAAGATTCCCGAGGTCTTATGCTGCGTGCGATTGGCAGAGCTGCCTGGGAATAGCCATCTTCAGTGAGCTCCCTTCTCTTACAGACTTACCCACAGGTATTGTGCTACCGAAACGGAGTCCGCTGATCAATGTTCTGGCCTGGCAAATATTCAGCTGTATGAATATTTGCACGCTTCACAGGACTGATGCAAGGAAGAGCACACAAAGCACTTTCTGCTTCTGTTTGGTCTTGCTGATGCTGCACCGGAGGGGTAGATCTGATGTCTCTTTTTTTGCTGAAACAACTTGGAGGCCTGAGGTATTCCTTTGTTAGCTGAAGAATTCGTAAAATCCCTGTAAGACAATTAATGGGAGAAAAAAACGTTGCGATTAAGATCCCCAGAAAAGGATTAAAATATTACAGTAAGAGTGAAATCCAAAGAAATATACGTCTGAGCATCCATTTCAGTGTGCAACCATCCCAGACGACAAGCAAACTGGGTTTGAAGGTGGTGGCACCAATACTAGTTCCAGTCTAAAAGAGAGGCCTTGGACGCCGCTGTTTTGACTTTGCTGGAAACACTTGAGGGAAGAGCCTCAAATTCCTGACAGGAACTGGCAGGTCTCTCTCTGCCTCGGAAATGAGGAAGATGGAAACATCAAGAGCACGAGCAAAATGATAGGAGAGCTACTATTATTCGGCTGGACGCCCGTGAAAGCGGGCGACGATGCCCGGTGCAAGGCAGCAGATAACCACATCCTCCGGGTGTGAATGGAGTGGTTCTGAAAGGTGATTATTGACCTCTGAATCTTCAATTTGCAGAAGAGATCTCGGCTCTAATGAATATAGGAAGCCCCTACACCGCAGTCACGGTGCCTCGCTAGCAAGCCTCTCTCCCGAGGGTCCACTGCGGGCAAAAAGGAAACGCTTCTAATGGAAATCAGCTGATACAATCAACCTTACTAAATCCACTGTCACTTTTCCATGGCCACATGCAAAAGCCTATTGTAACGTTATTTTTGCACTGCAAGCATTTGTCCTGTAGTTGCTGAAGGGAAACAACCAGCTCATTTTCTAGATGAGCCATCAGTTTCTGGATACTGCTGCTCTGAGTCAAGCAAACCGCATTACCGAGTCCCATCAACGCTAGATTTCTTGGGCGTGCCAGATGTCCTCTCACAGAAAAAAAATAATAAATTAACAAAAACCAGTGTCCTCAAAAGCACCATGGAAATTGCTAGCTGATTTGCACTGGGGCCAAGTATATACTTAGGAGTCATAAAAAAAACCCGTCTTCTTACTGACTTTAGAGCAGGGATATCACCCCAATTTTTAACAGCAGGGAAAAAATGCTATTTTCTGTCGTTAGCCCAGCCTGACCTGCTATCATACCCCAGGGTGAGCTGGGGCAGTAATGGTGCAAAAGCTCCTCCACGATTCTCCATGCAAACAAAGCAGAGGTCTTGGTATATTCTCTGTTATCTTTTCTCCTAAAACCAACTTTTGCTGTTTTCATCCAACATCTGGATAAGATGCTGTAACTTTAGTTGTTACTAGACTCTAAAGCATTCTTTCTGTCACTTGTTCCTGGCATTGGATATTCACAACGGAGTGGTGTTTTTTTCTTTCACCCTCTTTTGTGTGATGCTATTGTTGTGAAAAATGAAGAAGTGCTACAATTGTGTTGCCTGTCATGCAGGAGTACAGATTCACTTTTCAACTTTCAGGTCCACTTTTAAACCCAGCGAGATGGGTTTAAAAGAAACTATTACGAAGCCTGAAACAGGGTATCTTTATTACTAAAGCCAACTGAAAAATGATTTTATTAAAATGTTCTTAACTATTTTTCCTTATATGCTAAGTGAGAAGCACATATAGAAAGTCCTGTTAACCATCATATAATCCATAGATCCGTATTACTGTAAAAAAATTGCTCAGCTAAAGTTCACACAAAACAAAAGTGAAATTACCCCAAAGGAATCTCTGTGTTTCAAGACAATTTTCTTGCTGAGTTTCAAATATTAAAACTCTCCCAGTTGTTAAATAAAGAGTGATGAGAAAATGCATGCAATTTTAATTTCCACTGGGATTATGCCTGGTGTGAGACAATCATGTTGTTAGATATTTTTCTAAAGACTAAAATAATGTTATAGCGTCTGTGAAGGATGTTATGAAGAACAAGGTACTGAAATAAAAACATTTTTATCCCAGATTGGCTACTTGTTATGCTTTTTTGCCGAAATTGCTTGAATTAGAATTTATGCCAAGCTTTATTATCTAAGACACTTAAGCTCAACTTGGCTTAACTGATGTATCTATTAGCTTATCTATCTTGTAGTTAGTGAAGGCTTGATACATCAACTAATTAATGAGAATCCATACAAGTCCAATGGATATTTATAAAAAATGGCATAATGTGCACCCGTTAGTGGAACCGCCAGGTATCTGTGACACCCACGCGCTCGCCTTTGTCCTCTGGGATCTGGTGGGATTTCAGGTGCACTGAAAAGATATTTGTAGGGGGATCAAAAATTGGGGAATGACAAAGAGGAACTTTAAAAAACAAATTACAGTCTTAAGTATAACTAGTTTATAATCCCTACTTCATCATCAGATATACCAGGTATGAAGCATCACGCTGCGACTGTAGAGAGGAAGTTGCTCGCAAGATGACTTCAGCTCTGGCTGGGAAAGAATTTAACAGGACTTAGTAAATAGCTCCATCATCAGAAAACTAAAAATATCAATAGTGACTACAAAAGCATACTACTGGAAAAGCAAACATTACCCTGTTTGTCTTTGTTTATTATTTTGTCTGTCACATCTGTAACTTTTCCTAAAATGTTTCAACCTGGAGGAAGGAAAGGACACTAATGAAAATATTTATTACCTGAAAAACATGTCAGTTTTGTAACTGAGGATACATATGACAATACTGGCAAAGCTGACAACAATGTATGCTTTAGTTCCTGCATTTCTTTAATTGTGGTGCCAAGTAAGAAGACACAGGACCTGCCTCCTTCAAACTCATTGCCCTGCTCTCACAAGGGTCCATCTTGAACAACCTTCAGCAGCCTACAAAGTCCTTTTATCCCTTTTTATTGGTAGCATTATTCAGTAACATAGGAGAAGGATGGAATAGGAGAAATACTAATTTTCATTTCACTCCATTTTCAGACAGTTTTCACAAAGGAACCTGCTCTTTAGAATATGCATTATCCAGCCAAAGTTTAGGTGAAAACCAAATTTTTTCCAAATCCCCTTATATTTGATTGTCTTAATGCAGGGGTTTTCCATGGGAGATGTTCTAGAGGAAACGTCCTGGGTTAGAGGACAGTTTGTTTGCTTTGTGTTGCTTCCTGTTAAATTGCAAACTTCTTCATGGAATGGGTAAAATCCTGGCAACCAAATTGCTTTTGTGGGTCTTGGACTTGTCTGAATGTAAGGAATGGGTAGTGGTAGGAATTTCACCATGTATTCCTTGATGGGCAGGCTGAAGAGCTGGAAAGGGCTGTGAGAGTGACAGGGAGTTTATGTATCCTGGAGATGTGGAGAAAAACAAAGGGAAATAGGAAAGAAACAGGGAAAAAAAAATTAAGCAGCAAAATCAGCAGTTACTATAGCGGAACTATATTGCTGGTTCATTTTTTTTGGACTTGATTTAGAAAGAAAAATAATATGCGCATTTTTTCAGATTTGTTGTGTTTGGAGGTAGTATATTTAAGCAGAGTAGACAGAGTGGGTGATATGAGTGAAAATCTAATGATAATACTAATTAAGGGGAATTTCAAGGCCAAGCAAGAGTGAAGGAGACAAACTCTCTGCCCTCTCCACTATTGACAAAGTGGCGCCTCTTCCATTTTTGGACATTTCCAAAGACAAACTGGGACAAAACAGTACAAGAAAAGACAAAACAATGCCAAAAATCAGGATCTAGGCAATAGCTCCAGCAAAAGCTGTCCCAGAGCCAAGGCAACAATGGCAGCAAACCCAAAAGCAGGAAACACAGGCTCTAGGAGGCACTGGACCTTCTTTCTTGCTTCTGGCCTCCAATCAGAACCACTGCAGGGTGTTAGTCCATCGGGTGGCTGATGTGCATAATTCTTACATTTTCATTCGTGCCCACCCAGCAAAGAATGAATTTCTCCAGAGCAGTCCTACACAACTCGTGCCCCTGAGGCAAGGTGCACATGAAGCCATACCTACAACCTTGGTAGTCTCCATGCAGGTTTCTACAGGGGTGGCCCATGAGGTGGTAGCTCTATGCTCCATCTCTAAGGTGTCTCCAAAGCCAATGCCAGCCCTTGACAGCTTTGGTAAACGATACAAGAGTTTATCTAGGGATGCCAGAAAGCCTTTACTGGTTCCAATAGTAGGGCTCAGACCTCTGTGGGGGCATTACCACATATCAGGGAACCCATTTTTCCACGAAGTTGCTACAACCTGGGCTACAGCTTGCTAAACAGATAGCAAAGGGGGTCAACATCTGTCTCGTTTCTCCTAGAGTGGCCAAAAGGAGGTTTTAAAACCTGCAGGGGTCAGAGAGTCTCTCTCCCCACTCTGCTTCAGAAATGCAATGCCACTTGACTTCATTCTTGATTTACCTTTCCTCCAAAATATCATTCTCAAAATCGTGTAGGACAGTTTTGTGCATGCAAGGACAGCAGTGAGCTACTTAACAAATTAAGAGAAAATCATTGCTGTTTACCGTAGGACACTGCAGCTGTCCAAAAGGTAAACCATAGAAACAGAAGTCAGAATTGGAGACAAAAAGCAAATCAAAATGTCTTTGACGACTGATGCGCAGTAAGAGCTCATGCTGCTGGATACAGGAAGGAAGGAAAAGCCAGTCCCTGAAATTGGGAATAGGGCTCAAGAAAAGCCGGGTCCATTCCCCTCTACTCCACAGATTGTTTGTGTAAACATGGGGAATATTTAAACTCGGGTCTCAAATACAGAGAACAGGAGATTAATACTCTCCACTTCTGTCCTGCCTAATGAGTCTGTGAGATGTCTCATTAATTGTTTGTCCCAGTCACAGCACAGCTGAGACCAGACCTCCTTTGGGGCCCCTCCACTTTATGATGCAATTAATGCACATAACCCTATGCCATTTATAGTTCTCCAACCCTAACGTGCAACGTGTGTTGGGAAGGTGGCTTTCTGTGTTCAGCAGTGTCTCCCTGGTGCCGGCCTCCTTTCCCTTTGCATCTACCCGTTTTTCTGGGCTATAACCCCTCTAAGCCCCTGAGTGCTGGAGTTGATAAAAAGCAAGAGCATCTTTTCACAGGAGGGCAGAGGAGAGCAGAGATGCACCAGGAAACTACTCACAGACATCCTCCGGGTCAGCTCTCCCTTATTTTACTGACAAAGGAAGGTTAAGTAGAAAGAACAGTCAAACCCCCATTGACCTCAACTGGGCCAGCACTTCTCACTTGAATTTAAGTGACATTATTTGTCAGGGGAGGGAGGGTTTTGCTCAGTCTTTCTGTTCCACCTCACCTTTTCCAAAGCCATTTCTGTTTCCAATCTGCGGTTGTGGATGTGGTGTTAAGGTAATGGAGGGGGCTTTGAGCAGCCTGGTCTGGTGGGAGGTGTCCCTGCCCGTGGCAGGGGGGTTGAAATTTGATGATCTCTAAGGTGTCTTCCAACACAAACCATTCTATGATTCACAACTGCTTCATCATTAGATTAATTGCTTCTTTGTGCCAGAAAGATTTCATTCTATGTATTTGTTTATTTAATCTGTGCACCCCCATGAAATAACATCTTCTTTGCATTTCATAGGCAGTAGCAGGGCATGGAAAATCAAGGCTGGGTTCTGTTGAAAATGCAAGATGAAACACAAGAGCACTCCTAACTTCAGGGAGTTTTGTAGAGAGAAAATAGGAAGTGAAACAACTTTAAAAAATGCACACTTTTGTAATGCATTAAAGCCTTCGTTGCTTTTGCCAAAACTTCACTTTTAAGAAGAACCAGCTGTGGATTTGATTTCCATGTTTCTCAGCCATAAGTCAATAGAGAATTCAATTTTAAAGCACAAGACCTATAACATACAGTGTGAATCATCTCTTGTCTGCATATAAGATAGCACAGATAGATAACGTGCTTAGCGAAAGCTTTATCACCAAGGAAACACATTCATAAGCATTGAATCTAGCACCTTAACATTTACAACTCACTTTAAAAAAAATGTCAGCTGTAAATAAGTCCATACTCATAACTAGAAATATGTGGTATCCATCACTCATGCCTATTTTAAGAATTACTCATTGCCTAAGAGTGACAATAGCCAAAGCCAATTTGCAAAAGTTCAGAGCTTCTGGAGGTTCGGACTCTGATCTACCAGAAGTTAATTGTTTCAGAGAGACAATAATTTTTTGGTAATTATGTCCAACCAATCCATAAGTAACCCCTCACAGAATAGGTTTTATCTAGTGCCACTTGCTATTTCCTAAAGGTCACGGAATCTCTTTTTCTCACCTCTAACGGCTCACCTTTCCTGGGTGCACTATGGGGAAGCATAATTCCAGCAGAGTGGAAATTCAGTCAGCAAATGAGGCATTGACATAAATATTCATGGGGGAAAAAAACTTTTGAAAAAATGTTGAGAAAAGAGAGTAGGTAAATCATGGTATCCTCAGGAGACCACTAAGACATGCACTGACAATTTACATGGATTTGCTTAAAATTTTGTCCGTAATTTAAGAAGTGTTATCATACTTATCGACTTACCACCTTCTTGCCAGTATTTGGGCATCTGTTGAGCACTGGACACTTGGTCGAGGACAGAACAGTTGCCTCGGTGGCACGCGGCACCCATTCGTCATATCCCCAATTTACAGCCTGGGAATTAGCAAAGGAAAGTATTTAGGATTACTCAGGGACCTGCTTATGCCCCAATGAAAACACAGCAGTTTGTGAAATGTGAATTTGTCTTCCTACCAAGGATTCCTTCCCCACTTTGTAAACCAAGCCATGGAGGAATCACATGAAATTGCAGCAACCATCTGCAAGTACAAGGTTAAGTTTTCTGCACAAGCGCTAGAAGACGTAGGAGCTTTATCTCAGGGTAGAGACCCAGTGGAGTTTAGCACAGCTTAATATGGTAATGATTCAGTTTCCAGAGAAAAAAATTGCAGGAAGAATTTTGAAAATGCTACATTATGGCTTGTTCTGCCTGTGGCTGTGGTCCCTGATAACACTTCCATTGACCTTGGTAGGAAGAGAAGGAAGCTGATGCCATGTGCCATTAGAAGGCCAGCTCTGAAAACACAATATACTTAAAATATTTGACTCCTTGCAGTTAATCCTACAAAGACACACACGCATAGGCCTTTGTTTAATTGAGAATACTCTGAACTCAATTCATGTCTGGCTCCTGTCTGGTTCCACGAGGCTAAATAGATACAAATTAATGGAGCCATTCGCCAACTCAGGACTCAAATCACCAGCAATCACCAGAAAATCCAGTGCCCTCAAGAGTCTGAGATCTAAAACACCAGACTCCAGCACCCAAATTTGACCATTCAGTGAAGAATAAGATATAAAAGATTACTTTAAAAGCCATTGACCAGGAAGAAAAAGAACACTCGCTGGTGGGTAATGACGCAATCTTGAACTCTCACACCGTATCTCTGTAAATATTACTGCTCTATAATTGAGTTCATCAGGTTCCACGAGCATGCCCATACTGTCTTCTCCATTTCTGGATGACTTCCACTGGTGTTATGCAAAGGACACTACTGTCTACTGGGAGGTTGTCTGTGCTAACCCAGGGCATGTTCTTTTAAATTGTTTATTTCAATTGTTTGTAGCTTCTCAGCTCTCAGATCCTCCCTAACGAGGATGGGGATCAGAGGGCTAAAACACACGTAACTTTTATAAGGAAAAAATGAGGGGCAATATTAAGGTTTCCTACTTCTTTTCCTTTTTCTCTTTTCTAAAGAAAACCTTTTATTCAACCCCAATGCCATAAAAGAAGGTGATGTCATAATTTATGATATTAAACTGGTTACTAAAATGTCATTACACAAGTGATGTTCTAATTGATGATGTTAAACTGGTTAGCAGGAAAGTGTCAAGTGTCACTTTCACGACATAAACTGCCAGTTATGATTATATAATATCAATTATTCTTTGGAAAACTGCATTAGATCAGTTAGTTCTGAACCAATGTAGTTGGGGTAGGTTCATATTTTTTTTAAAGGCTGTTCATCCAGTTCTCATTATTAGGAGTAAAATATACGTTGGATGCAGTTTAGACTTTTATAACTCTCCCCTTGAAACATAATACCTGCCTTTCCCGTCTGCCCTTTCAGCTGCCGTCAGACCAAAGGCGGGCTAAAAAGAAAGCAGGGAGATAATTTTTATAGCTTTGACTGAGCTTGCCTTGTTCTGCAGTCTTACAGGAACCAAACTTTGGAGCTGAAGGTAGGCAAAAAATAAGAAAACATCATTTTAATAGGAGGTTAAATATAGAACATTAGGATTTGCTGACAGGATGTTGGTTACTATGAGCCCTGCTTTGACGCTGGATCTCCTGAAGCTCTAGCGTCCAGCTGCTCTCCAAATTCCTCTAAATCTTATTCAGGCACACAACCAAAAGAACATATTCAGATCTGAAATGCGCGTAGCCAGATCTTAAACACTTAATACCTTCTAGGGATAGTTACGAGTAAAAGCAACGCGTTTAGTTTCTGTACACTCTCTGGGTCCAATAGGAGCGGGCTGATTTGCCGCTGATGCCGATCTGATCTAGCACGTTTATAATGTTTCCCTGTGCCAAAGCTGCATTTTGTTCCTTGCTGTCAGTGACACATCTCTGGCTAGCTGGCAAAGCTGCTCAGAGATGCCCTGATAACAAGCGAGATGGAACATAACGGGAGGAGGCTTTTATGGGAATTTCTCAGCTGAAATCTTCTCTGTTTTAAAGGAGAACAGGTATAGTCACATGAAGGATGGAGAAAGCAACAGGCAGGACTATCTCTTGGTCAAGACGGTCAGACTTGTCCAAGTTTTAATAAGAGGATTGCTCCCAGAGATTTCCCCTATTGTAAAAGGCCAAAAAATTACAACAAATGACATACATCCATGCAACCACACCGACCCAGAGAAACAGGGAGGACTCCACAGCCAACAAAAGTTAAGCCACACTATTACCTTCCTGAATAACTTTATGCTCAGATGAGTGTTGCTTTCTAATGAAAGCTGGATGTGGGGATGAGGGAAAGGGCCACGCTTCTCTTCACTCCGTTGCCCCAACCGACTTTGATCAGACCAGAAGCTGCACTTCACGGGAGAGGTCTTGGAGGTCTGATCAAAGGAGCAGTGGAAGGTCCCAGGGAGGAGCCACAGGAGGGGCAAAGGAGGAACGTGCTGAGGAATACTCAGAGACACACACGTGATTTTCATTTTGGCTTAATGGAGATGGTGGAAATTAATCTGCGGGGCAAGGCTTTGAAAACTTACCTTGTGATTTCACCCATGCGAAAAGAATCTGTTGTCTCCTTTTATGTCTCTTGTTCTCTACGTGGGTTTTGTAAGTAATGGATTTCCGTATTATCCCACTTCCTCCCTTTTTCCGAAAAACTTAATGATGATTACTGACCTGAGGTCACAAATAATAATAATAATAAAAAGAAGTAAAAGAAATAAAGAAAAAGAGAAAAAAGGAAAGAGAGACGTTAAGTATTGATTATCCACATGTACCGGGCGTTTTATTGCCCACATATCTCTAGGCAGCATTCTACCCCTCAGATTTTGGGGACGCAAAAATCCCATTAAACAGAAGATCTCTAATACAGATGGCTAAATAATGCCAGAATTTCAACAGTTTATCCCCTTAACCTGCTGTCAAGTCTTCTCTATCCCAGAGACATTGTCACTGGAGCCAGTAACTCTTTTTCTGTTTTTCCTGATGGGCTGTGATTTTTGAGAATACGCTGCCAAGCCAGAGAAAGCTTGCAAGGGGCAGACAAGCGATGCATCGCATCAGCCTAATTTACATAACTAGTCAGATAAAATCTAAGCGTTACAGCGTGCGCACTTGTTGACATGACAGAAGGTTGCAATCCTGCGAGACAGATGCCTCTTAAAACACAGATGAGGATAAAAATTCTTTCAAATCCTCAGTAGGTCGAACCTGCCCATCCATGTAGTTGTTGCGTGGTGGAAACACAACCCGTAACGCCCAGTAGTTCCCACCAGTCTGCAGCAGGGCTCCGGCGGACAAAATCTAAATTCCTGCTAAGCTTTCACTGTAACTGAAAGAAGGCATCCAGACACTGGTGGGTTTTTTAAAAGTTATATCATAATTTATAATTGGTTGTTAATTAATGTCAGATCACAGTGGAATTCTTATGGAATTACATAGTGGAGCCTCTTTAATTACCAGTTTATAATTATAAATCTCATTGGAATGAAAAACACAGGAACTGTAATAAATGATGATGATCTTGGAAGGCTTCATTGACTAATAAAATCTTCATGTATGCATCTTACGGAATTTTAGAACGGTTGCCTTCGTTTGGGGCAGAAAAAATTTTCCATGATGCAGGATTCCCCTTCTTGCATTATGCAAAAACAGAGAGAGGAAAAAAAAATATATATCTTAAGCGCTATTTCACAACTACATCGCATCTTGTGAAATGAAAACCACATCTCGGGGCTTTTAGGGCTGCACCTTGCAATCCCTGTACACCACAGATCACTAAGGTAAGACCTTTCCCACTGTTGCTCTGTGGTTTTGTCGTTCTCTACTGATTTGCCTGCGAAAAAAAGCCGTGGGTGGAGAACTTCAGCCAGAAGGGCTTTGCACCCGCGCCCTACAGACCAAAAGCCGAGGCAGTTTGTACTAGGTGGCAATCTCCCCATCACCTTCTCCTCCTTTCAGTTTAACTGAGGGTTGGCCGAAAGGAAACAGAAGTTGGGATGCCTGCCAGATTGAAGAGTGAAGGAACTCATCCTTGCAACACACACAAGAGTCGGGAGGAGGAGGAGGAAGAGAAGGAGGAGGAGTAAGAGGAGGAGGAGGAGAAGAAGAAGGAAGAGGAGGAAGAGGAAGCTGCCTCCCTGCCCCATCGGTGCCACCATAGCATGGGAGCCCAGCACAGACCTGCGCGCACACAGCCCCTGCCCTTGGCCAAAGTCATTCACAAGGAGCCCTTGGACCTTATCTCCAGAGCTCAGTTGGGACAAGGAGGAAGGTACTGATTTGAATTCAGTAATTGTCTTCATAATTGGCTTGACTTTCTTGGTCAGCAGCACATCCTGAGCCTCACCAGCTCGTTCATATGTCCCCAACAAGCCCAGTCACCTTCTCTCATTCTCCAGACTGCTGGTTACTGCTGTCAGCCATCCTCCTAAGACTTGTTATTCCCCCCTCAAGGACATGCCTCATTCCTATGTTGAGCACCTCCTCCCCTGCTTTCTCAAAACATCATTTTTTTCCCTCTCTTCCTTGTGTTTTCCCCTGGTCCTCTCCCAGTTCTGTTTCTCCAGGCCTTTGAGGCTTCAACCTGTGCTTCTCCCCATGTACAGCCGTGGGAACCTGTAAAACCTGCCAATTTGCACGTTGAAAGACTTGTTGCAGATCTGATGGGCCTCGTTTTGCAAGCCAAGAAACCCAGGCTTACAGCATAATTGATGCTAACAAATTGAGAAAGGAGCTACGGCCCCTACCTAAAATAAAAGACAATCATGGGGAATTAAAGGTCATGGTATAAAGAAGTGCGTAGAGGAACACTGGGAAATGAGAACAAATGTAATACAGGCTACAGCGGAGTTAAACCAGAGATGAATTTGGCTAAATAAAACATAAGAAACCTATTTCCTGTACTAATTACTCTGCTTCTTAGAGAAGTGTAATGTTGGCATCAGCCTTCATACTGAATTGCACCACAAAACCCCAACATTTAGCAGTGTTTTTAGCCTACACATTAGGCAGGCGTTTGCCAATCCTTATTTTGCCTAGCTGTTGCTTATTTGCAGAAAAATTTTCATTGCAGGCTTCATCAAGCGGAGAGATGCACCTTGAATAGCAGAATTCAAGGGCTTTGAGAAGTAGCCACGCGAAATTATTTGATTATCCCTTTTTTTGTTTGTTTTTCGAAGGGGTCCCTTTAGCAAAGGCAGACCAGCAGCAGCAAGAGGGCAACTTCCCCACGCAGGAGGTGCTTCCCATGGAGCTCCAGTCACCAACCCGGCCAAAAGGACCTCTCGTTTCTTCTCCTTCCTTCCGTCAGCAGGGCAGAAACAGCGGCACCTTAGCCACAGACTTTCACATGGACGCTGGAATTAATCAGACTCAAGTTTGCCTTCCCTTAAATCACAGGGTCACGCGACGGTGGGGAGGAGAACTCGCAGTTGTATCTTTGCAGGACTGCATTCCTAATTCGACCCAAGATAACAGAGTCCCAGCGCCTCGGATTTGCTGATTATTACAATCACCAACAGACACACATACATATTCAGGGAAAGTGTTCGAACCCACACATTTGTATTCATTTTACTTTGACTTGACTGGAATCATAAAAGGAATGTGTAAACGAGGAGAGCCTGTTGCTGAAATGAAGTTGAATTTTTTCCCCACAGAAACTTGGGTTCATGACAGCTTTTTGTTGGGCAGGACATTAGCCTTTTGTAATTTATTGCTTTTAGATTAAATCTGGGGAAACTCAATATTGCAGTTGAATGATTAGAGCAATACCCCTTGGAGTAATAAATTTTCTTTGGTGCTGTGCATCTCCCGATCATGTTTCCCTTCTAATTACATTTACATAAATGATATTCTGCAAAATTAAATTAACATTCAAACCGTTACGCTGGCAAGGAGAGACAAAAATTAGTTACAAACTTACATCCCTAAAAAACTGAAATGACACCTCGTTCTTTCCACAAACTGCATCACAGCTATCCCCCAAAGCATCTCGCACACAACTGATTATTCTAGTTGGTTAATCACCCATCTAGATGCTCTGCTCCCCCTCTCGTTTACAGCGTAAGGTCCTGCTTTCCACAGAGTCTCATTAAATAGAAGTAATTGGTGATAATCCAAATTTGGTCAGCAAAGTCCTCTATTCCGACCTAGATTTGATTTCTCCAGTTTTGGCCCCAGCCCTTCCTCAGGGGTTCCCTGTCTTGGCTCCTGCACATCATTCTTCTAGTCCAGAGCCAGAAGGTGCTTGGCAGGGCTCCCCATGAACTTAGACTCAGTGCTGCACCAGCACCCTCCTGACCAGCCTGAGGAAAGATGTTCTTGCTTCCCAGATGTCCCCACTGCCACGCTGGCTGGCCAGTGGGCTGCTCTCCAACCCAGGCATGGATGCTGAGGCTCACGGAACAAGCTCACGGAACAAGTTCTCCCTTGCCAAGAGGAGGGATCATTATCCTGATGAGAAAAAAAAAAAAAAAAAAAGGTGCCAGCCTACTGCTGGCTCACGAAGCCACTCTTCAAACAGCTCTTCCAAGATCTGAAGTTTAAATGGGTTGTGGAATATGGTGTTGATTTGCCTAAGGTCACTAATCTCCTGACTACTCCATCTATTTTCTCAGCACTGTTTGAGGAACGGGAGCTTTTGCAGATAAAAACTGTTTCCTAAGACCTACTTGGAAAGGCGTTATTTTTGTGGTCCAGTAGAGGATTTGCCCTTCAGATACCCACCCGCTGTAAAGTCAGAGAACATCCATCTCCTCTCTACTCTCCCTTGTCTTTCGATGCCATTAACAAGCCACCAAAATGCTTACACACAGAACACACGTCCTGTTCCATCAGCATGAGGTCCCACCTGATTTTAGTTGTTGACTGTGCGCCCGCCGCGCTCAAGATCACATTTTCATTCAGGAATGTGATTACTGAACCTTGTCCTGCCCTCCCTTATAACAAAGAGCACATACCACCACATCTCCAGTGCTATCAATTCTTATGCAAGTATACTCTAATCATTTTGAGGCATTAGTAACAAAAAAAGGGGTGAAAAAAAAATCAATATTTACTCTAGACCACCTATGTATATACATATATATATATACACATCTGGGGCTAAATCCATCAGCTCTACTGCAAGGGTGTCTATTTGAGTGTGAGTACACTGTGTGTGGATTGGGCATATTTCAATGGAGGAAAATACAGTATCTGAAGAAAAGAATTAATGTCAAAACGTCAAAGCTGCTGATTAAACAAAAAACATGTATATACAACCCTACTTTTCGGTTTGAAACCTGGATGATTTCAACATTTCAGTTTTTGAAAACAAAGTTTGCATTCAGCAATTAAATTTCCTTGTTGAAACACATCAACATTTGCATTTTAGCATATTTGCATATTTCAGTTTACTTGGCAAAGAGATTGCTGTTTTTTTTCAAAAAAAAAAGAACACCGGGCAGCCTGGCATTTGTTTGAAAACCTAATTTAATTTCCCCTAAACTTCACAGTTTCTCTATTTCTATAGGTCTCACAATAAATACAGTTAATTAGTTGTAGACATAACATTTAGAGGCCATATTTTGCTCCAAAGTGTTTGGTTGCAGTGAGTCATCTCGCACGACGCTCCTCTTTCCAGGGCTGCATTTCATTCCTGCTCGCCTCACCCTGGTACTCATCCCGTGCCAAACGCTCTAGAATTTCTCTTAAATAAGCTCCTCTCACAACCTTATGGCCCAGGCCCATTCAGAGCCATAACTGAATTCTTTGGCACGCAAACCTCTTGGAAAGACCGGGCCGATGTGTTATGTTTAGGACCCATATGACAAACATCTGTGGGGCGGCGAGGAACGCGAGGGTCTAACCCCAAGGTACCCAACGCGAATCACGGAGGGAATCTTGGTGCGGGTTCCTCAACCGCAACCCCTGGAGAGGACCAGAGACCTGAATTTCTGTTTAATGGAATGGACTTTTAGCCCCTGCGAGGCTGTGATGAACTTCATCTGAAATCCCCGAGTCAGAGAAAATTCGGAGCGGTTAAGGAGACGGGGAACGGAACCAGCAGGAACGTTTGCAACAGCAACGTTATACAACCAAATCCAATAAACTTTTCCTTCCTCAAGGACTCCAAACCACGTCTTCAGAAGACACAACAATATAACTAAAATGCCATAACTAACCTGCACTGCTAGCATTAAACTTTAATTTACTCTATTTCATCAGTCTCTTATATTATTCCCATTATCATTGACACAGTATTGCCTCCCCCCACCCTGTATTTAAAAAACAGCACAGCTTGAAGACACATACCCACAAAGCACAACAAATATAGGTTTGAGAGAGCACTCAGTGAATGATGGGAGACTCCTTATGATTAAGAAAAACAGTAAGGAGAGTATGTGAGGCTTCAGCAACACTATCAAGAATTCACGTCTACACACGGGTGTGATTCAGGTGGCCGAGGTTATCAGACTCCAGGCGCGTTGGACAGTGCCCATGAAGAAGCAAACAACATCTGCTATCCACGAAGAGCAAAAATACACCTATCCAGAAGCAGGGTTCTTTAGGAGCTTTCTGACAAAGCTCCAAGGTGGAGTCCAAGCACTTAGAAGGGTTGTGTAAAGCACACAGAGACCCTATTTTAGCTCCTGTTCCAGGAGACGCCACAGCTCTGAGGAACAGAGAAGAGAGGAGAAATACAAACTTGTCAAAAGGTACCTCAATGACAAATGGAAAGAGCACCCTGAAGGGTGGCTGATACTTCTGGACAACTGGAAAACTGTCACCATATTTCATCTCTCAGGAATACCACAAAGAAGAGGAGTCTCAAAATTGCGTTTATACACTACCACGAGCAACCAGGAGGATTATGAGCTAATTTTACCATAAAGGTCAGGCTAATCTCTGCTGATCAGATACTACATTAATAAACACTCTTGAGCACTTCAGTACCTCTCCCATTTACCACTCTTCAGCACCTGCTTTGAGCGAGAACCCAGCTGGCCAGGGGATGGGATGGGTAGGCAGTGGCTGCGTTTTGGGCTGCTCTTCTCAGAAAGTAGTTTGGTTGGGCTTTTTGGGTTTTTTTTTTTGTTTTTTTTTACAAAAAAAGCTGGTACAATCCTCAGGGATCACTGAGGACAGCACCCCCAAGGCATGGCAGCAATTCAGAGGAACGGGAGCTCGCTCTCACGGTGCCCGCGTTTCTCCACTTTCGGTGTTCTGAACCGATTCGATTTTTGTTGTTGTTGACGGCGTTTGAAGATTAAATGTTATGTGCAGCAACAGCTGTTAGTGATCTCATTCAGAGCTGAGTACCTTCAGCACATGGCTTGGTTGCGCACCAGGGGCCGAGAACTTTGGCTGTAAGATAAGCAAAATCAAAATCTGTTTTAACTGGCATATTGAGCCCATTGTCTACAAACATGCGCATTATGAGAGTGAGATCAAATCTGCCAAGGGACATTATTATGTCGTGAAAAATATTTGCCCATCACAAAAGAGTGACTGGAAAGAGTGGAAAAGCAGTGATTATTGAGCCATGTACCTGTGGCCTAAATCCGCTCAAAAGCTCCACTAATTGCAAGCAAACATGATCTTTGGGAATAGAGAAAGTCACAAACGTGGTACAGAAAACAGCCAAGAAAGAGGAGGCAAGAACATTCTTCAAGGAATAAAGCAAAGAAATAGTAGAGGTTGGCAGTTTCTGCCCTGCTTTGACCGGATAGGCAGCTATTAAAGGGCAGTGCCAAAAAGATCAGTGCTAGGCTGGATGGGATTTTCCTAGGAATATGGAAAACAGAAGGCCAGGAAACAGAAGAAAAATATCCAAACACTACAGGAGTGGTGCGATAGTGATCCCTTTTTTTTTTCTAGCAGTCACAGATTCTTAATGTAAATACCTGCAGAACAAATCAGAAGGGAATCACCAGGAAGATGTCCCAGGAGCTGTTAGAACTAATGTATTTAAGAATTTATATTAGTATTGTTAGTAAAATGGGAGCTGTGTCCTCTTTGGAACAGTGAAGGAAGCAGTTTGAGAAGGAAATGTAGGGTTCCAAGACATGAAGATGCAACTTCTGCATCAAACTGCTTTTGATGATTTAAAAACTGGAATCACTTGATAAGAAAAGGGCTGCAAGTATCTGACACGAGTCAGGGGAAATCCTTGGGAATCTCACACACTTTGCACCCTGTATTCAGACTATAAGAAAAATAATTTTCTCAAAGGAGTGAAGACGAGAAGTAAGAATCTGGGTGGCATTAAATAGTATCATAGAAAAAACCACAACTTCTCTGGGCAACCTGTTCCAGTGCCTCACAACCCCCACAGGAAAGAATTTCTTCTAAACCTCCCCTCTTTCAATGTAAAACTGTTCCTCCTCATCCTGTTGCTCCCCTCCCTGATCCAGAGTCCCTCCCCATTTCCCCTGGAGCCCCCTTTAGGGACTGGAAGGGGCTGAAAGGTCTCCCTGGAGCCTTCTCTTCTCCAGGCTGAACCTGTCTCAGCCTGTCCTCCCAGCAGAGGGGCTCCAGCTCTCCCAGCATCTTGGTGGCCTCCTCTGGCCCTGTTCCAACAGGTCCATGTCCTTCTGATGCTGGGGGCGCAGAGCTGGAGGCAATACTCCAGGTGGGGTCTCCCCACAGGCACAGGGCTGGAGAAGCACTTTTTGTATCCCTTTGGAGTGGAGCACAGCGTTATTCTCAGAATGAGAAACCTGTTCTTTGGCAGGAATGAAAAGATTTGATTGTGTTTTGCTGCGAGTACACTGTGGGTTGCTTTACTCTCCATGATTAATGTTGGCCTTTCAAAAAACTGCCTTCTTTTGTGCTGTGTAAATAAAGCTTCTTCCCAGTGTTGTTGAAATGCTGGCTTTCATTATGCGCAGCAAAGGAGAGGCTGATGATGCTTTATGATCTTCAGCAAACACCACAGACATTTCTGGAACATGAAATCAAAAATAACAGCAAGTAGCATTAAAATGAGAGCTAATTTCTTTAACCAGAACATGAAAGTTCTTTTTCATTTACTGTATGTGAACAATGTTCAAAGAAAAATAAAAATCATTCTGAAACTGAGTCCTTTCTTCCCCTGGAATGGAGTCAGAGTGCTGGAATAGAGTCAAAGTAAAACCTTCTTTTTATGACAACTGAATTTGAGTATTGGATTTCTTATTTGATGTGACATGTCATCACAGGATCCTCCAGGCATTGTGCATGGACCACCTCTAAAATATAAACATCCTAACATGCTACTTCTCTTTCTCTGTGGTAGGAATAATTGACTTTCACAACAACTTCCTGACAGGAAAAGCCAGAAGTGTCCAAAACTTTTTATACCATATAGGTGTCTTAAAGCCGGTCGTGAAGACTCCTTCCCTCCCTTTGGTGACTAACAACAACTGCTCCCGGCTTTCGCAGAAAGCCATGCTGAACAACTCCCAGGGCAGAGGGGTTGGAACTCGATGATCTCTAAGGTCCCTTCCAACTCAATCGATTCTAGGATTCTATGATTCTAAAAAGGACAGTTTTTCAGGCAGAAAACTTCTCTGAACATGATTTAATAGCTGAATCAAAGCACAAAAGATTTCCAAGATCAGCTAAATCTCGGAAGACCTTCAGGTCCATGGATCCCAATTTGGAAGCCACTGATTTAATCCATCTTCCATCAGAACGGATAACAACCGATCATATCTCATCCCTGAGAGGACTAATGAAATAGGTTTGGGCAACGTGAGGGGTGAGTGGTACCAAGAACTTACCATTTACCGAAAAGCAGCGCGATGCATATGATTTGGACAACATCAAAAAAAGTGTCTCATTTTTGGGAGATCCAAAGGTACAATGCTACCCACAAAAGTAAAAGGGTTGTATCAATATAAAAGGAAGCCTCCTCAAGTTTCTGTTTGTTATTTACCCTGAACAGTTTGATTAAACATGGAGAGACTTCTGCATTAAAGTAATGTTTCTTTTTAAGAGGATTTAAAAGCTGAGATGCCAACCCAGACTGGTTTGCTATAGAAACGTGGCAATTTAGCACTATTCAAGTTATGCACATCCAGGCACCAACAGACTGAAATTCAAACTGTCATTCAGCAAAGATCTTCTTATTTCATGCCACACAAATCAACCATATTCTCCTGACCATCCAGGACCTTCTCAGACTCAATTACTACGTCTCTGATCCTCTCCACCTTGCCCTCTACTCTCTCCAATACTCAAGTACTAACAGACAAACCATTTCTCACAACATTTTGTTTCTCCTTTGCCGCACCCTAGGAAAACATCTCCTAGGGAAATTTACCTAGGAAAACATTTCCTGACCTGATCTCCCAGACATCTGTTCTGTCACATCTTCAAATCCCCAGCAAGTTTGGTTTTTTTACAGGATTGTGCGCTCTTCGAAATGGAAAACTTTTGCATGATCAGGTGGAAACAAAGCCAAAAGTCGGTGGACTGTTCACAACAGACCTCCTTGACTTCTCAGAAACTCTCCTCGTGAAGGGTATAACCTCACCACTTTCCTCTCTCAGACGTCTCCCCGCAGCGAGTTGCTGCTTTAAGGCAGAGAAGGCGCTGCTGTAACTAATCTGAAATGAAGGAAAACATTTAACCTACAGTCCCTCATATGCAGAACAAATAACTCTGTGTCCCTCGCACATGTTTGATGGAGTCAGAAACAGGTTCTTAATGAAGAGTAACTCCATAAAAACGAACCCACTCCAATTACTCTTCTGGTGCTACAACATCAAGGGGAGATGCCAGTCAAGCAGCTAATATTAAACCTGTAAATCTTTACCTATTTAGGATGCTTTAATCATTTCCTATGAATTAATACCATAAAATGTGATTTATAGCTTAAGGAGGAAGAGCCTTATAACCATTAATACACAAATTCAATCAACAGACATTTGGAAATTACAGATTCACTGGAGCTGTGTGTTGCTCAACAGAAAACCAGTTCTGCCCCCTTTTCTGCAGAGAAAGCAGGGTTCAAATGGTGGTGTATAGGTGCAGTTTCATCAGTGCCATCTTCCAGGAAACCTCCTTACACGGGCTTTCTTCAACAGATGGCCGTCTTAATTTGGTACAAGGGACAAGATTTATAGACAACCCTCGGCAAAGTGGGTACAGCATAAGTCAAACGAAGCAATAAACACATGGGAGAGGAGCAGTCTCTTAGAAAGCAGCTTCTCTCACCCCTCAAGGATTGCTATGACCGTGCTGGTCCTACACACGTAGCTGAGACAAAAATTGTTCGGGGCAGGTTTTTTTTAACATGGAAAAGTTATTTCAATTTTTGTCTAGTTTTGCCGCAAATTATTAAAGGCAGTCAATGAGGTGACTTAAGCATAAAATCCCAGATAGGTTGAGTTTATTGGAAACGGGGCTGCATGTAGTCTGTCTGCCCGACCCCAGAGCTGGCCTCCTGGTGCCTCCTAAGCCTCCTCATGTCCCTTTTTCTCTCTGCCACTCCTGCAGATTCATGCACAACGTATCCCTTTAAGTATATACAAAGGACCAATTTCCTCTTTTCCAAATTGAACAATTTACTTGAGATGCCAAAAGCAGAAAACGAGTCGCCCTTTGCTTCCTTCATCACCCACGAAGAGAGATGGTATGTTGACAGGCTGATTTGGGTTTAGCTGCTCTTTGGAGATACCCCCTGGTTTCTCCAGGCGTAAGAAAGCTCAGAGTTACTGGCTTTCTAATGTATCTAATAAAGTGCCTACAGGGGATGGGTCCAGGACAAAGTATAGACATTTTTCCACTCCCTGATTTGTGATTCTTCCTTTCTCAACACCTGTTTCCAGTTGCTTTGCCGTGTCTGGATTACACGGACAATCTTATTCTAACTAAAAAAGAAGCTTGAGTCACCAGTTCCAGAGGTTTTGTAACACAGCTCTCCAGTGGGGAGAGAAGGCAGGTGACACACTTTTTATATACTACTGTAAAGTCTCCCAAACAACTTTTTAACCTTTGTCTGATCCAAAAGCCAAACTACCCTACTAGCACAGGCTGTTATTTATTCTTTTACGGCGAGAAGGAAAAAGAAAATAGAAATTGGAACTGTGAGCACTCATTCAGTAGCTGAGCGTAAGAAGTTTACCAGAAAGCTACAAACTATTGCAGAGAAGGACAGCTACGCTTTTGCCTCAAGGCATTTAAAACTTCCTTGTCTCCCGCTTCATCTTTTCCCTTCTTCCCTGATCCCTCCTCCAGCACACCTCTGCTAAAGATCTCAGCCTGAGGAACAGATCCGGGAGGAAGCCAACCTCCAATTCATCTTAGGGTCTCAGAATTTGATTTAATTTTCCGTACAGCCTGACTGCTGCTTCAGTAATGATGTACATCCTGGCCGGCCTGACAAAAGGGACGCTGGTCTTCCTGTAGAGCACCAGCATGATGGAGTTTCATAGGCAATCTGATACATTTGCCACTGGTCCAAGTGCAGAAGCACTTAGACAGCATCCGGCTTTGTTACAGACAGAGAAATTGCCAAAATATCCATTAACTTCAGTGGTACCAGACTAGGCCCATGGAAGTGAGATGGAAAGGCTAAAAGTCAGGGAATGTGATACAAGTGGGAAGACAGAGCGGGCAGCAGGTTTTTGGAGAGGAGGGAGAAGAAGAAACACTCAGTGAGGACGACGGGGAGGTGCAGAGGAAGGACAGTTATTACAGGAAGAGCAACAGACACCGTCTTGAAAAGAATGCAAGGAAATTTTATAGCTATTGTTCAGAAGGATCTTCTTCTCCTTATTAGAAGGGTTATGATTGATGATTCATTTTTTAAAAATGAAACATTTATCTCCGAGTGGTTTTGGAGGCTTGAAAGGAAAGAACAGCTGTCTATGGCAGGAGGAGCCAGTTGGATGGATCAGACTACAACTTCAGCTCTTTTGTTCCCAACACCTACAAAACCTTTTAAACAAGAACCTTTCCAAGACAGAGAGATGTAGAGGAGGGTGAAAACGCACACAAAGAAATAGGAAAAGGAAATACATAACAAGGGCTTTGGCTGTTTTCTTTATTTAATGTGATGGGACTATGGATTTTCCTCATTCTCCCTGAATGAAGTCTCTAACTATGTTATCTTTGGCAGCAATAGCTTCAGTTTGATCGCTGTGAACGCCACACTTTCAAATCATCCCAGCACCCAGCCGCTACCAATTTTGTTTCCAAAAGAGGAGAGGTGCACACTTTCCCACCTGCACCCTAATAACAGAGATTACACCGAAAAATACCACCAAAACACGAATGGGTTTACTTGGCAGAAACAAGAGAAACCCATGTTCGTTGAGCACATCTCACCGTAGGTCTGCGTTGGTCAATCTATAATGAAGGTCTAACTCACAGCTTGTAGAGGAGTCGAATGAGTTAGTCATCTAAATGCAGTATTGCAGTCCAAACACATTTTTACCGAATGTTATTATGATTTAGGGAGAACACAAGGACATGAGAACTGTTAGTAGGGCCGCGGTTTCTGGAAAGAAAATATCTGACAGTCTCGCCTCAATCTAGATTAAAACCAGGAGAACCTGCACTATTGAACTCCATCTTCCACACCGCCAGCCCCCCACACACATTTACACACCTTTGTCCTGTACTCTTCAAAAGTGGACAAGCACAGTTTACTGTAGGAAATTGAAAATGTGAGCTCTTGGCTAATCTCAGCAAAACAAAACAAAAGAAACCAATTTGCTTGCCCATCAAAAATATTGGATTGCATTTAACGGAGACCACATAGTTGCAGTGGGAAAGACTCTCTACTCACTTAAACTCCAGTTCATTAAATATTCCCTATATTCTTGGTGTAAGAAAGAACAGACCACATGCGTGGGGAAGCGTAATTTCCTGGAGGCAACATTTTGTCTTTGATTTCCATTAGGTTCTTTCATGAACACACCGCTCAATCCCCTCTGTCGAACTGCCCCCGCTGTGTCAGTGATCATATACGATGTAATGTCGGGTCTGTCTTCGTCGGGACTGGGATCAATTAGAAGGCCCGATATTCAAATTATGTGCTCGACTCCCAAAGCGGTGCCGCGCTTATTCCCTGAGAATAATGGGACTGCGTTGACCTGTTCCACTCCACAGTGGGTTTTCAGACTGCATTTTACATGTTTTCATGCTAACCCAAACCAAATTTGCTCCCACCACTTCTGAGGGCTTCAGGCAGGAGCTCCGCAGGGCTGGATTCACCCGATCTCACCGGTGGCATCTCAGTCAGGAGATGACTCACCCGTGCTCCATAATTAACAACGGGCCACAAGCCCTTTAGGAGATGATTCATCCCACAGGTGGGCTGAAAAAACTGCCTAAATACACTCATTTTTCTCTGGTAACTGTAAAATGATTGTGTCTTTGTTGACTGGGCTATTAATTTAGCGAGGTGGGATTAAGCTGGGACGCAGCTACAGGTTGCGTAGGGAGAGGCGCGGGGAATCGGCGTGTGGAAATGCCATCATGGGAGCAGCTGCTGGTGCAGCTATACCCCCCAAAACTGGGTTCAGAAGAAAAAAAAATAATTACGAGGGCCCTAAAGTTCACAAGCTGCTCCTGAAATCTCCAGCCTCAGGGAAGAAGACAGTAAAAGTTTGTGAATATAAACAGGGACTTTACGGGAACTTGACAAAACCCATATTTTTTTAGTTACTTGCACATAATTGCCCATCACATAATTCACTGCAGAAGAGAGATTCTCTTTGATTCCAGTCAGAACTGGTGTGAGCCCAGGTGTTTCTGCACAGGGAAGGCACCAAGCCCAAAGCCACTTTAATCTGGTCTGGGGAGCGAGGGGAAGTCCCACCACCCCGTCACATTGCCAGTTGAATTTATCCACCTCCTTCTAACTTGGCTTTAGCTAAGATTTGTAATGGAGACTGACTTTATTCCTATTTGTTCTCTCCAAAAAATCATCTTTAAGTTGAAGGGGGGTAGATTTTTCTTTTTGGCTTTTTTCAATTCACGCAGGGCTGTATGATGGAGGGCTGAGCAAACGTTACTGCCGAGTCTCATCAAAACTAAAAGACTGCGCAGAATTCTTTTGTCAACTCGACAATATGCAACAGTAACCCCAACTCATTCACCCCGAACAAAATAGCTACAAACATTCATTTTGCCAAAATACTGGCCTTAAGAAATGTGGAATTTCACAGGGGCAACAGAACATTTATATTGGGAACGTTAACCTAACTCCTGAGCTCCTGTAGGAAACTCTAAAATTGTTTAGCAAGAAGGGCTTTCTAAGCTGAGAATCAAGCTGTGAGAAAGAATTAAAAAAAAAAAAGAAGAAGAAAAAAGAGCATTCATTTAAACATTTTCAGAAGCCCCTAAAAATGCCGTTTTCACACAGTAAATCCGCTGCACTTGAATGTCTGCTGGCTTTCTGAAAGGAATGCTCTTCACTGGGATGCAGCCTGCTGTGGTCAAGTATGATGGAAATAAAAGTGTTGCTAATGGTGATTGAAAAGGATTCCCACTGCTGCTGGCCAGTGTTGGTTTTAGATGGGCCAACTCTGTCGAAGGGAAAGCAACGGGAGACAGTAAACTTTCTCTAAGGCTCTCTAAACTTTGAGTCACCTCTGCTTCCCTTCCTTTTAACACTAGCCTGTCCCTTTGTTTCTCCACGGAGCTTTATGTTAACTCGGTCCGGACCAGACTTTCACTGCAAATGGCAAAATGCAGATTTTCACATAAACGGAGTGACATGCACACAGAAAAAAAAAAAAAAAAAGAAACGAAGCATGGGAAGGAGCATTAGCATGGCAGCAAGTCAACAAGCCCAAAACACTTCCCCATTGTGGATTAGCCCAAGAAACAAAAGTTGTTACTCAAGGGTAAATATCCAGCCAACTCTAACTGTGATACTTTATTCCGACTCGGGAAGCAGGGCTCATCTTGCCTTTCTAAGAAAAACCAGGTACCCGCAGGCACCCGGAGACTGTGCTCAGAGAGTAAGTGGCAGCCCTAGGGGCAGGCAGCGAGGCTGGGGCAGGAAATTTGGGAAAGCAGGAATGTGGTTCCCGCCTCCTGGATCCCCGTTGGATGCATTAAGCACAAGATGTACCTCTTCTCCTCAGCAGCATCAGGTGCCTTTTCTGCCTCGCGTGCCGCAGGACCAGCAAGGCTCCACCGCAAATGTCCAGGAGTGGCTGAAGGTTTAATGTCTCTCCTTAGAGCTCGCTAATTACATCGCCCCGAGACTTCAGAAGTAGCTTGTACCTTCAGGCTCAGAGGGAACTTGGTAATCCAGGCCCTCAGCCGCAGTGAAAGGAAATCAATTAATGACATTAAGGAGGAGAAAAAAAAAAATCAGAAAGAATTAAGGAAAAGCTGTCTTTCCTGCGTGTGGACTTGAGCTGCCTAAGTACTACAGGAGCAGGTATCTCCTGGCCTTTGCAATAGCGATGATGCTGAGGACGTGTGGGGTCTTCCTCTGGTTTTACTTGGATGTCTGGGTGTCCCCCGACACCTCGTGGGTCTCTCCTCAGCCACAGAGCTCGTACGGCTGCATGGCTGAGGAACGTGAGCCAGCTGAAAACCAACCTGACAAAATACAATAATGGGCTACTTGGGCTGAGCCCACGGTTGCCTCAGCCAGGAGAGTCGTCCAGCAGCTTCAATAAGCGCATCAGCCTAGAGACTCTGAGGTGGGAAGAGCAGGGTGTAAAGTGGGGGGCAGTAGAAGGTTACACACTTTGCCTACACTTTGCCCAATTTCTTCCCCGAGTTGAACAGCAAGGCTGACGGGCTTTGTCTGACACAGGTTCTCTTGACTGAGCCACCCCAGCACAAACCACGGACCCCACCAGCATCTGCCAGGATTTCATAGAATCATATGGGGTTGGAATGGACCTCTAGAGATCATCGAGTCCAACCCCCCCGCCAGAGTGGGTCTACCAAGAGCACGTTGCTCAGGAACATGTCCTGGCGGGTTTTGAATGTCTCCAGAGAAGGAGACTCCACCACCTCTCTGGGCAGCCTCTTCCAGGGCTCTACCACTCTC
>JAOQGH010000023.1:17357122-17398324 GCA_025769975.1 Gallinago jamesoni
CCCCCCCCCCCCCCCCCCCCCCAAAAAAAAAAAAAAAGGAAAAAAGTGCACCTTGGTAATTTCAACAATATTTTAAAATTTTCGGAAGTAAAGCTTCACAAGGGTGGTCCAATTCCTACCTTATGCTATTAATGCCAAAATCCTTATTTTGCCAAATCAAAAACTCTTCATTAAGGAAAAAACTTTTCAACTTGATCATCAGTTTAACTTAATTTAACTTTGATTTTATATCAATTCTATTTCAATTGTATTAATAATGACATTGTTTTATTTCACAATGTTTCAAGAAAAATGAATTTTTTTCAACGTTCCCATATCAGCTGCTCGGGGTTCTTTTGCAATTTGCACTCTGGAGTATATTTTGAGACAATTACTTTTCTTCTTAAGCCAGTGTGAAAACAAACTTTGAATTCTTAGAATTCCCATTATCTATTTATTTATAAAACTGTGTTCTGCAACCGAAAAGTTCCCAAAGACAATAGATTTGAAAGAGAAGAAAATTAAAAGAAAATTTACAAAAAACACAAAGACAGGAAAAAAAATCCAAGTCACTTCAATACTTATGTAAGATTAGATACAGAGACCTAATCTGGCCCATAAAGGACATTTATATTAGCTGAAATTCCTGCCCAAAAAGCTTTGAATGAAGAAAAGGAACCTAATCACCTCCCTTATATTTAGCAAACTTGACAATGGAGAGAGCTGAATTTTCTCCCGAAGGCGGTACTGTTGGTAGAGTTTCAAGATAGGGCTACAAAGTCGTTTATAAAACTTGGTATTTTTTTTTTTTCCCAACCTGCTCCAGACCAGCTCTTTACTCTGGGATCAATCCCAGCATCTTCCTTCCCCTGCCAGGGATGGGGCAGTTCCCATCACATCCTTTCTGTGACAGGCTTTTCTTAGGCCTTTCTCACTGGCACACCTGAATTGTCACTCCCTGCCAACTCGAGCAGGTTTCTGCCTCCTCTGCCTCACCTAGAAAAATATGATAAAAACAAAAACCCAACAAAAAAAATCCAGTACTGTCAAACCAGACATTTCACCCCATATAATCCCATTTTCTTAAGGTTATAGAATACTCCCGTTGCCCTGAGTGGCTGAGAACTTCAGACAAGGTTTGTGTGAACCATCCTTCTTAAGCCATCGACCCTGAAACTCAGTTTCTGAAGGGAAGCCATGAATAATGCAAAAGCTGAGCCAGGCAGTCGGTTGCACTTGACCACTGCACCACAACAGGCTCTGCACCAGCATCTCCAAAACAGACCTTAAAACCCTTCTCCATACATAAATCCCACAACATTTTTTTTTTGGGGGTCACACATCCCATTCTGGAGCGAAATGTGTCTGAGATGGGATCACTTGCAAGCTCCAAGTTGAAGTAGTGAACGCCAAGCCAGGGATGCAGGTACAGCGTATGCAAAGCGAACTCATAAATGCCAGTTTTTGCAGGTGCTAAGCATGCAAAAATGACAGACGAATTCTTCTAGAAATACAAATGCCAGGACTGTAAGTGACACTGTGTAACAGCTAATGCAAAAACCCCCACCACCTTGACCGATTCAAAGAAAGAACAGAAATAGATACGACCTAACTTCGGGAGTTGATAAGGAAAAATATTGCCAGGACACCAGAAATAGATGGCAAACACAAAAAGTATCCGCTCTAGCTCATCCCAGGAATTGATACACACAGAAAACTTTCCACAGTCTGTTCTGAAGGTTAGAAAATGTCCATATCAAATTACAGGGCACTACACACTTTCCATATCAGCTTTTACTTAATTAAAGTAATACTGAAATAAAATGTTCCTGTCATATTCCCTTGTGGCCAAAGAATAGAAGTACCTATTCCGAGTCTCTGAGATCAGATACACATTTCCCTTTAAACCGACACTTTCTGGGTACGTATCAAGATAATTTAAACAAAACTAAATTTAATTCAATAAAAATCTTATCATTCTCACGTGGAATAAAACAAAGAAGAGTTTAGAAGATCCCCAGGGTAATCTTCTGGTACCCACAGTTATAGCCAAACATGCAATCTCTGCTAATAACTCTTATTTACATATATATTAAACACGTATACCATTAGGAGATAAGTAAGTATTGATAGAGCCATGAAGTTTAGTGGTTCCTTTGAACACATATTTCTAAAGTAAGTACCTTACTTACAATTTAATAGAAATTCTGACTAATTTAGAGATTGTGAACTAGATATTTATTTCTAGGAGTTCCTGGGAAGTTAAGCCTTTGAAAAAAAGAGAAACTTGCTAGAGATGTCTATAGGAGAAAAATAATCTCAGCTTTTCAAGGGGTAGAAAAAATTTGGTGGTCCAAAGCAGAAATGCACTCATTCCTCCATTAGAAAAAAGCTAATAAAGAATAAACCTGAAACATCTAAATATTGTTATACCTTTTCCACCTCCCAAGGAAAAAAAAAGGAAGAATCTTTCTCCGGCCTCAGCTTCTTCCCTACTATTTGATAAGGAACATGAAAAATCGTTGAACTGAATTTCATAAACCTGACCTTTACTCTGAAAGTGATATTAAATTAATGCAGAAAGGAGAAGAAAAATTAGAATTTTAGATTTGAAGACGGTCACTGGGCTAAGACTTGGACTTGACAAACACAATTAAATTCACTGAAAAAGACGAAGTGTAATCTACTTGATACAAGAAAGCACTTCTGAAAAAAAAAAATGCACCAGGGGAGATTTAGATTGGATGTTAGGAAAAATTTCTTCACTGCAAGGGTTATCAAACATTGGAACAGGCTGCCCAGGGAAGTGGAGATATTTAAAAGACCTATAGATGTGGCACTGAGGGACATGGTTTAGTGGCAACTTGGCAGTGTTGGTTTATGGTTGGATTTGATGACCTTACAGGGCTCTCCCAACCAAAAACGATTCCACCATTCTTCTAAAAAAATCTTTGAATTTTACTTTGGTATTGCAGGTTTCAAAAGGCACTGCTTCCTGCAGGGTTTACTGAGTGCTTTTGGAAACGCAGCCTTAAACAAAGACATTTGGAATTAACAACAAAAAAACTTTGCTCTTAACCAAAGTACTTGTTGACATCCCCAACCGCACTCTAAAAATCTCTGGAAGGCACCGCGCAGGGCACGGACACGGGCACCAAACCCCCGTTGGAGAAACCAGCAGAAGGCCTGGAGCGGTGGCATTTGCCACCATGGCCCTGGAGCCCATCCCACGGCCATGTCTCGACGCCGGTGGCTCCCAGTGACTCATTTTTCGATGAAAGTAAATTGCTACTTTGCGTCCCAGGAAAGGGTGGCCAACTTGCCACGTTGAAGAGCTTGGTTCTGCCTTCTCCTTCACGCTAATTCAGGGCCGGCTCCCCAAACTGCACAAACAGCCTGCAGGATTGCTAGGCAACCCTTTGCCAGCGGATATATTTGCGCTCTCCCTTTTTAATTTTATTTTCTTTTCGCCGGGCCGGGACTCGTTCCCCTTCTGCCCACGTTTCTTCCCGCACCACTTCAAATGAGATGAAGTTCAGGCAAAGAGGGGAGTCCGTGCTTGTGGCAGGACCATCGCGCATTAAGCGAGTTTATTTTGGTAGCGCTCCGTTCCGCCTCTAGTCACTGTCTTTTTTGCACATAATCAGAGCGGGAAGATTTATTATAGGGAGCGCTAAAAATATGGCTTGAAAAGAGCAAAAATAAAACCACAAGCTCGCTTTACAGCTGTGGCCTTGGGAATGCGACTGGATTTGGTCTGCAATGGGGAGTGGCGGCGCTGTCAGGTTTCAAATGGGACTTAATTTGCTCAGGCTCTTGGAAGCAAGCTCCTGGGCTCCCAGCACAGCCCTTGAAATAAAGAGGAGACTTCTTTACGTGATACACGGGCCACCGTATCTACACATCAGTCCCCAGCAGCAGCAGCAGCTCTGGGATGCCAGATTTTTTTTTATTATAAGACTCAAGGCTCCGTGCATATTTCCTAAAAATCCAACATCGAGAATAAGAAAGTGTAGACAACCCCCCCACACACACACATCAAACCACCTAAAAGCTTCCATTTTTGCTTCTTCATTTTAAATATATTCATAGCCCTGGTGCTTGTGGGGAAAATAACTACATCTTGAAACAGGACAGCCCCTAGCCAGATCACACATGACAAGACAAGCTGAGAAAAAAAAAATCCTACGTGAATTATTCTTGTAAATTAACAAATGAATGCCTTCAAAGCCCATCTCATGATACTTTGAACAACTGAAACTGGGGCCCGTCATCACTACACCCAGTATCACAGACAATAAAATGCCCTCTAATTGCGAGACCGGGGGTTCTCTTTTCTTTTCGGTGTACAGCTACAGATCCGGTATTCAAAGGTCTGAAAAATACTTTCCAAAACCAACGCAGTCAAAGACAAGTAGCTGTCTGTCAACCCCACGGCTTGTACACAAGGATCCTGGAAACATAGTTCCCCATCCAGTCATCTGGTCTGCAATGGGCATTCTAGGAGAGCATCCTCCACATTCAAGCTCCATCAATGATACAGAACCCAGCACACTTGTTGCTTCCCCTGTCCTGGCACGCCTGAGCTCCTTGCCAATCCAAAGAAGTCACCTGGGGAACATCTTAGAACATTTCCATAAGCTGATCTTAAGGAATAGTCAAGCACACATGCTCTTCGGTGGTCAGCAAATGATCTGCACATCTATATTACACAACTCTCTTGCCACCTCACAGCTAATCAGCATAAGCCGCACATCTAATTAATTTATCCTCAACTTCTAGCAATGGGAAGATCTGAATAAAGCTTGCTGTGACATTCAGCATGGAGTCAGTAAGATGCACTGGGCTGCTGGAGCGCTCCAGCTTGGATGGTTTTCCTAGCTGAGTCTCTCCTTCTAAGTTCGCTTAGTGGCGATGAAAAATCAAAAAGAGAAAGGAGTTTACACCCCTAAAAACACTCTGCATACAATCATCTGACCCTCTAGAAGGAGGCAGGTTTTCTTACTGACTGCAATTTAGACATTTCTGGATCTTGAATAAAAGATGTTATCATAAAACTTTTAAATTTATGAAGGATAACAGAAAGCAACCTCCAGAGTATAGGTTTTTTTCTCTGTATATTGTAGCAATCCATAGACATAACGCGTGTCTATAAAGCAAGGACAGCAGAAGACAACGTGGGCAAAGCAAGGATGTAAGAGCCTTGGTCGGCATGACACAATACCTAAGGTTTTATCTCCTGTTTCTTTGTCTGGTGCTCTGCAACTGTGCCAAACCATTACACCCTAAAAACATTTCCATTAAGATAGAAGCTGAAACCAAAGGGAAGCAAGGTCCAGAGGTCTTTGGAGCTCTTATTCGCAGATGTGATAGCCTTATGTTTCGCCGCATTTGTTCCCTTTGATAGAACGTACTCAAAGACATAGTTTTGAGATACATATAACATACATTTCCATTTTCTAATAACTTTTTCAGAACTTTCAGAAAGAGCTGGTCTGGCTTTTTATGGATTCTTCCCAAAGATGATAATAAAATATTCATGAATTTTGGCACGTATTCTGCTTGATATATGTAATACTGACACCATCTTTCCTATCTTTAAACTCTGGAGGGAGACATAGGCTCCACAAAACACAGGAGAAAATCCTGACTGGTTTGGATTATAGGTTTCAGCCCTAATTTGCCTCTTTGATTCGTCACGGCCAGCATAAATACATGCAAGTCATTACGTACACTGGCCTTCCCCATCTAGATAGCGCCGCTGACTTCCTTCGGGAGTTATTTAAACTTGCACAGAAGTTATTTGGAGGGTGTTTACTCCTGGCCTCCCTGCGTTGGGCTTGGAGGGGTCTTTAGGTGTAAAAGGGGACACGTTACGAAGGAAGGTGCATCCCCTGCTTCCCTCACTGACCTTTCCACAGGACGGCTGGGCTGTTCAGGGTAACAGCACGCAAAAAAAAAAAAGAAAATAAAATTGTAATTTCCCTCTCTCCCACACCAGGCACGTTGCAGCAGTGGCTCCAGTGCAGTCCCACACTTCCCAGTGCCTACGACCGACGTAGGCTAAATAAGAAACTGCAAGGATCTCTCCCACCTTGTGGAAAGGCCCCAGAACGACTTGATGGGGTAAGAAATCTCTCTTTTAAAATATGGAGGCCTGGGCTTTGTACACAGTGATAAAGTATTAATGCCTACTTTTTATGTAAGGAGCTAACACCCATGGAAGACTCAATATATCTGCGTGTAGCTGCGGGTCACCATTTTCGGAGAGAATGAAGGGGGGGTGCAAGCAAGGTCCTGGGCACCCAGCCCAAAGCAGGCACAGTAAATATGTCACCACTTTTATGCTCCACTTGAGACTGCTGAGTTGCCCTCACTACAGCACTAACAACGGGAACTGCCTCCTCAGGTAGTCTTTTTGTTAATAATAAAAAGGGCGGTATTGCCCTAAAGAATAAGCTAATACCTGTAATGAATTCCCACTGAACTCCATCATTGCTGGGATGAAGAATCTGCTAATATTAGCATAAAGAAGCTCTGGAGATGGTCTAGTCCACCGCACCTGCTCCAACCTATGGCAGGTTGCTCAAGACCACGTACTGCAGGTTTTGAAAAGTTCCAAGGATGGAGATGCTACCACCTCAGGAAAAAAAAAATTAAAAATCTTTTCCTAACATTTAAACCGAGTGTTCTATATTTTCTCAGAAGACTCATACCAGAGAAGCTCCACAACTCTCAATCACCTTGGTGGTCCTTCTCTGGACTCCCTCCAGTCTTCCTCACACATGGGGAGCCCAAAACTAGTCCCCTAGTTTGAAAAGATAATGAGTTGATGTCCTATTGCCCCTAAAGCATTTCAGCTTTATGGAATACATGTGCCTTAAACATCGTTTTAAGGCAAAATAAACAGAACAAAAAGATGGATCTGGAGAAGCAGAAATTCACCAGCACTTGCTAAAATATCTCCTTGTTCTTCCAACCTACTCCTGAAACACGATTATTTTTGGGCAGTTTTATTGACTTAAATCACTCTTTGCTCTTTATTTATTTATTCTTGGGGTTTGGTTTTTTTGGTTTTTTTTGGTTTTTTTTTAATAATAAGGTTGGACTTCCTTTTATTCTCCAAGTGTGTTGTCCTGGAGGTTATTATTGCTATGGAGGGGTTTGGGTTTTTAATTTAAATGTACATTTCTGCCACCATATACTGGTGCAGTGGCTTTTTCCTCACCGAGCTGCTGCAGAACCATAGTTCAGTCATTACAAAACCAAGACTGAAAGGAATAATGAATCTTTATTATTCTTCTTATTATTTATCATTCTTTATTATTAAATAAATCTTGGCTGTTTTGGCAGGGTTGCTTTGAATGAATTTTTCTCTTTAATGCTTAAGTTTCTTGAGTATATTTAGCTTTATTTTTTCATTAAATGTTATTTGAACTGCAAACATTTCTGACAAAACTTAAGAGGTGAGCTTGTGGAGCTGACAGCCATGAGCTTTCTCTATCCATGATATATGCTATGAAAAATTATAAACTCTCCACTGTAACCTCAAAATGTTCTATGCTTAAGTACCTTGCCTGATGAAATCTTGGCCACAGTTTTTAATTAAAAAAAATTAATAACATCAATGGAGCTTTTCTCCCACAAGAGAAATAAAGAAAAACCCAGATTAGTGTGTTCTGCTTCCTCCCCTCCATATTTCTTTTTAAATCTAGTTTAAGTATTTTTGCAACAGATTTGCAGGTAATTTTCCAGTCTAATAATGAGAGATTCCATTTCCAGAGTTTAACTTTCATGCAATGAAAAAAAAAAAAAAAGGGATTTGATACAAACTGTGTTTGAAGTATTCTGCAGTCAGGAGAGTCGATTCCATTTTATTTCAGCATCTTTGAAGGACTATATTGCAGTTCTAGGTTCCTCACAACGAATGAGTTCTTGCGGTTCTAGGTTCCTCACAAACAAAGTAAAACTGTGTTGCATTTTCCCTCCTAAGACACCAGTTTCCTGTGGAACACACACCTGCTGCTCGAATGCCCCTGCTCTACCCTTGATGTTCAAGTCACATTTCCTACAATTTATCCTTTGACCCTCTTTTCCCCCCGACTTTTCCAATTTCTTCGCTGTGGCCTCAGAGTTATCCATGCCAAACTCTCACATCACTGGGACTAGAATGATTTAGCATGAAAAGCCGGAGCCTTGGCTGATATTCAACTAAAGATTAATGCTTTGGGTTTGGTAAAATGGCACGGTAACGTGTTGTCCAGCCACCCCTTGCAGAATTTTTTCCATTCTCCCCACCAAGGAATGGGACAACTGGAGGGGCTTGTCATGACCACGCTTAATTGTCTGGTGTGTTGAGATCAGAAGCCGCTATCAGAAGGTAAATCTGAGCACAATTTAACTTTCCCCATCACTATATCCAAAAAGGCAATGTCACACCCTCCTCCCATCTGTTCCCAGCCTAGGTCTAGGCTAGGTAATTCTCCCAGACTAACAAAGAGATCTTTGCACACCCCTTCAGGGACCAAACACCTACTCATAGGATTCTCAGAAACAACAAATATACAATTTATTTTGTCTACTTGGTGATCTCTCTGCGCATTTATACCTGATAAAATGCCAGGTCATATAGCCAGAAAAGAACCTGAACTGACAGAAATTATTCTGTCCTCATAATTGGTACTTAAAGTCACTGTGAATAATCATTTGTGGGAGACTTTGCTGGAAAAATCTGATAGTTGATGTGATCTGTTCCTAAATAAACAGATGAATTGCAAGAAGGTACAAGGGAATGCAATGCAACGGCATCCTTGAGTATGGTGGAGGACCTGTTGTACAGATACACTTGGTGGTTATTATACTTTGGAAGGATGTTGAAAAATTGAGAGAACTCAGAGTCACATGAATGAATAAAAAAATGGAAAATATGCCTGGAAGTTAGAGACTCCTGGTGCTCAATCTATTAGCTTAATGAAGAAAAGGTTAAAGGATAATTTATTAGTCTATAAGTGTCTATTATCAAAGGGAATGAAAATTGATAATTGATGACTCTTCAATCTAGCTGACAAAGCCTTAACAAGATTCAATGGCTTGAAGTTCAAATTAGACAAATTAAGGTCCAGAATATGGGGCATTTTTTTTTTTTTTTTTTTTTCTTTACAGGGAAGACAACCAATTAAAGGCTGCAATAGATGCTCCCTCACCGGAAACTTTTAAATCAAAGTCATGTCAACAAAGTCAAAAAAGGTGCCTGAAAGTAAGTCACAACTGTTGGACTTCAGGAAAGCTTTTGGGGAAGTTGCTTGAGTGATGTTACACAGGCCATTAGCTCGCAAAGGTCCCTTCTATTTGTAAAATCCTAGTAATTGTTCTACCGCATCAGAATTACGTAGACCACATTTTTTTTCCTTCTCCGAACATATAATCCTGTACCAGACTGCAATAAATGTTTCAAGGTCTCTTTCACCACCAGCCAAAAGAATAGTGGAGGAACAAAGGCGAGGAGGAGCTGTATTTCCCAAAACAGCAACACGTCAGTGAAAGAGCGTGATACAAATCACCGGAGTCGCTAAACATTTTTACTGAATAGTTCCAAAGCAGAATAAATTAGAAGGCAAAGTTTAGGCTCTTCTTTAGAATAAGCAGCTGGTAAAACCCTTCTGACACTAGATTAGAGTCTCTGCCTTGGCTTAAGAATTAAGTAGTCATTACATTTCCCTACAGCCTACCTTTCCAAGGAAAACACATTCTCTGTGCACTACAGTCTTCAACAATGGGATTAAGTATTACTGGCAGACAATACCACTTAAAACGTTAGCTGCATCAACCTCTATGATGAATGAAAGAGCTATTAGTCTGCAGTGCCTCTTCTAACAGGAGGACAAAAAAAAAAAAAGCCCTTATGCTCTTCAATAGGGAAAAAAAAAATACCTAGAAGGCAATATACCTCATCTAGATAGAAAATGTACATGAAAAATGGTTACAACAAGATTATTTACATTCTTTAGTCATTACGGATAAAGAGGATGCTTACTGACCCATCTTTCTAAACAACAAATTGAAAATCCTCTGTGATAAAAATCGCTCTGCATTGTGATTTCCTATTCTGTCAGATACTCCAGAAAAATGGCGTTCACTTAGCATATCTATCTACCCAGTGACTGATTTGTGGTCTTTGCAATTTAGATACTCAGCCTCTCTTTCAACTCCACACGGCTATTACATTTGCTACAAATTGTATTAAGGGAGCATGTGCCCAGGGAGAGTGGAAGTGCAGCCCGGAGAGCCGGGAGACCCAGGGAGATTGGCGTTTCTCTACCCAAATGTTTCAAAACAAGGCTGTCCAAGTTGGGCTTGGAAAGACTCAGCCTGGGATTCGGTGCTGGGTGTCAAGCTGGCTTCACTTACTCAGTGTTCCAGGGCTGGAGGAGAGGTGGAGGGGTTACTCCGTGGGCTCGGTCTGGGAATTGCCAAGTATACACACGTCCTAGGTTCACAGAGTGATTTTCTGCTCAGGAAAGGAGATGACATTTTTTGGAGAGCCTGTTACAGGAGAAATAACGTAAAACGCCTCTGTTTGGTACAGAAGGGTAAGAGCAGGGAGGATTCAGGTACCTGCACAGGGACAACTTAGGAATTCCACTGAGCACAAGATTGAGCTTTTCTTACACTCTTTAACCCAAATGTTGCAAAAAAACATACCCTATGCCACATGCTATATTCTGCCTGAAAACTCCTGCCCCTCGTTTCCCCTCTCAGAGCACAAACACGCTGCTTGTTTCTCAGAGTAAACACCTTAGAAAGACAAAGCCATGAATCAGATCTGTACATCTAGGCAGCACAGGTCTTCTGACCGATGCTTGTGTTATTATGTCATCCTATCCAGCAACAACCTAATTGTAGATAATGTGAAGCAGATCAACTTCTGTAATCTTCTCTAAGGAAAAAAAAAAAAAAAAAAAAGAAAGAGAAGGAAGAGGTTACTACACTCTGAATTTATCCTGAAGAATTTAGGAAGCTATTAACATAGAAGAATAAAATCAGCCTATACACTGCCAACATTTATACAGACTCAGAGGTCACTTAGGATATGTGATGGTTAAAGCACATGTGCTACCAGATATCAGCTGAGCAACCTATGGGAATGAATACTGGGAAAAATATCAATGCGAAGAGGCGGGGGAAGAAGAGGGTCATTAGTGCAAGATGCTTGAAACATCAAGATGCAACGAGCAGGACAGAGCTGCTGATGAGAACACTCAGGGGATGCAGTATGAAGATCTCCGGACTGAGCGAAGTGTCGTGGTCAGGGAAGGGTAATAAAAAGACTGGAACATACACCATCTGGTATAACAGAAGGGAGGATGGGAAGCATCAACAGGGAGTTATATTTGCTAGGGAAAGCCAGACGGTGAAAGCATTGATTAAGATTATTTTGTTGATTAGGTGGTAGTCTTTGATTTATGTGCTGGTGAAGGAGGAGCACGTACTTTGCAAAGGCTGTGCCGCCCAGGCAGCTGAAGTGGGATCAGCCCTGGAGCTGGGGGGGCTTTAGTGGTTCCCCCGTGGAGCTGAAAGGAAGGGTCAGGCAGAAGCAGGGTTCACTTGCGGGTTCTGGAGGTCACACATTCCAGCGTGAAGAGAAAGAGCTGTGAGGATTTGAGACGGTGACGTGATTCACCTCTTCCTAAAGTAGGGAAGTAGCACCCAGAGGGAGACCAAGGCACTGGGGGGAAGAGAGCTGCAACAAGAGAAATCATTTGGAAAATAACTGTTTGAGCAAAATATGTGTATATTTATTTATCTCCATATACATATTTAGAAATCTATATAGCATAGCAAGGACATGGACCTGTTGGAACAGGTCCAGAGGAGGGCCACTGAAATGATCCAAGGGCTGGAGCCCCTCTGCTGTGAGCACAGGCTGAGAGAGTTGGAGGGGTTCAGCCTGGAGAAGAAAAGGCTTCAGGGAGACCTTAGAGCCCCTTCTAGTCCCTAAAGGGGCTCCAGAAAATCTGGGGAGGGACTCTTGATCAGGGAGGGGAGCCTCAGGACGAGGGGGAATGGTTTTAAACTGAAAGAGAGGAGATTTAGATGAGATCTCAGGAAGAAATTCTTTGCTGTGAGGGTGGTGAGAGCCTGGTCCAGGTTTCCCAGAGAAGCTGTGGCTGCCCCATCCCTGGAGGAGTTCAAGGCCAGGCTGGATGGGGCTTTGAGCAACCTGGTCTGATGGGAGGTGTCCCTGCCCATGGCAAGGGGTTGGAACTAGATGATCTTTAAGATCCATTCCAATTCAAACGATTCTATGATTCTGTGATTGTCTCTGTATGTATTTATATCCTTTGGGGACAAATCATCAAACGATGTAAAGCTGTTGAGCTACAAGACACAAATTTCCTTTGCCCAGAGACCCGGGCTGTTCCTGGGAGAGAAAGGGTTAGAAATGGAAGGGGGAATATGGGATGGCTGACTCAGACTAGAGCGGCTCCCAGCTTCAGAAGTCCTCAATGACAAAGCAGGGCAGAGACAGCGCAAAGGCTATGCCGTAATACAGCTCATCGGATAAATTTAGTACCCACCTCACTGCCAGGTGGCACCCCGTTTGGAGAGGGAGCCAAGAGTTTAAGGGAAAGGGCTTAGCGTGGCGCAGTATTACTGGCATCAATCGATCAGTGGGTAAGACGGGAACAAGGTGCCATCAGCAGCAACGTGGAGCCGGGGAATCAGCAGAGGGGAAAAGGGTGGTGGGTGAGCAGCAGCAGAGAAAAACCCTCGGGTTGCCTGGAATAAGTCACCGAGGGTGTTGGTTGGCCCGGGAGGGGTGCACAGTCTGGCGGGATTTGCACAACCCCAGTGGCACAGCTCTGCTCCTTTCCCCCACCCTGGAACTGCAGAAGAAAAACCAGCCGGGAACGTCTGAATGCCAACAAACCCCGGAGGAAAAAAGCAAACAAGCATTCACTTGCTGTTTAAATAAAAAGACAACAAAACAAAACGCTTTCCATGCTAAGCTCAGAGGGTTGTGTTTTTTTTTTCTCCCCCCTCAAGACACAAGATGTGTTTTATACTACAACAGAAACACCGTTTAGGGAAAATCCTGTTTTCCTGCAGGTGAAGTGTCACAAAGTGAAAAATGGCAGAATTCCCGCAGATTTACCCACCAATAAACACACACATTCCTTCACAGCTCACAGATCTCATCAGCAAATGTTGACCAACCTCCAAGCTGCTCTAGATAAGGTGGGTCCAGGTTGTGTCTGACACAGGTAGGTTAAGCAGAGTGCAAGGGGGAGGCAGATCCACCACCAGGGCAGCGAGGACAGGTATAAATTCACTTCCCGTCCCCTTTGAACTATCTGAATGGGAACAGCCCGAAATATTACAAGTATTACATTTCACTACTCAATAAAGTTGTGCTGAATAGAATTATCACCTTGAAATTACAGGGTAAAGCTCCCTATACAAAAACAGATTAAAGACAAATTAGACTGTGGGCCAGGTCACTATGATTGTTAATTAGTGATAATGGAAATACAATTAGCATAATGAGTTCCAATTACTGTATATGGAGAAATATGAGCGTACCGCTTTCATAAATCTTGGTTCCAGGAAAAATAAAATGCATCTGGTTTAACAAAGCATGCCCTTCTCCTTTGCAAAAAGCTTCCTGGTAAATATCTTTTTATGAAGCTAAACCTTTCTTTTGATGGGTTGTGATTTGGAAAAAAAAAAAAGCAAGCGGCAGAATGGATTTACCCTGTCTGATAGCTGAACAGTTTTGTATTAGCTTGGCTTCTGTTTTAAGCTTCCTAGAAAATCTTACCATCTGTTTCTTCAATCCTGGGTTAAACAACAAAAGACAAACTCATGGACCATTACACCAAATGCACTTATTGTCTTTGAAATATCTAGGGTTTCCCCCCCCACCCCCCCGTCTCTTTTTTCTCCTCCTGATAAACTGTGAAATTGGAAAGCCAATTGTATTCAGATATTTACACAATTCGGAATGGCTTTGCAAACCCTCATGCAAAAACAAGCTGACGAAAGACAACAACTTCCCAAATAGCAACAACAGCATGTCTGATGGTTACCTCAGGAAGAATTCTTTTCTTTCCACAGCAGTTTGACACCTTTGCTAGAGTAGGAATCATCAGACTGGACTTAGCGTATCACTCCTTGGGTAAAGTCGGGATTAAAATTATGAATTTACAGATGCTGTGGATTGGAGAGCTTAACAGAAATACAGTCTTAATAGAGCCCTGCAGAACTGGAAGCTTGATTCCATGCTTCTATTCAAACAGGCTGGTGTTAACTATGCCATTAGACAGCCAATTATAAAGCTACTCGCTGTTCCCATGTGTTAACGTGGATTCTGGGGTAATATGGGGAAGAACATGACAAAGTCCACATGAGAGGACTGGATGGAGCAACGTTAGATTCTCTCCCTTGGAACTGATCCTCCAGCCTTCTTATTAGAGGGGAAGCAGGCAAAAAGCTGTGTGAGACCCAAAAGTCAGGGACAGGTAAAGTGGATAGGATGGGAATTGCCCAGCCTGTCACTCCGAACTTCTGAGATAGTGGGGAGCATTCATTAAGGAAAACTATAATAACGGGATAATGGGAATGGGGAGTGGAAGGAAAACGGGGTGTGCTTAATGACAACAGGTCTCCTTTACACCTGCTAAGCAGCAGACAGAGCAAACAGCTTTCATTTTTGTTACGTCAACAACATGATAGTTAACTGTAGGCAGAGATGAAGCCTCTTCTCTCACACCAGCCATGACACTTCACAGCTGTAGCGCAGAACCAGCTCCAACCATGTCCATACTGACAGTCTCACAGGAAAGCATCCCAGTTGGGTGGTTGGACTAGATGACCTCCAGAGGCCCCTTCCAACCCTACATCATTCTGTTATTCAGCATCATACAACTTCAGGACAGTCTCAATCCCTTAAAGGCTCACGAAACATGCATTTTGGAAGAAGAGGTTGTAGGTAAGGACCTGCCCCGGACACTTACTGGGATTGCCTCAGTTCTGCAGAGCATGGGGACCTGTCCTGGTGATAGCATCGCTACCTGATGAGAATCCATTTGCTTCACAGACTGAGTAGGCTCTGCACTGATAGCTCTAACACAGATTCAACTTTTCTGATTTTAGCCCTCTAAAAATAACCCCCAAACCCTCCAGAACGCCGTGCGGCCTGGCCCCGAGCTTCCTAAAGATGCTGACGGTGTCGTCGTCACCGTGGCGCTTCCGTGCTTTCGGGTTGCTATTTTAGAGACCTGGGAAAGTACAGGGAGCAAGCGAGCTAAAAGAACAGGCTGACAGCTAAGGGAAGGGGCCTGGGGAAGGAATAATGAGTGAACACGTCACTAAAGATCGTATCCTGACACGTATGCACGAGGTGGCTGGATTCAGCGCGTAGAGGAGATCAGGACTCTCACATTACCTCACTTTGCGGCCTTAGCAAAGGGCCTTTAAGGGCTGTTGCGTGCTTGGTTATATTCATCTGTGAAATGAAGATATCTCAAACAAGATCGTTCCGATAGGCACAGTATCTTCAGCACAATGAGAGGCGTTTGCAGAGATAACAAAGCTTACAAGATAAGTGGCTGAGTCAGACCAAGGGAGAAAGGGAGAGGGGGACAGAGGCACGGAGGCAAAAAAAAAAAAAAAAAAAAATCCCTTCCCTCTGAGCACACAGAGGCGCTGGTCCGTTATCTGACCGTGAGCCGTGCCCACCGACACGCAACGCAACCAAAGCCACCCCAAAAAAAAAGCTTTACTGGGAGTATCTAAACCAAATTTTGCTGCTTAGGGGAAGACGCTATTCTGCACTTTTTCCTGGTAGCGACAACCCTTGGGTGGAGGGAAAGGTTCAGGGGACGAGTGACCCTCAGCCGGTCGGAGCCATCAGGCGGGCGGCCACCAGCAGAGCCCACTCATGCCCACCTAAACCCACTGCATCTCCACGTTCTTTCGAATTTGTGGCATCATCCCTCAGAGCGCAGGCGAGTATTTCCACAAATGAATGATCTCAATCAGAAAACGAGTCCTGTGGCAAGGGATACATATGGCCATCACTCCCAAGAACAGCTGTCAAGCACTAGCCCTGCCCACTTCCCACTGTGTAACGTCCGTGGTTGCTCAGTCAAGCGAATGACCTTATAAGCCCACACAGGTCCAATCTGAACGGAAAATTATTAGGGAAAAAAAAAACTTGTTTTCCTTAAGACTTTGCAGTCTAACAGGGAGAAGCAATACGCTCGGATGGCAAGTGAGTCTAAACTGCTTTTGTTACAGTTCTTTTGAGTATAAAATCTCTCTGCTCAGAAATAAAAAAGCTCATTGGAAAGATGAGTGCTAGACCCCCACCCTCTCTATCCAAAGCATGCTGTTCAATTTAGCATGTGCTTCACTGAATAAATAACACTCCCAGCCATGATGCTCTCCCTCCAATATGCTTAAGTATTGATAGATTGCATCGCTCTCTACCAAGTCTGCCTGGAACTTGTGACATTTGCCCAGTGATTTGGTAAATGAACTTGGACTATTTGACCCATGCAGCCGAGATTACGCCTTGTGTAGACTGAACGGACAAGATCCTTTGTTGTACCCAAAAAACCTGACAGATACAGCTAACCTTTTCAGCCGGCTCCTCTGGGTATTTAGCCGTGAGGAAAGCGACACTCCATGATGATTGCTGAATCCCAAATCTCTTCCGCATACACACGTATAACTATGTACTCTGCAGGGATCAGCGATACAGGCAAGCTGGCAACTGAAGGACCTTCTCCCAGATGGCTTCCTGATTTATGTAGACCTGCCACAGAGTGACTGATACAAGGGAAATAAATCTGTTTAGGACTTAAAAGACACGAAACTTGACAGACGCTCAAAGCGAGTCAGATTCAGCTATTTCATGTTTTATCTTCTCCCGTGCTGTATCTCTGCAATGAGGTTAGCTGGCGTGGTCAGGGGGCAGCAGGATTTGGACACAGTCTCCTAGGAGGGGTCTCCTACCCCTAACCTCTGATTCTCTGCTCCAGCCATACATTATTCACCAGGCTTTGATCTTGGCTGACATTTTTAACTTAGTAACACTCTCCAAGACAATCTCAAGGCTGTAAAATTACATTACTCAATGCAAGAAATACCTCTTATCAACTGTCCTGCTTTGGGCTTTTGAGATACATTTCTGTACCTCAACAGGGCAATTATTTGATGTTATTTCTCAAGCTTAAAAGGAAGCCAAGATGTTGATGACTTGCCCCATCTTACCAACTACTTGAATGCAGAGAGTTTGCTGGAAAAATATTTAAAATATACTCACTAAACACTTGAGGGATCTCCTACGCTGATAGAGGGTGCCCAGTCAGCATCAGTGAGACAGCTGCAGAAAAATTCTGGATCAAGGACTTTTATAATTTTCCAGTAACCCTGATCTTTTTCTCTCTCCCACAGACATACATGCATCATTCTCCGACCTGTCCCATGCAAAAAAAAAAACAGAAACAACCCATGTTCTGTGGCTCAGAGTACAAAAAGACAGCTTTTGCTTTCTTCCATTGAGAAGTTTCTGGTACCTAGTCTTTTCTAGTAAAGATTACAGTTAAGGCTCTGAATTAGCAATCTCTTTTGCATCCTTAACTATTCTGCTAGCAAGTTAACACCTCCTTGATTTTTGAGGGGCAGTACTGAACCCTCCCAGGCTAGTCAGTGTCAAGGTTTCTAGCACATCATTAACTTGGGTACCGTGATTATCAGCAATATCTTCCATTGGTAATAACCCATCTGGGCCATAAATGGTCCATAATGTGGTTGAATTAGCGCTGCATTCGGAAGCCTACCTCCTGGGTTTAGTATGTTATAGCTCAACATTAATACTCCCTTCTGACTTGATGGAGATTTTTTATTCAACAGATCTTGTTGGTACCAGGAATGACTAAAATGCTATAGATATCAGTTGCCATTCCCAACAGGCTGGTTGCTGTATTAAAATATTACACCTGAAGTCCAAGTTGACTTATACATCCTCTAGCTACACAGGACATGATGGCAAAGGAAAAGTTAAACTAGTAAAATATGAGAATACCTATGTCCTTATTCCCCATGAATCAGAAATCCACTGAGTGCAAGAATATCTCCCAAAATGAAACAGGGAGTACGATTTGTTCATCTTCATATTCTTTCAAATGAATACAATTAAAATAAATGAATAAAAAATAATTACAAAATTAAAATAAATTAATAAAAATTAAACCCCTCAAAAACTCTTCACATAGGCATGTTCAGCATTTTTTCTTGAGACCAGTATAACACTATACTTCTGCAGTATCTATGTGTATATCTCTGATATGCCCTGCTATGAAAACCCCTATGAATTATCTGCCCCCAAAAAACACGGTAGAGAAGACATTCTTGAGAGTTGGTGGCCTTCAATTTAGCCCCACAAGACTGCCCACAGGTGTTACAAGGATGCAGGCATTAACAAATTCACAAATGCAAAGTAATCTATTCTTGAAAAAGCTACAAAATAAAACTTCTCTTTCTCCTCTCCCTCTGTCCTTTTTTCAAGCTTTGTTCTTCCTCTTCTTTCCTCAGAAGGAGATGGAAACCGAAGGGAAAATCAACTGCAACAGCAAGAGTATCAACATATCTACTTTCTCCCCAGAGGAAGCTCCCCTTGGGCTGAGGCTAGGAGCTGCTTTCTGTAGGGAAATGCAATTCTCTCCTCCAAGCGTAGAATCTTACCCCATAACTCCTAGGTTTGCCTGCAGCAAACCTTTCTTTTTTTTTTTTTAAATAAATAATAGAGCATATTTTTTACATCACAAGTATTGTTTATGTCTGTGGAACAGCCTCTTTATGTTTTGTTTTTCTGATGCTGTAGATGTACATCAAACATCATAATGAAAGAAGCCATCCATGAGGTGCACTGCACCATAGACAGATTATGTAAATATTTTTAATGAACTACCAAGCAAATAAGAAATTTAAGAGAAATATAATTATCTTTAAATCGTGCGCATTGTAAATGTTTGCTTTTAATCCTTTATGTAACCTTATTAAAAATTTCAAGATGGATACATTCTCCCACTGAATCTGACAAACATCTGGTTTACAATAGAGTCATGTGATGAAATTCCATCCAGAATCTCATTTGTTCCTCGGTGTGTTTTCTCCCACTATCATTCATAACACAGAACTTCTGTGTTTTGTCTGGGATATAAGACAGTACAACGATATGTTTTTATTAGGAATAATGCACAGCCCTCTCCCTTATAGAATTTAAATCTGCTATCTATGGGCAGGTATAGTCAAATATATTGATAGTCTCCTTTGTGGGTTCTGCTGACACTTGGGTTTAATTGTAGTGAACTTTGAATTCCTATCTTAAGGTCAGTTATTAACTATTGATGGATTCTCCTTTTCCCCATTTAATGCTAAAGTATTCATACTAACCAAGATAGATGGGAACGCTGAAGAAATTTTTCAAAGCCATCGCTGTGCAAGATACCCTTACGCTCTTCCAACGTGACAAACGGAGAGCCCTTTTCTAAAGGTGGTGATCACTCATGTTCAGCTTAAGAAGGAAAACACAACACAACGCTTGTGCTGCTGACCCCTCGCTGCTTTTTTTTTTTATTCCTCCCCGGTACCATCCTCCGAGAAACAAACGGCCCTATACGCTGCTGTTAGGAGAAAAGAAAATAAAATTTCCTCAGGCACAACCTTGGATACCAACCTTGAAACCAAATGGGGTCAGAACGCAAAGGAGCAACCACGGCACCGCGCACCACCCAGCCGGGCTGACAAACAACTCTGCTCCTCTGGGCTTCCCAGAAGGAAAAAAGAGTGCCCCTCAGAGATTTATAAACACATACATAATAAATGGGAGGCTGAAGTTTAAACTGTTATGAAGCATTCTCTACTCCGCTTCCGAAGTCCTCTGTGATTTAAAGAGCTGACATTTACTGTGCGCAGGCCTATTATTCAGAATGACTGTTTGTGTATAGACAATATTTTAAAATGGCTCGCTGTAGATGAAAAATTCTTATTAAGTCAGAAAAACAGTTTAAGTAGGTAACACTCTCCCAGTTTAGACTGCTGTAAGTCTCCCTGACTGGCTGTGGGGAAGGCGTGGGGGCAGGAGAGCCCGTTGACGCCGTCTGCAGGGGGACTTGGTGGGCCCAGCCCTGTAGGCTCTTGGCCAACACCTGAGTGACACCAGCCACGGCTGCGGTCACCTTCCTGCCTCCTGTCAAGCGATGGACACAAAGAGGTTCAGTGCCACTGATAGGCATTTAAACCTTTCTCTGTCACAGAAGCTTTGTGCTGGAGCTACGAAATGTTTCCCTCCACCTGAAGCCAGGGGCACAACTCACACTGCTGTCCTCTACGGTCCTCAAAAGAGTTGGGGTAACCAACACTCGGCACCAGCCAGGCACGCAAAGAGAGACTCACCAACCTGGACATACCCTTTTCTCTCACCGCCTTGGAAGGTTTTGCAGGCCCACCCTTGTCCAATCCCTTGCCTCAAGCCACGGTCCTGGTGGTGGCCATCAAGCAGGACGTATTTCTGAGGTTTCCTCCCTGCACTGAGCCTGCTGCTGTCAGGACCAGCCAGGAAGAACTAGACATTCCTCCAGCAAAACTGATGACTCACCAGAACTCAAGCATACACACAGGGGTTTGATTTTATGTTGTAATAATTACAAAATACTCCTAGCAGACCTAATACCTTGCCTTAGTACAACGTACCAGTGGATCTCACTGTAGCTTTCAAAGCACGTTCACATGGTTGTGCTTTTCTTCAGCCAGCTCACCGCTCGCACACCATCCAGACCCGAAACTACAACCTTTTCTTTTGTATACACGCTTTGCAGGTATTCTTGAAACAGAGAAAATCACACATAACTGAGGAACAACAAAACCAGTGATGTCTGACCGTGCCACTACTGACAAGACTGGCTACATCTCTCCAGCTTGTAAATTATTCTACACAAAAGACCCTATTGCACATTATTTTACTGTCATTAGATTTGATAATAATGCCCCATTCAGAGAATATTTCATACGTAATATACAGATCTGGCTAAATACAGCTGGGCTCACATTTCTCTGAGATCTGGTGGAGAAAAATCATCTGTCTTGAAGTCCGCGCACTGAAATATACGCTTTAATCTTGACACTTTCTGTGAGACGCAAGTGTGGGTTAAAATGGGGGGTTATAAACACTGGACTTTGACCCCAAACTTTACATTCGGATCTCTATGATGACATTTTTGGAGGTAGCAAGCACTGTCCACTGTCCTTAGCTGAAAGAAAGAGCTACCACACTTCTGACAAACCAGCACACAAGGGTACAAAATGGACGCAGCAAACACGGACCCAGATTTCGGAAGTAGAAAAATCTGGTTTTGAACCAGGATTTGGCAGCAAGAGCGATACAAATATGGAAGGAGAGCACTAAAGTACTTGCATGCTTTACACCACCCACGTCGCTCAGCCATTCGGGCTATCCCTTGCATGTTTTGGCCCAATCTATCCACCATTCCCTTGGCCAGCTCACTGGTAAAGGACAAGATATTTTCATTTCCACCCCACCATCTTCATTTTGAAGGCAAAAGCGTATAAGAATTTGCAAGGGGGCAGCTCTGTGCCACAGAATGGTCCCTGACATGTTTTATATCCTAATATACAGATATACATGTGTATATATATATATATACATATATTTTGGTGAAGAGGTTGGTATGCCTTGGACACAACGGGAAGATCTATGGGAAAGGCAACGTTATAATAAATGGGCTTCTGGCAACCGGTTTAATCCTCTCTTTTCTTGAATTTCTTGGACTGCACAAGAAAAGTCCAAAAGAAAACCCCAAGCTACCGTTTTATAAAGCAACCACAGAAAAATTCTTAACAATTAAAACAGAAAAAAAAAAAAATACGGCCAAACTGTGACTCCTAATATACTGTTCTGTGAATGGGTTGAAATGACTAATCAGCAGCAGCTGATCAAGAAGCAATTTAATCTTAGCTAAGGCCTGTGAAAAATCAGCAAAAACAAAAAAGTAAAGCAAAGCAGACAAACGTTACAAGATTTATCCTTCTATCCAAGAATTTCAAATTAGAAATGGAAAAATATTTGCTTTCTCCCCTTTATAAATCACATGTTTTGTGATACATGAATACATGCACTATTTTTAAATACTCCCTATGAAATATTAGTACCTCAAAACAGATTTAGTAGGTTTTAGCTGTTTCTACTGAAGAGATAATTTATGAGAACTTTTAGTTTCTTTAGTTTTTATTAAAACTGTGGAATATAATACTATTTGTGCATCAAGAATGAGCGTATTACCCAAGTGTTGGCAGCCATTCCTGTAAAACACATAGCTCTTAATCATCTGGTTCAGGCATTTTTCCTATTTGCAAAGTCTGTGTCATTTTTTTTTTTAACCCAGTTAAACCAGTTTTATTTAAAGCATAATACTGCACGTGTAATTTCAACTTTCTTATTGATCTCTTTGAAGGTCATTTTTTTTGGAAAAGGAAGAAGAATGCACATAATGCACAGTCCTTCCAGCAAAGATCCTCTGTAGAAACAGAAAAGTAAGTTTTCACTAAAAACTGGGATGAAGGATAGGAAGCAAGCATCTTCCCACAAAAGTCTCTGAAGCGTGACAGAGAAACCTTCTTTCTCTGCTAACTATTAAAAAAGAAAGAAAAACAACAAAAACCCCAAACTAATATTCTCTTTGTCTTTTCCCAGGATTGAGGGGGCATATGGAAGCCCAAAGAAGCCAATGGAAACAGTGCTTGTCAGTCCTGGGAAATCAGGATCAGGCCTCAGCTTTTTGCAGCGGTGAAGTGAATAGCAAAGCTCCTAATGACTTCATCGGGACTTGGATTTAGCTCTGGCAGGAAACACAGCCATAAAATCATAAATTCACTGAGATGAAATTCCAAGTGAGTATATTTGGTCGAAGGAGGTGAGGACTGGAAATGTGCGGAAAGAAAAAAAGTCCAAACCCAACTGTCTACGGCTGTTAAAAAATGAGCCGGTGTCATGTTGGTAACCCTTTAAAATAATGGTCTAATCATTATTAATTCCTTCGATATTTAATGTAATAACATTAATCATGATGAACTCATTTGGTATTAATGTGAATGTCAGACGTACCTCTCCACATACATACACATCATTTTGGGATTAGCTCTTTGCTATATAATTCTTTTTTGTACCCATCAGAAAGTGCTGAGGTTAGTTGTTTTGTGACTTTGTCGCAGCCGATCACGACAACTGCTTTGTGTCCCCACACCCTTTTGAGAGCATCTCTGAGGGCCTGATCTTCTGGGGTAGACAATGACAGCACCTGGAGGTGGGAGGCAGAGTGAGGAAGAGAAGCCATTGGAACAGGTTGCATGAAACCTCGGGATGTTTTGGCTCCTCACTGCCACTTTCTACGTGCTACAAGTGCTGATGGACTGTCCTGAGCCAGCCCTGCTCCTGATGTGAGCTGACATGGTAACACTGAAGCTGAGGGATGGTAACTGAGGATCTGGGCAACTAACAAGGTTCTCTTGGTCAAGACTGACCAACGTCACCACGGCTTGGTGGTTGGTAATAATCAAAGAAAGTCTGATGATCCATCCAGATGGAACATCCAAGATGATGCTTCCAGAGAAGGTACTTTCCTGGCTGCCCACTGGCAGTGCCCGGGACGTACAAAAACCATTAGTCCCACGCTTACTCTTCTGGCATAGAATAAGATAATGATATCAGTTAATGGGGAGCGGGAGAGATGGCTATGCTGTGGAAGCTAATCGTGGCAAAAAAGGATGCACCCAAAATCCATCTAATCAAGAAAATGTCTTCAAACCTTCATTATTTCTAATTAATACCTATTTTCTATTGCATTGAAATTCCTAGTGTTTTAGTCCAGCATAATTTATACAAACGCCTCGTTACAGCCCTCCCATCCACTCCCAATAAATAAGTCCATTTACTGTCTTCCACTCGCTTCTGAATAGCCGGGCGCGCCGTTAGTTAAAATTCATTCTTTTAAAGCACAATATCCATTTAGCTTCTATCCTCTGAACTTTATTCATTCATTATTAACATTGAAAGGCAAAGTGCGCGAGAGAAGTTCAGTCCTATCGGCATTTGGGATGAAAGTAACGTCTCGGCGTGTTAGCGGCACACAGCACTATCACACAGAAAACGCTGCCCAGTCCTCCAACAAAGCAGCCATATCCCGGCGCCTAATAGGATCACTTACTTCAAATGTGACACCACCTTCTTTGAAATATTTGTTTAGATTTCATAAACATATGAAGGTTCTCAAACTCAAACAAAACCCTCCAGCCTCCAGCCCAAGCTCTGATTCTAAAGAGCTTTCTGTTCAATAAATCAGAGCCTGAATCCAGGATTTTTTTTTTTTTTTTCCCTCTGGCTTGCCTCTTTTTTTGGGGGGATAAAAATAAATGTCATCTGGTTTTGACTGCAGATAATGAATCATATTAAGAATTTTAAAAGCACTATTCTCTTTTTTGAGACCTAATTTCAGACCTATTAACACTTTAATATGAAACAGAAGCCCATCATTTCATTAGAAAAAGAATAAGGCCCCTCTTGTACCATATGTTGTTTCTTCCTTTATAAAAAATCCTTTTGAAACCCTAGATTGGGCAGCATCAGAGCAGAATGTAGATCTGGCACAAACACAACGTATAGGTGAGCACACCTCTCATCAGGAAGATTAACTATTTTCAGCAAAATTACAGGGTTCTGGCAAACCCTCCTTCACATTCCTCACGATAATAAATGATCCAACTTAAAAAAATGAACGATTGCAACACAAAAAATAATCCTGGTGGGGGCGACCCAAAACATGTGAAATGCTAGCGTGTCATCACCACAAACTTGCCTACGATTACACCAAGGACAAACAGCTGCTTCTTACAACTGCTTTTTGGCACGTTAGCTATTTATTAAATACAGCAAAGAAAATTATAGCTGTCCCTTTTCAATATTTACATTTAAAAGATGAGAATGCCTTTAAAACACACAGAACATGAATGCAAGAGCTGGTGTGATAGCAGAGAACCTTATTGCACATAATTAACAGACACATAATGTCTGGTTACTAGTAATTTCCTTCTAGCTGAGTAAGGAAATAATTTAATCATGTTGATCAAATGAATCCCATGAGCCCAGTGTAACATTATGCTTTTTTTTTTTTTCCCCCTCTCTAAATCTGCATTAACTGATAAGAGTCTACTTGGTGAAATCAGGGAACCCAACCTTGTTTAGGTATCCTTAATAATACCTAAAATATGGGCATGATTTTAGTAATTGGTTTAATCAAGCATTTCAGGAAAATCTTTTCTAATTCCTGGTGCTGACCGCAAAGAAAAAAAGCAGGGCGAAGGAAGAAAGAAATAATTTAGTGCGTTCTCTATTCAGAATAGAAGCAAAATATTTTTTAAAACTGCACGTTCCATGTTCCTCTGTTAGAACGAAGAAGGTATTTCCAGAAAGACATGGAAAACCAAAATAAAACAATAAGCCCCTTAAATGCTTGAGTGCTAAGCAGCTAACTGTAAATTACTATTATTCTCCTGCCCCCACCCCCAAAATATTTCCAGGTGCAACTCAGATATACACAGGTGGAATTCTCCTTTTCCCCCCCCTCTCAACTATCTTTTTATTTGATAATACATTATTTGCTTTGTCATTCCAGGGTTTCACAGTAAAACCTTTTGTGGGATTCTGCTATTGTTCTCTTTGAACTACTTAGAAAAAGCACTGAACTACCTTCTGTGCTATCTCAGGTAGTTTCCTGTAATGAGGTGATATAATTTAACACTTGCCATAATACATTTTATCCATCTATTGTTTGCTAAATAATTCCTGCAATAACACTTTTATTCTTTCCATAATTCTTTAGGGTAATGCTGGAGGAATAATATTTTTACTGCGGTGATTGATGTCGGATTCTCTAGCATGAATAGACCCCACGAACACAGGTTATTGATAAGCATAAAAAAAAGCCGTATGAAAAGAGTATCAGGGATCAAAGGGTTAATACCATTTTATGAGGTTGTAAAAATCTACCTCGAGAATCTTGTGTTAGCAATATTCTTTGTGTAAGATGTATGTTATTAAAACAAGTAGCAGCATCTGAATTAAAGTGACAGTATGATGGATGACTAGTGAAGTGGAATCAGAGTCGTTTGCAGCATTTTGGGCTAGATGTGGGAATTCTGCCTCAGAGGCAGGGCGCTTGGCAGGCGCATTGATTCCAGCCTGACGCGCGTTCATAAATATGCCCCTAGAGAGGTGTGGCCTAGCAGAATTTACAAAATTATGTTCATGAATTATTTAACATTTATTTATGGATGCTATATTTAAACCGCGTTTCGCGGAGGCGAACGGACCGGAGCATCCACAGTGATCTTTAGATAATGCAAATGCCGCGCCAGACGCAGACGGTTCGCGTGCTTCACGAAGGGTTTAATATAAACACACTCCAAACTCGCTTCTGCGACCGCTGAGAGCCTCTCGCAGGACAGGCAGGGACCAGGCTGTCCTCGACCATCGTCGTGTCCCCACTGAGCTTGATATCAGACCCCTTGATATTGCTACCGACACCACCAGAGGTGCAAATCGAAGCGCTTGTAAGCCTGAAACGCAGAAGTTTAGCCTGCCCAGGAAAATCCCAGCCTCTTCCGCCATGCTCTATTACAACCCTCTACTATGTCATCAAAGTGTCTCGCAATTAATATCCCAGATTTTTTCTCGGCTGGATACACCCAAACTGCTGAACACACTCGGAAAGCAGAAAATAAATCTGTACTGCACACGGTGAAACAAAGCTATGGCACAAATTAACGATGAGACGTCACGAAATACAGCAGAATCCCAAGGTAAAGCAGCATATCTTGTTCCGGGAGGGATTCCCCTGAAGGCAGGGAATTCTTTCATTTAGCACTCTACTGCTAGTTTACGGTTTACCCTCTATTTACACTCTGCTATACTCTTCCATTGTGTCACTCCTTGATCTCCAAAAGACATAATTTTACATTTCATTTTCACTGTAGGGGATGTGAACAACACTGTCATGTGGGAAACCCTGTTTTGTTTTGTTTTTTATTTTCTTTCTTTCTGATCCGAAGTGGTTGGTTTACAATGCTAGATTCCTGCAGAGAGCGAGGAGAGGTACGCATGGGGCCTCTGCAAATCTATCTTCTGGAGATGAACCAGGCTATAAACGGTCCCTCTTGCCCCAGAGAGGTATTTCTTAGGTGATGGTACGTACCAAAGAGGAGCGTACGGAGCAGAAGTCCTCTTCCCTTACACCCTTTTTCTCTCCTTGCTGCTCCACCAACCAAGTAGCCTCATGTGCTTTCATACCCTATCCACACAGACCAAGTTCTTTATTGCCACAGCCACATGTGCATGGCAGACACCTCTGTTTACCTCCATGCAGGTGTAGGCACTTCAACCTTCCTCTAAGAGGGCTGGTGATGGGACCATTTATTTGGAAAACTTTCTTCACTAGCGTTTTCCAGAAATAAACTCCCTAGGAATACAGTTTTTCACTCCTTAGGACCTTCAGGCCTTAGGAAGGTCATCCTGCCCACGGGCTGCTTTGAAGAGGGATCATCATTATCCAGCCATTCAATAAAAATTCACAGAGCCTGCAATTCCTCAACCTCCTGGAGCCCTTAACAGTCCATACTGTCAGGATGTGCTCCCCTATATCTAAATTAGTTCTTATTTGCTGCAGTCTAATCCCACCACTTTTTCTTCCATGTCAAGGGGACACGGAGGACAAATGATTCCCTTTCTCTGTGCAGGCTCCCTTTATATATATTTGATGCCTGTGATCATGTCCCCTCCGCCTTTTTTTCACTCTGAACACACCTAGCATCTTCAGTCTGTCCTCAAAGGCCACATTTGGCAAACTTCCCATCAGTCTCCTTGCTCCCTTTGCAACCTCTCCCAGTGGGACACGTCTTTCTCCTTATTACATCCGAAGGTGAGCACGCCACCACCACCACCTCACCGATGCTCCACAGAGATGAATGCCCTTCATCATCTCAAGATGCCCAACACCTTCCCTGCCCTCAACATGGCTTTTTTTTTCCCCACCTGAAGCAGGTTTGTGTTCAGCTACTGATCTGCTAAAGTCCTCTCCAATCCCTTTGGGTAACCCATGGTCTTCATTTCCACCTATGCCTTTGGTCTCACTGAACACACCCTCTCTTCTTCAAGACACTTCTCCCATTTGCCAAGATAATTTGGAATTCTAATCCCATCAAACAACCTGCCTGCAGACCCTCCCAGCTTGGTGTCATTTGCAAATTTAATAAGTTTAATATCCATTTCATTATCCAAATCATTAATACAAATGCGGAAATGGTCCTAGACGGAACGTCTTCAGGGCATCCTTCCAGGTTGACAACGAGCCACTGGTAGCTACTCTGAGTGGGTGTTTTTCTTACTCACTTTGCACCCACATGAAAGTGGTTTCCCTTCAACTAGACTGATCATGGGAATAGTTCACAATGATGTTTTTTTTTATCTGCCTCTTAATTAAAGGACAAAGATTGACCAAAAACTGGATTTGCTGAGCTAACAGACATCCGGCACGTCTTTTTCCAGAAGAAACAGAAGAGTCAGAGAAAACAAAAAGCAACAAAATCAGCATAATTATACCTTCTAGCTTTTGTTTCATGTCCAGTCTAGATGAACTCCACATGCTTCAGTTCTACAGTTTCAAGTTATGCCAGAGATAGGCTGCCCTTCGAAACTATGAAACTTCGGGTTTCTCTGTAGAAAGAGATTCCCTTCATTTTTTCTCAACATCACCAGCAGCACCTTTCCCTCATCCCCAGTAGAAGCAAAGAAAAGGAACACAACTCACGGCCACTGTTCCCGTGTTCCTCTCAAATGCCAAGTTCCCTCCAAAGGCACCATCACACGTTGCCTCAGGGGTGTGGGCGGCAGATGAACAGGACCAAACCCACCACCAGAAGGCTACGGCACATCCTCTGCCTGCCTCTGAGCCATCGCTTTCCAGTGGGAGGACACAGCCTCGCCTGTTCCAACTCCAAAGGGGGTGAATGGCCCGACTAACTGTTCCTCCAAAAGCCCTGCAAATCTAATATGAAACAGGGAAACGTTTCTCCCCTTAAAGGAACGTAGCAGACAACGGCGTTTTCTCTGCTGCGTAAGAAACATGTTTCTATTGAGGATTACACCACCATTTTCTCCAATTGCCTTACTTTGGGAATCAGTTTATCAAACGCCAACAACTTCCCCACCAGAGACCTTGGAAACCGTACAAATTTTCGCTCTGGTTCGTTAAGGTTTTATTTTAATACTGTATACCTTTACAGCTGCCAGAGGTGGTGTTAAAAAAAAAAAAACCCAAACAAACCCAAGCAAACAGCGTTCTGCGTTTCAGTTGCCTGCGTCAACGCGAAGGACTCATCGGCCCCTACTCTTGCTGCTCGGACTGACTGCGCAGTATCGAATGGCACTTCTGGCAGCAAGCACAAACTTAACATTTGGGTTTGGGTTTTAGCTTTTCACATTTTGGTTAAAGTACATTAATTTATGATTTCATTATTTCAAATAAGACAAATTGCTGGCTCTGTTCTCTACATCAGTCTCTTTAAAGACAATATTCTCCAGTTCTCTGATGATCCTGTTCTAACAGGCAGCTCCAAATCTCAATCTTTTCCCAAAGTTTAGGGATGTCTCAGTGTGGCCAAGCTTGGATCACTATCCAGGAGTTATTAGAAGCAATCTATTTTGATTTTCCAGCATATTTTTCCTCTGCTGCATCCCCTTTTCATCTGGAAGCAAGTCCTGTCTCTTTCCTAATTGATGAGGTGAATTGGTATGAGCGAGCTTATGATTTCTGCTCTTTGCTTGAGTGGTAGAGAAGGAAATGGAAAAATTGTCTCAAAAGTTTAAACGAAGGGTTTGGCTTCTGCAGTAGTGAAATTACCAGTGCTCAGTGGACTTCTCTTAAATGTTGCATGCCAAAGAAATAAACCATGAATGATTGGGGTAGTAGGATTTTTGTTATCAGATAAATCATCACTTACTCAGGTTCTCTGACTTCCCCGCCTTTGCAGGGTTTGGATTTTTTTTCCTATCTGTTTTTAGTTTACTGACAAGAAGAAACGTCTCTGAGCTGGAATACCCAGACTGACTTGAAAGCAGCATTTCAAGTATTTCTCTCTCTCTTTAAAACCTCAGACTTTCTGCAATGGTTGGAGCGCTTCTTTCGGTTTCCAAGTACTTAACCCATCAAGTGTAGTCTCTTTGACAGACTAGAAACACTTCTCAAGGAAGTCAGAGACATTATCTTACTTTTTAAACACGGCGTGCTTTAGAAATAAATATTAAAACATGAAACTTTGATTTTTAATTCTTCTTAGGAGTTGCTGGTATGTTCCTGCTCAACTAATGTTTGTACTTTTGAAAGAAGGTGGATAATTTCCAGTAAAACAAACTCAGTAGAATTAGAGCAGGAATCTGCTCAGTTTTTTTTTTTTTCCTCTGCAGTAATTAAAGAAGAAAAAAAAAGGAAATCCTCTTACATGCTGCTGATGGGTGAATTTGTGACAATTTGAACTATCAAGGACTAGAATCTCAAGAATATCATAATATTAATAATTAATATAAGCCCTGATATCTCAACCCAAGAGGTAGGTTGTAAACCATCAGCCAAATCTGTATTTCCTACTAATCTCCCTTGCCCCTTTGCTGTTAGCAGAGTTAAATCACTTTACACGACCCCGCTGCAGCTTTGGCCCTGGGTAACTTTTGCACTTTCCTGATGTAAAGCCTGGGCTTTGGAGAGGAAAGACACTGAGCCAAATTGCTTCTTTGACCGGAAACCCAGGGAAAATGCAACACGTCTTGGAAAGCGAACTGGGCTTCACCTTTTGAACAGCCTGAGTAGATGCTCACATTCAGCTTTGTTTTGTATCACAGAGGAGTTCAATAACCACACACACAAAATTTGGGTCATAAAGATACTGGGTTGTGAAGATAACCTGAAGCCTCTGGGGAGAAGAGGAGGAAAAGCCATTCTTCCCTATAATTTCACCTTTTTCCCCACCCAGAAGGACAGGGTCGGTCCATGTTGCAGGTAAGGGCTATTGGGAGCTGCACCTTCCATCAGAGCTACAAACTAAAATTCATTATAAGTGACACAGGAGCACTACAGCTAATAGAAACGTTCTGGTTGAATTCCAGGGATTTTGAACCAGGTGTCACGAAAGAATTCCCAGCCCCAGCACAGCCAGTGGCAAAACACCTTTCAACGTCACAGAAACCATGAACTCACCCAATACGTGTTATTTTTTCACTTTTCTGTCTCTCTCTGCCTGCTTCATTTATCACTTTATTTATTCTATTGGATTTATTGTCCTCTGACCCTTTGCTGTACTTGGGAGTCACAGCTTCTCCTAAACAGAATCCAAACTCAATAATGGTCAAGACTGAGGTGAACTTTTGAACTCACAAGGGTCGAATAGGTTCAAAATTAAACGGGAACAAGAAAACAGTTCAGTTCAAGTTATTATCTTCCGACGTTCACCACTTCTGAGTTTATTCTCTAGGCAATTACATGTGCAGATTTAACCATGTGCAAAAACATTTACCAGGATGGGATTGGAGCCATAAGCTGTAAACATATATGTAATTGCCATTGACATCAAGTCTGCACTGAAAAGGCCTTTCAACAAGTTTGATGAAAAAAAACCCAACAAAAAACCAACACACCAAACCTTCAGCATTTGGGTCTTTGGCAACAAACCCGGGCTGCTACTGTAGAGCCACAAAATACTTCCTGCAGTAAAACAAGTCCAGTTCTAGCAGAGAGAGGTGAATCTGACACTGTGGCACGTTTTTGGATTTCATCACCGTTCGTGAACATTTCAGCTATCGTTAAAATAAAAATTTAAAATAATTATGCTTCTAGTCTTCTCGCTACTGAGAAAAGGCTGCAAACAGAGCACAATCAATTTTGGAGCTGGGCTCTTGGCTTGTAGGAGCTGGTCACCTCCTGTCCCAGAGACTGGGCACTGGTGCAGGGAAGAGACCAGTGAAGGCGACCGAGAAAGGTGCTATGAAAGGGCGGACAGCAGAATTTATAACTGCAAATAACTTACAAATCAGTTATGAGAATTTATAAGTGATTGCAGTCGCTCGGAGTGGCTACTAGGACAGAAGAAAACATGGGCTTTGTTCTGTCTGCTATGGCCTGACCATGCCAGCACTGCAGATACTGTGCAATTGATTTGAGGACAGAAAACTGTGTAATATTTCCAACTGAAATATTCTATTCTATTCTAAATCAAATATATATTAAGGAAAACTGCTTTAGCTTTTTTTGCCTCTCTCACCATGAAGGTTCAGGTGGGGTTATGCCACTCCTGCATGCCCAGATAGAGGCAAACCAACCATGCCCTGGCTCCTTCCAGCCCCTACCCACAGCCCAGAGCCACTGGCAGGGTGCAGGCAGGGTGCCTAAGGGCCACTGAGGTCTCAAACGATCCCTATGAAGAAATGGCAGATGGAGCAATTCCTCACAACATGACAAAGAGCCTTCCCAAAATACATCCTCCTTGAGATCCCAACAGACAAAGTCCTACTGGCGGCGCTGGCAGTAGAGTTTCCAGAGGATGTGCGAGATGGAAAGAAGGGTTTGGAAAACCCCCCATGGCAAAGCTTTCAGAGCAATCTGGGGCCAAGCCATCCCCACGCAAGCTTCACCACGCTGCCAGCAAGCTGGAGAAGAAGATGGGTTGTGGAGAGAGAAAGCAAGGAGAAAAAAGAAGCTCAGTGTTTGCAAAGTCTTCTCTGCTCCAAGGACAGAGACATTGGCCAAATACCCTGCTGCCCTGGGCGAGTCCTACCTCCCAATGAACAACTTCTGCTGAGGGTTTCAGGTGCCCTGTTGGTTATTAGTGCTGATTCAAGTCCATTTAACATTAACATCGCTCCCTACATCTGTGGATTTCCTAATTTGAGCTGCCCATGGAAAAAAAAAGCAGCTCTATGGATTGCCTGAGAAAGGCAGAACTTTCCTTCTTAAGAAGGAAACAGAGTCTTCATTCCTGAAAATCCAGTAGCAGTTCGCATTAAAGATATCAGAAATACCCTTCTATTATCCACCAGCATCTCAGGTCTCTTTCAATCTTGATTTACCATCCCTCTCGTGCTTCTGACACTTACAACAATGCTCAGGTGATGAATATGGCTCAACTTCTCCGCAATCCTCATAATGAACATCAATTTTTAAGCTCACCTTGTCGGCTGACAGTGACAATAATACCTCTCTAACTTTTTTTCTCTGACTTCATCAGTTGAAATATATAGTATGGAGCGTCCTTCTTTGGCTTAAAAACATCAAAAGGAATTTCAGTCGTCCTGTCAGTTTAAAGAAATGACACCCAGGCGTTATCAGTAAGGCTGGTAGGATGAAGAAGATGGACGTAGAGGCAAACGGGGGCACTGAAACCACACAGCTGAAGCCTCCCATGTCCTTACCCAAAGTGCAAACTCCGCTGTCACCCATAAATCAAGCAGTTTATGAGGCTGCAATATTTACACTCTAATTAAAAAATCATAAAGCCAGACCCCTTCAGTTTGTAGAAAGAAGAACTCAGGATCTGCTACTGAAACGCGGCGTTAATCAGTAACTCCTAATGATCTGCTCCACAGCCTTATTCAGCTACATGTAACAAACAAGATAACGAGAGAAAGTGGGAGAACTGAAGGGAATAACGTTACAGCAAACATGGGGCTTTGCTGCCACCAGGACCCATTCCTTACCCTTCCAATCTTCACCTCACATTTTGTTTTCAGATTAACAACATGAAGCTTTGATAAGACATTACGCGCAGAATGATCCCGAGATGGTTTCTGTGTGCGTAACCCCTGCAGAAGCCAAACACGGCCCCAGAGAAACACCTGCTTTTACCTTTATATGGTCAGAACTCCAGTCCCCTCCACGTTAATGAAAAATGAGCCTTAAGAGTCTGTGTTTCCACGTGAGGTTCTCTGAATTCATTAGGGAAACAGCTGATTTCTGAATCTGCCATTTTTTGCTTATGCGGTCAAAAAAGAGCTCTCTAGCAAAGGCTGGAGAAATCCAAGCACCGTGCAATGAATGAAATAAAAATTATGAAACAGCGTGTCAGCTGTAAGTAGTGATCCTAATTCTACACTTAAAATAATGTTTATCATTTAGAGTTCTTCACGAAAAAAAAAAGAAAAAATAAATAAAAATCAGAAAGGGCTCAGCACACCCTGCTTCGTGCTGAACCATCCCCTCTCCCTGCCACCCACAAACCCGCAACTCCAGTCCCGCAAAGCTTTGCTCTTTTCCAAAGCCAACAGCCAGGAGACAGGGGCTGGGACGGGCAGCCCCGGGAAGACAAGGCTCTCTCCTGTGGTTTTCCACACCAAGGCCTCACCCAAACTTCTCGGCTCCCATCCCCGGGTTTGTAGCTCTCACTAGGTCGGGGTGAAAAAGACAGAAGGCAGAGATTTGACTCCCTGGTACAGGCTGGGAAAAAAAAAGCAACATCTGCAATCTATCGGTCACACCAAGATTTTAATTCTTTTCTTTCTTTCCTTTCCCCCCCGCCTTTAAGTTGACCATGGGTACAAAACTGCAGGTGAAAAATTACAGACTTTATTTTTCAAATCCCTCCTTCTTATTCTTCTCCTCTAGTCTTTTGACAGTCTAAAAAGAATCAAGGAATAGTTGTTTTAGGTGAATATGAGTTGGCTTATTTCTGTCACCAGTTATATGATGCTATCCAGAATGTATCATTAAAAAGACTCAACTAAATTACAGTTTTGACTCAGGTATTCCCAGCTCATATATTTTTGTCAGTATTTCAGACCGATAAGAATTAATGAGAGTCACAAGTGCATATTTATGTGACCACAGACAGTTAAAAACAGTAATGATTTATCCTGGTTAATAGTGCAAATTAACAAAAAGGCATGCAAAAAACAGAACCGTTTCAGATTTTTTTTTTCTTTTCTTTCTAAGCAGCTTCTGCAGAGGGAGTGTCGTGCTGTACCAAGAAATTTAAGAGAATATTTAAGGCAGGCTTAACTCCACAGGACTCAGTCTTTAACATGGGACAAGAAAAATCTTTTATCCAGAACCACTCAGAGCTAAGGTGGGCTCGACCTCAGCAACGCCTGGAAAAGATGGAATGTAAAAGGAGAAGAGAGGGGAGAAAATAACCACAGGGAAACTTAGTTGTGGGTTTACTTCACGGGGACCTTCGTAAGCCCTAGGAAAGGGCCAAAAGGGCTTTCAGCCCTGGCCCCTGAAATTCCGCACTGCTTGCCTGCCCCCATATGGGAGAAAGGATTGTGCTGGGCGAGGAAGGGGGCTCCATCCCTTCCCACACTCCCTGCCAAGGCTGCAGCCATCCTGGCAAAAAAAAAAAACCACCCCACATAATCTCCAAGGCAAGATTGGTCTGCTTTGGCAAGCAAAGAAATAGCACTCGAGAAGCCTGCAAAGGCACCACTGGCAAATCTATCCCTATTTCGATTAATGCCCCCCCCCCCCAAGAAGCTTCCCACCTCCACAAGGAAAAACCAAAAAACAAACAGGGGAGGGAGAAAAGCACGAGATACTCGGCCACAGTTAGCAGAGATAAACTCACTTTCCGAGGTAACAATATACCAAGGTGCAGATGACACTTCCTAGACATGCATCATTATGCCTTGCAGATTTTTTCCACGCGCAGGCTTCCCACTCACTACCCTTTCTGGATTTTACAAAGTAAGCATGAAAGCTATTGTTCCAAGCCATTTCCAAAGAAAGCAGTTGAATGACACACCATAAAACATATGGGTCTCATTAACTTAAAATATTGCCTGTTTTAAACAGCCTCTTAGCAAATAACCATACTTAAAAATTTAATTCCATTTCGCGACTCATGCTTTTACCGTTTGGGCTACAGTTTATCTTAATGATTTTATTACCATCGCTCGTACTTTGTTTTGATGGCCAGGCTGCTGGTGCCAAATCCCTGCGACCTCCTGAAGGAGACTTCCACCTCCAGATTCAGCGTGGCTCAGGAGAGCATCGCTGGAAATAACTTACAAAGTTGGTTTTTTATTCTTTTTTTTTTTTTTTTTTTTTTAATAAGCCCATTTTCATTCAGGGCCAAACACAGCTCCTTGGCAACAAAATGTAATCAAAGCAACTTGCTTCAAAGTTTAGGCGTTTTCTGTCATGGCGCTGTCTAATGGGCTTCAAACGCCGCTTTAAAAAAAATAAATAAATAAAACCCCACAACACAAAACCTACACATAACACGAGTCTGTGTAAGTTTCTGCTGGAGTTTCTCAAAGCCAAGGCAGCCCTTTCTTGCTTTTAATGAAATTCCTTTCTATTTCTTCAGGTATGACTCCCCTTGGACATGGAGGGCATATTTTCTCCTTGAGTTAGGACAGCTTATGACAAATAATGATGAGGAATCAATAGACAGGAGGGAAATATTGGGTGAGAGGCTGAATGAATCTCAGAGATAAATTATTGACCACGGGCATGGCCCTCTCTCCTTTCTCTTATATGTTCGTATTCCATCTCACTAACAACCTGAAAGAAAATCAAATATTTTGTTTGGGGGCTTCACTAATATCAGCAACTTTTACTATCTTAATGGCATTTTTATTGATCTCAGCTTTAATGGGAGCTGTATATATTTGATGTTGGTCATTTAAAGTAGATGTGAGTAATAGACTTTCCCAGTGAGGATCATAAAGCAGCCCCTTGTCTGGCAAGCACAGGAAGCAAATAGAAGACAGCATTTAATCTACTGTTCTGCTGCAGTTATCGGGGCTGAGAGGAGGGGGAAAAAAAATAAAAAAATAAAAAAAAATGTAAAGATTGGCTGTGTCCCGTTCCAACCTCCCCCCCTCTCCCCCCCTTCCCTCGCCCTCCCCGCACGCCGACTCTCGGGCACAGTGGTCATCAGCAAACTAACAACAAAAGGCCATTGGCGCAATGACCTTGGCTGTGGCATCACGCACTGGAGGAAAGAAATGAAGCCATTAGACTGAGGCGGGAGAACAGGTTATAAATCAAGCCATTTCCAATAAGCTGCTGTAATGGTCATCCATCATTGCCAACCACGGCGCACAGCAGACCATGGAGACATTGGAGCCGCTAAAGCTGAGACATAAACAATAATAATCCGGGCTTGATGTTTCAGCCCTTCAGGAAATTTAGGAACATTTGCTTTTCTTTTGTTTGTCAGAGGTGATATTTAAAGCGTAAGATGTAATAAATAGAGGACAGTTGACACATCAGTACAGTTTACAAGCACTGCATTCTGGGTGTGATTAAAGACGGGGAGGGGGGTGGGAGAAGTTGAATGCCAAAAATATCCAGAGCTTCTGTGATATGCAGTCCTCTTCCCGGCGTGATAAATTTAACCTTTTGGGTGCATTACACCTCATTTCTTGTTCTTTTCTTTGAAAGCAGGGGTGAATTTCTTCACACGCTTTCAATATACTCACATCGCCAAGCAGGTTTTCTGGGGTGGAGGGGAAGCGATTAAAATCCGTAATTAGGTAACATGTGGGTAAGTGGAATTAGATATGCATGGACTGTACATTTTAATAACGTTTTATTGATCATTTCTAGTGGCAGAACATTACAGCAGCTGAACTATTTATGGTGAACATTTCAGGGATAAAAAAAAATTATATGTGTGCAAACAATTTTTTTAAAAAACAAACATGCTTCTAAATTTACACCAGGACAAATAATATAGCATAAAAATTATGTATATGATGCTAAATCTTTCCCTGTGAACAGAAGAAGCGGTTTTTGAGCCTCAGAGGAGGCAATAAACATCAAGCTTATTCTACCAGGATTTTTCACAATTTACTCTTATGCGATGGAATAAGGCAACTTTGCATTGTCCACCTTCCAAATCCCTACTTAGCCCGAGATGTTTTCTTTGTACGCCACGAAGATGGCTGCAGTTTTATTAGACTGAAATGTACTTATCAACAGATCTTATGTCCCATTTCAGTATCAGGAAACACTCTGTGCCCATGGCCTATGGCCCTTCTGGGGGAAGAAGCAGAACCACAGAGCCATGCAAAGAGGTCCATGACACCCACAGCAGTCGTTTCGTTGCAGTCTATTCCCTTCCAAAATATAGGGAGACCCTTTTGTGGCAAATAGGACAACGTATAGTAATTTCGATTACTCTGGGAATCACGCAATCTGGCTATAGGGATGTAACAGTGACCACAGACCCAGATACACTTAGAGTTTCCACAGAGGCATAGGCTTCAACTCCAGATTCACAACACTCCCCAAGATTTCCACATCCCTTTCCCTTCAGTGAGGACAGATACCTGCCACAGATTCCCCGACAAGCAGCTAATATGACCTCGTAAGGAGGCCTCCTATCTAAAATCAGGATTATAGGAAATTGAAACAGAAGACAGAATTCCACCAAGGAACACCCATCAAACTGCTGAAGGTGCTCCTCCACATTCCCTGCAAAAACATTCAGTTTGGCATGAAGATACAGGGTTCATCCCTCTCACCTGCACTAGCTGGGAAGCTCTCAACTCAGTTTAAAGAAGGTTTCTCCAGCCTTCTTTATAAGTGTATACAATCATAGATTCATTCAGGTTGGAAAAGATCATTGAGTCCAACCATCAACCCTACTCTACAGTAAAGTTCTCCCCTACATCATATCCCCCAACAGCGCATCTAAACGGCTCTTGAACACATTCACAGACATAGGGCAACATGGCAAAAGACAATGTGGTGTTCCTGTCCCAACACCAAACATCTCCACGAGCTCAAGTTCTTCAGTGTAGGAACTTGACCACCTAAAATACTCCCTAGAGACTAACAAATTTCTCCTGGCACACGGGCAAAACCTAAGCCCAGGTAGCACCATACTGCCCATCTGACCCAGTCCATATGCGAGTAGGGTGGGAGAGAGACTTTCCTCTGCCCTCTTCTTCCCTCCAGTGCACCGTACGAGGCAGGCCAGAATTTTTATCCTTCCACTGTAAACTATAATACCTGGTTTAAAATTATATTACAAGCCATTAATACAAACGGAGGGTTTGGGAGGATTTTATAACCCACAAGAGATGACACTCATAGGTTATGATGTCATTCAAACCACTTGATAATATACTGTACTAGCTTGCAATATTCCAAAAGCAGCTATTAAACTAAATATAGATAAGGAACATGTTGCTACAACAACACAAAATATTATGAACAGTAGTTCTCAGAAATATATGGCTGCAAACCTGATTTTTATTTATTTGTTTAGTCACTTTTTTTTCTCCATGTGGGGTAAAAACAACTACTTCAGCCTCCAAAGGTGCTTACGCTGTGGACTGAATTCAAAATCACTACGGTGGAAAAAAAATAAAAGGCCAATCAAACACTGAGGTAATCTTAGAAAATAAATAAATAAATATATAAATATATATATCTTTGACGTATGTAAACTACAACACGCTTAGGCAGAAATAAATCAGTCCCGGCCATTTAAGGTAATTCAGTTGCATTACCTTTCTTTTCATACCAAACTTAAGAGCAATAAAAAGAGAAAATGTAAATACTAGTTCCTACACTTTTGTAAGTCACTATTATCAAAACAGAGTGCTTTAATTATATTTCGAGACTCGGGTATGGGCTGGGTGACAAGATTTACTGGAGGTCAATGTGAGCAATAACCATTTTTCTTCCCAATGAAAAATAATACCATCAACGGGAGTTGTTAAGAACTATTAAAATTGCTGAATTTAAATGCTTCCGTAGGTACTTAATCAGAGATGTTTGGTCATTCTGGTCCAAGGCAAAGATATAAAACAGTTACCAGAGTCATGACAATGATTTTGATTATTTTACATTATTATTTTATATTATTATTTATATTTAAAACTGCCCTGTTTCAGCCCTGTATTAGGAAGGGCTGGGTTGTAGCCCAATACATCTTTCTCCCTTAGGTTGCAAAGTTTCAGGGAAACTACCTGAGAAGGCTGTTCCTCCATGCTTTCCTAGAAAGACTCTCCAGAAAAGGGGAACAAACCCACCCCAAGCAGTGTGCTGGAAGGAAGGAAAGAAAGAAGGATCCCTACCAAACAGAAGATGACTCCAATGGAGTCAGACCTCTAATTTGATCTGGAGTCAGCAAAGCAAAGGTCCTTTGAGGGACATGCTTTAGTGGTACCTTGGCAGTGCTGGGTTCGTGGTTGGGCCTGATGATCTTCAAGTCTCTTCCAACCAAAACAATTCTATGATTCCGAGTGCGATTTAAAGCCCCTGGTTGGGGTTAGTAGGACGAATCCCGTTGTCAGCAGTAGGCTTTCCAGTAGCCACAAAACCCTATTTTTCAAATCCAGCAAAACTCCTTCTCAGCCACGAGTCACATACAGGATTTCAAGAGCAGCATTTGACCCAGAGTCTCGAATAGGAGTATTGCCCAAGTAAGACAAGAATGTGGAATATTTAGCTAGGTGTTTGGTTTCTTGGATTTAGTGTAGAAGAAAATTATTATATTTATATGGGTGGAAACCCACCTTCTCAGCTGAACATGGCAGCCTGACATGAACTGACCAAAGCAGGGCACTGCAATGCATTATTTTTTACAGTTGAGCTGAATATTTTCTCTCAAAATTAAACATTTGAGCATGTTTTAATACAAATGTAATAGATTGTTTTCTCATGAGCTGCTGTTTCAGGCCTCAGTTATAATAAATATTTATAAGTATTTATAAATAAAATATTAATTGCTTAAAATGACATTTTAATGTGGTGCTACATGTCCAAGGAACGACTACTGGGCTACATGACATGATCTCAGTTTGGGATTAGTGAACTCAGAGGCAGTAAAGGCAAGCAGTGAGAGTGCTATGAATAATCCCTGCATCAAGAACCTTCAATATGAGTCGAGTAAAAGTAGTAAGTTACACCAAGGGACAGCATTCCCCTACCTGCAAAGCTACAGAAATCAGTAATGACAGTGATTTGGATGAAGAATCGTACGTAGATATCCACGGCTTTATAGAATTATAGAATGGTTTGGGTTGGAAGGAATCTTAAAGATCATCCAGTTCCAACCCCCCTGCCCTGGGCAGGGACACCTCCC
>JAOQGH010000023.1:17398424-17455170 GCA_025769975.1 Gallinago jamesoni
ACAGCTTCTCTGGGCAACCTGGGCCGGTGTCTCACCACCCTCACAGTAAAGAATTTCTTCCTAATATCTAATCTAAACCTCCCCTCTTTGTGTTTAAAACCATTACTCCTTGTCCTATCTCTCCACTCCCTGATAAGGAGTCCCTTCCCATCTCTCCTGTAGGCCCCCTTCAGGTACTAGAAGGGTCTATAAGGTCTCCCTGGTATAGGTTCTCCTTCTGGTGGAATGACAAGTCGGGGTTCTGGTGACCATGAGAGGAGAAAGAAACCATTGAAACCAAGAGATTAGGCAACAACCTTTGTTTTCTGTTCACCACGGTGCATTAATGTGTTTTGGGAGAAACAGAACAGTTTGAGAACTAGAGTCAGAATACAAGGGGCCCAGCAGTTTACTACTGACTTCCCATCAAATGGGTCCTATATTTTGTCATGTCAGGGAGTGCCAGGCATGTCCCAACTCCAAAGCAGCTGCACAGCATGAACGGGACCGAGTGAAACACTTGGTGGGTTCCTCGACAGAAAAAGGATACTCCACATTATTACTACTTGGCTTAAATCTGTCTATCATCAGTAGGGTTCTTCAAAAGCACTCACTGTTTGGCTAAATCTGCTTCCCGTGTCACGAGAGCAGACAGTTGGTATTTCAAATGTAGTTATTAATTGAACCCTATAAAATACACCTCTCTATCTAGGAAAAGCTTCACGTGCAGACAAGCACATCATATCTCAATACCACTAGTTTTCATCAACAAAATATTCTGGAGGCCCTCACCTTACTATTTCACCTCTGGGCTGCTCAAAAGAATTAACCCTATGTACACTGTCTGCCAAAAAGAAACCAAAACCACATTTTCGTTTCTTTTGTTCCATCGTAGTCGAAAGCGTTCGGCACAGGCTGTACGCCGGGTCTGAAAGAATTATGGCCGCACAATACTCACGACAGCTGGAGGAAAGCCCCGTGTTTGGAGACAAATGACAAGTGTGGTAAGGTCCACAGCGCACCTTCAAAGGGTGCCAGTGTCAATTACCTCCGAGCCTCTCCAACAGCTTCTGACAGGGCAGGGAGAAAGCACCATATTTAATCTACTTAAAGCTAGACCGGCCAAAGCGCTAGAGAATATAGTGTACAGGGGGAAAAAAGGTCTGCGTTGGCAAGGGCAGGGATGAGATGATCTAGTGCAGAACTTCTCCATCTCCGATTTTTATGATTCTCTGGTACTCGTTCGACAAGTGACAGGTCTAAAGAACAATTGTGAACACTTCTTTGGCTCTAATAGACCAACAGGATAACTTGTGATGAAGCTCATCACATAGAAGGGGTACGTACAAACTGAAAGAAGGACTAAAGAATTAAAACGAAGAAAAATAATTTTACTGCTCCTATTTAAGAGTCTGATGGGGAGGGGTGTGTATTTCTGGAAAGGTTCTTCCTCTTGAATTAATGCCTTTACATACGACAGTCTTGGTGGCATCAAATAGGAGAGAACCACACAGAGATCCCAATATTTGGGGTCATTGTTTGGGGTCAAAGTTTCCAAGCAGGCAGCCAAAACACAATCCATCATCGTGATCCAGTTGCCTTTAATAAACACCTGAAACCACAGCCAGGCCTTCTCAACAGCCCATTGGAGCCAAAGGACCAGCCCAGGGGGGCCAGCTTAGGGGAGGCTGGCGAAGGATGTGAGTCACCACATTGAAGTCACTGCAATGATTCACAGCTTCAATGCTGGTCATAGATCTAAGTAGCTCATTGAACTGGTGGCCACGTATGGAGGCATGGGATTTGTCAAAGTAAATGCCAAATCTGATGAGATGACTTTGAGAATCTGACCTTTCAGTCTACTTTGCTTCACTGCATAAGCCAGCCACTGATTCCAGTGGACCTTATACCTCAACTGAACGTGGCCTGACAGCGGCTAAAAGTTGTGCTAAAGACTTCTTTGAAGTCTACTGTGTTGTTGGATATGTTCAACCTAGCAATTAGCTTTTGGGGTAACTAGGTCAGTTAAATCCCACTTGCTGAGTAATACGTCTTGCACCACGTATCGCTGCCTCACAAAGCTATTACTAGCGACAAGAAACCACATCGTTACATGTGGTCATCTGCAAACCTCAAGGAAGATCTCTGGGAAGAGGAAGCTGCTGCTTAAAGAAGTACCAACGAGTATATGCTGAATAATTTCACTCCTTTTTTTGTACACCACGCGTGCTTTCTGCAGTCGAGAATTCTCCTACTTCTTTACAGTATGCAAAAGGGAGTTTGGTTAATGGCTTGTGTTTGTTGAAGGGATGTGATTAGCATACAAACAGCTGAGATTCAGAGAAATTCATATTTAATCAAACTGGGAAAATAAACCAGTCACACTCAGGACACACTTAATTCCCTATTACACCATCAATTTCAGGCATCTCTTCAATCTCAGGTTTGCGTGCTTGGAGCAGATAGAGCTCCCACCCCAGGGATGGAGGTGAGGACACTTTGCTGCCCCACCTTCCCACCTCTTCTCCATGAGCACCACCACACTCACAGACTGACATTACTAAAGCACAAGGTTCCTTATCACAACACAAATTTCAGGGCACCACGCACAGAGGGTAACAGACACATGACTGAAATACCTGCCAGCGTCCCCTCGCTATCACCATGAACATAAGTCAAGTACAAAAAATGCCCCAAAATGTGATAGTTTAGCAATGTATTTCCACCCTAAGACAAAATTTTCAAACCCTTCCCAATTACTTTGTGGAGTAAAGGAGTATTGGGATGGCCAGCATTCTTAGTGAAAATATTTTCAAATCAAAATAATAACTGACACAAAGACAAGCAAAAGGAAACTTCAATTTTGTGTCTTTCCTGAATTTTTCTTCATCTTCCTTCTTAAGTGTGAAATTTAGCTTTGAGATGATTCAATATAAGCAGAAAAAATATTTAGAAAATCCAGTAGTTCTAAGCCTTAATTACCTGACTTTATATAATGCTATTTTAATGTCATGATAACTTTGTCAAGTTATGCTTCAAGAACTGACCTGTTTAGAAATTTCACACAGTTTTCCTTTGCTACCTCCACTTGATGTATATTGTCTTTGTGATACCTCCCCTGAAGCCCAGCCTAGCTAAAGCAAACTCACTCTGACAGAAGGATTTTTGAAGCTGTTATTTTAATCTTAAGGTTTACATACCTGTCAGAGGATGGCACGTTCATAGCCTTTACTATTGTTCGCAGATTCTTTTTTCCAAAGTCTACACATAGGTCTCAAGGGTTCTTGCTCCTCAAGGCAAATTACCTCTGAGCGTTTAGGTTCACCTCCAGCTCTGTATTTTTTTTACTTTTCACATGCCTCTTTCTTTGTGTTTTCCTCCTCTCTCTTCCTTATTTTCAACTCCTGACCAGGACCCTTAAAGGAAAGAAGACAGACACTTAGATACCATGGTGATGGCTGACCTTAGAAAAACACAGATAAGTAGACAGGGGCATTGTAATGTTTCCTTCACACTGTTTGACTGTGCTACAGCTGGGTGAAAACATTTGTTCTACAAATAAAAGAAAAACCTTTCAAACATTACTTTGGCCCCAGTCTTGTTCCCAGTGATGTAGCTGAAGATGGGACCTGTGTCCTTATGGGCCCTTCACCCAGTCAAGGACCGAAGACAAACTAGTTAATGGAGAGGTAGCGATGCAGCTGATTGACTGATTCTTCCCTATGACAGACGATGGGGTGCAACGATTAAGGAGCTTTGGTTTAGGTAAATTATTTTGGGGGTTCAAAGCTATAACCCTTCTCTTTACCGTCTCTAGACCTTGACTGGAGTGATTTCTTATTGTCATTGCAGCACACTTAAAAGCATTTTTAGTGGTTGACTTGAGACTGTTTTATGACAGCAAAAAGAGGAGTTTTCAGAAAACCAAGAAAAAGCAGTAAGGATTTGTTTAAGAGGAAAAACCTATGTTTAAGTTTTATACTATGTTAAGCAACGACGTTTAAGTTCAACACCAATTGTAATATTTATCTTCAGAATTGAGCCTATAACATAGTACAAGGAGCTTAAAGGTTATTTAACAGCCCATGGACCATTTCTCTCAATTCTGCCATGAAGCCTTTAAAAAAATCTTGCATATACAAATAACAACTTTCTCTTCATGCAAATGAAGATGATTTTTAGCAAGCTGTAATCATCTGCCAGTAATTCTGGGGCCAAGAACAGGACACTGCAGCTCCTGTAATTTGGAAAATAATTCATCTGCGTTGCCCACTCGAAGCCCTGGGGAGGAAGGCATGAGAGTAGCCACAACACCAAGAGGGACAGTTTGTGAAAGCCTAGAGAAGGCAAAAAATGAGGGAGGGGAGGCAAAAAAAGAACAAGACAGAGAAGCAGCAGAAGCTGAAGGAAGAGACCAAGTTGATTTTCTCCGAGAAAAATCCACAGGGTCCAATGCCGAGGGAACGCAGCAGGGCTACTCCGCAACGCCTGGATGTAAGGAGATGAGCTAGGCAACAGCCTTGTGAAACACAACTAGAAATTCAGCCAGAGACAGCACTGATTCTTATTTTTTTCCTCCTCCCCCTATCCTGCTGGCACAGAAGATATATGTGTTTAGCTCAACTCATGCCCTTATTGAGTCTTGAGCAGAGAAGGGTCTGACTCAAGCACTTTTTGTGTAGGATTCCCGTGAGCGCTCTGGGCAGATTACTGGGATAAATTAAGACCCAGCCTCTGCCCTTTGCCTAAAAGACAATTCCTCCCAGTTCCTCCCCGTTGTACTAAGCAGTTTAAAAAAAAATAAAAAAATCCAACATACTTGCAACAAATCTTTCTAACCATTAGGTTAACACTGCATGTGATGTTTGCATGACAGACCATGACAGGAGGTGACAGACTTTCAGACCTTGGCTGAGAAGTAACATCAGCTGGAGGTAGATGATTTCTGTCAATAGGTGAGCTTCCTGCAGCCAGAAGAGTGATGACCTGAAGCTACGGAGAGATTTTTATTTTCTTCTTCTATATCTCTGTGTGTACACAATTCAGGTACTTTTTTTAACCCACAAAGTGGCAGAAACGGACGGTGTTTAAAAGCGTGAATTACAAATGCCTTCGATTCGCCGGAGGAGACGGAAAAACTGATTATGTGGAATCTGGACAGCGGAAAAGACAAGTGCTCAAGCTACAATGTTCTTCCTGACCTAGCCCTGTCCTCATCTTTCATCCCACACACGCTACACGGACCCCTGCCTCCACTCCTCATGCGGTGCCAGTCTCCACAGCCCATTTGTCAAACCTTCCAACGAGCACCTTCTGTGTCACGCCAGCCCCGAAGCCCTGGATGAGATCCCTGTAAAAACCCACAAGGTCAGCGGCCGTATTATCCTGCTTTACATTCCTCCTTGGAATCAACCCACAAGGCAACCCCTGGGCAGCACAGGATGTCGCAAAGCAGCTGGTGGGCTGAAGAGGACACTGGTTGAGCTCTGCTCTCATCCCTTGGGTCTCCCCCACTTGCTCAACGTTCCCCAACATGGAACTTCTTGAATCTTGAGAAAGAGAATCCAGGCTGTTAATCCGCTCCACTGGTACCCTTGCTATCATGCTGGATAGCACGGTGGACTTCTCTAGAGTCTGTCACTCCTCTTCTTTTAAGCTGTCACGACCCTGCTTTTCTCACACCACCTTCTCAGTTCACCAAATGCAATTCCGACTCCATGAGAAGAGCGGGGAAGGGAAAGGGCCTTACGCATGATGTTCGTTATATGCAAAAATATCAGCTTGCCTCCACAAATCCAGCATATAGCGAATGACTCATCTGGAAGGCTTTTGGGCTCCACTGATGACACATAAAGACTAAACTGCATTAAGGTTAATGAACTTCGGGATGATGATTTATACTAAAGAGAACGTAACGCTTTATGGCAGTTGAGACAACATTCACTCCTTTTCATTACTTTCCTGAGGACGACCTACATAAAAAAAAAAAAAAAAAAAAAAAGTCTGACACAAAGAGCTGTTGACAAGCATACAAAATGGAGCATAAATACTACTTACTATCCGTAGCTACACCCAGGAGACCTTGGCAGAGTGTTGGAATATCCCCTGCTCTTTATGCATCGTAATAAGTGAAATGTGCTCTCTCGAGCCAAAAGTGCAACTGAACTTGTGGGAAGATACTCTGCGTGTACCTGCTGCCAAAGGCAGAATGGCAGCTTCTTCCACACATCGGTGATGCTGCTGAACTGTCCAGAAAGACTCTTAAACCTTATTAAAAAAAAAAAAGATGAGGGTTTAAAATTCTCTCCATAGACGCAACCTGTTCCAAGAGCTAATTAATTGCTGCTGCTACTTACTGAAGGAAAGAGCCAAGAGCCATGTGTTGGTGCTATTCATGTTTCTGATAGAAACATCTGATTTTGTTGTTGCTGATGAAAAAATGCTTAGGAAAGGGCACGAGAGCACTTTTCAGTGTGGCTGACAATATGGCTCCCTATTTGTTTGCTCTTTTACCTGCTACCTGCTGAAATTCAGCGTATGTTCTGCAGGGACCTTATGTTTTGACTTCTCACACCCTTTTGTGTATGTGTTTGAGAGGAACATTACAACAAATATGTTTTCAGTGGGGAATACCTCTGCAAATACTGCACTGAAAACCGCTCAAAAAAAAAACAAACCAACAAAAAACCCAAACCCAACAAACCACCCCCTCCCAGAATTTTACAAGTATAAGAAATAAGCATGATAGGAACACGTGCCACCAGGCTCCCCTGTCACGCTCCCCATGGCTGCAGTCCCCAAAGGCCAGTTCTGATCTCCTGCCCTACTCTTCTGACGTGACAGCAATCTCCTTTTTCCTGGGTAGCGTTCAAGAACTGCAGCACTAATTCCTCCTGGTCGTGGTGCCAATGACTGTACTGGAACCAGTCCACGGAATGAAGTGAATCCCATCTATTTATTTTTTTTTTTTTTTTAGGCATGAACATCCTAACATTGATCTTTCCAAATACCAGGCTGGGTTTCCAGAAGATGAATAGCTATCTTCAGGCAGCGTTGGTCCAGTCTCTCTGACCTTTGGACTCGCCTCCCCCACAACAGGGACACCCAAGGGCAAACACTGAGGGCAACAGCCAATGATTCAGGATGTCCTCTAGCACTGATCTTACACTCTGTAAACAAATGACATTATTAACATGCCCAGTGGAGGCTTGGTTTTGGCTCGTTCTCTTTCTTATTTGAATTAATTTCTAAATAAGACCATTTATGACCTTTATCTGAAGCAGCGTTATGCAAGCCACTGCTTGCGCAGGCTGGTGCCTGTATTCCAGGGTGGGTAGAAGACACCAGGAGCTTAAAGGAAGAAAGCAGGTTTCTATGCCAAAACAAAGTAAAACCAGGAAATGCCTTTAGACAAATAAATCACAATTTCAAGTCAACTGCAATAAGGGAAACGGGGAGGAGGGGGGATTTTCTATGGCAGAGGAAAAGGTCCTCCGTGAAGCCAGAGAAATTCTAGATCTGCTTCACCCCAGCCAGGTTTCAGCCACTGCTTTTTCTGGCAGCACCGAGATGCGAATGGAGCAGCAGTTGTAACGCAGGCTGGAAAGGCTCTGAAGAGCTTACTCCAAACAGCAAGAGACTGTCACGAAAGTGATTGTCAGTTTACTCAAGACTTAAATCTTGTTTGGCTTGTTTGCTTTGCTGTGATTTCTCTTTCCTCCGTACAACAGCGAGACTGAGAAAGATACTCTGCGCAGGCTATCCAAGACCCTGGTTATCCCAAACTTTTATAAAACATTCAATTTAATGATAAAAGCAAAGGAACTGCAATACTAGATAAGGGCAACAGTCTGTGCAAGCCAGTCTCTGGTGGCCAGCACCAGTCTTCGAAGTGCAACTCTGCCACCTCTACTTGTTGGCTGTTTGTCCCTCTCAGCCCCCAGACACCCAGCGACTGAAGGCTCGATGCAGAGCATTTCTAACGACCTTGCCGTTGCTCTTCCTGCTGTAGCATGAACTACTGCTATAAATTTGGTTATCTCCCTCTAAAATTTCATTTGCTCTCAGTTGAACAGAAGCACAGAATTTCCCAGCTGAGTTACACATTACGGGAAAAAGTGTTCCCTTTTGGGTTTTTCAGCCTGCCATATTTCAGTTCGCTTGACTCTCCACTTCTTGTTCTGCACCGCCTCCGCATCCCTTCTTACTTTGTTCCAGTCTGAAGAAAAAACCATTTCATCCTTTTCCATCTGCCATTAATTATTCTCACTGCTCTACCCAGAAACTCCGGTAACTCTCCAGTATCCTCACGGAGCTGGAGTGCCCCGTTCCCTATAGCAATGCAATCCGTGGGTCTGTGAAACTCTGATTTATGTATTTCTGTGTACCTTATTTCTTCGCTTCTGAACAGGATCTCGGTTAATCATACTTAGCATTACACAGTCCCTTTTCTCCTCCCAATATTTAGATTCTAACCGAGAAGGCACAATTTTCACAGGAAGAGTCCTCTTTGCTTTCTAAAAGGCCTCGTTGGTAGACATTATTCGGACACCCTGTCAGCTAGCCCTCTTTAAACTGAAATATTCTGATATTATAATACTCTGATATTTTAAATGCATTTATGGATGTCTGAGCTTCCAAATGCTGTTGAGCACATCCATAGCTGTTTTATTGGAACAGACGCAGGATGTGGCAGGATCAAGCCCTGAATGGGCAGAGAAGAAATAGAAACCCACAGAAGGGACCACAGAAGAATTATAAAACTTCAACTGAAAAAAAAATAAAATTCTACAAGGACTATTTTATTCTTAAATATGAGAAAACGATGACATAGAAAACAGACATCTAGTAATAAATGATGAAAGTTCATTCCCCCCCCCCCCACTTGATGTTGGCTTTATCTGGTTCTTTGCTGATAGAGTTTTGTTCTATGGGAGAACAAAGGAATGCCTGAAAAAAAAATAGTTATCAGCAGTACACCAAGGCAGTAAAAGGAAACACTTAAATTACTGCCTGCGTGTGATACTTTTGCCCACATGTGTCACTGAAACAAACAGTCTAACAGGGCACAGCCTAACAGGACTCAAGCAATGACAGACGCTTGTCCGCAAAGAATTGAATAGTAGGCAGAATAAAATAAATCCTTTGAGGTAGGACATAAACCATGGGGGGTTTAGTCGAGAGTTAAGCAGATCTGTCCCCACGGCCAACAACAGGAGGAGCGTAGCTCTGAAAGCCCCCGTTGGTGGCGTTTGGTCCATGCCATGCCCTGGGTTTTTCCTCAGAGCACCTGCAGAGCTTGTTGGTGCTCAGAGTTTCCTGAAAGCAGGCCAAAAGGTGCTCACGTGTGACCCCCCCCGAATCAGTGAATCAGCTTTTGTAATGTTATTTTAACCAAAAGAAGGCGCAAGGGTGAGGTATGCGCTTGCGGGAGGGAAAGGGGAGGGGGCAGGGGGAGAAGAGAAAGAGGGGAAAAAAAATAACCATTTTAACTAGAAGCCCCGTCTGTACCTTTTCACTTAGTGACTTAAATACACAGATGACTATAGCTGAGGGATATTAAATGTGAATCCTGCACAGTACATTTTTAGGAGATATAAAAATCTGACGTACTGTAAAATTTATAGCTTCCTCTCCCTCCCCAAAAAAGGAAAAGGGGAAAAAAAAATCTACTGGTAGAACATATAAATTTTGCTGAGGCTCTAAAAGGTGTCATAAAACCTCCCTGCCACAGATACAGTTGGCGTTACAGTAGGTATTTCTGTAATGCAGATTTGTAATAATTTGGGTTTTGTACATTGGGTGGTAATACTGCGGTGCTTTAGGCAATATGCCTATAATGTCCAACACAACAGAATGCCTGTTGGGTCTCATTTCATGTATATAAATTATATATAATCTGAACAAACACGAATGGTGGGACCCATATATAAACAGTCTTAATATTTCAACACCTCCATTTCTTTACGAACCTGGGTGGTTATAAAGGTGGTTGCAAATGATTATTTCTTTACCAAGTTCACATGGAGTAGTTTGCTCGGTTTAATAATAGTCTATCTTGTTCGGGCTGAACAAACTGGTCCCTGTGGGGGGAAAAAACAAGGGGGGGGGGGAGGGGAGGGAGTAATAAATCAATAGCCCAGATGTAATCTTAGGTGTCTAGAATGCAGAGAGGGATTTTGGAGCATAATGGCACTGGTTGTCTATTGTCATTCAGACATGAGCTGCATCAGAAAAGGGCTTGTGGGAACCTGATAAGAGTTGGTCAAAAGTGGGCCATAAATCAAACGCAGGCAGTATTCTGCTGATTTCACACACACGCTCACTGGGGAAAGAAAAAAAAAAGGGGGAAAAAGATAGGAAAGAAAAAGGTGATAGATCTGCAATTTACTGCTTATCACATCTGCTAGAAGTTTCATAATACAAAAGGCTGACCTTCAATGAATAAACACCCTCGTTGACTACCTGTTTCTGCCTCAAAAATATGATGCTCAAGTCTCTTAGAGCTCAGAAATGGGGCCACAAAAATGATGTGACATCTTCAGGTTTAACAAGCTTCTTTTTGTTGCCAGTAGTTCGGTAGCTGTCACTTCAGTTACCAGTAGCCACTTTACCTTCAGATGCACAGTGTTTACTGAAAGGAACCAGACAGTTATGCAAAGCCACTAATAGCCTATGGGCAAAAAATAGTTCATAGTACAAGGATTATTGAAAGAGCAATGTGCACAGCTCTTTTGCTTACATTTACATTTTGCTTCTGCCTAAAGAGAAAATAAAAGCTAGCAGAAACAATACATTGATTAGAGAGAGGTGTCCATGCTGTAACGTGGGTACCTCCACTGGGATTCTGGCCACAGGTGACTGGTGCTACTCATTTACTTCAGCCATTTATCAATTTTAACCTTGGTCCTGACTCCCCTTTCAAAGCTTTTGCAACAGTTATTTCTTTAAATGTTACGTATTCGTGATTTTAAGACCAAACACTTTAAACTATTTTTTTTCCAACTTTCACACAGATTGCTAGATCAATGTAATTTTTATCTCTTGTTTAATCTGTTTTCAGTTATACCTTCCTAAGGACCTATTGCAGATAATGCCTATAACTCAAGTAAAGCTCCTGTATTTTGAACAAATTGGGAGGGAATAAATTACTGTATTGCAGGAAAGATCCCAATAACATGAGTTGGAAACTATCCCTTAGCAACCCCACAAGCCTCACAAATGTTAGCTCGTAAGAGACAAGTCTATTCTCCACCTCAGTACCATACAAAGGAATAAAAGAATTCAAGATTAAAACAGAGCCCCAAAATTCACAGAAGCCTTTCCCAAGGTGCTGGCACCTCATCTTGCCTGCAGTGGTCTGTCAGATTCCCAGTCCTGTAGAGTGAAGGTTGTCTTGGTTTGAGACATTTTCTGCAGCACAGGGTCAACCGCTGCTTGAGAATAATGAACTCGACACTAAAAACATAGCTTGCCTGGATTTTGTTATGGCCACTTCATTGTTCCTGGGAGGAATCTGCCCTTGCAGGTTCAGGGGCCAACCAGTCAGTGCACAGGCAAACGCAGGAAGATGGGAACAGTGGGACACCTAGTCAATCCTTTGTGTGGGGACCCTCTGCAAGTTAAAATAGCCGTAGTATAGGGGCACAGGGCATGCAGGGGATGGTCCTGGCACAGCAATTCTTCCCTCAGCAGAAGGGACTTCACTGCCCCCAGATACCCCACATACAAATAAGCTTTACTTCTCCTCGCCCAGCTGCAGTGACTTTGGTATATTACCATGTCTAACAGCAGCTGGTAGAGAGAAGACAAGAAGGGTACAAGCCTATTTAGAAGCCGGTCCTCGCAACCTGGAAGTAGAATTAATGAAAACATCTCGGATTTTGATCCTAGTGCAAGTTCTCTGCGTGCTCACTGGTCTACTTGCCGCTGCTGTGCCGGCTTCGCTGTCGGGAGAGGACAACGGTTATCAATCACGTCAGAGCACTTTAACAAGGCAAGCAAGCTACAAACACCTCGCTGGATTTATGTCACCGGGGAAGAGTCATTAATTTGGATTTCCAGCTTCCTGCTCAAGCAAAATTAAAAAACAAAATATTGAATATAGAGTCGTTTGATTTAACGCACACAAATAGGTAATTGAGTATATATCTACTGACCTTCCCTAAGAGGAAGGGCATAAATATTCTGGCTTGGGTTTACAAACCAAACAAACTCTTATAATAAGAAAAAAGCAATTTAATTATTTTATATATATATTTGTTCACCTTGGATTGCTAGGAGAGAGATTGGTTCCTTTGTTAAAAATTATGCTTGGGAGGGGGAAAGGACTTTAATTTGTATAAAGTGCATTCAGGGAATTAACATTCTCCCTGTTTGAAGAAGGAAAAACTGTGCCATTAGATTTCATTGGTACTAAAAGAAAAGGGTTGTAAGGTTGTTTTGGTTTGAGGGGTGGTGGGGTTTTTTTTGGGGGGGGGAGGTCTAGGAGGGAAAGAACGTTAATCTAGGTTGTTAGTGAGGGCAGGAAAAAAAAAAGTTAGATTTTTCAGTGCTTTCCCATGCACGGGTGAACCCTTGTTCATCTTCTGTGTTCTCCACATCCGTGGATGCACGCAAATAGGCTTAGAGCTGTATTCTGATAGCCCGGTGGCAGCAATAGCAAGCCTTTGCTAACATCATTCTAACACTCCTAATTGCATATCAAAACTCAGCAAATCAAGTCAGTCTGTTCCAGGCACAGACTGTAAACTCCTACCCTTCCCAAACACAAAATACCTACTTCTACACCTCTGAAGTCCTACGCTATTCCAAACACAGCAGCTTCATCTCCCGTCTTCTGCCATGCCCACCTCGAGGGGTGGCATCTCAGCTGAATGCTCCCAGGATGACTCCTATTCCTTCATCCTTCTAAAGAGGCTTCAGCGAGGTTTGATCCAGCCGCCGCCTCCTTCTACAACCCCTGCCTTTAGGAAGTTACCCAGAAAAAAAAAATGCAGGGCCTCCCAGAGAGGACTAGCCAAGGACTTCACCCATTTTCAAGCCCTAGAAGTCAGAGGGACTGGCTGAAAAATTCCTTTCCCAAAACCACCAGGATATGCTAATCTTGGCAATTCCCTGGCAACCTCAGCTGGGGTCTCGTGGTTTCTTGGCTTTTTTTTTTTTTTTTCTGGAACAAGATCTCGACTGCGTTTTACTATTCAGCAGCGTGCAGTGAATTAAAAGAAAATAAAAATCTACAAACCATATGGAGGAAACACGGATTAATCGGTGTAGGAAGCTCACGTTATGCCTACGTGCTTATTAGAAAAAGGCTGAATTAGAAACACCGCGTGGCTGAAACAGCTGACTCATGTTGCTACAGCTTGAACCGAGTCAAAAGTACTCTGGGGCTGATGGAAATACGTCGCTCTCCCAGTCCTAAGCCAAGAAATATTTATGTATTATCACAAGCTTGCGTCCTGCGGAAAAACCTCAGTTGAAAGATAATTGCTCTGAATCTCTCCAAGGCTTTGGCTTGGCCTGGCAATCCCACCTTATGGAAATTCAACAGATGTCCCTATGCAGAGCTGCTTGGGCTCAGGCTATGCACTTACGTTCAAGAGTCCAAAATAAGGAGGCAAAACAAGGAGACAGAGCAATCAAGAAGGTGGAATGACTGCGAAATGCCGAGCAGCTCACAAAAGGGAGCTTATAGAGAGCTCCTCCCAGGAGGAAGGAGAGGATAATTAGAGTTTAGTGAGAGTCATTCTCTTCCCTTTCAACACAACTCATAAGGGATATGTGTTGATTATCAAATAAAAGAGGATAATGCATTGCTGAGAGACTGTACTGTGCAAATATTCATTTGAAAATGTTTACACTACAAATTTAGCTCATTTCCTGCATATCTATGCACAGATGGTAATTTCCTTGGATTCAAAACTCATTGAGAAGAGGGGGAAAACGTCCACAGAAATGCTAGCAAATTCAGTGGGATCTCTACCGAGCAGCAGCCCGAACATTTTGTTTGATGAATCCCCTTCTTCTCTTTATTCTCCAGCTTTCATTCTGTAAAACGGTAATCGCCTTTGCACACGTGACGGTTTCACAACAGCCAAGCACAAATACAAGCAAATTGCAAAAAATATTTGCTAGCAAAAAATTATAAAGCAAATTTTACACATATAGAAGTTAAGAAAAATAGGACATTTTGGGCTTAATCCTAAAACTTAAAATCTGCTTCTAATTATACATTATTTCAATTAGCTACAAATTCCAATCAAAGCCACCCAGCAGTTTCAGGTACACCTAGAATTTTTCCCCTATCTCGTCTCAAGCTCCAAGGCCGTGGTGAGATGCGCATGGAAAATGTAAACTGTTGGATACTTTTCCTGGCAAAGTCAGACACATACTGTAAACAGATTACTCTTACCCACTTACTAATTTCAGACTAATTTGTTTATGTTTTAATTCTTCCGTAATTTGTTCTTCCTGTAGAACAAATAAGATCCGATCACGTAGTTAACAGCTACAACCAAAAACACGTACAAAAATGATGGAGGGGTCACACTTGGTTCCATCAGCCCCAAGCACCCTTCCCCCTCCCTCCTCCCCTCTCCATCTAAATTGCTAGATTAATAAAAATAAAGATTATTCTAACATTTAGGGTAAATAATAGAGCTATTTAACAGCTGGACAACTGCCTCCTGAGAGTGCAGGTGCAGGACGTGCTTTCAAGCTCGTTTTCATGACAATAAGACTTCAGCAGAGAGTATGGAAGGTTATAACTACACAGAACAAACACGGCTCCAGAGGATGAGAATTTAGAGCTAACGCCAGGGGAGTTGTCAACAACGCTGACAGAGAAGCTTCGTTCTGGTAGAGTTTAATTTCGGTCATTCCAACTTCTTCCCTGCCCATTAAGAAAAAGCCAAGCGGGGTGAGGAGGACTAGCAACGGGGGAGATGAGGTGTAGTCACAGTCAGAAAAGGGCCTTTTCCCCCATAGTGATGGACTATAATTGCACTCCCTATATAACCCGTGCTCGTTTCAGGTCCTCCAGTGAAAGCACGTGGAAGCAAAGAATATTATCGCTGAGTTAGGGCAAAGAGTCCCACCAGCAGGACAGCGGGCGTTGGAGGTACCTACGCCGTAACGAGTCAAAAAGTCTTCTTGAAGACTTCAAGGAATCAAATCCGCGCCGAAAGACTTGACTTGAACAGCGGCCCTCATTTCTGCCATGTAAAACATTTCACAGCTTGTCTCATTACAGCATTTGTAAAAACACTGTCTGAGAGCAGCGGTGCATAAATGAATTATTTAAGTTTTGCAGCAAATCACCCTGATCTTGTGTGCAGCTTCTTAATGCACTCTAAGTGAGCCCTAGGAGGCAAATCATAGCAGGCAAGGGGTGTAATGTAAACCAAGTTTTATTAGCCACGAAAAGCCACACTACAACATTTTTTTTATTAAGTATCAAAGACAGTGCATTTATATAAGTTTGATTTAGCAAATAATTGCCAATATTGCATCTATCTCCCCTAGTTCCAAAGGCTTTTTTTTTTTTTTTCCTTTAAAAACCTCCATCAAACCCAAAAATAGCCGTTTATTTTCTTGTCGGTTCTGCTAATACCAACGGGTCCTCTCGATTTTTGCAAATAGTAATTTTCAACAAATTACCATGTGTCAAACGGCCGACAGCTCTCTAGCCTTAATACTTCAGAGAAAAATAAAAGTGCATTGGCGTGTTATCACCCCCTCCTCGTCAGCGCCAGCCCCCGGCAGCCTGGGAAACACGCGCTGCCCACAGCTCCCTGCCCTCACCGAGGGAGCCCCCGAACATCCTACAAATATTTCCCTATTTTAGGCAGCTGCCTCTCGTGCTGCTAACCCAGAGCAAACCTTCAAAACCCAAGCTGTTTCTGCCAGAGCTCCATTTTCAATACGGCACAGAATTTAAAAGGCGGCTTAGCAAAGTCTTTTTCTGTATCTTCCACACCTCTGCCCTTTTTTTACCTCATTAATCGAATGGCAAGAAAAACCCAAGCCCTACCTCACATGCCATACATTTACGACACAAATTATCTTTTATCTTTGGCCAAGGAGATAAGTCCAAGTCCAGACAGACAATAGCAATAAAAAAAAAATTATAATTAAATATACCAAAGTACTCAATGGGCAGACACTCACTGATAAATATTTAATGCTCCGATAGCACAATTTGGGTATTTGTAAGATGCAGCTGGCTTTCCTTTGTGTGAGCACCTCCCTTGCTCTCTCCTACTTTGGTCTGCTATAAAAAATATATATATATATATAATAACATATTGGTAACTTCTCCATGTGCCCTGAATGCTGAATGAAGAGGTTTTCAAACTAGCCATCGGAAGCCACATGTGGCAACGAAATCCAAGTCCCTCATCCTTCCCATCACAGGGAAGTGATGTAGCAGAATTAGTGGGGCAGGAGCACATCAGAACTCCTCCTCAAGGCACCCAGACAAGCAAAGGTTGGTCCCTGCTGCCCCAAAAAGTTATAGAAGTTTCCTAGTATTGCTCACTCTCCAGACTACTGCATCCTGGTTCTCTTTTTCAGAAGTCACTTGTTTTCATTTATTTTTCTCTACAGTGTTGAGAAAGCAGCCAGCTGAAATCTGGTGCCTGCAGAATGAAGGAAAAACTAGAAATTTTAAGCACAGGACCCCTGTTAGCCCAGAGTCACATGGTGACTCTCAATGAATCTTCTTGACGGTGGGACACAGAGCCCCCTCTGGGTGTGCAGAGATGTGTTTCCTCCCTCCTTCCTTCTCTTACTAGAGGAATTACTCTCTTTTTTTTTTTTCCATGAAGGTCTTTCTATGAGTGGCTGCATAAACACAATAATCAGATTGATATTTTTTAACTGAAAAAAAGCAGCAATCCGTTCTCTAACCGAAAAGTCACTCCCGTTTTTCTCCTTAGGTATTTACATTTTCCAAAGCAAAAGGGGGGAAAAAAAAACTTTAGACTTTTTCATTGCCTTGCATTTTTTTCCACCTTGCTTTTTAGTGACCCAGTTGTGAAACAAGGTAATTCTTTTTGCAGAAAACATGAACTAATTCTGTGTGATTTTGAATTGATTGTATCTGGACTGGGGGCCGCTAAGACAAAGATTTAATAAAATTACACAGTACGAGTAGCAGATAAGTAGGCCTTCTCTGCAACAGGACGCAACAGATGTTCCAGAGGAATGAGTGAGTTTCACTTACGGTCCAGATGTGTAATATATACAGAGAGAGCAATGGGAACCCAAAGGAAAAATGATGCCACTTATAGCCATCCATGAAGAGATTATTTTCCTATAGAAAGCAGCAATCAAACAGTTGCCCAACTACTTAAAACAAGAGATGTTCATCTTTCAGCCATCCACATTTGAAGAGGTGCTGCTGAAACTGGCCTGGGAATCCAACAGCTTTATGGGGCATCTTGGCCAGAGTGGAATTTGCTTTCCACTATAAAACAACCTATTGCTTTCCATACCTCATCACCACCAGGAAAACTAACCCAAAACCAACCACCTCGCTGCTGACACATGGACACAACATATAATTACAGAAAATGCCATTTTTCCAATCTGGGTTTTTTTTTTATTCCTCTGCAGTTATATTCTTTCTCCCTATATTAAGAACTACTCCTATCAAATATAAGAGGCACAATAGTTAACACTCAAATATTTAACATTCCAAAGTTCAAAAGAACAGTTCATTACCAAAGGAAAGTATAAACAAGGAGATGATAAAATGGTCATCATAAAATATGGTAATAATCCCTTCAATGGCATATTGTAATTGTTGTAATTACTGTTGTAATTAACTAGGAATACATTCCTCCCATGTTTCAGAGAGAGCTTTACTGCCTTAATATATAACTGGAGCTCTTCAGGAGAATCAGGATAACTCAATCATCATTTTCCTCTTCCATCTAGGATGACCAAGATTCACACCTACATAGAAGTAGTTTTAGTTCCTATCTTACAAATCCATCACGCTTTGATCATCTACCAAGGGAATATCCAAATTACAACACCACGTTAAAGCTTAACTGCTGCATCGTTTATTGTGCACGTTTCCTGATAGAAAATCTCGCCAGCGCATGGAGTTAATAGATATATTGAAGTTTGATAGTTAAGTCTGTGTTATACCTTCCAAGCAACTGTCAGACTGCACCAAAGTGATGTTTCATACACAATTTTACAAGCCTCTCCCTTTCTCCACTCACTGCTGTTGTTTGTGGCAAATCTGATAACTGATATTGACCGACAGTTGTTTTTTTTAAGTGAGCATGAGTAATCACCTCAGATTGAGTTACACTTTCTAAACGTTCCTAAAAATATTCTATTATCCTGTTTATTGATCAAGAGAACGTGTTTGGTTTATAAATTTAAGTTTCTGTATCAGAGACTGTTTCAGGAAGGCCCACCATCAGCAATTTCACAGCCTCTGGTCAAGGATGTCTCGAATATTCATATTTTGGTTTTTTTTCCCCCCTAAAAGAAAATACTTAACTCCTTAGGCAAATTTCACTTCTTTAAGTGCAAATCTGTTCCCAGCGAAATTCTTCCCAGGGAGAAAGGAAAGGCAGTTCTGGAAAGCTAAACTGCTCCAAGTCATGCTCCTAGTGATTTTAGTAGCCTTGATTTTCCAGTGCTCAGCTGGAAGACATCTCAGGCGGCCAGTTAAGCAGCCACTCCAGCGAGTAGTTGGAAACCAGCTCCTTCAACATGTTTTCATCTAAACTCCTAAAACTCAGAGCTGCAAAACTAACTAGTCACAAGTGAAAGTCACAGGGGGACAACCTTGCAAACTTGCTTAATTTCATCACAAGTCATCCTGGTTAAGCACTGCACTTAGCCTCAAAACTGGCTTTGTTTTATAAATACCCAAGTCTCAAAAATATGTAACTATTGGGATGTTGGCCTCACGTAGGACTGGCTAGTGTGGAACTTCAGCTCTTCAAGTTATCCCAAATGAGATCAGTTTGAGCACGGACAAAGGCAGTGCTCCTTTTTGGTGCTCACCCACATGCCAAAGGCAGAACTGTAGCTGTCTGCAGTTTCTGTACGCGCAGGAAATACATGCGGCACCTATAAAGCAGATCAACCAACATTCTCCATGTTAAAGCGCTGCTTTCAGGCAATTACAACCACTTGGAAGGCAATTCTTCAAATCGGGGGTTTTGTTTTTTAAATTCAGATTTTGGGGGAGCTGGGGTTTTGATTTGGGGGTTTGTTGGATTTTACTTGTATTCCAAAAAATATCGAGGTGGAAACTGGGAAGTATCATGTGAACCAGCTGGATCACCACACTGAGTAAAAATCCATGAGAACCGGGGCTACAGACATCTCAAAATAAATGCACAGCTCTCCACATTACTTTGCTTTTCTCATGCTTAAAAATATTCTTCCAACCACTTAACCGTTTCATGCTTTGAAATAAAAGCTTGAAATTTGTCAGCAGCTGCTCTGGCATTAGATAAATGCCTTTTGGTACTTCATAAAAAGTTACCTAAAGTTGGTCAACTTATAAGCCTTTGGGGAAAAATAATAAAATCAGTTCACACCTAATCAGAAAATATTTCTTTGACTTCGGCAGCTAAATTCTCTCCTGCCGGCATCTCCAGTGGGGCAGCTTCTGTCTGAAGCTGCAGAGGCAAAGCAGGGTTTTCCTTCAAATTTCTTCTTCAGGTGCCAGGCAGGGAAGTGAGAAAAGCAAAAAGTCTCCTGCGATCTCAGGGGTCTCCTCCTCACCGTTCCCATCGAACCAGCTACACACACTTCAACTTCTTCGCCGGTGAACAAGAGTCCCATAAATAACAGTTACTTTCTCTACATAATCCTGATTTATTCCCAGAGAGTCTATCCTGTACCCTGAATCCAGCAAGTATGGAAGAAATATTATGACTCCAGGAGAGGATCACAGAACAGACATGCTAGAAAGGCTAAATTAACTTCGCCATATTGGCAAACGTACCACATTTGATATATTTTTTGGCATCTAGCACTAGAAACGCTTTAAGACACTGTAAAATGGCTATGTAACGATGTATTTGCACTTCTTCAAGAATATTCACTGAACTTCATTAGGCAGCACAACTCAACCTTTTTTTTTTTGTTTTTGTTTTTAAGTTGTCCTGTCTTCAACTTTCCATTTCAGAAGTTCTTACCAGCTAAACTCTGCTCTTATTTCAGTATTTAAAATTTCCACTGACTTCTAGGGGAGAGAACCTGTGTCAGTGATACACATTCTGAAAATCCCCCTGGCAATACAATGATGGGTTGCAGTGCTAGAAATACTACAAATGGAATATTTTACTAACGCTGGTAGTGCCAATACAATCTACCTCATCTTATAATGTCATGCCATAAATATATTGTGGGGTAATGAAAACTGCCCAGTATAAGAAAATGCCATTAAACGGCCACTCAGTTTGGCCAAAGTAAACAACGCGATACTCAGCCCAGCTTAGTGCTTCATGAACCATTGCACTAACTTTAAAAAAATCTATGAAAATCTGATATGGTAAACATTTATGAACGCATAAGTCCCCAAACTGATTTTTTAAAATAATTATCTCAATTAAAATTTTAAATAATTAAATATTTAAATTATAAGTATATAATATTATAAGTACTAAAATGTTCACATTTTCTCATATTTTTAAAAAACTATTATTAGTTTAGAAATATGCTCTGAAAAATCCAAGGATAGACTAATAAGGTCATACATCTCCAATTTATACCCAGCAATGTGTGAGAAATAGTTACATGAATTAGCAGAGACAAGAAAGCGTTAAGGTATAAATGCTTGCAGGATTATTCATGCTCCTAAAAGCTTAAGAGACAAAGTTCTAGTTCTTTTGCAAAGCAAAAAGAAATCTTTCTATTTAAATAGAAAATAAAAAAAAAAATCTTGTCAATGAGTTCACCACATTTCAGAAAAATCTCATCTAATGATTCCAAGTCCTTTCACAGAAACAGTATTCGGAGAGATTCGTCAGTATTTTAGGAAAGAATTTCATGAATGGCCTTCATAAAAATGAAAGAGAACAACACACTTCCCCAATTACACATCTCACTGTTCTCATTCTCTGGCCTTCCTTTATGTGGGTTGGTGGGTTTTTTCCTCCCTCACTTTTTTATAAAGGTATTATTTCAAAGAATAATTGGTATTGGGCTGTTTTACCTCCTACTTTTAGAATATTGCCCAACAACACCCACTGTGCTCCCCAGCCCTTTTGAGCCACACCGAAAATAGAAGGGTGATTGACTATTGCCCATGATGTGGCGGTTTTTTGGTAAGCCTACAAGGAGAGGATGTACAGGAAGGATGGCTGGAGTTCATTTTTTGAGTCTGGTTTGTTTTACTACATTTCTGTGAAATTTAGTTCACTAATATGGTTCTTCCTATAAAAGCCTCGAGTTACTTGTTCACAGGGTTGTCTGGGGAGAAAGGAGAGAGGGAAAGAACGTCTTGAAATGAAAACGCTTAAGAACTAATAGAGAAAATTATTGTCAAATCAAATTGGAAATATACTCTCAGCAATTTTCCTAAGGGTTTCAGTGTAACTGTTAATGTATCTAACAATATTATTCTTATTCAAAGAAAAGGGAAAGGGGATTTTCTTTCACATTTATTTTTTCTAGTAATACATTATTAGGCAATAATGATTAAACCTGCTGCTGCTGACATCTCTATACCCCACATGCTAATTGTGACTAAATTACAGGTGCAGAAAAAATAAATTATGAATCACTTTTCTGGTGTGGCTTCACCTGGAATGAAGACAAAGCTGTCTTTGGACCAAGAATCAAGTGTGACCTCATGATTTCCTGGTGTTGGGAACCGCTGGCCATTCTCCACTCTCAGCCACACCTAGGTCAACTCATGCAATTCCAATTAAGCAGATTGAGTTATTCCAGATTTACATGACTATAACTGAAAGGAGAAGATGGACTTTCAATGACTTTTACAGGCTTCACTGGAACGTGGATTTGTCATGTTTACAGGAATCTAACATTCATGGCTAAAGAATAGGAACCACGAGCAACAAAAGGTATATATGGGTAGTCATATTCATGCTTCAAATATTTGTGGTTTTTTTTTTATTTAACTCTATAGTTCCATGAGGTTGAGGATTAAAATAATGTGAACCCTGTTATTCTCATGATATTCAAGTTCTGGGTCAGCAGGAAAACGGTGAAAAGTCCAAATACTGCCTTGAAAAACCCCCTAAGATTCTCCAAGATGTGAAACCCCCAAGGAAACCAATGCACGCTCTCCATTTAAATGACCCTCAGGAAGACAGTGCTAGTAATTCCTGGGCATAGAAGTGTATTTTTGTTAGAGTACAAAAGATCAGGGTTGATAAAAGTTATCTTGTTTTCTCTTTAAAGAAACTTCATGTTTCTTCAAGAAAAATGGACTTTTTAACACCTTCTAGAAAGCATGGACTTCTAAAAGTCTGAGGGACAGGTGAGAACGAGTGATTTAGGAGTCACATACTACAAGTCTGCAACCTCTGACTCTAAAAAAAAAAAAAAAAAAAAAGATTTATTTTTTTTTCGCCAAGAGTGGTATCTCCCAAAATTACGTGTCTGGTAGCCCCTGCTTGTAATTAGACTGGAACCCAGGCAAGAAGTGATATACAAAAATGACAAAGCAAAAATGAAAAAAACTCTCACACACAGCATTTTAGAAGAAAGTCTTCTCAAGGGAAGTTTTCCCTGTATATTAAATTCAACACTTGGAGAAGTTTCAGCCTATAACTTTACCAGAAGTATTTTCAACCTTCATTTGCCTTGTGGGCCATTTGGAAGAGCAGATTCTATCTTTACAACAAGAAACAGACTATGAGACAGGTCATGCTTACGATTAGCTTGCTAAGAATAAAATTGGGCTTGTCCCGAAGACCCGCACAATATATTATTTAAGTCCTTTGGATGGAGGTGAATTCCATCCCTAGCAAGTTTATTCCCTGTACCAAACACTGAAGCCGTATCAAATAGAATTAGCTTCACTGTAACTCAGTGGAACTCATTACGACCAGATATTACCGCGACCAAGGTCTCGTCTGGAATCAAAGAATAAAGGGGGATTTACATGGTTATGGAGACCATCTATAGTTACATTAGATGGGATTAAAAAACCCACACACATTTGAATGAGCACAAATCTCCAGGTTTTAAGGCATAAGCCAACTTTTCTCTGAGAAGTTGAGAAGAAAGGTTCCTTCTAAGGAGGATACTCTGCAATGGTGGTGGGGAGAGAGGATCTTCCTCATCTCCAACCATGGACAAGTGCCTCATCTACCCAACTCTGATCATCCAGGCCACCTCTGCAGGCTTTAAAGAGACAGGAACATCTCAAAAAACCCCCATTCTGGGCAAAATTGCCCAGTAGCAGTAGTTCTTTCCCTGACAGAAACAGGATGGACTCTGGATAAAAGTTTTTTTACCTCACCCAGAAGCAAGCAACCTAAATCCCACTACCGTCTACTTTTTGGCTTCCTAAGCCTGACACGTTTAACGCTGCTGCCTCAACCACTATACTTGGACATTAGGGCAAGTTCTCTCTTATCTCAAACAGACCTACAAAACCTCAGGGGTTCAAACAGCTTTCTTTTCAGCCAAGTAGTAAAAATAAATGAAATTATCACAGCAATAATTTGGATGAATGTTAATAAGGCTAACTTTTAGGAGTCATCCTCTTAATTTGAAAGCTAAACCAATCCAAAACCAAACAAGGCATTATTTGTAAACGAACAGGAGAAATCAGAAATACTGAAAGGCGTAGTACATCCTTAAAAACTGTGTTTCCATTGATGCTAGCTGCCATGCTTAAGCCTGAAACCTCAGCTCACTGCAAGTTATTGGGTGTGTGAAACTAATTATCGGCTGAGACTCTTACAAGCGGCGTTAGGCAGCGGGGCAAACTCCATGGTGATAATGGTACCTTCAGGCCTCATATCTCCAAGCTCCCAGGTCTCCAAATGCACGAAGAGGTCGAAATTCTCTATTGATACCCCTGCTTCTTGCTCCCTCTAACAGAATTTCACCCCAGAAGGATATAAGTATGAGCAGAGGATGGAGCAAAAGGGAAAAGGTAAAAGAAGGGGGCTACATATCCAGTTAACCCTCTGGAGCTGTGTGCAATGTGTGGGTGCATGCTCACGGAGAACTGTGGGGATGCCAAGAGGAAGGAGAGTGACTCCCTGAGGTCTCTCAGAATCACAGAATGGTTGAGGTTGGAAGGGACCTCTGGAGACCATCTAGTCCAACCCCCTGCCACAGCAGGGGCACCCAGAGCAGGTCCCATGGGAACATGTCCAGGTGGGTTTTGAATGTCTCCAGAGAAGGAGACTCCACCACCTATCTGGGCAGCCTCTTCCAGGGCTCTGCCACCCTCACAGTAGAGGAGTTCCTTCTTGTGTTTAGATAGAATTTCCTGTGTTCGAGTTTGTGCCTGTTCCCTCTTGCCCTGTCCCTGGGCACCACTGAAAAAAGCCTGGTCCCGTCCTCCTGACACCCTCCCTTTAAGTATTTATAAGCATTGATCAGATCCCCCCTCAGCCTTCTCTTCTCCAGACTAAAAAGACCCAAGTCCTTCAGCCTTTCCTTATCAGAGGGATGTTCTAGTCCCCTCATCATCTCTCTCGGGTAAATCCATGCCTGAGTTTCACCACAGCAACTGCAGGGAGAGCGTGGCCTAATTCTTTCCACAGTCAATATGTGTGCAGGTGTGCTAAAGCGAGAGATTTCTGCTGCACGACACCAGTGACACAACAGTGAAAAAAAAAAAAAGGGGGGGGGGGGAGGAGAGGAAAAATCAATAATAGCTGGACATTCATTTAAACAAATGCATCATCCCATAAACAGTGCAGCAGCTTTCAAATGTAAACAACAAAAGGTGAACTTTGTTCACATTATGTCTCCAGCTGTTTTGTGTTTCAAGACTGTGCGCCACAGCTGGGCTGATGAGCTCTGAATCCTGGGAAAAGGGGAAATATTTAACCTAACTTAAACAGAAAGAAGCGAGCCTCAATGGTGAGAGATAACAGGTGGGAGTCGTGCTCTGCTGCTGTGCCTGGAGGGTAAAATCTGGCATGCAGAGGTAGCTTCAGAACAAAAGTCGTCACAGCTGCTGTTTGCTGTTCTCCTCAAGTCCTTCCCTATTTATTCAGCATCACTGACAGCACCCTAGCAACATTAGTTTAAGTCACCGTCAATTGTTATAAAATTAGCTCATGGTCCCGAAGCCAGGGCAAGATGTGGGCAACATTATCCGCACGTCTGTGCTCCTGTCTCCTTGTGCAGAGAATACACAATTAAACTCTGTGGGTAAGCTTCCCATGAAACATGGGTTATTTTTTTTTTTCCAATCCCCAACCCAAAAAGTCACTCGTGGAAGGAAAAAAAAAAAAAAAGTTTAAGAGCAATCCCCATCCACACTGGCAGGGAAATAGTGATAACGTGAATAGTCTTCATTATCTTAGCACCAGGGGGAAAAAAAAATATAATAATCTAATGCGGACCCTCTTCCTCTTCGTTCTGTTACAGCTTTCTCTATCTGAAGTTTGCTTTAATGTCAGGCATTTAAGGCTGTAATGGTCCTCAGGGTCTTGAGCGTCTTTCTCAGAAGAAAGAAGTCAAACCCACCATCAGCAGAGTTACAACATGTTAAAATTTGGTGCCCGGTCCCTCCCTCACACAGGGACAGCAGCCCCCACCTCCTGTAGCATCAGCGTGCTACACTTCAATGCAAAGCCTTAATCCACTGCAATTCCAAGATGTTTGCCGTTATGGATTTGCAGCTACCAAATAGAGTATGACAACTACCTGAAGAAGAAAAGTATGTTTAAGCCATCACAGCCTCAAACTAGCCCCGAGCCTGTTACCATGCACCCTTCCTTTTCTAGTTTTCATCATCACTAAAAAACCTTAATAAATTTCAGACACATTCTCTTGACTGAGAAAGAAAATGCAAGAGTCCAAAGCCAGACTCTTTCCAAGGCATCGGCAGGAATTCAAGAGGTTTTTTTTAAAAAACAAAACAAAAAACAAACCAACAAAAACATGGGCAGCAATGTGTGGGCTCTTTTCAGTACACAACATTCAGCAGGATTTCTCTCTCTTCCCGGGGCCCTCTCAGGACCACCAATATGGATGCAGATGCTAGTTATTTAGAAACTAAGGGGGATGAAGAAGTGTGAAAGCAAGTGACATGGCAGCTTGAGTGGCATATTAGAAGTGCCTAGTGTGTCATTTCCACTGTACAGCGTGTTCGACAGGCTCACATCAGCACACGTATAAATCACATTCCAAGGAGGGGGCTTTCACAAGCAGGTCTGCAGGGGAATTTCTCTACCCCTGGCACCATTAGAGACTGCATACAAGGATGAAGTCACAGCCTGGATCAGAATCCAGCAGAAAATCCTTCTCGTGATGACCCACAAGCAGCACTGGGAGAACAAGGCAACATCAAAAATTTGTCACGGTACATTTTGGTTGACCCAGACCAGTCACTGTAGGGGAAGGTGAACCTACAGCCCCACTCACTCCCAAATATTCCCACTGTGAATCCGACTGTCCCTTTTTCTGTGCCGGCAGGAAAGCAGCCAGGACCTCACCCCACAGCCATTACTCCCCCAGTCGTATGGGAAAAGGCAGTGCCTCCTGAACGCGGGCGCTCCTTAATCTCCTTCATAAAGGTCTTCCCCTCAGAAATGCTGCTCAAGCTGCTGCTGAAAAGCCCAGCTGGGATATGAGCTTTACTGGACAAGATATTCATTGTTCAATTTATGGCTTGACTGTACTTGTAGAAATGTATTTCACTTCGGCATCAGATGAGCCGGATGAAGGGAAGCAAGGGAGGAGTTCATCAGAGGGTTTCTTTCTTTCTTTGATTTGTTTCCTGAATCACTGAAATGAAGATGTTTGTCTAGCTCAGCGACGGGTAAACATCCTTGCTTTTCCCTGCATGCTGTTTTTTCACTGGTAGGATTTACAAATTCCAACAGTTGCCTTTCTGAAGGAGATAGAGAGGCACACACAGACAGAGACAAGAGAAAGGGAGGAAAGGTTTCTACCTGCCAGGAGCCAAATCTGCTCGGAGTTGCACACATGTAAGTCTGCAGTAACCCCAACATCATCAACTGAGGCACTCTAGGGAAAACGAGCACAGAATTTGATTTCTTTCAGAGAAATGAAATAAAATAAAGAATCTTTAGCCTGAAATCCCAGAAGCAGAAGAAAACCTATGGTTACGTTCACCGTAACAGCAGCTCTGGGTGACAGAGCTGTTTTGTGGGAGAGAGGTATTGCCACCACCACCAGACAACACAGGACAATGCAGCAGTTTGATCAGCCCATGTTTCATCTCACTGCTGAGTACAGGGACTGTCACGGAACACGGAGAGGGAGGCTCTGCCTGGATGATGGACGTCTCTAATGAGGCTTGGTCACTCTGTGTGAAATAGTCAACCTTGTCAACCTACAACAGGCTGCCAGCGCACGCTCTCATGTGTTATCATTCAGCTTATAATGCAGCTACACTCCCATACATGTGCTTGTGAGCATATTTTAAAAGCAAAACAGGATTTACCATAGAGATGTAAAGAAGTTACCATAAAGGAGTTACTTTTGAGGCTTTCTAGAGTATGTTCAAAGTAACCGGTCCCCCATATAATGTGAAATCAAAGAGTGAAAACCTGCCAGAAAGGATATTAAGACTCTCTCGATTGTGAAGGCTCATAAAATAAATGTGTTGGTTGTTATGGATTAAAGTGTGCACCAAAAAGATGAAGGAACACCTAGCATCTGGAGTCTATATTGTAGTCTCTAAAATTCCTAATAGATCTGTGTCAAAAAAAAGATATACTGAGATTAATAGGCTAAAACGAAAACATATCCCTTCAAGATGAACAGAAAAATGTTTAGCCAGAAGTAACACAATCCCCAGGATTTATGCACTTCCAAAACTCACAAGATTGTCATTCCTCTTTGCATTTCATCAATTTCTGACCCTAAGATCTACCTAAAGGTGAACAATACTTTTAACTTCCATTTCATAGCAAATTCTAGATTATAGGATATTAACAAAAATCAATGCGCTGTTTGCTTTCCTCGGCACCCGTGACCTCTGTAAGAGCGTTCACATGCAAAATCCCTATCCTCTCCCCATGGATAATTTAGGAAGAGGCCAGTATTAGCAATTCAGGAGGTAAATCTTTCCAAATTGATCTAAAATCTCCTTCGAGGTTTCACTATTTTAAACATTTTTAAAAGAGGCAGGCTATTAGCAGAAGTTAGCTCCTGTCACAAAACTTGCAAGTGCCTCCCCATGTTCCACTTTTGAAGGAGAATAAGATATTCTGTGGTTAGCACCATCACCAAATGCAGTTTCATAGCTGTTGTCCATCACCAATAAATAAAAGCTCTGCACAGCCAATTATTTCACCTTATCACTACCCAGGGCCTGATAGTCTTTGGCACTTCAGCCTGTTCACACAAGAGGATCTGTAAGGGAGGCATAAAAATCCTTCAGGGCCAAATTTACATACACCTTGGACCACATCTGTGCAAGCAAAAGGGCCTTTTCAACATAAGCCAGAATCAGTATCTCCATGTTCCTTTCACATGGATCTTCCCAGATAAATGCAAGACAGAGACATGATGATAGGTCTCCAAGTACTGAAGCTGGCAGCCAGTCAGTAATCCCTGTTGAAAGGGATTGCCAGATTTGGGCACCATTCTGAATTTTTACAGAAGGGCCCAGGAAACATTCACCATCTCCTCTCTGCTGCTCAACAGGAGCAGGAGAGTCTTCTCCCCAGCTTGGGGCTCCCCCAGGAAGCACCTACCAACGACTAGAGCTGAAACACCAGCAGCAAAACAAAGAATGCTCTCCCAAGCTAGAAGCAAACCTGTCCTGCCCAAAACCAAAGGACAAGGACATTCCAGAAGGACACCAGAAAAAAGGCACCTTCTCAGTAAGACAGAGAGACACCAGGCAGTAGATAAAGAGAGTTCACACATACCTGGCTCCCAAGGAAGCTGGCAGAGAGGTTCTTCAAACCAGGAAAAGGGCGGTGGGTGGAGAGAAGTGTGGTAGATACCCAGCTGTCTTCTATTAACATCTCCAGGCTTGGGCCAACCAGGGCTTTCAGCAGAAGATGAGCAACACCTGGCTCCCAGGGTTTTCTGAAGGCCAGCTCCACTTTTTATGAGGTTGTTGCTTCTTTTTCAGGCAACTTTTACTTGTTACAGCCAAGAATTTCTTACTTTCTTGCCGCAATATTGCCCCCCCAGCAATTTCTTTAACCACTGGGAAGGAACTCTGATTGTACACGTTCTGGACAAGGCTTGTGGCACAGCAAATATTATTTTTATTTTTAATAACTATATCTTGTACTTAATTACCAGCTTGTAATTTCTTTTTATTAGGTTTCTCTTCAAAATTCATTAGCAATCATGAAGCATAACAATATTTCTGTCTTTCCATCTACTATAAAGACAATATCTGCCAGAAACTGGATGTAATGACTGTAGTGCTGTTTAAACCATTTACAAAATGAGTTCCTCCTACTTTCAAAATAGCTCAAAGGCAACGATGAGTGCAATTAATTGGTCCCCTATGATACTGGTACACACAGATTGATAAACTCCACAAGGATAATTTCGGCAGGAATGACTGAATGGCTCAGAATTTCAAGTACTTTACATCTCTTTGGGTTTTCTCACAAAGCGCTTTTAATTTTGAAAATCATTTCTTCTCTCTCACTCAGATGCTGTTTCTTCCCCTAAACTCTCTTCCTGTGATGCAACGTTTGTAAAATAACTGCTTCGTTCCAAAGAAGGGTCTACTCACACGACAAAATGCTGGAAGCTCGCTTCTATTTCGTTTCTTTTCAAGTCCATCCCAAATGTGCCCGTAAGACACAGAAACACTACATCTGGAGGACACGCTAGAAAGACAGTATCTGCTGGAAAGACAATTCCCTAGCAGCACAGATACTCCGTTTAACCCCATCTTGGCAACTTCACTGCAATTATTTTTGGAGTGAGGGGAGAAAGCGGGGGCAAACTTTTGACATTTCTTTTACGGCAGTGGCACCCTTCAGTAAAAGCATCTGCAATATTTGAGGCGGCCCTGGAATTTCTTCAGCTTGGCAAAAAGCTGAATTTAGAACAACAGACTGCCCTCTATGTACAGCATTAGCATTAACAGTATCTTGGGGGGACAGGTACAGCTTCAAGTACACAACTACTATTAAAATTCTCTTCCTCTTGGATGTTTGTTCTGCTTATTCATTTGTCTTTCAGCTTTTGCTTAGTTCTTGCCCTTCTATTTTCACCAGGCACCTTGCTCCTAGTGAATGCCTTATGTCTAAGGGTGTATGAGTTATTTGACTTTGGAGTTCCCAGATTCTCATGAGGATACAGACACTTGATAAAACAATTCGCTCCCCTCTTTGGTTGATAAAAGATACAGCCAATTCCCTCACTGTTTAAAAAAAAAAAAAAATCAACCCAAAAAGCACCCCAGCGAACAAGAAGTTAGGGGCACTTGAAAATAGGTCTATTGGGAAGTCCTGAGAAATCCTATGATTTCTGCCTTTCTGAAAGCAACTCACTGTATCTGCAATTCCTGAAGAGCTGAGGATGGACTTATATTTCTAAGCAAGGCGCCTACACTACCCTTAACCCAGTAATTGCTCCCTCGAAATTTCTGAAATATGGTGACATTGTTACTGAGCTTTAAAAATCATACTGAAAACAAGGCTGCCATTTTGTATTTGGACTGATCAAGAAGGGGCCTGCATTATACATACAGCTGCTTATACCCGCTATAAAGGATAATTTTGCTGTATTAACTCCATAAATTTGATAGAGCCAGCAAGGCTTCCACTGCATAATAGCTTAATTTTTCATTCTAATAATAACTGGCTGCCAGTTGAAATGAATGGGAGCAAAAACAAACATTTCTGTTCCATGACATGATCCATGACAGATGTACAGTTTAGGAGGCCCTAGGGCAGGGTATTCCAAGCCTCTCCTCCCTTCACCCAACGGCGGTAAAAGCATTAACACCAAGAAAAGAGACTGAACTGTAAAGGAACTCCCAGGAAAATGACCCAGCTATCCTCTCCTTAATCCACAATTGGCAATATGCCTGATTTAAGACTATGCTAAGCATCCAGGGTTTGCTAAAGTGCTTGCAGACGGTGTGTACTGTATAACACACGCCTGTAAACTACAGAGTATGAGACAGCCCTCTCTCAATCACACACAAAGGTTCAGCGGGGCTTTTTCCTCCGACTTCTACTTACTCTATTTACATTGAGAAAACCCTTTTCCCTCGAAATATACATAGAGAATTAGCAACTTGATTTTTACAGTTTATTATTGGTATCAGTTTCATGGAATCCAACATGAAAACATGTGTCCCCTTTTAAAAAAATAAAAAAAGCCCACATGCTTGAAGCTTGACAGATTTCGGTGAAAATGGGGCTGCATAGTTTAGTGCCAACAAGTTACTCAGGCTTTATGTGAGTATTGATTTATCTGCTAAATGAAAATGAATAGCCACCACATCTACCGCATTGTTTTGCTGCCTCTGCAAGACAGAGCACCTTCTTAAAGAAACCCTAAGTAGTTTTAAAAGGTGAGTTGACAATGCTATCTTTGAGTGGGTAAAATCCACTTTCAGCGCCAGGCATTTGTATTCCTTTTGAACAAATGCTGTCAGGGGCAAGAGCAGGCTTTGTGCACAGGTAGGGTGGGTTTTTAGTGTGTGGGGGGGTTGTTTGTTTTAAGTGACAATATTAATAATCTTTCTGAGAAAAATGCAAAAGCAAGAACTCAAGCATAAAGCAGGAGAGTATCGGGTTGCTGTGTGTGTGAGGACAGGATGGGGATGAGATTTGGGAAGGGAGGGGATTCCCCTCACTAAATGTTTAGCATTTGGGGCCTGGTAATGGGTCTTTCCTTTGTATTTTGTTGGGCAGCCGAATTCCCTAATGACTTCAAGTAAAGTGGCCATTATAGATCAATAATTCTGGTAGTGTCTGAGAGGCTATCTTATTTAATATAAATGAAAACAACGTATCGTCAAAACCCTGGGAGCTCAACAAGAGATGGTAAGAGAACTAGAAATCCCCCTATGAAAGACATACTCAGAATCAAAAACTGCCCAAGATGAATGAAAACAGAATGATAAACAAAAATAGAATGATAAACAGCAACGTGGCCTTCTGATGTTGTCGTTTGCCAAACATAAGTTGTTGCCACACAGACCAGAAAGTGTGATCCATGGCTGCCTAACGCTAATCTTCAGTTTTTACTCATCATCTGGGTTCTACCAAGGGATCGCAAGTCCCCATGTGCCAGCCATATGTCCCAGGTTTCCCTGCTCGCATCCAAACCCAAGCAGCAGAAGAAAAGCTAACTACGGCCTGGACATCGGAGATCTCCTCCTCGGGAAGTAGGGTTGAGCTCAACATGATATTTGGCCTACAAAATCCTTCCTCTTACTTAAAGCCTCCCATTCTGGCTTGTCACAAGTATAGTGGGCCCAGAACAACCTGTTCCTGACCAGGAATCAATGGATGCTGCGGAACAGAGCTGAAGGTAGGTGGATGCTGGTAAGATTTGATCAACCAGTGAAAAAAAAAACACGAAAAAGAACTGAAATCCACAAAGTGACAAGCAAAAAGGAAGACGGTCAGAAATCTGAAATTGCTGATAATCTGGGAAACGAGGGGAGGCTTCCTGAAAGCCCCTTTTATAGCTGGAACTATTTTTTCTTCCCAGAGTGTTGGAAAAACATGGAGACAAGTTAATGTGGTAACAGCTTGGGCCTTTGACTTCCACAGTAAGAATGCAAAACCTCTTCTTGATGGAAGACGCAAATCAAAGAATACTTTATATGAAGAAGGTGATCCTGCCTCCTCTTTCTGGGGTCACAAACACTCAGCAGTTGAGTGGTTTACCTTTAAAAGAAAGGTCATGTTAGAGCACACCTTAAAGGAGCTGAGTAAGGGAACACAGAAGCAAAACCTGGCTTTGCAAAGAATCATAGAATGGTTTGGGTTGGAAGGGGCATTAAAGATCATTGAGTTACAACCCCCCTGCCATGGGCAGGGACACCTCCCACTAGAGCAGGTTGCTCAAAGCCCCATCCAGCCCGGCCTTGAACCCCTCCAGGGATAGGGCAGCCACAGCTTCTCTGGGCAACCTGGGCCAGGCTCTCACCACCCTCACAAGAAAAAGTTTCTTCCTAATATCTAACCTGAATTTCCCCTCTTTCAGTTTAAAACCATTACCCCTCATCCTACAGCTCCACTCACTGACCAAGACTCTCTCCCCGTCTCTCCTGTAGGCCCTCTTTAGGGACTGGAAGGGGCTCTAAGGTCCCCCTGGAGCCTTCTCTTCTCCAGGCTAACACCCCCAACTCTCTCAGCACTGTCTTTCCCATCTTTTCAGCTGGCCATTGTTAAGCACGTGGATAGAAGAAAGCTTATCCCAGTGAGGCTGACATGAAGTTAAATTGGTCTGCAATGGCTGCTAAGTCCATTTCAGTAGTCAGTCAGTTGATCCAAATGTACTGGACAATGTGTGAAGGTACTCTGTCCTTCTAGTGAAGACAGACACTAGGAGTTTACTCCAACTACAAGCAAAAAACTCCATGGAAACACAGCAATACCTGGTTAAGATTTGTACTGTTGAAGTTTTGATTCAATGGAACCCCACTGATATCCACTGTGCAATTCCCTTGATGCAAGAAAAGAGACAGGACAGAGGGCAAAGAGGAACTTCCATCTTTCTGTTCCTATTGGGCTTCTGAGCCCACTGTGTGAGCTCATTTTTTTTTTATTATTGTGACTAGAATCAGAGACTGTTGCTGACCGTGTCAAACCTGGATTAAAACAGAACCCCCGAATCAAAATCCTACTCAAAAGGTGATTTAGTGTTCAAAGGAACACTCTTAACTTTTCCCTTTGCCTTCTCTAAAACAGAAGAACACCTTTGTTTCTGCATGAAGAGTCAAGTAAAAACTACTGTCTCTTCAGAAAGCCAATATTTGGGTTGGTTTTTTTCTTTCTTCTCCTTTTTTTTTTTTTCTTTTTAATCCCCTTCTCTCTGCACCCTCCATGTGAAGGCTTTAGTTTTTCATCTGTTCAAATAAAAGCCAACTACGATGCTAATATCACACATTTTCCCTGGGTACGTGATGTGGGACCACAGCAACTTATTGATGAGGGAATTTCACTTTTGTTTTGTTTTGTTATTTCTGTAGAAGAACACACAAAATGACAACTGTGTAACTTCAACAGCATTAACCTCAGAACGGTCCTCGCTTCTTTGTCTTGGAAAAAAGAAGCCTTTTCCTATTTTAATTTTATGCATAAGTGCATGAATGCTGAAGTAATATTCACATGCTGCCAGGCAGTTCCATATGCCAGCTTTTTTCTTTCTGAGTATGTACCAGTCTCAGGTAGCAAGTGTTGTGGAGCCAAATTACATGTTGCCTCCATTTTGTGTACATGTCTGCACACACGTGTGTATTTTCCCCCAAGCCAGTCAGTCCCCCCTGTTTGCCAGCCAGATCTGCAAAAGGGAAAACAAAATCCACAGTTGTGTAAAACTCTTTGAAAACACCAGTAGTAATAAATTAAGCGTGACCACAAGGCTTCATCCAGATCCCCCTGGCACTGGTGGTCCTTTATCTCACTACCACACTAATGCTAAAAAAGTGGACTCCGTGTCCACTAATCAAGTTGGTCACTCCTTCGCTGTTTTATCATCCTGCTCCTAACCACGCAGTGGCCGTAAATGGGCGGTGTTCTCCGGGTTCCTATTAGGAATCTCATTACTCCTCCTTTCTCTCTTTCTTGAATTAAAAATGTTTAAATTAGTTCAGTATGTCTCGAACCTCTTCAGCACGCTGCTGTCCGTCTGACTCACTTCCAAATTGAAGTGCATATATAAAAAAAATTGAATCAGTTCAATGATTTTAAATCACTCTTCAATGTGCAAAGTAATTTAAAATTACTGGAGTGCTTCCAATTTTTATTAGTCCTTGAATTTGGAAGTGATCGAGGTTCTTCTGGGCATGTGCAGTGCACTGTGACTTAAAATTATTACATCCATACTTACTTTAAAAAAAAAAAACCACAACAGATTTCACTTTACAGCAGAAACTGCTGAGGGGTACCATGGAACAATTTTAACGAACAAAATTGCATAATTCCAGAAGGCGTCAATCTGGGAAAACTCTTGCAGTTATAAGAAAACCAAGAAACACCGTAAAATGTTTGAACTGTTCTACATGCAGCTTGGACTCCCATTTTAATTGCTACAGCACTTTTGCATTTAATGACTTTCAATGTACCTAATTGCTCTAAATTTAGCAATTTCCCCCCAAATCAATATGAGGACAGAATCAAAAAGGGCTGACTTTCTCCTTAAATCTTTCAGATGCTTAGTGACGTGATTAATCTTTATGCACAAGGCTAGTCTTATTGAACTGAATGTGCCTCCTCACCTGTTTGAGTAGTCTCAGTAAATGAACGCTACTCCCTTTCTCATGAGTAGATTTACGGGAGTCCTAGAGAAGATAAAAGCACTGCTTGGGGACAGAAGTACTGACAGCGCCAGGGAACTGGACAATTTGATACTGAGCTTAGCTAATACTCGAAAAAATGAACCACGCTACTGCTTCTCAACAGTCCATTCTAATACAACTGTATTTTTTGGAGATACAGCAGTGAAAGAAGTAATCTGTTAAACCGAAGGTCTTCCCATTCTCCACCATTATAATTGTAGAGTGAGGAATAAATGAAAAAAAAACCACCATGATGAGTCAATATGACCCCCATATGCCCAACAAATTTATTTGACTGCCTTGAAGGCAGTCTCTTAAGAGTGGGTATTTTTATACATCTGGGAAAACCTTCCGGTTTCCTCATCTATGAAGCTTCACAGAAGCTAAATCATGGACATGTGAAAGAAGACCTCCACCCCCACTGCCTTTTGCATAGCATTCACAAAAAAAAACCCCACAAACCTTCATACGTTCCCCATAAATATCACGGCGCATAAAATGCAACCCGAGTTGGTGGGGAAGGGGGTTGGCTCCGTGGGGAAGGGGACTGCAATTCCATATAGGCATGTTTGCTACAAAACTTATGTGCGGAGAGATGGAGTGGTTTAAGATCAATTACCTGAAACCAGGTGCTGAGCAGATGGGAAAAATGATTCATCTGGTACGTGCTCTCTTCTTGCACATCTCACCTGACTCTCAATGTCTCCATGGCAGCTGCTGCACCGTGCACAAAAAAATGAACCTGCCCATGAATTTGGCACCTTGGGTCTCCCTTGTCGCCCCACTGCCCCTGCAGAACCACCCCTCGGTCCCTCTGCTCCTCTCACTGTAAATATCCACTTCGAAAAAGCAATTCAGTGTCAGTGGGGACAGAAAAAAAGGGGAGGTCCGTGGAGTACCCACTAGAAATTAAGTGTTGAGGGAGGCCCTTTATCACAAAGCTCTACAGGTAGCCAATTTATCGCTCTCAAAACAAAACTTTGGAGCAGGACTTCAGTCTTGCAGAGGAATCTCTTGCATGTGTTTGAGTGCACAGTGAAACATGCTTCTGGGAGGGAAAAGAAGGCCAAGCCATGCCCTTACTCCTCACCGGGCTCCTGGGATCCTTCTCTCCCAACTAAACATCTGCCTAAGAGCTGGCCAGAAGGTAGCTCAGGAGCTGCTTTTAAGAGTAAACAACTCAGTGTCAAAGCTCTTAGCATCAGCACTCTGTGAAGGAAACAGAGGATTTACTGTGTCATATGAATTTAATATTTGATACATCCATCCACATATACCTGACTATATCCTGCCCTTGTAATGGGGACGGACTCAATGATCTAATAGATCTTTTCCATTTCTAGCCACTATTATCCTATTATTAAAAGTAATGAGCCTCTAATCTAACAACTGAACTAATCAATAAGAAACTGAGTTTGTTTTTCAAAATTGCTTTAATTTTAAAAGACAGTATGTCCGTTCCCCGCTTCCTGCTTTTGACTGTGATAATAAAACTTTCAGTATGGCTAATGTAGTTTAGCTAAACAAATTAGACAACTGCCCCGTTTAGGGGGAAGAGAAAGTTTCCATTAGCCATTCAGATGTTCTTTGCCTGGTCAGCTTACAATTTTTGCAAACCAGACATCAGAAGATATACGATCTTAAACTCACTATAATGCTGGAATACAATGCTCTGCTACAAACCTACAAAGAGTGTAAAAGTGACCACAAGTTGTTGCTTTATGTTAATCACAGGGGTTTTTTTTCTAATCACCACTACTTGTTACAAGTCCACTAAAACAAGCTTCCCAGTGCCTTTTGCCCAGGCACTGGAATGGTTTTCAAGGAACCCGCCTTCAAATGTTAGTTCTACTTTATCCCTTCTGTTACTTTTTGGACAAATCACTTTAACCATCTCTCAGGGAAGAAAGGATAAAAACCCCTCCCTCCCGTGCTTTTCACTCTATTGCACTGGGGTAGATTGGAAGCTCTTTCCAGTGCCAAGCCCTGCGGTTTCGTGACATTAGTAGGGATTGTTAGGGATATTACAGTACTAACAGAAATAGAATTTGGTATATTAGTATGATATACTGCTGATTCATAATAATACAATAAAAATAATTACCAAATGCCACAGAAAGTACGCCAGTTTGGACAATCATCTTAGATTAGATGCCTTAACTCTAGGCTTGACCTACGTTAGCATGCAGTTTGGTGTGAAAAGAACAGATCAACAGATTCCTACGTTTGGTGCTGAGGGTTCTACATTGACAGAATATGCACTTTGTGGGAGTTACTTTGAATTAGATTTTATCTGGTTCCTTGGAGTAAATTCCTGTAGCACTTACATAGTTTTAAGTTGACCGAAGAACAGTCGTTATTTTGGACCCTTCCTTCCCAACAGGCGGCTGGTCCATGGTTGGTGAGTACCTGGAGCTCGGCTGCCGGTTCATTTTCCTTCAGAAGGAATCTAGTTCTTCCCCTCACCACAATCACCATGAACTGAACCAACGTGTGATAAGCAGGGTAAATGAGAGCGTTCGCTTCTGCTTTAGACCAAAACACCAAGTCAAAGACAGGCGCATGCGAGAAAGTATAGGGAGATAAATCCAACTTCTTGATAGTTTTTTGGTCTCCTTGTTATCACACTATCAATAATTCTCCCAGCTACCCAGGTTGCTTGACACGGTGCTTTGAAGGACAGTCACCAAAACGTCCTCTGACAGCAGATGGGAGGCAGAAGAGAAGATGAAAACAGAAAGAAGCTCTAGAGCACGACATTTTAGATGCCCCCAGTCATTGCCTTCAGATTTATTGGCTCCCCCTCCCCCCAGATTATCAATACTAATGAAGTGCCTTCTCAAAGCAATCTTTCAGTACAAGTGATTTTACTACATGGTACTGTGATTTCTTCATGGTACTGCAATGACATAACTTCAGAAAATTGCAAATTATTGCTTCTTTTCTCTTTAATGATCTTCTCAGTAATACCCTACTGTTCTCATTAAAGTCTTCTGTATCTGCATATCTTTATTTTGATGTTGTAAGAGCAGAAGATGACTCTGCCCGTGACATTTGCCAATGCCAAGATTTATATTTCCTCTCCACCAAATGTAACTACAACACAATGACTGTAAGAAGAAAGTATCTGAGCTTGACGTATAACCACTTCAAACTAAAGTAATACTACTGAGAGGACACATTAAGAAACCAGCCAAAATAGCAGGCTCTCTGGCACAAAAGACTGTCAACATTTTGGAAAGTCTTAGAGCCTGGATGAAGCCTTCATTACCCGTGGCCAGCGAGGTAACAGAAGACAGGCAACATGTACAAACCACATCAATCTTGCTAGAATTTTTCATTAAGTGCTTGAGAAAATTACTAATTCACATCCCACTGTTGCAGATAGTGAAATTCCAAGACTTTATATATATACAAAAAACTTTCTAGTTTTCTATTGAATTTCACTGTTTAAGAAAAGGATAATAGTTTTGAGAACTTTATATTCTTACCTACCTACATTATTCTGGAAAATTAGTTGATAATGTTTTCTAAGCAACTCTAAATAAAATGCATTGCTGAAAAAATATGGGAAAAGGGAGACAACTTTACGCTGCTGTTTTGATAGCATCCTTCTGGGTAGTGTCAGATCACATAAGCTCTTCTTCAGTCAATTAACACTTAGGACTGCTGAAGTACCAATACAATGTATGAATATACATAGTAAGAGGCAAGTTAGCTCTTCAGGCTTGGCCCTTTCATAAAGATGAGTGTCATAGCTTTATTGGAAAAAAGACCTAAAATGAAATAAAGACCACTGAAACAATGCAATGGTTGAAATGGCTTGTTTCTTCTCCCACTGCTTTGCAAACCCAAAGAGAAACGTAAAAATGTTGACAGCTGCAGAACTTCCAGGAATACTCTTAATTAAGACATACGGTACCAAGAAGGGTTAATATTGTTTGAAAGTAAAAGCTCTCATTCCAATAACAAGACCTCTCTCTGTGCACTGCTGGGTCAGCACGGTAATTAAGAAAATTGCCTTTAGTGTGCTTGTTTGGTAATGCTATTATCATCTTTTTTCATCTTTTAACAAGAGTAAACTACTTGAAGATGTCCCCATTTACTCTTCTTGCTTCTAGTAACCCATGAACCCATCAAGTCCATACTATGCTAGCATTTAATGGCCTAAATGAGTTACTTTATCATCTGGTTCACCCTGAAGTCTTTTACATATTTTTCTTGACCTTTAACCTTCTGACTATTATTTTGACAGCTATCATTAATGCTGTGTCCTGGGCAACCACCCGTTGACTAAGATGGATGGCAAAATGGCTAAGGAGTTGAAAGTAATACACACCCACTTTCATCTTCTTCTTGATTAAATCAAAACCATACAAAGCCAAATCATACGATGGGTCCCATGGAAGCAGTGGAGAACACCAGTCACAGTTTTAGTAAGTAAAGCTGAGCAGAGAGAACAAAAAGGGGGGGGGGGGCAGGGAAAGCACCCTTATTGTAAAACAAATAAGCTGTATAAATTGGACACCTAGAACTCTATAAATCTTCTAAGTTATGACTATTCAGCTATGAACTTAGATGAATCAATAGGTGGTTGGAATGAAAATACTTTCTACTAGTTGGTTAAAACATAGATTTGGCAGTAAATTGCACTCAAAAAAAAAAAAAAAAGCCATCCCAATCCACAACACAAAGAACATGCTTATGTGGAAAGGACACAGTTAATTGGAAAGAAAGTTTGATACAACTTACTACTTTTCTAATAAGCTACCCCACTTCAAAGGCGAGCATGGCCCCTTCTGATCACTTGCATGGAACTGCACGGACTGTGGTCCTGCACAATTGTAAGGTCACTACAAATCATGCACCTCGAACAATTAAACTATTCCCCTCGGAGAAGCTGGATGATTTCATTTAAGAAAATGGAATCTAGATAAAAGGGGCAAAAGGAACTTCAAATAGTTCCACGTGCTTAAAATGAGATTAAAAAAATGGAAGGAGATGTTAGTGTCAGATAAGATCGTACGCAAAGAGTCATTCTAACTGCATTTTAGACAGTTGGTGTAATCAGGCAGTAGGTTAATGGAAAGGAAGGCACTATATTGCCAAGCAGCAGAAAAAAATGGTGATTTAAGAGTCCACTAAAGTATTACCCGGAGACCAGTTTCAAAAAAACAAACTAAGCTATCAGGAAAAAGCTAGGAACAACATGAGAAGAGAAAAGGCAACCAGAACAATGTCACAGAGAAAATTCTCAGCCTCTTTATCTTCTCAAATGAATGACCCTCACTGATGGAAAACTGAAATACTACAGCTCACTGATGGACGTGACACTTGACCCCTCTTACTAATTAAGGGATGGAATCTGGAAACTACAGCACTTATTTGCTTTAAGCAGCATTCTTTAGGGCCATAACAACTTTTGGGATCGCTTTATGAGCAGAATTTTTACTATGCATGGACCAGATGACAATAAAGCTAGCAAAATGACTACAGGCATCTCTTGGGTAGAGGAAAGCTAAACTTCAGATGACCTTGGTCTTACTCTGGTTTGCATATGCCTTGTGTTTTCAAAACAGATGTTCTCCAAAAGCATCTTCCTTGGGAAGAGTTTCAGATCTGATCCTCAGAAGCTGCTCATGACCCACAAGGTCCTCAGCAGACCTGGGAAAGAGGAATAGGTAGATCGACCCCTCAGAGGCAGGGACAAACGCTTGGTCAGAACAACCAAGCTGCCAGACCTGGATCTCTCTGTTCTCTGTAAAACTATCCTTTCATAGAATTAGAGAATGGCCCACTACACGTTATTCATCTATGGTTTGTGTCTGGTATTTTTAGTTGCAAACATTTCCAATTAAAACAATGCTTCTGGGGGTGTGAGTGCAATTCAAGACATCAAATCGGCTTTCAAATTACACTAAAGCAATAATAATAAAACATTTCCAGAACAAATACTAACCCCTGCACCCAGCATCACACCGGCAAAAGCCTTTTAGAAGACCATAATGATGCATTAATTAGCCCTGAATGATGATATTACTAATATGTGCTGGCTTACTAACTGAGAAACTCACATTAGCGGAGCACATGTGCTCCGTGCTTCCTTCACACATCACACAGCACGCTGGAGCTCGCAGCCATTTGCATGATTTCTCTCTCTCTCTCATCTCAGGTAAACCAGCAGGTCACAAGATAATCAAAACAAGAAGCCTCGTACCGCACATTTTTACCCATGCGAGCAAATACGAACTTTCTTAAACGTAACTGCACGTGCAAGACAATAAACCAGCTTGTGTGCTTGGTAACTCACAGGAGTAGTTCTGTAGAATAACGGATTTCGGGAAGATTTTAAATTAAGCTCATTCTCCGGCCCTAGGTTCCCACCTAGATCTTAACAACTTTCCTTTTAAAAGAATTTTGGCCCTTCCAAATTCTGGTGAGATGACAGCAACTCCCCTTCAGTGCTTCAAACCGCGGCACAGGCACTGCCCCCTCCATGTGTCACACAGGTGTTCACGGGACCGTTTTATTGCAGGGTTCAACGATCAGAAAAATCTACAGGGGAAATGGGGACGTGTTGCCCCAGGAATTACATATAGGGTTGGTTTTTTTTCGTGACAAACGTGTGATGTATAGTCTAGATCCAAAGAAAGAAAGAAAGAAAAAAAAATCATTTAATATTTAACAATAGCCCCGCATTCAAAAATAAATCAGTACAGCTTTAAAGACTAGACCATTTTTTACTGGTGACAAGCACCCTTTTCTGAAAGCACATTTACAAAAGCCAAACAGAACTAAATGACATGGTGCTGTGTTTTTGTATATCGCCGTAGATTAAATTAGGTAATTCTTAATTACTTTACAATAAAGCCAAGTTATGTTGCACCAGAACCAAAAATAACAGGTTGTTCACTTTTTTCCCCCCCTCAATTCTTTCCTGGACATTTCTTTCCTTTATTTATCTCTGTCTAATAATAATGTGGGCATCTGTGAAACGGTAAGAACTTTCAGAAGTCCAGCACCTATAGTCATCCATTTCAACTAGAACCTCTGATCATTCTGCTAATACTATTCATGATATTGAATAACTGTAAAAGCTTTATTACAGCTTGCATATCATAGCAAAAGAGTAAAGACCTAATGCAGTCATGTTTCAGGAGAAGTCGCTGTGTGCATTAATCAATGTGCTGCTGTATCCTTATCTGTGATTCTTCATTAAAATCGTTGTCTTATTTGATGAGCGACTGTTGTTTGCTAAAAGGTAATGGTTTTTACAGCTACCACATCTTTATGTGCCTACACTGTCCAAACTAAGTGCTACGTTTACTTCATTGTGTAGGATTTTCGTTTTATTTTTGTACTTTCTTGGTAAAAAGTACTCCGACTCCCTGTTTACTACAGGTGGCAAACTGGGCTGGAAAATGACATGTTCCTGTGGCTTTTAGTTCCTCCTGCAATGAAGTAGCCAGAGTCGTGCCAGCAACTGGCGGTGAGCAGTAGGTTTAATAAAAAGGCAGTACCAACCAGAGGAATGGGTTAATTCGTACCACTAGCAGAAAAATTCCTCAAGAATATAAACAGACCACAGCTTGGAGCTGCTGCTTCCCAGGTTAAGAAAGCAACTAACTCCCATGCTATGATTTGGTCTTTTTCACATTAATTTTCAGGGTGGGGTGCTTTTTGCAAAGGGTAAAGAGGCAAGGGCAAGGAGATCAGCACACCAAGTGCTGAGTGCACTGATGTGATTTACACCCCAACTTCATTACACCTCATTCTTTCTTGTTCATCTCCTTTGGATGGAGCCTTCCCAGGCCAACCTCACTGCTCTCCCCAGCCCCCAGCAAGTGCTCCACAGACAGCTGATAGTGTGACCGCAGATCACAGCTGAAGAATTCCAGAAATAAACAACTATGGGAAAACTGCGGATTTATAACTTATTTCTTGGATGTGTTTCAGTTGCACAATACAAACATGAGAAGGAACGCTCCCGAAAACAATCTTCTCCCCCCACCCGGGCCACTGAAAAAAGTATTTTAAGTATGAACATTGGTAATGACTCACATTTCATTGGTGCTAAAATAAATGGATTTTTCAGTAGCTATATATTAGTACTTAATTTCATCTATACTCAAATGTAAGCAGGTATGTGAGCAAATTTACCTCATGTCGTAAGGGCGTTTCCCTGGTCATTTACTTACTGATGGTGAGGTCCAGCTCAATGTTAATTAAGTCAAAACTGTCCCTAGTTCACCCCTTCACCTGAGCAGTGAACGCTGGCAGCCGGTCTATGGGGCTGCACCGACACTCACTGACATGAACACAAAGTACTGGGTACTGCACATCCATAAAAATTACCATATTTTGGCCAGTTGGAAGTACCAAATGGCCTGGCTTGCACTGAATTTGCCCTGTTGTGCATAATGCATTAGACAAAGCGATTGTGGGTATTTCATTTGTTAACAGCAGGCCATTACATCTAATAAGAGAAAGCAATACAATTTGTATGAATATTTGTGCAGTATCATTGTACATAATATTCAGGTTTTGGAAACCCAGAGAACAACTCAGTTAAAATTCGTAAAACTCAGATGACTGTTTGACTGTGTTCGAAGTGGAAAGATACTGAAGACTGAAATAAAATTTCTTTAAATCAAGCAGAACAGTAATTCATATTGCAGAAACACCTGCCCTTCCTGACCAAATAATATTCAAACAAAAAGCTGGCTATAATCAACCACTGACAAATAGCAGCTCTCCTAATTTATTAATCTAATTAATGCACTCCCTTTATTTATTAAACTAATTGCATTGGTTCCTCAAGGGGAATTACATTCCCTCCCCACCCCCCCCATTTCTCCTTAACCCATATCGTAGGCAGAATTTTCCCTATTTTATTTCAGTAATGGAAAAAATATTTTCGGTATATTCTTACCCTATAATAAACTGCCATCATAAACAAGTCGTAGTGATTTCTAAGTCATAAAAACCCAGCAGGTGAATAGAAAGGGGCTGTGATAACTCTCACAATAAAGTTTGCACCGTTGCCCCCAAAAGCCCTGAGTATTGGCAGCTCCTGCCAGAGACTTTACAAGGAAATTTTCGACTGGATCAGCACATCATGAAATGCTTTATAGAAAGAGGAAGGAGAATGTTTAACGTAGGCAAGACTTTAAGAAAACTTTCTGGAAATAAAGGCGGCCGCAAATTTAATTCAGTAAATAAAACATCAATGTCAATGACACAATACGAGGCCAAATTGAGCACGCTGAATTTGCTCTAACCCGCAGGAAATGCACAGTACTGGAGAGAGAGTGAAAAGAGAGAAACTGCAAACAATTTTTTGGTACGGGATTTCGAAAATGATTTGATTCAACCATCTGTTACGAAGCAGCTAAACAGACCACTTACAGTCATCACGATGTTATGGATCTGATTTTATCTGTACTTCCAGTGTGAATGAGAAGTGATTTGCAGTAAATCAGAGGGCACACATCAGATTTCTGGTGAATGTTGAGCCTTGTGTCAACCTGCTCCACAGAAGTAAATTTCACATTCGAAGTCTCTATTATTTCAGTTAAATAAGTAAAATAAAGTATTAGCTTATTGTTTTAAACAGGGAAGGTTTTAACAGCTTCCAAGCACAAATTCAGAAGTGCAAACATTCAAAGTTGGTTGAAAAATTTAAAAATGCGAGAGAAAGCTGAAGGGAAAAGGGTACCGTTGAAAGTCTGACAGAGAAAGAAGAGATAAACGGCTAAACTTTGTGTGGCAGAGAGAAAATAACATCTCTGGCATTGCAACCAAAGCAAATATGGAAAGAGGGAAGTCTTGGACCTCCAATAAAGAAAAAGAAACATCTATAAGGTATCTGAGTGAAGCTCTAGCAAGTGTAATGTAATCCCTTTATACTCAAACATTTTTTGGACCTGAACAGCAAGGAATGTTCCCTTCAGCTGTGGGATTAAGGGATGTCCAAACCCTGAATTTCACTCTATATCCCAGGCAGCTGTAGTTGGTTCCTACAGAAACGACGACTGATGTGACAGAAGAGATGAAGACGGATGGAGGAAAAAACCATGAACAGAGGACTGCTAAGCTAAACTAAAATGCAAACAGGAGTAATGAGATGAAATTAAACAGGGTAAAATAGAGCGTGAAGAGTCCTAACAGGGAAATATATTGGAACAAGAGATTTGCTAGCAAGAAAGATGATGATGTTCTCTTTGACTGCTCCATTTACAACTGGACAAAGCACCGTGAAAGGTACCAGAAGGGACAGGCAGGAGGATGAGTTCTGCCATTGCAGCGCTTCAGAATATCTGTCTGAATTCAGGTGAACCACCCCACGAAAAGAGACACCTGATCTTTTGGTCACCTGTTACATCGATTCTCTTTTCAGGGGAGTAGAGTGCTCTGCAGCTAATACTCTACGTATTGAATATTACACTTTAAAACATATTTGTATAAGCTTGTTCCCCAAATTGGGCTTTCTTAAGACAAAATGAGACCAAAAGAAAAAAAATAGTCAAAAAGTAACTTTAAAGTTAATAATTTACTCTCACCATTTGGGCAACAGTCCTCTCTAATCTCAATCATCTCTAATGGTACCTCTGGCTGAAGTGAACACCCTCCTGTGCAACTTCTCCAAGTCAGGTGCGCAGCTTTTGAAAGTAAAACAACAGCTGCATGTTATCACTGGTTAATTACAACCATTTTTCTTAAAAGACTGAAGGCTACAAACAACATTGTCAACACAAACACCTAAAATAAAGGAAGCTAATAGCAACTAGCAGCACGATAGGTAATTTTGAATACCCTAAGAACACCAAGGAGCTGAGCTTGTAGCAGCATTTGTGATTTATCAGACTTTCACCACAGCGGACTCCCTTCAGTGTAGAAATCACTGTAGCAAAGGGTGACCCTTCAGTCCCCCAGCACCAGTTCTTCCACAAGGAGTGAAGCTGCTCCCCAGTTTACGGCTGCACACCTGCGTTTCTGTCACACGGTGCCCACGTGGCCAACACTAATCAGCAGCAGTAACACCTCCTTCCAGACAATCTATCTCACCTCTCATTTACCCCACTGTAGACATCTGGAAAATCAGGTAGGTCATCTTTTTCCCTTCTGTTGAAATGGTGATGGCAAGAATTCAGCAGACTGTGTGGAGTTCCTCTGTGCTTCACGAGCTCTTTAGTCCCAGTGTCAACCGTACAAATAGGCTGGAAAATCATCCGTGGAAGAAATACGAGATAAACGAGGAGGAACATTAATCTTGAACTGTGCTGCAGGCATCCCTTTCAATTACTCCTCTTTCTAACTCCTTCCTCATTACCTACAGCTTCTTTGGTAAAATCACCTCTTCCAACTGGAAACCCTTCTCTACTTCCAATGTCTTCTTACGAAAAAGAAAAGACAGCTCCTGTTGTGTTTTTGTACAGGGCGATTTAGGACAGCTTTCCCCTTCTTGACTAATATTCATATAAGAGACATAGCAAATACCTGGACAAATACTGCTATGGTCAATGAAGAAGAAGGAAAAAAGCTATCATTTTGCTGATGGATGCTTCCTCCAGAAGATGCCAGCTGGCACTTCTAGGTGTTTGGAACAACTACCTTACTGCACTTGGCTCTTTTTCTCTTACTGTTGGTAGCACTTTGACAAGCCTGAATTTTCCTTTAATGTTGGTTATTTTTGGCTCATTTATCTGCCTGTCGCTTGGGAACTGTTGGTATTTCACTTTTTGCATCAGCTGTTTCTTGGTGGTCCATAGTGGCATCACCAGGTTCTGTGCGTATTGTTTTTTATCTTTACTTCATTATGCTTTATCAGCATCTTCTTTTTTACCGTTTGTCACAACAGACCTCCTGTCTCTTCCAGGAGCCTCAGATTTTTTCTTCCATCCCTCCCTAGACTAAATAATAAGAGACCCCTTCCCCTCCCTTCTCCTCTCATTCTATCTTTTCCACCCCACTGCCCTCAGAGGTCCTCCTGTCAGGCCAGCAGGCCTTCTGGTGAAGGAAAAAACTTGGAGACTCCTCTCTGTAAACTACCGGTAGCGATGCTGAGCTGCTGAAGTGCCTGTGAGTCCAAAAGAGGGTCCACACTCACACCTAAGGACAAAGCCAGCTTTTCTCATGGCAGCAGGGGATTAACAGTAAAGCAGGTTAGACGTGACTTTCCACCTTGTAGTATATGAAATTAACACAAACGACGTGGCTGACCAGTATTTTACTTGCTGGATGCATTATCCTCCCTTATGTTTTTCTTTATGGAGCCTTTGAGTTAACAGGATAAAAAATCATACTGTCAGAAATATTGAGGCAAAATAGGCAAGCCATTCTGAAAAAGAACTTCATGGGATTGTCTGACATCGTTCTTCAGCTGCTGCTGAAGGGGACATATTCAGCTGCAAAAAATAATAGCGCAAACAACTCCTTCTGCAAAAGCAGCTCACCAAAAGAAAATTTCTGATTTCCTGTGTGTTCAAATTGCTTAGAGGCTTCTATAATTGGGATGAGGAGAGAGGGAATAGGTGAACACCTACAGAATGAAAGAAAGGTTGGAAAGGACTTTTAGGATCATCTAGTCCAACCATCAACCTAACTAATAAAAACCATCACTAAACCGCGTCTCTAAGCACTATGTCTGCCCGACTTTTAAATACCTCCAGGGATGGTGCCTCAACCACGTCCCTGGTTAGAGCTAACTTTCTGAAAAGTGATCAGAAAGTGCACCTCTCTCAGTGAGTAATTCTGTGCCCACAGTGTAAGGACAGCGTATGTGAGAAAAGCAAACTCTCCTCTTAACTCGTGGAAAGTAAGGTCAATCTTTTGAAGACTGCACAAACTTTATTCCCATTTAAGACCAGTGAACCACCACAAAGGGTATTCCCTATTTTCCAGAGCGACCACAGGTTCAATTGACTCCACTTGTAGAGACCTCTGAAAAGTCACATGAACAGTCTTGCTCTTTTAGTTAAAAATATTTGCCGCTCCACAAGTTAAAACATCGGCAAAGATTTCTTGTCTTTTCTACAAATACATATTTTTTGTTTATTTCCACCAAAATCAGTATATTGACAATTATTTTACCTATCTCATAGATGAGTAAAGTGATCAGTACAAAGCAGGTAACGGCCTTGTCAAGGTCAGCCATGAGTTAGCACAGCTGAAAATAGCTCTCTCTCGCTCCAACTACTAGACTAGTCTTTTCTCATAGCTCTACCCTCTCCATGTTCTCCTTCTTACAGCTCCATGTTTAAAACAGAAACTGCAAAGGGAGCTGAAAGATGTGAGACTCCAAAGGAAAGTCATTTATTTTACAAAATAATCCTGAAAAAGGCTGGCCAAATGTTCTCACGCTTTATTTAGATACCAGAATGTGTTGCATCAATTTTCAAGCTCCCAAACCTAGATAAAGCACGAAAAATAATTGAGAAAGTAAAAAATAAGTGGGTGGCAACAAAACTGCTGAACCAAGAGCCTGGCAAGTCATTTTAATCAAGTGTTATCGCGGCAACAGAGCAGACCTCGTTTTTTTGACTCATGTCACAAACTGCACTCTGACAGTTCTGTTGAGAACTCCTTTTTCCACTGACAAGCTCTTGTTTTCACAACTGGAAGAAAGGGGTGACCTGAAGTTCAAAATTCAATGGTCTAAAAATGCATGACTAAAAATGCTTCAAAGGGCAGCAGTGAAGAATGTTCAGAAATTAAAAGCCAGGTTCCTTCAGCCTTGATGACTCTCTGCTTCCCCGTGCCTCTGCTTAACCTTGCCCACCGCACGCTTCTACACCTGCTCCTTCAGCTGTCACCCCCTATTGCCTTGAATTTAGGGCTAAGGAACATGCAGATAAAAACATTAAGGCCTTGCAAAGACAGGGGAAAAAAAAAACCCTCCTAAGATCCCATGACCTTACCTACCTGAATGGTCCATGCGCATTTGGTTGATGTATTACCAACAGGCGTGAAGACTATTTGCTACATCTCTTACATTTCCTTATTCATTCTCGTTCAGCAAAATATTAAGGATTGCAGACAGAAGAAAGGCATTTTCAACAAAGTAACCTTGGTCATACATCATGATTCTTCCCACCCAGCTCCAGGCTTTTAATCTAGTCATCACAGGGGATGCAAAGCACTTCCTAATTGCTCCTCTCAGTTCGCTGTAGAGACATCCTACAGAGACTACGTTCAGAACAGAACAGCAATATTTAAGCAGAAAAAATCTGGACTTAACTGCTCCATCGAGCTCTAACTTCCTTTTAAAGTAAGGGTTTGGTGCCTAAATACTTAGTTGGACCACATTCACTGTACTACACCTATTGGCCTAAATAACTGAGTTTCACTGACCACTGTTCCACCACTGAAAAGTAAAAAATCCACTCCTGTTTCTGTACTGGTATATAATATGTCGTCCACCTCTAGACAGAGGATGAATTCAAGAAAAAACCACAGGGAGACCCAGTACAGGGTGCTACAGTACCTAAATTATTCTTTTTATTCTTCTCCTGTTTTTGGAATGGGGAACTGTTGAGCTACCACTGCCCTTGGTAAACACCCAGATTTCAGGGACACATGTCCAGTGCACAGAACAAAAGTCACAAATGCACAGAAATATCTGGCACAGCATTAAAAAAAGGAGAGAGAACTCGCTTTATTCTTCCCACAGCCTGTGCACATGCACCCCCAGATACTCTGTGCTCTGCCACGAATGAGTTTCCTCCTGTGCAATCTGTTCCCAAGGAGGAAACCTTTGCTATCGATGAGCTGCACACATTAAACAACTAGTATTTTGCATGTTGTATGATATCTATCCTGTTTTGTTTTGTTTTTTTTTTACCTTTTTATATACAAGGCATTCTACGAGCTGCGCAAAGGGCTGTTCTAGGTTGTCGTAAACTTGTGCTCTCACTTTCCACGCAACATTTAAAACAAACAAAAAGACACTGCTACTTGAACAAGGTCAGAGAGGTCTTCAGATGGTCTATTTCCTCAGCTTGCCTCTGGCTCCACATTGCTTTGCAAATCAGATGCTAGATATATTTTGATTAGTTTGTACTTTAATGGATCATGTACAAAGAGTCCACCCTTCACATCATAGCCATTAATTTTTTCTGGAATCTGATGGAAAAAACAGGTAGAGGGTTGTGTGTGTGTGTGTGTGCGTGCGCACCAGTGTATGCGTGTGTGCTGATTGAAAAGTGATGGATTATTTTCATGTGGTAAGAAACACAATGTTTTCTTTAGCACAGCAGGATATTCTGTTTGCAAGGTCTAACAGTGAAATATTATGCATATCTGCAGCTGGCCCACTGCCAAAATCCAAACAGCAGAAATCAGAAGAGATTTTGAATCTGAATCTTAAAAAACCAGTACAGCCCTACAAAGCAACTAATGAGCCATTCAAAACAGAAAAGCATTTGTACTAATGTATGATTGCTGTCATATATGTCAGCATTTAACAAAATAGTAAATAATTATTCATTTAAATGTTACCTTGAACTTCAATTTAAAATATAAATATATTTTCAATGTCTTCTACTTCTGTGCTGATAAGGGTTAATTTACTTTAGGTCATGATAAATAAAGTGAAATATTTGCCAGGCTCAAAGAAGCAATCACTTAAGAAGCAGGTACAAGTTAAAAAAAACCCCAAACAGCATAACCTCAAAGCAGGAGTGTATGAGAGCTGTAGCACACCAACCAAGGATTTACAAGCCCGGAAAGCTGAACACCAAAAATGTTGTAACGTACTTCATTCAGCTCCTAGGAAAGAGGAGGGGGCTGTGTGTGACATTCCACCAAAGGGAGCTGGGCTGGGGTCCAGTCAGCCACTGGTTTTGCCGTTCACCTCCACTGGTGGACAACCCAAGCTTCCCTTGGGAAGCCTTCTTACATTTGTGTGCACTCCTTCTGTGGTTAACTTATTGCACTTGATTAATTATTAGATAGCACCAGGCCGTGTGTGTAAATGAACACACATGTTTGTGCTTGTGTGCAAACACGTGGTTATGTTATTTACCTATTAGCATGTCCTTCTGGTAAATCTCACTCGCGCCGCGAGCTTGAAGGGAGCATCTTTATTTCCACTGCATCCCTTTTATCGCTAGATCTTCACACTGGGTTTCAGAAAATGCTTACAGTACTAGACAGTTTATTAAAAACAGGCTAGCGGTTTTATCAACATAGTTAATATTCTAAGAGCAAAAGATTTAGTGTCAGGACACAATCAATGTTTGGATTGTTAATATGGAGACTTTGGCATTTTGAAAGAGGAAAACCTGGGAACTCAGGATACACATTTAATAAACTTCCAAAGTAAATCATGTCTATTTTTGTCATTTGATTTTAAAAAAAGCAAGAACAAAGCCTACTAGAAATTTGGAAACTGTACTGTAAGACAAAAACATTTCTGAATACTTTTGAATAGAGAGCTTACCATTTGTCCTGTTGCATTTGTTTTGACATGTTACTTCAGGACCCTTATTTTGAAATCATTAGAAAGTGGTTTGAAATAACAACCATTACAGCCCAAAATAAAGGTTCCAGCAAATAATGAGTTGCCATTTTCCTCTGGCAGGATACAATGTTATTAGGAATTTTCTGCCTAAGTTTCCACTAAGGATTTTCATTGTCATATTTTTGATACACAGAAGTTGACTGGCACATCTTTTCAAAACCTTTCTTGTTTTTTCCAAACATAACTAGCGTATAAAAAGAACCATAATATGTATTATGGGAAAGCAGCACAGTGATATAAAAGACTACCATACTAAGAGCAGACGGAAAATGGTAGTTATTATTAATTTAGAAAAACAAAAGAGCTACCCAGCATTTCAGTAATGTGGCAAGTTGTGTGCTATTGAGGGAAAGAGGATTTTATAATTGGATTTTAGAGTAATTTAGGAGACGAGATAAGCTGTAATGGTTGCATATTAGAGGTTAAAACTACAGCAGAAACTCATAACGTAAGGGTTCATTGCACTGAGGAAAACAGAACAAAGGAAAGCAACCCAGGAGCAGCCTGGCGTAGGTGGCAACAAGGTGAGTACAGGCTATGGGAAACTGAGGGGCTTTTCCATTAACAGCCACTTAAACAGGTATCCAGCAGCACTCCTTCCCTTCAAGAGTGGCTTCTTAAAAGAAAATGAATTATCTAATGTATAGAGAGATTTTATATTTTATATATACACATATACATCTATATAAAGGGGTAGGGATGTTACCTCCTAAACTGTGCAGCCAGGATTTAGGAGAGGCATGACAGTAAGCGTTTTCACCTTCCTCAATAATAACGGCCAAAAAAAAAAAAAAGACTGTAACACCACCAAGGATGGCCATGAAACGAAACTTTTGCACAAGGGATCACTGGAATTTCAGGGCACGGTGGGTGTGGAGAGGGAGGGTGCCTAATTCTCCCTCCAGCACACAGAGATTCAGCAGGAGACGGACTCCTCTCCCTGGGGCCTCACGCTCCCGGCAGACCCTGCAGCCCCCGCTGGCTCTGCCGCTGCTTCCTCCACCTTCTCCCAAGCCTGAAACTCTTCCGACCCCTTCCAGCCGTCAAGTCAAAACCTGAAGCGACCCAATCTCCAGAGCCTCTGCAGCCCTGGTCACGGCCGGAGCACACCGGTGACGCAGGCAGCCTTTTGCCAGCAGCGAAGGAGGGAGACGAAGGGCAGAGGCCAGAAACAAAGGCTGGGCCATCAAAGCCACGCAGAGCAGAGGCTGAGACAAGCGTCGAGGATCTGTGACGCGGCCACAATGTCTAATAATTCATTACCAGGCTCATCCTGCGACACCGCTGCCATGCCAGCGCAAGGAGAGGCCCACCAGTTGTGGCATCCAGACAGATCAGACGCTAGTGCCCTCTCAGCCCTCTTTGGGAACATTAAGAAGCCATTTGAGCTCTCTGACCCCCGTGAAAAAAATAAAATAAAATAAAAATCTCACACTAATCATCTTTCCTGGGCCTCCTGTCTGCCCTCCATGCCGGCTACGAGGAGAAAGCCTGGTCTCAGCCAGGATGGCTGGGTGCGACGCAAGTGAAGGGCAGCCGTTTTTTTCAACTATAAGCAGCAACATCCCTGCAATCTGCAGTGTGTCAGCTCAGCAGCCAAGGCCCATTATTTTGTTGGGGAGGAAAGGGAGAAATATTCTGCAGCATGGTTTTTTGCCTTTTTTTTTTTTTTTTTCCAGGCAAGGAAAGGTAGCAGAATGCACACTTTCAGTCTCCATCCCCAGACAGATTCAGCTGTGAAATGGAGTGGTGTGACCAGGTTCTCAGCAGTGGAAAGTGAGCTCAGGCTCAAGATCAATTGCTTTATATTAAACGAAGGCCAGGCCTTGTATTTTTCAAAACCAGGTGTCTTTTTTTTTTTTTTTTTTTTTTTGTGGGACTCTGCCACCATTGAGATATTTTATGTTTGCCAGCTGCCAGTCTCTGTTTGGAAAGCACAGCTTCCTCACTTAGCGATGCAACTCCATAGGCATAGCAAATTATGTACACGTTTGGCAAGCAGCTTTGAAAAAAAAAAAAAGAAAAAAAAAGAAAAGATGTATTCCGTGCCAAGAAATGTGAATAGTTTCAAAAATATAGTAGTTTATCAGAAGACAACAATTTCTCCCCGTTTGACTTCTGAGGATTTAGCTGGGGAATGTTCACCTGAGCAATCTAAAATCTCAACCTACTGCCACAAGGCAAAAAAAAAAAAAAAAGGGAAAAAAAAAAAAAGACACATTATTCTGCAGGGTGAATTCCCGCGCCGTGGCTTCTCCTAGCAAACAGAGCACCATCTCTCTCCAAGAGGGTAAATAACCCAAGCCTTCAGGAAGCAAAATCTGTTTAGCGAGTGCGTGCTCTCTATCGCTGTCCTTATAATGAAGGATACGTCAAAGTTGGACACCGCCTTAGTTACCAGTGCTCGGCTACCCCCTGCTGGGCTGCCACGTCGCCAGCCTCTCTGTACCATCAGGCAGCCACGGCAAAACCCCCCAAACACAGCAACTTAATCACTGGGATGAGTCTTCCTCTAATAAACCGGGCTCCGAGTCTTTACTCCCACTCAGGATCGCAAAACGACCCAGCCTGGTCAGCTCAGATTAAAGGGAGGGCTGTTTCTCACACCACGAGTCTCTATGTTATTTATATTAAGTGGTGGAGTTCTCCTAGATTTTCCCCAAATTCTAATTCAGCGGAAAAAATTTAAAGACGCGGTGACGCACTGAGATGCCAATAGCTACATTAAGCAGCAAACAAGCCCCCAGCACAAGAACATCCAGAAAACCAAACGTTTTCCTAGCAAGTGTAAAACCTCTTGAGGCAGCAAATTTCATCTCTAATTCGATAGAAATCGGGTGAGCCCATCTTAAACACTTTGCTCAGGGTTTGCTTTAAAAAGCATTTCTCAAATTCAACTGAGAACAGAAATGCCCGGTATGAAGCCCTTATTTATGTATTCTGCGGATAAATTAGAACAGGAAAATGTGCTGCAAGATGTGGTCAAACAACTAATAGTTCCTGTAAACCAAAAATATATAAAAAACCATAAGTGAAAAGAAAAAGATTAGTTGTTTTAAGCTATAACACAGCTGTATGGAACAAAAGCCAGAAACATGTAAAATTAAATTGGATTTTGGGGCGGGGAGGGAGGGGAGTGTGTGATGGGGTTAAGTTTACTAGTCATTCAAGTCCTTTTTTCCAAGTTGCAAAATGTTGTTACTGACACATTTTTTTTTTCATCCTGTTTATTTTTGCAGACAAGGCAGAAAAGAAATTGACATTTGAACTATATAAACAGAGGCTGCATATGCCGGCTCGGGGCTCCTGCTTTGCCACTCACTGCTCCCACGTAGCAAAGGGTAAAAATAAAAAACGGCAAATATCCCTTCAAATCTTTATTACCCTCGCATAAATAGTAAAATCCTATTTAGCAACAGATTAATAAAAGGCTGAATTAGTCTCCAACCTCTTTGATTTTTAAAGGGTGGGAAGACACTGTCACCCCTTGTTTCTTTATCTAAATACAGATTGTGCGGCAAACAAACATCGCCCTTGTGCTAGCGCAGGAAAAGGGAAGAAGTTTTCATTAAACAGAGTTGTAAAGGGATCGTGTTACTGGGCTGGAGTCCCCTCTCTCCTCTCAACTTTTGTCCTTTCTTCTGCTGGCCGTCCTCTGCGGGAGGAGAAGCGGCAGCGGGAGCCTGTGGGGCGGGAGGGGGACAGCGGGACACCAGCCTGTCTGTAAGTCAGCAGGGGCCGTCAGCTAAAGGGGACGGGTTATAATCCGCGGCGCTCAAAATCTACACAACTCATCTATTTTGTTGTTTTGGTTTTTTTTTTTTTTCTTCTATATTTAGATCCCGGTTTGCTCTCAGGACGGATAACCTTTACAAAGTTTTACTCCTGAAAGGACCAAAGTGCAAAAAATAGCATTTCAAAGCGACAGGCCAACGAGGAACGGAGGGATCCAATCCTTCAGCTGCCACTACTGACAGAAAGCCTTTGCTTTACCCCAAACGGCTTTGCCTCTGCCGCGGACCTGCTCACAATTTATTTGAAAGCAGGAGGCACTTTTTTTTAAAAACAGCCCCAGAACCTATCACTGACCTGACAAGTTTCCCCGCAGCTCCAGCTCCAGCTCTGTGGCTTAGTGCTGGCTGTACGCTGCTGGAAAACAAACAGGGCCTGGGAATCATTCAGCCAGGAAATAACACTGGTGTCTAGTGTGAAAGTGGGTGGAAGAAGAATAGGTCTGTTCCTCCCAGGCTGGGGAGCAGGGAAGGAAGGGATGGACATCCCCATTCCATACCATCCTGCAGTCCTGACTCCTAAGAGGGCAGGACTGGAATAAATATCCTGCGTGCCACGGGATACCACCACACTTCATCCCTGGGCTTTTCCATAGAGTTCCTGGGTCTCAACCCAGCAGAAAGCCAGGAGTAAACTGGGATGCACATCCAGAGCTCAAAGCTAAGAAACACTCGCAGCTCTCACAGTTTATTTTATATATTCTTTAGGTTTGACTGTATCATAGAATCACAGAATGGTTGGGGTTGGAAGGGACCCTAAAGATCATCAAGTTCTAACCCCCTGCCCTGGGCAGGGACACCTCCCACCAGACCAGGTTGCTCCAAGCCCCATCC
>JAOQGH010000023.1:17455332-17534642 GCA_025769975.1 Gallinago jamesoni
TAGGGCTCCCCTCCCTGATCCAGAGTCCCTCCCCATCTCTCCTGGAGCCCCTTTAGGGACTGGAAGGGGCTCGAAGGTCTCCCCAGAGCCTTCTCTTCTCCAGGCTGAATACCCTCAACTCTTTCAGCCTGTCCTCATAGCAGAGGTGCTTCAGCCCTCGGATCATCTTCTGGTCTTCTTCATGACAGCTCATCTTCACGTCTGCATCCCTTTCCAGTTGTCCCATAAGCTGCCCTTCCTACTCCAGTCTTCTCCCCCAGCTTCCCTGATGGCTTTTGCCAGCTTTCCATCGTGACTTTTAACAGCCCAGGCCTGCGTTTCCAAAACTCCACTCGCAGATAACTCCATCATTTTCTTACAGGCTCTAATTGCACAGATCTTTCCCGCGAGCTGCATAAACTCTAACTAACGTCATCTCTAACCTTAGTTCCCCCTCTGCTAGTCTGCTAGTAGAGTTCCTCCTCAGCTTCTGTCCTCGCTCTGTTGCAGACATCTTTTTCTGGAAGGCGCTAAAATCTCCTCCGATCTGTCAGGCGTTGCGCAGTCACCCCACGCACACGCACAGCCACCTAGATTCTTCCATCAAGTCTCATCACTGTTTTGTAGGGTACGTCTTGTGTTAAAACCTGCAAGATGGATTTGCTTGCTGCTCTCCTTGTGATAAGTGAGGAATGCAACAACTAGGTAATCTGGGAGAAACGGGAGAATTCCCAGTATCGGGAATTATTACTTGTGTGCAGAGGAGTAATTTTCAGCTATGGATATAAGCAGAGGAAGAATACAGAAGATGTTCAGGATATACTGGATATGAGGAAAGAGAAAGCAAGAGGGGCTAATGCAAAGATAAGGCAGTAGTCACAAGTATCTTAGATCCAGAAGATTTAAATTGAAACAGAAAGAAGGAGTCAGGCTGGAGTAACAGTAAATTAGTAACAATAGCAGAACAGATCTCTAAACACAAAGAATATGTTCCAAGGGAAGCCACTGCTATTCCTTTACTCCCACCAATGTGTCCCATTGTTAATTGTGACAGGTATCACCACAGTTCCCACCAAAATCAGTGACTCGCAGTGACGTTAGCATTTCTGGTTCTAACATCTGGCTAGAATTTTACGCATACAAAGTCTGTGATTTGTACAAACAATTACTTTAGAGGAACAAAAATCTTTGCAATTCACCATGTCATAAGCAAACCATCTGTCCTGCAGGCCACTACAGGATCACGCGGATGGAACAGAAGGCAGAAGATGGCCCATTTTGTCCAATAAGTTTGGTTCAAAATACCTGGTTTGGTCTTTCATGATCACTAATGGGAGTCTATTCACGTTACATTGTAAGTTCACTAGAGACCAAAGCTTTTCTGCTGATTTACTGTTACATACCTTAACAGTCAAAATTGTAAGCCTAGCCACTGAAGCTCTATCCACCTTATAAAACAAAGAAAATTAAGACAGCCGAATGCAAGGATTGGTATTCTAAGTGTAAACCTGCATGCACAAGTGTCACTAGTAACGTTCCTTCATTTCTCACAAAACTGGAAGCATTGGACGGATGAAATTGCTATCTTTCCTTTAGCCACAGAGAAGGTAAATCCCAGAATATGTACGTTCAAGTCAAATCATCAGCGTTTAGATCCTATCACAAGTTCAGTTCCTTATATGAATGTGAGTAACTCCGTGTATGTATGGAACTCTTGCCAGAGCAAATTAACGTTGAAAATTGAGACAAGAGAGACACCTTCCTCAGCCAAGTTGTGACTGCCCTTGCCTAGAGCACAGAGGATGTGGCATTTCAAAGGGGCTGCCCCACAGAGTGAGCTTTGCTGGGTTCTGTCATGTTCCCAGAGAAAATAAAAAAAATGAATAGGTAGCAAGACAAACATATTCCTTGCTGAGAAGGAGGCCTTCTAGATAACATGCACTATGTCATTCTAGTCCCCCTCACTTGGCAAAACACAGGCTTAAAATATATTCTGTTAAGATAAGAGTTTGTCCTCAGATGGTTTTAACATAAACGACCTTAATTAAAAGGTCATTTACATTATATCTCTTGGCCTTAAAGCAGGGTGAGCTGCACCGTATTATTTCTGACAGATATTTGTATAAGTTGCTCTTCAAAATCTCCAGTACAGACTCAGCAACGTACCCAGACAATTTGTTACACCACGTCGCTGTGCCTGCACTCTGTGGAGCATCTCGCGGTGGCTACAGAAAGATTCAAAAAGGCTTAGGGGCTAGAATAACAGGGAGAGCAGGAAAGGTCAAATAAAGACTGTGCCCTAGTTGGGCAAAATGAAGGAGTATTCGTTATTTAATAATTACGTTATGAAAGCAAGCAAAGCCCCTGGGGGTTAGCTCTGCGCTTCCGCTGTACGGAGCTCTGCCCAGCGACAGCATTTCAGGTAATCAGCAGGGCCAAGTGAGGAGACGTTTATCCCCGGCGATACAAAAGCAGCCTCCATCGTCTCTCCACACTCTCCAACACTCACAGCGAAGCGTACGAACAGTCTGTGTAATAATAACCTACATCTGCGGTTCACTGGCCGACCGGCTGCGCTTCTGGGGAGAAAAGAGAGGCTGCTGCACACGCGGTCAGCCCCGGAGCAGGGGAGCTGCTGGCTGGCCTTTTAGCTCGGGCAGCAGGAAAACTCAGGGCAACTTCCCCAGGGGTGACAGAACTCAGTGAAAAAGCCAGGTTGGATGGGGCTTTGAGCAACCTGGTCCGGTGGGAGGTGTCCCTGCCCAGGGCAGGGGGGTTGGAACTCGATGGTCTTTAAGGTCCCTTCCAACCCAAACCGTTCTGCGATTCTATGAAAAATGAAATGACCAGAGGGATTTTGGTTTTACTTTCATACAGATTTGTAAATTTAAAAGAGTCTTTTAACAGGCGATGGAGTTTTAGCATTTTTTTTTTTTTTTACAAAACCCCTGATGAAGAAGGTGGAAGACCTCAAGGATTTTCCTTCGAAGAAGTTGGTAACGCCAAGACAGAAAGAGGTGGGGGTTTTGTCACAGCCATGGTGACACCTCACCCACCAAAGGAGCAACTTATGTTACATTTAAAAATCAGGAATTCCTTTTTCCCCCCCCCCTTATTGCCCACTGGCACACTGGCCGGCACATGAGCAAACCCGCCAAGAGCAATGCGTTGTCCGATGTCATTTTCATCTCCCAAAATGACTTAGTCTGACTTTTCATGCCACTCCCAATCTATTTCATGATGTGCACAAGGGTTCACATGAGCAGCACCCCTCTCTAAGGCATTGCAGCTAATACTAAAAAAGGGCTCCCACTCACCAAAGTATGGAGGCCTGGCTGCGGAGCACACATAACCGCGTCGTGATGGTATTTCCAAAGGGCTGTCCTTCAGGAAGCAGAGAGATGTTGTGTTGGTACAACACTAGCAAGCAGGGCAGGCAAGATCATTAACTGGATAGCAGGGTTTTTTTATATTCGCATGCACAGCCTGAAAACATTTTTTCTTCTTCTCTTTTTTCTCCTTTTTTAAACTTAGACCCCTGCAACCCCCAATGAAAGCTTTTCTATTGACATAGTAACAGAAGAGTACACTTTAACTTACACTTTTTCCATGAAGCAGATGTCTTTTCTTGTGAGAATTGGCATATTTTTACCCTTAGAATGATCTCTGCTTTTATATGCCTAATTAAATTTTAGCGGTCCCTTGCTTAAATAAAGATTTATTAGCTGTTAAAATTGTAGCATAATTCTTCTGCCACCTACACGCTATCCTTTAACATATTTACAAGCAGACTGGCTTATCCACTATAAAAGAAAAAAAAAAGGTGGATGATTTAATGTTGTTATGTTATTGATGTCAATTACTAAACTTCAGCCTCACAACAGAGCTTTCTGAAGATACTACTACTTAACGCTGGAACTGTCAAAACACTCCAAGAAAAAGAAGCTGGGAGCCCTAGAGATCAAGTCCTCAAAATAGTTCCACTAACAGAAGCCATCCATAGGTTTCAGCCCCGTGTTCGGACTCTTCCAAAGCCATGATATGGTCTAACGCGTCATTAAACGGAGAAGGAACCCAGGGAATTCTTTACCGGGGCTGAAATCTGCATTGTCAGAAACACCTACTTACATGCTGCTTCTCGTTTCAATTTGTGTGTGAGAAAGTATGTATATATTATCATATATACAAGCATGTATATAGTATCTGGGCACACATAAATTTATATATATATATATATATATACTGACAGAAAGACAATAGCACAGCAAAGCACCCAAACAATTGGAAATAACTTCTTTCTAGTTCTGGGGTTTGGGGTTATTTATTTACCAGGATTAGAAGATTAGTGGTTTGTTGGTCTTTCACTAGTTTTACTTGATCAAAGACCTGCTTGCTAACGTATTTACATCGCAGGGAATATCCTTTCCACCGAGCTGTAAGCCCTCGCCTCTCTGCCCTGTACGCTGACATCTTTGCACCTTGTAAACACCACTACCATAAGCAATTGTGTTCCATGTGTTTGTCAGATTGCATCAGGAGCACTGAATTTCATTTTCCTGCGAGAGTTTTAATGCTGTTTGAATGAAACTAAAGCTTTTGGTAATTTCAAAGTGCAAGAGATGACTCATTTCATTTCGCCCTTCTAGGTCAGGTTCTCTTTCAAAAGTCACAAAAAGCAGGGCACTCAAAAGATGCAATATATTAATGTCATACCGTTGGCCTCACAAATAAATCGGCATACAAAATCCCCTCTTACTGAAATTTGTCACAGTAAACATCAGAAGCTGTAAAGTGAAGCTAACAGGAAACTGTCTTTTTGTGTAATTTGCATGCATACACAGACACACGTGCACACACACACGCTCCATCCTCAGCTTTGTACTTCTCCATGTATGTGCTGCACACTCAGAGAGCAAATTGACACAGCCAAGATACCACCAAAGAAAACAGCAAATTTGGAACAGACATGACTGAAAAAGCCTAGAAAACTTCAGTTTTACATTAACTTTCTTTTAATATAAATACATATTGTTCTGTTGCCTTGCACTCTTAATTATGGCCACTGGCTGCTGATACTCCATTTTTCATGCACATATTTCAAGGTCTATATAACATATTAAATACATATAGAGGATACCATGTGCATATACACAAGGCAGACATCTGAAGCCCTCTGCCATCGACAGCAGCATTGGAAGGGCAGCCACAGGGGCAGCTGTGATAGCTGAGCCTATGGGACCGTCTGCAGGCAGCCCCTGGACCACAGACAGACCAGGATTTATCTTTGGGAGCCAAGTTGGCCACATCCACCGGGATCTGAATTGACCCAACAGCATTTCTGGACTCTCTCTGGCACTAATTCCAAGAGGAGGACTCCAGGGGCTGGGAAATCTACTCAACACCGTTGCTGACAATCCCGAGCAAGTTGCTGTTTGGCTCATTTGGGGAATGCAAAATTCCCAGATGAGGAAGTGTGGTAGAGATCTGAAGATATTTAGGTATTTAAAGTGCTAAGAGTTACAGAGAGCCTTACTCAGAAAACATCAAAGGGACCAACTCTTGGAAATCAGTCCAGTGAGGAGGGCTAAAAAATCTCTAATTCTGATTTAGTTTTCTTTCTCTCTTTTTGAGGTAGAGGTAACAGTATCTATTAAGATGCATATAAATGTAGCATGCAAATAAGTTATCTTCTTATATCATCATCTACAAAACTACAATGGCATGTTTATCCAAGAGTCCTCTGAAGTAATTGTTTCTGTAAAGAATTATCCTTCTGTACGATCATGGATGGCTGTCAGGCAGAAAAATATTCATATATTTCCAAGCAGGGACAAAAATGTTAATGGTATCTCCCTAACAGCAGTTTCATCTTTTAGTATCACTGCATATATTTCATCACTTAAGAGTTATGTTGCCGGTGCCAAGAACACAAGAACAGCAACAGTATCAAGGTAAACCAGCAGATATTTACATCATTTTTCCCTGCAAAACACCACTCTAGTGGAAGACATTGGTGACCAGGTTGGGATTTTCACAGGAGTCATCCAGTTTCTAAGAAATACCATAGGAATTACAAGTGAAGTCCTATTAATTGTTTTTGGAAACCACAAGCAGTCTCCTCAGTAAGGGGAATAGTCATGATTTCTAATGGCAGTTCCCAGCTTTTCATTGCATTCGTGTCTTTAGCATCTCACTAATACAAGATACCTGTGCCAGCCCACAGCATTCATGACTGCAGTGCAGGTTGTCACCTGGACGTGTCAGCTGTAGGCACCCTGTCATCTCAGACAGCACATGTCCCTCTGCAGCTTGCTAGACACACCACTGCTGCTTGCAATGGTCACAGGAGCTACACAGCATCACAGGCTGGACAAGGATGAGAGTCCTCCTTTGGGACCCTGAAAAACAAACCAACAAAACAAACAACTAAAGCACATCACCTTCAATCCCCAAGTCCTTCTTCTCAGGGCTGCTCTCCAGCCATTCTCTCCCCAAACTGTGTTTGTGCTTGGGATTGCCGTGACCCATGTACAGGACCTTGCACTTCACCTGGTTGAACTTCATGAGGTTCGCACAGAACCACTTCTTAAGCCTGTCCAGGTCCCTCCAGCTGGAATCCCTTCCCTCCAGCGTGTAAACCACCCCACACAGCTTGGTGTCATCAGCAAACTTGCTAAAGGGTGCACTCAATCCCCACATCCATGTCACCAACAAAGATGTTAAACAGCACCAGCACGAGTAGTAACCTTCAAGTGGAGCAGGGTCACACCACGTTGACATTAAACAGATCACCATTGCAGATAGAAGGGGGACTCGTTACTCACGAAACTCACGTGGGATTGGAGAAATGAGATCAGGAAGGACTAAAAATAGGTCCAGGGAAAAAAAGAAAGAACGGAAAGCAGTGGGGGGCACTGGAGGACACAAATCACAGTGGTCCTTAACCATTATGGTCAACACTGTTCCAAATTAATGGAACTCCAGCAATAACCACACAAGCATAACAGACAAAATTATAGGTACATACACACAGTCCCCCATTTCAACTCAGTGGGGAAACCCAAGATTTTTCTCCCAGCATTCTCCCAACAGTCATTCTAGGGCATGAGAGGACAGCTGAACAGCTTTGCCAATTGACCAGAGCTAAAAATGGACTTTTACTGCTCCTGGAGCAAGTCAGATCACAGAGGACTCAAGGGAGTAAAAAAGATGGACCGCAGGATATATCCCTTTTCCATCCACCCATAAAATCCCACTGCACATACCCCCTCTGCCTGCTTCATGGATGTAACAAGAATAATGATTGCATTATTCACAGATTCTGTCCAGAGGAATGAAATCCTCAAAGTTTAATATCACCCCATCTAAACCACTCATTTATTTGTGACGCGCTGTCTTGTGCAATGCACCACAGAATGAGTCTAAAACCAATCCTACAAATACAGTCAAACTCTCCTGCAGCATCCTGGGGACTCTTCCACTAGCTTGTAAAATGACATTAAATGACTTTTTGAAGAAGTGAAGACGAAGAAGGAGCTGCTGCTGGGACATTTAGTCTATCAAAACACAAATAATTAATGGTTGAAAATACTTTTTGTTTAATAATTGCTGTTCTTCATTAGTGTGAACCAAGGGCACAGACTATCTGAGACAATAACATCTGCACCCCATATTTCATTATCACCAAACTTCACATTTCACACAAAAGCATAGCTAGCAAAGCCTTGCAGCTTTAATTAGTTTCTGCCATAGCTGTGAAGGTCAGCCAATTATTGTGTGTGAAATTTCAATATGAAGCGGCTGAATTGAAGACAGCATTGCAACATTGTGAAACTCTGCAATGCTGTAAATCTAGCAGCTTTAAAAAAAAAAAACAACACACAAAATAACATAAATTAATCATCAGGTATGCACAGCTTCAAGGCTTATTGGCTAATTTAACATGTGTTAGAAGGAGAAAAAAAGGAGGTAATTTCTGATAGCGTCTTATGCTTTGCAGGGCTTTTTCTTATCAGTGTCACCAACCATGACAAAATACTTAGTTGGGTCCTCATTTCTGCAAGGAAAACAGGTTTTTGTGGGATTCAGAGTCCCGTCGAAAGAAAACAATAGCATTGAGCAGACAAACCAGCCATCTAGAACAAGGGGCATGAGATGTCCAGTACTTCCAGAAAAAATGGGTGTTTCAAAAGATGCCCTGTGAGGCTCCAAATTCATGGTTGGCTTTTGAAAATCTTGAGCCAAATGCCTTATATATGGGTGTTTGTGTGTGGAAACACATATATATATGTTTGGATTCAAATGATATACAAATAATCAACACCCCAGCTAGCACTGAGCACTGAGGAAGTAGCAAAGGATGGAAAACGATGCACCTACCTCCTACCCAAGACACGGCCTCTTTGCACATATTATTCTTGCTAAACAGAAATAATTCATGCAGTGTGCTGTGCCCTGGGATCACAGATGTGCAGAAAGTCTAACCTGAACCTTGAATGCACTCAAGACCAGCCTTACTCTAAAGTCTGGCCAACGGTTGTTCGTTAACAGGTATTTATGTAACATTTTCCACCTTTTTTTTTTTTTTTAATAGATTAGAACTCTTTGACTAAATTTTATCACTTGACGTAGCAAATAGCAAGATCTTCAAAGATGCACTTCAAACTCATCATTTTATTTTGATACCACAAAATGACACACTGTCATTTTAATAACGATACAAGGGTTCTATACTTCTAGCTGCAGTGAGTTAACAAGACCCGCTCTTGATTACAAATTTACAGGTGAGATTTACCAGGTTTCATGGGGAGAAACAAGGGAGGGAGTGAAGCTTAGGGAATGGATTTATTTTGTGTATTGTTCCTATGTTCAAGCCCTATTTTTCCAAATGAAATGATCTTGACAGAAAATATATGCAAACTCATTTTTAATCTAGCCTGGGACAGCACATGCAGCTCTAGTAAGCACCACGGCTTCATTCATGTGGAAATACCTGCATGTTCATATGTATATATGCACATCACAACCAATTCCCCCTTCCTCTGCCCCATTTTTCCCTGCCATTGGGAGGACCAGGTAAGTGGTTATGCAGAGCCTCTGCAGACCGTGCAGAACCAGCGAGGCTGTTTCACGGCTTCCTCCTTTGCTGGCACAAAGCACGTTTGCAGATACAATGCGACTCACAGCAGTTATTGCCAAAACTTTTTTTTTTCCCTTTCCTTTTTTAAAAGCACAGCTAGCATTAGATGCTCAAGAACGTTTTCAGGCTCCTACATCACTGCCTGTATTTCTAGAATTACCAAAATCCCCAATTTTTGGTTACTTCAGCCAGAGCATGGGTGATGATGCTCTTCCTCCAAACCAGCAAACCCCAACCTGTGTCTGTAGATAAGCTGAAATAAATATTCACACACATCAGAGATTATTTAGAATTAAAACCATCACCACGATATTTTTTCCTGCTTCTAGAATAATCCCTTTAACTAAACCCAACTGAAAGAGAGATTGCAAAATATCTCTGTGATTTGTTTTCTGCTGCACCTTTTCCAACACATCCAAATATACCCATGCATGGAGAAAAACCAAAAGTAAGGATTCTGTCTAGTTTGCATTGACAGAGCAAGACTGATGCCTTCTAACCAACAAAGGCTCAGCCAGCTAGAGGAGATATGAGGAATACATTAAAAACTGAATTAAACATAATGGGGATCCAGGTTAACTCTACAGGAAAAGAAAAAAAAACAGAAAAGCGAGCACAGTCTAACGGCCAAGAGGCAGATCTTCCACGTAATACCCTGCCATACTCTGCTCCGATCTCAGCAGTGCTTCCAGAAGGTGACTGGGAGTCTGGATTCCTCTTCAGCTGCTGCCGAGAGCTCTCTGCCACAGGACTCAGCACCGTACTTAAGCTGATGCACCCTCCAGGGCCCTACACAGGTGCATCAGTCTCTGTCTGCACGGCCAAACACACACCTAAAATCAGGGCCCTACACGTTCCTTGGTTTCCCTTCAGAGCCAATTAGGAGCATATTAACTTCTTTTTGTCCAGATAACTTGTAAGACATACCAAGGAGGTATTTTCTTTTACTATTCATAGATAGAGTGGCTAGCACAATAGAATCTACGTTTGAATTTCTAGGTACTGCTTTTGTACTTACAAAACACAAAGTAACCAGAAGTAAAACAATTTATAAGTCCCAGATGTGTACTACCCCCCACAAAAACTTCACTGAAAGGTAAAATCACAAAAAAGGGAGAGGGGAAGTTGAATAATTAACAACGGCACCAAGAACACTAAAGAAAACGTGTATTAGCTAACATCATGTTATGTATTATAAGATAGATCCTTTCTCTTAAAAGGAATTAGCAAAAGGAAATAATTGAAATAGATTATTACTGATGAGTAGCCCACAGCAGAATAAAATGGGACCACCTGGCTAAAAACCAACTGCAGAACAGAAGTGAAGAAAAGAGAAAACCAGCCAGGTCGTGCACACCAACATGCACGCACACAGAGCAAAACCAAATGATTATTAGCGAAAGAGACTGAAACCTGTCTCAGGCACTCCACCCGAGGGAGCAGCAAAAACCAGTAGCCTGGCTGAGGGCGTCTTTTACTAAAGGTCAGACAAAACTGCAGGAGAAACCTCAGGGATCCCTTAAAGTGGTTCCCTAAGACAGGGGATGCCTAACGGAGGTGGAGAGTTGTGCAGGTTTCCTTGTGTTTATTAAATACGCACTAAAATATTAAACACGGTAACAGCGGCTAAAGTAAATCAAACATGCTCTAAGTGCGATACAAATCATCGTTAGACAATGTAAACAAACACTCAACACACACAAAGCCACACAAAGCCTTTATTGCCAATCCCAGCAATTAGATCTGTCCCCGGAGAGATGGCACCGGCTCCGGGAACCCCCAGCCCCCCTGGCCGTGGGAGCCCTCCTTGGTTAAGGACACCGGAGAGGGGTGGGCTCCCAGGGAAGCTGCTCTTGCTAAAAGAGTCTCCGGCGCTGGCTTGCTCCGCTCTGGCCCTGCTCCAGCAGCAGCACTTCCCTGCAACAGGGTCTCCGCTCAGCCCAAACCACCGGGGAACAAGATCTCTTCCAGCCGGCCTTGCCAGCGGCAGCTGCTCCCAACCAAAGAGTCTCTCTCCGGAGAAAACGCTCTCTCAAAGCCAGCCCGTGCTGCGAGAACAGTGGCTCCTAACATAAACGGTCTCCTTTCAAGAAGAAATACAGGGAAAGTTCCTCACAGCCAGTCTCTTTCCAAAGGGAGCAGCTCGAACATTAATCCAATGAATAATTCCAGGCTGGGAGATAAAATATTTAAAGCAAAAAAAAAAAAAAAAAGGCAAGAGATCTTCAGAGTTCGCAGTTTTCAAGCCAGCCTTCAAAGCTCACAAGCTCACTATCATTTGCCAAGTAGGATCAACATGAAGAGCATGATTATAAGAAACATGAAAAACTGCACCACCAAATCAACAGGGACTTCAAAATTTAACAAGTATAGGAGCCAGCGGAGCTGCTGAAATGCCAAGTTCAGTAACTGCAAGCAGAAGTCCTCCACGGTGCCATGATCTAATGTATGATTTAACTGACAACCATTATATCACATGAGGAAAAAACACAGGAATTGTCATATTGGATCAGGCTCATGTACCACGGATCCTCCTACAGTAACCAACACAAAAACCTTCAGCAGTTCAGCAAAAGAAATCCTCCAGCAAGTAGCTAAGGTCCAGCCGCTTTACTCGGGAAGTTTCTTCCTCATCCGGCTATTCAGAGCATGGTTTATGTTCCAAAGCCTGAAGGTCTGTTTGCCCTCAGGGCTGTTTTTATCTCCATCTAACGTGAACGTGCAAGCCTTCATTCTACACAGAGATGGCTAAACCTGACCTAGAAATGATGCCCGTGAGGATTTGTATTGCCAATTTCCACCAGGTTCCTTACGCATTGCCTACAAAATCTGTCTTTTAACCCATTTCAACCTGCTTTCCTTTACTTTTCTGAAATAACTCTTGGTTCCTGTTTCTGTGGAATGGCAAACAATAACGCTTAACTCATCTTTTCTACGCCATTCTACAAAACCAAGCACAGCTGCATTATTCCCATGAAAGAGGATACAGGTAATTCCAAGATCCTCACTGTCCCTGCAGGCTAAGGGCATGGACAGAGGCAATTGCCATTGGACCAGCTGAAGTTCAATAACTTCTTATCACTCACACCGCTCAGCTTCTCACTTGGAGTAAAAGCCCATTACAAAACTTGCAGTAAAGCTTCGTGCTGGTCAAAGATTTTCTGAAACCCAAGTAACTTGTCAAGTGAATCTTTTCTAACCGTATTAAATCTGCAGAAACTATGCCAGCTGGAGCTAACATCGCGACCATCTATATTTTTTATAACAGGGTCTTCAACGTTAGTTCAGCCCATTTCCCAGATACCAAACCAACGCTTACTATCATGAAATTCCCCAAATCTCTACTGAAGCCCACTTAAATTATAGATAAACCTGCACTATTCTTTGTCTTCTGGTATAATAGATTACTTAGCAAAGACCGAACTTTTCCTCCAGCCACTCTATTTTAAGATCCTTCACAATTCTTAGGTACATATTTTCTGATGATTTTCTGCCCTTTGATTTATCAGCTAGTTGTAACGTTTCTTCTATTGACATGTCAATCAATGAATGGCTCATCTTTACTGACTGAAAAATAGGTATTTGCTCAAGATACCTGAGGTGAGGACAGAAGCTGCAAAATCATTTGACTTCTCTGCAATGTCCTTAACCTTCATAACTCTCTGGCAGACCTTCTCCTTTACAGATACTTTAAAACTTTGGATTTTTTGTTGTTTGCTCTCATCTGGTCAGATTTGTCACCATTTTTTCCCTGCAGTGTAGTCTGGTTTCTCCAAGGCTAGTTCTGTTTTCTGAATGACAGTGTTCTTCTACAGGCCGCTTCTTCTGTGCCTTAATTTTTAAATAGACATTCAAGATTTCATACAGCATGCTTTGAAAAAGCACAGGTTTAACTAAGTTCTCCAAACCGTTCCTCCCCAAGATATCGGTTGCAGCAGCTTTACCAGATGTTGAAAGTATCATCATGCCTTGCTGGCCTCTTCCACCCTTCATCCCCTGCTCCCCTCCTCCGTAAGTCTACAGCAAGGGGCAAAGTGACACGGCGCAGTCTGGGCAAGAAAGGCACGTGTGTATGGCTAGAGCTCCTCACGTTACATCATTCCTATTGAAAAAAAAGAAAAACAACTCCAGAAAATAAAAGGAAATTCTGTTTCTGACCCTCATTTTTGTGAAGATACCATCAGAAATCTGATCCAAGAGTGCTGACTGAATGCTGTCTGCTCAAGCCTTGAAATGTCTGGCCAAATGAGCTGTCACATGATTTTTACTCATTTTTACAGCAAGTCTTTCTCCTTTGATCTAGGAACAATAGACACTGAGATGCATCAAGTGTGTTTCAAGTTCATTCCAGGCTTTCAATCATAGTTCAATATGGATTTTAATTTTTAATTTGTTTTAACAACTTCTTTTGTGGTACACTGTCGACACCCTGTCCATCCAATCTGGACCTTTTTGGATGGCTGTACTGGAAATGGGGGAAGGCATTTTTGCTCCCCTGCTCCCAGTCTCTGGCTGTGCCACTGTATTTTATCTGGGCCACGCTCTAAAAGCCAGACTTCAGCCTAAAATCCCTGGGTAAATATGCTGCGCATGCTTCAGCATTTTGCTGAACGTCCCTGCCCTCTAAAGCGGTGCGCCAACATCTCGGTGGCAGTTTTACAGAAGTCCACAAGGAAAGCTGTGTCTGAGAAGAGAATAGCCCTAATGGAATGACCTTTACTGGGACTTGACACCTGCTACCTTGTAAGCTTCTTACACACACAGCTTAATCCACCTGGAGGCTTTTTTGCTTGATGGAAGGTGATAAAAAAGCTGTTAGACTGTAAGCTCTGTCTTAGATTCAAAGCGTGGAGGCTCCTTGATATTCTGAAGCTTAGGGCACACAGAGGGGAAAAATATTTCTTAGTTCAGGTGCAATTCTCAAGTTGCTTATTAGGGATGAACCCTGGTCTAAGAATCACTTTATTGGTACGAAAGTAAAGAAAAGGCTTCCCGATAGGAAGAAGGGTCCCAGTTCCACAGCACTACAGACAAGATAATGTAATAGTGATCATAAAGCTTTCCTCAGCAGACAAGAAGAACAAAGAAGCCCAACTCTAGAAATTTACAATCCACAGAGGATCGAGCAGATTGTATTCTGGATACCTTAAAGGTGAATGCTCTAAAACATGCATCAATCTACAGTGATGAAAACCTGGTCCCTGCTGATTATAAATAATCCCCTCTTTCTTTGAGACAACAAGGGTCTAAATCAAAAAGTTGTATCGGTGTGATTTTTAGCATGACTGAAAAGGGGAAAAAGCAGAGTAAAAGGGCCCCACTTCAGCACTGCCTTGGCCCAGGTGTTGGGAAAGGCAGCACACACAGTCTCAGAATTAGAACAGAGGAGGAATTAGCATTATTTTGGAGTTACCTGTATTTGGAGCTTAAAGAAAAAAAAAATATCAAAAATAACAAACAAAAAAAACCCAAAGAACGACCTTCTAAAGAGCTGATGTCCCTGAGTAGAAGTGACCAGTCACTGCCCACTCAAACAGTAGTGGAAGTATGAGTGAGAACGGCATCCAAAAAATGCAGTGGGAGCTGATCTGATGTTCTGGTCACTCCTCCTTACCTCACCCTCTTCTCACACTGCGCATGCACCATCTCCTGCAGGGGAGCGACTCCCTGGAGGTCACTGCCCCTCCTGCCCAAACTAAGCCACCAGCTTGGGCCTTGCAGGACCTGGAAAAGGAAATTGTGTAAACCCTTTACTCCATACCCTGAGAGTAAGCTCAAATGAGCTCTCTGCAGCTGAAAGCTTTTCCCAGCAGAAGCTGTCATTTCATGCCCCCTTGGGCATCATTTCTACCATTTTTATTTTTTTTCCTCTGAAGGCTAATGTTGACAATCTCCCATCACCATGGATCCTTCAAACACTTTGTCCTCTGCAGCTGGCCCAGGTGACTGACTTGCTGTTTTGAAGGGTTGGGTGGAAGAAGTTCAGAATGGAAAAATTTATGCAGTGATATTAACACTGATATTTAAAAAACACTGTGAAACAGTCAGCAGCTTTGTATTGAGAAACATAGATTTATTTATTTAAAGGTGGCTAACACCTGTATCAATGGTTTTAGCCACTTGGATCTAAGGACACTTGCAAGCATTCATAAGATCAGAGTTTGTGTCTGAAACACCCCACCAGAGTCATATAAGCTGGGTTCTAAATGTAGCTTTATCTAACTTTTATCTGCTGACTTTTATAATATAGGCCATTTATATGAAGTGAGTGGAACATTGATCCTCCCGTTCAAGTTTCCTGAGATTATTCAGTATTAGTATCGCTATGATTAGTCACACCGTGGCTGCTGCTCCTGTAGATTGTTTGATACAGTGTATTTCCCACTATACACAAAGCCGTGCTGTAGGAAAACCCAATTCAATCAATTTGAGCAGCCCTTCTTGTGCTACATTGGTATATTATGTATTGGACAGATAAAGTTGTGATCCTATCTAATATATTCTTTGGCTGCTTTGACTGATGTACGGAATGAATGGAGATACCTAATGCTATCCAATCCTGCTGCCGAAAGATAATGGCATCATTATTTGAAGAGACAGACCAAAGAGGGGAGTTGGGGGAAGGGGAAGGGTTTACCCACTGCTTCCCACATCTGTAGCGACCGTGGACACTGCAGTGTGCAAAGGAAGAAAGTCAGGCAGAGGAGACTTCTGAAAGGAAGCTCAAGGAAAGTGAGAACAAGGAAGAGCTCTAGATATGGAAGCTGCAGAAATCAGGGGGTCTCAGCCTCATTTTCAAGAGGTGCTCTGCAACCTGCAAGGCACCTTTAGACAAGCAAAGTCTAAAGCCTAGGCTGTTGTATTCTTTTCCCTGTTTTTATAATTATTTGTTGGGATGGAGGAAGCGCCCGTACCTCTGAAAGAGGGGCTACCACTTCCCTGCAGCTGCATGCACCGACTTGGCACAGGAGACCATTTGCAGCTTCCCTGGTGGCCACTCTCTCACGACAGTGCTCCATGACTGCCGGCCTACCAGGTTGTAAAAATAAGAAGAAAAAGAAACATTTTTTTTTTTTTTTTTTATCTGCCGGTCTAAAGTCTTCAAAAAGGCAGTTAATGTTTCCAGGGTTTAGGCTGACTTTCACTGGGGCTGCACAGAACGTTTAAAAGCACGCCAGCTTCTACCTAAAACACCTTGGAGTCAGCCCAGGAAGGGAGGCAAGAAATTTTGTATTTAAAAAAAGAAACACAATAACAAATAGCTTATAAGAATGATTATCTAAAAAGGGACAGACAAGACAGGTAATGGAAGGGCAGCACCACCAGACAACAGCTAATGTAAGGCACAATATGTGTTGTGTCACAAATGTAAATGTCTGAGACACTGCAGAGAGTGACATAAGACAACACAGTGATGGTGTCATCAGGTGACATCTTCTGTTAAGTCTTGTATATAAACTCCCTTGATTCCTTCAGTCTCTCACCAGCTTTGTGTTTGTCACCCCTGATGGGTTAAGATGGCATTAAATTTACTGATGAAGTAGCTCAGTTTAGAATTACCGCAGTTAAACTAAATGCACTGTACAATTTCACCCAATTTATTTTTGTGTGTGTATGTGTGTAAGGAACCACTGTATTTTGGTTGTACAAATTTTCACTCATTTGAATAGTAGCAGGATCCCAAATTCCAATTAGCCAGATTCTGCTGCAGTTGGGACTGCAGATACCCACCTTTGCTGCTCAAGTTCTTCCTCAGTTTGTTTAGTTACTTTTAAACTACACTCCCCAAGGCCTGTAACACAGATTTTTTTCCTTGTTTTAAATACAAAGTTTTTTAACTGACATTTTTTTGACAATTTAATTAGAATTACCTTTCCCTTGTGATTACTTTTATTTTTACACTCTGTCTCTATGCCAATTTTGATCCATTTAATTAGTTTTAACTATGTCCCACATTGCTCACCTTCAGAAGTACACCTATTACATCAACTCAGCTGTTTTTCTTCTATAATAAATTACCTGAACACAGAAGAACTTTAAGGCAAAACACTTGCTTTTATTTCTTAATCATACCACAATGCTATTAATCAAGTTCTATGGACAACCCACTACAGTCGCAACCAATTTAATGGGATTTTGGCTTACACACACACACACTTGTACAATGACCTAACCTTTAGTAAGAGAGTAACTAAAAACCAAGCTGTGCACTAGGAGCCATCCTCAGCTGTTGCCGGTAAGAATGCATTATTGTAAAATAACATCATGGATCTCTTCTCACTGAAAAATACTTGCAGCTCTTTGCCTCTGATGCATTTTTCAAATGCTATATCCAGTTCTTTCTCTGCAAACTATTGCTTTCATTGGCTTTCAGGCAGACACCAAGGATAAAGCAATGTAACACCTTAAAGCTGAGGCACACACAGAGCCACAGGCTGATGCCTACATTTATGCCACAGGGTAACGTGGAAAAGTGTTACCTATTGTGGAATGTCCAGTCCTGGAGACACTTGGAGCTTTCTTGTACAAGACCCAGAGCAGGCTGATCCCAGCTCGCCATGCCTTGAGCAGAAGGGGAACCAATCAAATTACTTCCAAAGTTCCCTTTCCAACCAAAATTAGGTTACTATTAACCTGAGGCAAAATTTCATTTGAGCTTTGTTGAATCAGGGAATTCTTTTCAACCCCTTTCATTTTGCCAACAAAGACATCGAGTTAGGAAGTTTAAAGCCTGGAGGTTCATCTCACTGAGCTTCAGACACTGAACTGAGATAGCTAAAATGAAGAACCTGGCTGTTCTACACAGACAGGATGACACCTCATGTACACCTCAAACCTAGCCAGCAGGAAGAGAGTGGATAATTATCATATAACTCAGCTGTTGAGTGCTTAAAGCAGGTGGGATGAACTTAGAATCCAGTAGCTCACCATGGAGAGTCTCTCAGGAAGAGTTACTGGCATTTTCTGCATTTCTGCCACTACAGCACACTTCCATCCCTTGACAAACTGAAAACAGGGGGGGGTTATGTTCAACATCAACATCAATGCCTCAAGAATTAGAGTGGCAATGATATTTGAAGTGGTTCATGTATTATTACAAACTGAGTTACTAAGTTTCCAGATTGTTATCTAATGTCCATAAACTCAAAAGAATATTTTAAACAGCACAGTACATTTTTTTTCTTCCTTGTGGAAAAACTGCAACCTGCTAGACTAACGGGGATCTCTGATTCTGATTCTTTCTTAGGTATCAAATCCTCCAATAGATGAACTTGCATTTGAAAGTTCTGGGAAGAGTAACAAAATAACCTGACGTCTTTTTCTGTGAAAAACAACAGGAGGGTGTAAACTGGACACCGTGCCCAGCCAAAGACTCAGGTTATAAGGTTATTTACCTTGAGTAATACCAGGCAAATTTTTCTGAATTTATTTGTATCAAGTACTCAAAGTATAGCCATAAAACAGTATCAGCTGACCCTCTGTTTGCCAGATACACATTTTGTTTGTCATAAGGAGGAAGAGGAGCACATACTATAAGACTTATGCCTGCTTTCAGCTGGACCGACCACTGTAGCCCTACTGGGACGTCTGTACCCACAACAGGCATGAACTAAACTTCAGTCACCTGAACACTTTTCAACAGCAAAAAGTAATTTGTGCTTGTTCAATAATAAAACCAAAGAAACTTCCACCTACGATGAATTTAACTTGCAATAATTTCTCTCTAGGCTAGGCATCTTCGCTGCTGAAGACCTTCTGAATCCCAAAGACAGCCCCCTCCAAACTAATGGGACACCACAGGGCTCTGCACATCCACAACCACAGCACAGTGTGTGCAGTTTCAGCTTCTCATGGCAGATTCAGGCATTCCACACTCTTGCTCTGTGAGGAACAGGTCACTGTTTGCCTGTGTAATAGGAAAGACATTCCAGATTAACCATGGGCTTTTTCCCCGGCCACCAAACAGGAGCTCTTTAGCTAAACTCCTTAAATGTTCTAAAAACTGTGGCCTGCTTACTGCAGATTTTCCATCTGCATCCTTGATTTGCCGCCTCCTCTGTCTGGAAGAAAGCTAATGGCTGGAAAGTATTTTAAAAAGTGCAAATAGGATGATTCAGATAATGGTAGGATGAACAGCCTGACAACAGCCCTATGAAAAGTCAGGAAAAAGTTGATATTGGATGAGATAAGTATAAAAATATGGAACATTATAATTAATGCTAATTAATACTAATTACTTCATTAGTTTATGAGGGGAAAAAAGAATGGTTTTATCAACCAAACAATCACTAATAAAATTCCTGATTTAGTTAAAGACAATTACGTTGCCCTGACACAATTCTGCAAGGTGCCTGAGCTACCCAAAGGAAGGTTACAAGTCTGATTATTCTATGACATGAGAAAGAGTTATCCACTTGTGAATATTAAAGAAAGATATCAGTGTATTCATCTCTAAATCAGCAGGAAATATGCATAACATGATGAAGTAGTTGGTAGCCACAAAGACAAAATTGACAACTAACAAAGGGAAGATTTTAAGCAAGGAAAAGATGGCAGATTCTTCACAAATCGAAATTTTTAGAAAGAAACCTCCTTAGTGGAAGCATCTGGTATGCCTACATAATAGACATTAGCAGCTTAATGCAAAATTAAAAGATAAGGCTCTCTGGCTTATATTACAAAAGCGATAATCATAACGGTCTTTTCAGGCCTTAAAAGGAATCTATTAGCACAGTTCCAATGTGTAGCACACGGGGGTCCTCAGCATGATCTCAACAGCGCTTTCTCTGATCCAGCTCTTTCGGACACCCTCAGAATCGTTAATCCCAACATGGCAGGGTCTGCTCGTGCTATTTCCTCTTTTAATGTTATTTTCATTCCTTCTGCAGCAAGGCTTTTGGAGCATCACTCTTTCACAGAGCATTAGCTTTCCTAGAGGCCTCCCTGCTGCATCACCTAACTGTGTCTCTGTGACACTAGGCCAGTTTCCACAAGGATCAACCAACTGCCCGTATTACAGACCTGATTCAGATAATTTATTGTAACTTTCCTTATTATCATAACTCTTTTAGATTCTGTAACATTTTCGGCAGCTTGCCGAAGTCGTGCTGTAGCATTACACCTTAAAGCAGACAGCTTATTTTGCACCATTACACCTTGAAGGTGCACCTACCCACAAGGTGACCCCACCACGCACTGCCTACATTTGGGGTTTAGCACCCACTCCTCCACTTGTTCTCCTACAGCCAGGAGAGATCCTTAGCACCTTACGCTGCCTTGCCTACATGCCCAAATTTAAGATTTCATCTGATGCACTTCAGCTGAAACCTACCTTGAGCTCCCTGCCTGTCAGGAGAAATTGTCACCTTCAAAGTCTAGTGGCTCCCTCGCTGCTCCAGGTTGTGCCAGCCTCTGGCAATACCTCTCTGCTCCTATACCACCACCAAATCTGAAGCAAATAAGATCCTAACTCAGATAAGCAGTTATAGTCTAAATCTTAGGCAGAATGAATATAAGCCTGTGCAGAAATAAGGCAGTTCTGCAAATGAAGAACTGCCCACAGTACGAGAAGATCAGGTTCAAGACCTCTTAAGGAACCTGAAAGTGCGTAAGTCCATGGGACCTGATGAAATCCATCCACAGGTCCCAAGGGAGCTGGCGGATAAAGTTGCTAAGCTGCTTTCCATCATATTTGAGAAATCGTGGCAGTCTGGCGAAGTTCCCACAGCCTGGAAGAAGGAGAACATAACCCGATATTCAAAAAAGGAAAAAAAGACGACAGGAACAATAGAGCAGTCTCACATCTATGTCTGGCAAGATTATGGAGCAGATCCTCCTGGAATCTCTGCTAAGGCACATGGAAAATAAGGAGGTGACCGGAGACAGTAAATATGGCTTCACCAAGGGCAAATCATGCCTAACAAATTTAGTGGCCTCTTACGATACTGTCACACACTTGGTAGACAAGGGCAGAGCAACAGATGTCGTCTATCTGGACTTGTGCAAAGCATTCAACACTGTCCTGCACGACATCCTGGTCTCAAAATTGTAAACTAATGGATTCAATGGATGGACCACTTGGTGGGTAAGGAGCTGGCTGGATGGCCGCACTCAAAGGGTTGTGGTCAATGGCTCCATGTCCAATTGGCAGCCAGTGACGAGTGGTGTTCCTCAGGGGTCTGTACTGGGACCACTGCTGTTCAACATCTTTGTTGGAGACATGGACAGTGGGATAGAGTACACCCTCAGCAAGTTTGCCGATGACGCCAAACTCGGTGGTGCAGTTGACACACTGGAGGGAAGGGATGCCATCCAGAGGGACCTGGACAGGCTGGAGAGGTGGGCTCATGCAAATCGCATGAAGTTTAACCAAGCCAAGTGCAGGGTCCTGCACTTGGGATGTAGCAATCCCAGGCACAAATACGGGTTGGGTGGCGAATGGCTAGAAACCAGCCCTGAAGAGAAGGACTTGGGGGTGCTTGTGGATGAGAAGCTCAACATGAGCCGGCAGTGTGCACTGGTAGCCCAGAAAGCCAACCTCATCCCGGGCTGCATCAAGAGAAGTGTGGCCAGCAGGTCACGGGAGGTGATTCTGCCACTCTACTCTGCGCTCCTGACACCCCACCTGGAGCACTGTGTCCTACTTCAGAGTCCTCAACACAGGAAGGACATGGATCTGTTGGAATGGGTCCAGTGGAGGGCCACAAAGATGATCAGAGGGATGGAGCACCTCCCCTACAAGGACAGGCTGAGAGAGCTGGGGTAGAGAGCTGGGGTTGTTCAGCCTAGAGAAGAAAGAGCTCCGGGGAGACCTCATAGCAGCCTTTCAATAGCTGAAAAGAGCCTACAGGAGAGCCAGGGAGGAACACTTTGTCAGGAAGTGTAGTGACACGACAACAGTTTAAAATTGGAAGAAGGGAGATTTAGATTAGATACTTGAAAGAAATTCTTTACAGTGAGGGTGGTGAGGCACTAGCCCAGGTTGCCCAGAGAAGTTGTGGATGCCCCATCCCTGGAAGTGTTCAAGGCCAGGCTGGATGGGACTTTGAGCAACCTGGTCTGGTGGGAGATGTCCCTGCCCATAGCAGGGGGGTCAGAACTTGATGATCTCTAGGGTCCCTTCCAACCCAAACCATTCTATGATTCTATGTTACCTTTACAGATCCAAGACAACTGACACCAAATTAGATTAGCATTTTCCTTCTCTTCCAAATCACCTTTTCCTTTATGTAGTTTCCTGTTTATGAATTTCTGTAGCAACCTTAATGGGTATTTTGACCCAATGTGCCTTGTGATAAATGCCATAATCATCCATTTGGAGGCTGTCCCATGTTCTCAAGACCATAGTTTTTTGGATCACAGCCTTTTATTTCATTTTCATTTGGCTTCTGTTCCCAAGCACTTTGCTTATTATCAAGCCCTTTTGTTGTGTGTACTCCAGTTCCATCCTACTAATTGGCTACAGTGTAGGTCTATGATCCCTATCAAATTAACTCCTACCGTAATTGAGCCTGCTGCAATCACATTGCCTGCATAACCCCCTCTAAGTCATGCTCTCACTGCTCTAGTATCTACACTTAACATCAAACTTGCAATTATACTTTCCTTTACACTTTCACCAGTGACTATGCATCTGAAGCTATCTTGGAAAAAAAAGCATGTCTTACATAAAAACTAAGAGGCTTTTTATAACCCCATAACAGTTGACACAACAATCAATATCTAATGATAAAATTAAAAATCAGCCCATTCAGCTAAGTTAGGTGACTTTGTTGATTTTAGAAGGATCATAGTGGACATAGTACAAGATATACTCAAAGAGTCTAAAATAGTCAAGATTTTCCACTGCAGCCTCTAGGTGTGGGTAGTATGAGTTTCCTTCTGGATAGGTTTGTGACCTTGTGGAAGACTGGGGAAATTAACTTTAAATGCCTAAGAACTTTCATTTACTCTAGTCATCAAGGCTCTCTATAATACCAGTGAAACCTCCGTCTCAAGCCAGGCACCTGGCCATGCTCTAGAAATCCATTTCATTTGCTTCAAGTAACGTAGTAAGAATCTGCTCAAACCCAAAAACATTGTTGAAGATTTCCATACAGATGTTGTTACCTAGAACAAAGCCATGATGTACAGGTGCCAGGATGCATGGTGGGAAGAAAAGAGAACGAACTATTGGCAAGAGCTTTAAGAAGTAGCTCAGTGAAAATAATTAGAACAGGAAGTACAGTCAGCTAAGTAGAAGCTCCTCTAGCACTCCTTTTGCTATTTTTATTTGCACTGGTTAATACATTCTTACGTCTTAAGATAACTAGGCCAGCTTGTCTGAGGGAACGCAGAACAGGGTGCTAATTTCATCTCTGCCTCACAATTCACCAGTGTCAGCACTTACTAAACTGGAATTAGACATCCTGTCCTATTTGATGATGTCGCATAGCAAGTTCCATACATTGTTACTTTCTGCTGTTAAATTAAGCAGAACAGTCAGATTTTGACGAAACCTGTTGGGCTAATAGTAGTCACCCACTCAGTGGCCTTCAGTATAGCTCTTCCCACCTCTCCCTTGTTAATCACATCTTGTCTTCAGCAGCTGCTTGCATGAAGTATCCAAAACTTTCCAGTGCCCTTTAGTTATTAACATTCTTGGAGTAACTGATTAGTATATAAACTTAATTACATGCAGATGATAATAGAAAAATAGAATAGAATAGAATAGAAAAATAGAATAGAAAAATACCTTACTTGTGATTGACTGAGCCTGGCAAGTGCAATCTGCATTTTGAGCATTTCTTTTATGAGGGAAAAATCACCCTCAGAAAGCACAAAACCAAAACGGTCGCTTTCAGTTCAGGGTTAAACTCCTTGAAGATTCTGCAGTGTCATCCTGACAAGTCACCGGCTGCCTCCGAGCACATAAATTGTATTAATATATTAATACATTGAAATTCCAGAGCAACTGTTTGTCATTACATTAGACTTAAAATAAAGATAAGGAAAAACAGGGGATAAACTTAGTTGCAGCTTACAAAAAAAGCCACCCCAAACTGTGTTAATTTATATCCAAAAGCAGGTCTCTGACAGCCAAGTTCCTATTTTTTTTGCACATGTAAGTCTCATTGAATCTACTGTCTAGAGTGCAGAACTGCCTCCAGCCAAATTGAGAACGGAAAAAATGAAATAATTTAACATAGAGGCATTTACATTAGTGAGGTAACAGGAGTATTTTAATCATATTTCTCTTCTTAAATGAGATAAAAATAATGGTAGGGTATTTTTCTTTAGGTTCGTAAGTATTACTTTATTTAGAACAGTCTTATGAAAACACTGACTTTAATGAAAAGACTTGCTTTCCAAATAGTCAGTGGCTCACATGCTTTTAAAACAGCTCTCATTTCTATGGGCGATACTGAAAACTAGAACGACCACAGAGTCCGCTAGAAAACACCTATCTCTCTTCTCCAGTTTCTCTTTACTCATACGGTATGCAGCGAAACATAAAAATACTCAGAATAAGCATGACTTTGGATGCACAGTTAACAAGCAAAACAAAACAAACAGCAAACTTATGACCAAGTTAGCATGTTAGTACAACTCCATTGCTCAACCTTTTCTTCCAGTCCAGTTTGAAACTGGACCTGAATAGAGCCCAAGGGGCTATTTTGTTTTCACGAAGCAGACAGGTCTATTTGACTCTTGGTCAGGCACGTTTCTTCACCCCAATATGCAAACACAGCATTATTCATACAATACTTCTCTTGTGAAGACACAGGCTGCCCAATGATATTTTATTACTTAGTGCTTCAAGTGCAAAAATAAAAAAATTTTTTTAAAAAATGCAGTAACTTGTGGGAACAAGGACAACTTCATTTGTTAATGATTTCAGGAAAAAATACCCCTAATTTAGAAATAAAGTTTTGAAAGCATTTTCCTCCTGTAAGCAAGCACTGGCTACTTGGTAGTTGTGAGGGGACAGTAAAATAAAACACAAATCAGGATGATATTCACTTCTCCCCTCTCCTTTGAGCTGGAAAGAACCACCACATAAACCACAACTATCTAAGACCAAATAGAGACTTTGAGAAATGTTCTTGTCTGTTATTTTGTATAGTCAAATTGCTTTTCTACATGTATGTAAACAGATTGCCTCTACATTGTTTGTTTAAATTGAATTCATTCATGATGCTAACACAACACATCACTAACAACAAACACAGAGAGGCAAATTTTTCCTTTCAAAGCAGTGTAATCTCCACAGGACAAAATTTAACCTTTCACATTGAGCAGAGGGAAAAATTTACAGGATCTTAAAGTATATTATAATGTGCTCTCTATAAAACAAAATTAGGGCTGAACTCTGTACTCGCATTTCACTGAGGTGTACAAACTTCTCCCTTATAATTCCAAACACTTAAACGAAGTGCCTGTGGAAGAGCCTGGCTGTCCTACGCTCCCTCTCCACTTTGCAACAGAGACACAAATACATTTCCTAAAGTGTGATCATTCCTGTCCTCCCCCACCACCCCAAACAAAACCTTTCCTTCCCCACCACCTAAACAGCTTCAGTGAGATGGAGAGGTACGCGTACAATTTCTCTCACAGTTCTTGATTTATTATCTACATGGAGACAAATTATGGTTGCTTTATAAGAACACGGGACTGGAAGCAATGCCCTGGGCTATCATGTCAAGGCTCTGTTCTCCTCAACTCCCTGTCTTTATCTCCCCTGAAGTATTTGTAGAGAGCAGTCCCAGTCCTCAGCCCTCCTTTTGCTAGTCCAAACAAGCTGGGCTCCTTTGTTTTCTCCTTGTAAGACAGATCTGCATTTTCCTGATCACCCGAGTAGCCCTTTCTTGGCGCTAATTCCAGATTCAATTAAATCCTTCTTGATTCCATTGACCTGAAATGCACATATTGCTGCAGACACGGCCTCACTCTGGCCTTATACAACAGCACTAACGCTTCCAGGTCCACTGGAAACACTTGGGCTCGCACTTCTTTGGATCCTGGTTGCACTTTTCATAGCGGCATCGCAGTGGTACCTCCTAAATCAGACAGACAGACAATCTGTCTTCTTCATTCGCATTTCCAGAAAGGAGTTTCCAGCCTGCCCCTGGGCTACAACAGTTTTAATGAGTTAATTGACACATGTGACAAACAAACATTTGTATTCTGGCTTCACCGGCTGAGATATTAAACACATATTAAAGACGTTATTTTAGAGGTGTTTTCTCAGGAGCTACTTCCAAGCCTGCCCCAGGACTAGCCAGCCCCACGCAGATAGACACAGCTCTCAGCAGCACACAGCCATCAGGCTGACCTGGCTCTTCCCACCAAGAGGCTGCCAAGAAGTTTGTGTTGTCTCTTTTCCTTTATTTCTGAAATATTTTATTCAGCTCGCCAGAATGACTGAAACCAAGAAATCCAAACAGTTTAACGATACAAAATGGTTCAAATTAGTGTCTGTCTTGTTTTTCTCTGTAGTTTAAAGGATCAATATTAATGAAGAGAGAAGCTATAAACATCACTAATGAGGATGAAGTGGAACATCCCCCACCAGAGCTGTACGCGCTTGAGCTTGCACCAAATGAAGATGACATCCACTATTAAAGGCTGCGTTTTAATCCAGCCACAATAATAACAGTGAAGTTAGTGCTATTGGTAAATTTTAATAGATGATGTCTTACAAAAGCGCCCTACTTGAAATTCAGCCCAAAGACTAAATTAAAGTCAAAGCCCTAGTCAGTTAACTGGGCTATAACATGTGAAGAATTGATTTTCTTATTTTCAGCTGTCAGACCTGCTACAAAGAATGAGTTTTAATTCTGGGGATGTTATTAAACTCCTTGCTTAACTGGCAGAAAAATGGAACCGCTAGCTGGGCGATAGTGGGGCGGCTGTCGGAGTGAATGACACCTGTCAGAGTATGATGAATGACCCTCTCTGCCCCACAATCCCCCACTCTGTCACTCAGGTGAGGGCCATTAATCTTCATCGAGGGCCTGTCAGGCCGGGCAGCCACGACGACAAAACGTCTTCTCGCATTTGCCGCCGCCACGCACGTAACAATGCGATATTCTTATTGTCACAGCGACGCCAAATTAGCATAATTTATTATGACTTCCCTCCCCCCCACTCCCCGAACCCCCTCCCCACCCAAAACCCAAGTAGGGGAGAGATGCGATTAGACAGATGGAGGGTAGGCCCAGGCTGCCAGCCCCGCAGCCCCCCGCAGTGCTTGATGAGGAGTGGAGCATCTCTACAAACCAATCAAAAAGCTGGCAGTTCAATTACAGAGTAATAAAGGGACATTCATCATTCAATTAGGCACCTGTCATGGTTTCACAAAAGGGAAAACTTCTAACCTGAGACTCCAGGGAGAAGATGCTACAACCAGGAGGCAGAGAAATAAATGAAAAAAGGACAAAGTCAATTACTGCCCAAACCAGACAAAAGGAAATATGCTAAAATAAGGGAAAAGTTATCCCTAGGCAAAAATCAGAAAAGTTACACGACCTTACAAAGATTATAAAAGGCCAGCATTAAAAGGGCTGTGCCACGCTCCTCTGTGACAGCCACGCTACCAGATTTTCCCTCTTGCAGCCTGCAATGAAAGCTGAAAAAGCTGAACACTATCACGAAGAAAGCTTTAGGGAAACAGGACTGTGGTTTAAACACCCTGATCTTGCTACTGCAAGAGCATACACCACACCATCTCTAGAACGAACACACCTATTCATCTCAGCTTGTTGCTGTGCCTTGTTTGAAATGCTATCAACACTTGAGGTGATTCTTCCTCCCATGTTAGAAACGTTAGCAATTCTGTTAAACATCAACAAAAGCAGGTGAACCCTTTCCAAAAAAAAATAATAAAAAAATCACTTACATGCCACATAAATGCTAAGACTTTGGTATGTAGAACAGGAGAGAAACTAAGCAGGCATGCTTCATTCAAAGTTATTTTGTTCGATTTATGTGCTTCATAGTTTGCAGAAGCCAGATCTTGAAAGTTAACAAAAATTAGAACGTGGCAGAGATGAGATTGTTTGTCAGGCAGAGACTGGAACTAATGTGGATTTATCCTGTTCTGCAGCTGCAAATAACACGTAAAAAAAATAATAATATTAGATTGCTGAACAGCTGCTTGTGCAATAAACTCTGTTAAGTTGATTACCTGCCTGCTAAGAAGGTTTTATAGTAAATTGCAACTCCAACATTAAATTACCAGAGCAGCAAAGGTAGGATTTGGTTGGAAAGATGCAAGACTAACCCAGAAATGTCCTTTAGAGGTGATGAACAAACCCTGTACGGAATAGGCAGAAAGGTCTTTGAGTGACTTGTGATTTGAATCCAACACTCATTTTCAGTAGGGCTGTCCGAGCCCTGGTGCCTGCTTACACAGAGCAGCATGGGGCCACAAGGAAACTTCCATTTATCACTGTATGTCTGCTCGTCCCCCTGCTTGGTGACAGCAAGCCCAGGAACATACCACACTAACACAGCTATGGTCTTTCCAGGAAACACGCTAGTTCCTGTGTGGGGTTGTAGTTTGACATGTCAATGTGTCACCTCACTCAGACATGGGTCAGGCTACAGTTTTGAGTGCTCATGACACATCACAGCATAGGATTTACACCTCCAAATCCTGTTTAGGGTGTTCAAAACCCTGCCTAACTAAGTTCAGATCATATAACAATTCAGGAACTTGTTGGAAACATTTCTTCAATTAATGAAGAAAAAAAAAAATAGTCAGATAAATTTGCTTGTATCTAACTTATGACTAACTCCAAGCACCAGCAATTACTCATCACAGTAGTCAGCGGTCTTGCTGGGGAGGGGGAAGAAATCATCATTATGCAGCATTTTCTTTACAAAAGGATCTAAATCTACAACTGGGTGCAAAAATCACATAAGCAATTGATTTGTGTGCTGAATACTTCCTCCCATGCCTTCTGCATTTCCACCCCAGGCCCTAACGAAGTTCTGATACAACATAACAAAGAGGCCAACAATGCCTACATACCTCACTCGCAGGGGGTGCTGCAGAGATCAATCTGTTAAGGTTTTTAAAGCGGCTTGGAGACGAAGAGCACTACACAGCAGAAAAGCTAGCGACAGCAGTGTGCACTGCCTTCATTACACGACTTCGAAAAAGTCATCACAGACTATTGTATCAGCTTTCCCGTAACACCAGGCAGGGGATTTTTTTGTTTTCCCCTGTCAGTGTAAATACATTCTAAATACAAGCTTTCAAAATCCAGAAGGTGGAGGGCAGGGTGGGGGGAGAAAAAAAAAAGAAAGTGCCAGAATTACCGAACCACAGAATTTATAACTCCTTCCCTATCTTTTCCCTAGAAAATATAGTTTACCAATACAGTGGTTACCTTTGAGATTAGTTGCAGTGTCAAGGTTTTCAAGAGAACAGAAGCAGGGAATGGTGTGTGCGACTCAAAGGTGTTTGATGGTATCAGCCCTTGAGGTCTCGTGCATACAGTTCCACTGCTGCTGTGCAATGGTTCAAAAAATTGAAAGCCAAGTACCCAGGGAATAGGTTACAAATTTAGTAATTTGTTGTTCCTGCTTTGATGTCAAACAGAAAGCAAACAGAAATAATAGCCCTTTCAGGAAGTCTAAAAATAACTAAATAAAATAAATAGAGCTAAAAATACAACAATTGGTTTCAGATGCAGAGCTGCAATTATCAGGCTCCAAAACATCTAATTTGCCTTCCCTCCTGCACAAGCACACATTATAAACACCCTGGGAACTCAGAGACTAACACAGGGATTCTCAGAAGTCCTGTAGGAGGGACAATCTGAGTGGGAAAAAGGGAAAAGCACTCCTATGTATGCCTAGTAGGTCACCCCTACTTGAAAGTCTGTTTTGCCATATAGATTCATCTACAGATAACATGTCATAATAACTAAACACTACCAATTAATTAAGAAATGCATAGATGATCCTGAGTTTCCAATATGGTAGCCTTTAACAAATCAGGTTATCCAGGGCTGTCATATCAGTGATCTGGTTTATTAAGTCTTAATAAACCCAGCACATTTATCCAAATGCCTCAAAGAGCACAATTTACCCTTGTTCCTGTGGATACTGTGTGGTTGCCTTGAGAAACACAATTTCCCACGGAGAAAGCGCTATCAGGGGTACATGTTGTCAAATCCACAAAAGGAAAATGAGGGTAGAGGGAATAAAAAAAAAAGGTAATCACGTTAAGACGAAAAGGGAAGACAGTAAAGTACCAGGACGACAGCAGAATGAATAATTGATGAGCTGGTGGTTTACGAGTGAGTTTCATTAATATTATCCTGCAGGTTCATTAAGCACTGTCCCAGGCTCATCTTCGAAGGTCCCCCCTGAGTTTTGATTAGGTGCTGCAAGTCTTTTGCTTAGACATCAGAACTTCGGCCTTTGGTGGTGACAACCGCTTCCTAAGCCCCAGCCCCTTCAGCCGAGCACCTTTCGGAGCTGTTTTCTATTCCCCTCCCACTAATCACAAGTCCCTAACCATGACAGCAAGTCTTAGTAAATAATATATCAAGATAAATGATAATTGTTCTGTTTTAAGTGTCTCCTAATGAGCATCATAAATTAAAAATTAATATTGCAAAGACTGTATGAATACCATCAACGCTATAAACAGAGCAGCAGGGATCAAGAATGCAAATGAAAGTGAAATGCTCCCTTATCCACCCCCCTATATGAAAAAATTCCGGAGCCAGCAGACTGTTAGGCATTACGAAGCTAATAAATGACTTTAATGAAGTTCTGTAACAGGCAATTTCTTCTTAATCTTCCCTTCACCTTCCAGTATTTGGCTCTTCTGGATTGTGAGATTTCTTTTGTTGATTTTTTTTTTTTTTTCTCCTTTAACCCATCTCTCCAGAGCTGTTTGTTTCTTGTTAGGTGCAACAGTAATCTCAAATTAAAGCATGCTGCTGCAGCAAAAACGAGGGAATGGGCTGGTTAACAGATTGCTGGTCCTGATGATCACGCAGAAAGGCTAAAGCGATTTGGCAGTAGCCATTCTGTTGTGTGACGTTGCTATTATCATTGTGCCTTCTATTCACAGAGTGCATTCAAATGGTGTCTTTTTCTGGGTGAATGGATAAGGTACACTTAACACTACGCCCTTGTACCTCCAAGTTTCAGCTAGAAAGAAAGGAGGCAGCTGGAATTCTTACCCTTCCTTCCTCCAGAGCCTTTAGTTTGTTCACTTTAGATGTAGCAAAAACACACGCACAAGCAACATTCGCCTCCTTTTTTTAATGGCTGGGATAATCTGTAGCTGAATCCCACTTCCTTTAGTTTTGTAAATACTGAAATTGATCCTTTTGAAGCAAATGTCTTTGGACTCAATCTGCATCATGTCACTAACTATTCCTTGCAGTAGATAATGTCAGACTTAAAGAAACAAATAACATACAAATTCATTAAGTTATGAATGAGACAAGGTACAAGTCAAAGGGAATCTGACCTTCAGGCTAGAACACTCTGAAAACTGACTTTGTTTTTAGATACCTAGCAAGTGTTGCAGTCCTTGTCAATAATCAACAATCAACCAAGAGACCACAGAAGATAAGACTTGACCATCCAGCGCATCAGACTGGATCCCCTAAAATGTCATTTTACCACCCCTTCTGGCAGCTTTGAGGTAAGGCATAGCAACACCCAGTCAGCTCCCCTGCTCCTTAAACGACACAAGACATGGGAATAGCGGGTTTAAAGAAAGGGAGCTAAGTTATACATTATGAAGAAAATGCAATTACTGCAAAGAGGCTACTCGTCTGTCTCCATCATTTTTAAGCCTAAAGCAAGGGAAGTCCTAGTCACTGCTCTGTAATTAAGGCTGAAGTCTGCATTTCAAAGAAGTTCAACTTCTTTCCATGACGCGCCCTCTCCAAACAGAGCATTTGCTCTTTAAAGCACTGAATGAGTTTGGAGAATTTATAAATATTTTACTTCATGCTCATTTTTATGAAAAAATTAGATACCCTGTGCCTTTTTATTGTCCCAGTTGAAATTAGTACTAGAATAACTCAGATTTAAAATACTGCACAAAAATCTCAGCATAACAAATTATTTTCTTCTAGAGCAAATCTTCCTCTTGGATACTGTCAGACAAGACTAAGGCTCCTCTTAAACAAGACTTCAATGATATCAGAGAAAACTCAACTACTCTTCCACTGTAAAAAGTTTTTCCTAAGTAAGTGTTATGAGACATTTATGCTCCCCTGGTGTTAGTAGCTCCCTCGGTGGAAGACTTCACTTCTACCATCACTACACCTCAATGGTTCAGAATTGCTTGCTTGGCTTTGTTGCCCTGGAAGTTTAGGCAGAAGCACAGGCAAAGCCGTTAAAAGCAGAGAGTCATTAAAAGTTGGAGACTAATGTATCTTTGGAATCCAATTTCATCTCCTTTGGGACAACAAACAGTAAAATGCATTAACCATACAATTATGGTTATCTCAGGGCATCACTAGATGGAAGAATTAGTTTTATTCCAAACTTCAGCAAGCCCAGATTTGTTTTAAATGTGATTTTAATTCTAAGATGCTTGGATTTACAATTTTGGTCTTTAGTTAAACTATTACTGCAACTATTACTGCAACCTTTAGATTACTAATACAGTACATCCACTGTGAGCTCTATTTTAATGTCGGAAACATTTGTTGTTTGGAGATTTACATTTGTCTGGGGATCCTCAGCTGGTGATAATCGCTGCAGCTACACTTAATGGATCTATGCCAAATCTACGCCAGCTGAGGATCTAGACATGTATATTTGCTCTCTTGCCTTTTTTGTTGTTGGTGGTGTGTTTTGGTTTTTTTTTTAAAGTTCATATAAACTATGAGCATTATACCCAAGTGCGATTCCTCTTTTCTACCAACAATGGGTTTTGCACTGCTGCCCTCAAGTTTGATCTGTGCTGAAGACACCTGCTCTCAAGGAAATGAGCTGGGACCACCAACTCATTTCATAAAGGGCCACTGAGCAGCTGTCACATGGTAGCAACTCCCAGGCAGTACTGACCTGTAACAAATCTGAACCACTGACCTAGAGGTGAAAGGCTCTATATCCAATTACCAATCCCCTGAGTGATCCACTACTAAGTTTTGCCTTGAAAACGTAGATAAATATTCATAAAAGAATAAACAAGAATGAAATGCAACACAGACGTTGCAGCATTGTGAATATTTTGCTATAGATCAAATCGTGGAAATCAAATATAAAGTTGCCATCAGCAGACTATGTGCCTATAAAAAAAAAAGCCTATTAAAGAGGACAGACTGAAGCAACATTCCCCCTTCTTTCCTCTTACATCGCTAATAGAAAACAAGAATATCCACACAAAAGTGCCATAAGGAAAGAAAGGAGGATAGTCCGTTTCATGTTTCCACCCCATGAATTCATGTATGTAAATAACATTTTCCCTGCAAATGGCTAAATAGCAAGCATAAAAAACATCCTTATTCCGTAAAGTAAGCTATTTCCTCTGCCTGCAAGTTCAAAAAATAAAAAGGTCACTTCATGATTGAGAACTTGATAAAATGAGCTATAATGCTACCCAGTCAGAGATCAGGGAGGAACAGACTTTTTTTCTGCTTTGGTTCCATTTCACTCGCATTATTTTTGACAGTGTCAGTAAGCAGCAGCAGAAGAGCACAATCTTCCTTTATTTTTAGCAATACTGAAGCTGCAAGAGAATTCCTCTTTTCTTCTCTCCCAAACATAAAAAGAAGAAAAAAAAGCCATCTAACTTAAGCAGCAATAATACAAAAAGCTGCCTTAATGATTTCATCTTGGTAATTTACTGCAATTACTACATAATTATATCAATGCATCTTTATAACTGTGATAACACAAGCTTTAACTAAGGCACCTTTTAACAAAAGTAAGGAAAAGAGTTATTAGAAGTGAGTCACTGAAAGTTCACTTCCTCTTTTAGATTCCAAATCATGCCATGCGTGGCCCTCTGGGTGTAGGTAGATGTGGACTGCGAGCTCCAGGCTGAGTGGCAGCTTGCCATCCATCTGCCCAGCTTGCCAGCATCTTCCTCTGTCCCACCCAAGAGAACGGGAGCTTGGTAGAAAATATGCTGAGAGGATAGCAAACGAACAGAAAGGCTGGAAAGGCTGTGCGAGTCCTAATTCCAAACAGCAACTTACAGAAATTTTCTTAAAACCCCACAATGCAGTCTTTTGTTATGGTTTCCAACAATGCCTACCACAAGGGCTGTCCCTGCCCATAACAATGAACGTGTGACAGTGGAGGCCCTTTGCCGAACGGCACAGGATTCGTGCACTCGGCAGAGGTTTTGCAGAGCTGTTGCACTACAGCCCATTGATGCTCTCACCTCCACAAGCAGGGAGAGCCCCAAAGGCAGCAGAATCAGTACATGGAGGTAGGAGAGCCCCAGGGCTTAGTACAGGGTTGGGATCTCAGTCCCAGTCCCAACTCTGCCACTGCCTACAGACAAGGCTTTCTTCCCAGCTACCCCCCCATTATTAAGCCAGAATAAGGTTATGAGTAACCTTTGCAAGCTGTGTTTTGGATTTTACATCTATAAAAGCTGAGACACCCTGCATGCACTGAAGAACTTCCCCATCCTTAGTGAGCACTTAAGTAGCAGAAGTGAAAGGGACGGAGAAAATCTCTGCCCTAACTTTTCTCTTGCACCCCAATATGCTTTGCCTGCTGCTACTCTGGAAATGGATGAATGCAACACGCAGTCAGAGAAACAGAGAAATAATGCTCTGAAGTCCCAGGGGAAGGATTTAATTTTTGTTTCTTACCAACCCTTGTGGGTTAACCTAGAATCTAACTCGGCTCTTCAGGCTCCATGCTGGGATCAGCATTTGCCCCCGAGGGGGAGCCAACCATGGCATGGTGATTTTGCTTTTCAAGAACCACCCTGTGATCCCCCCTGCACTTCAACAGACATCAGGAGCGTGGCTGCAATGGAACCCACTACAATGGTGCCCCAAACAGCCCAACGCTCCCTAAATTGCCATATCAACACCAAACCTGAAGTCACGGACACACATTCACTCCCTCTGAGGTGAAAGCACAGCAGACAGCATTTAATAACAGCTACACTATGGATGCTTGCTCAGAAAAGAAGTTGCTCCAGAAATGCTGCTGACTGGTAATCTATCACATCCAGATCCATTTGCACTTCAACATGTTTCGTACATCACTGACTTGCATCACTAAGGATCAGTCTTGGAACTCTCCTTTAACATTTGTATACCTTAAAGTTGACTTTCGCATTAAAATCGTTTAAGGTGGTCATGGAAAGAACATAATGTTTGAAGACCTGAAACCAGATTTTCCTCTTTTGCTATTTTTAAAGTTTTGATAATAGCTGATAGTCTCTACAGTACATCTTCACTCCCAGAGGGCTGGCAAACTTTCTGGGAAGAAATTCATCTTCTTAGGTATCAATTGCCAAGATTTATGCATCCTACCCTCCCTCTCCAGTCTTTACAGACAGTAGTTCAGATTTATCCCAGCTAAAGAAAGCAGGGATGCCATTTAAGTAGCACTTATCGGCCACACAATGAGAACAGACACTAGAAAGCTAGTCTTTACAGGACTCCCAATTCTAGGCACCTAAAGCTTTACATGCAGTATTCAGATCCGTTTCTGCACTGGATTAGTCCATGCCAGTAGCCACGAAGTGAAGTCACAGAAAGCCCAATCCAGTATTCACAAAAAAAAAAAAAAAATCACTGAGAGTTGAATCAGTACCTTAGAAGCCAGAGGGTCTGATTTATTTTAAGGAAATATATTGCTGAGAATCATGGTGGAGGGAGGAGGAGGCAGAGAAATCTTTCAGGTTGCCTACTCTATAAATCAATGAGATTTTCCCCCAAATAAATACGTACGTGAATGACCATTTTAGGACTGATGTGAATCAGTCCAGAAGGAATCATTTTTAAGAAAGTTGTTAGTGAATGGAAACAGGTGGCTATAATTTGAGTTAAACTGCAACCTTAACTGTAGTGTTTGCTATCATGAACACTATAACAACAGATGTACAGTTGCACCTTGGGATGAATTCATTATGGCCTGAGAAACATAATCATGCCATTCAGACCATATTTTGTCCATATGCTCATGTGGTTTACACCCCTGGTTTATTGGCATTGTACTTGGTTATATAGCAGGAGACTCCCAGGATCATCATTTGCACTTATTGTTACCGTTCAGGAGAATCCCTTTGTAGCATGGGTTTCCCATTAAGGCAAAAAAATTCCTTTTCGGAGCAGGGAAGGAAAGGCTGGGTCGCAGCCTTTACGGACACTGTGGAAACTTAACATCACTGTATGAAGAACTTCCCAAAAAGGCACCACATACTCCAAAGAAATAGAAAAAAATTAGCCTGAAGAGTACAGGGGGCTACTATTCAGGACGTTTTACAGTTATAAAAATGTAGATTATATTGCTATCTTACCCTGCAATTTATGGGATGAATATTGTAATTCATTGAATGTCATGACTTATCTTTTATTCATATAGTTACTACTCCATTACCAGAGAGGGAGGTTTGTCAAAGGTTAATTATTTTAAATTGCTCAGGCAAATTTATTTTGATTTGTACAAATTTTTTTGAATAATCAAAGGGCTATATATTCATACTGCCTTACGAGGCTTCGTTTTCTAAAAAAAAATATAAAAAAAATAGTCCTTGATGATAGAGTCAGACTGAACAAATGCTTTCATAAGGACCAAAAATGGATTTTTTTAACTCTAAATGTAAAAAAGCTTAAAAAAATCTCGCAACAGTTCTTTCTCCCCCTTCAGTTGTACTGTAAAAAAATTCCCTAGCTGTCTTAGGCTGCTGAATTATCCTTCCCTCCAGCCATCTATTTACAAGTAAAGAGCATCTTGCCACAATCTCAAGACCTGTGTCCCTGGGGCAAGGACTATTCATTTTAATTGCTTCCAAAGCACCTATCACAACAGGCTCTTGATTTGTGCTTCAGCCCTGATGAAAAATAAGCAGTACCATAGTACTGAAGTACTTATCGCTCAGGAGCTGCACATTGCTCTCTGCACCTCTTGGTTCCTAGAGATGATCAGTCATTATGAATTCAGGCAGCCACTTGCCATTCAGCTTCAAGCACCCAATGTAAGAGCACAGGTTTTCAAAACCATCAGCAGATCCACCTAAAAATGAAGTGCTCTGAATGCACAGAGCCAACTCCCAAGGCTGTGTAGCAGGAATATCTCCCTCTCTGCAGACCTGCAAAAGGAACCCTCATAGTAGCTGGAAAAATGCTTCCAGGAGGAGGCTGTGACATGGACTAAGAAAATCAGGATGCCAAGCCCCAGTAAAGTCTTTTAACACAAAACTCATCTTTTCTCGTTTTGAAAAAAAATCACTTAGCCTATTTCTGTGTCTGTTTCCCTGTAAGCAAAGCGGGGATAATGATACTTACCCTGTAGGAATGCTAGAAGTTTATATCTATGCACAATCAAGTGCTGTGAAAGCCTTAAATGGAGAGTGCAATGCAAGTACTGAGCACTGCACTAAAAAAAAACAATATAATAAAAAAATAGTTACTATTACTGAACTTCCAGTGAGCCTGCTGGAGCTATAACGACAAAGAGGATGGTTCTTGAGATTTGAGGGATCTTCACCTGGACCCTTATCTGTACTTCGTGTTGAGTTTTTAACCATAGAAATTGCTACTGCTGAGACAGAAACACTTCTGAGGAGGGTAGAGTGCCATAGCAGGGGAGACACAGCCAGTACGTTGGCACAGCTGTGGAGAGGAGCAAAGTATGAGGTACAGTGTGGATCAGACTCTTCTGGAGAGGGCTTCATTTTCATAAGCTCTTACAACCAAGAGGTTACAGCAAATGGCCAGCACTCCTAAGGGCAGATTCCAGTGCTGCAGGGTGCTGCTGGATGAGGTGAGAAAGTATTGCAACACCCCTGCTAGGCTCCATCCAGGCAGCACAGGGTGCTACACCAGCTAATTCGGCCTCCTTCCATGCCGTGCTGGAGGCAACAGGGCATGGAGGGGGTGATTTGGGGCAAGAGGGAAGGAAGACCCCACCAGCTGCCTTGCCTTTAACACAGCTGCACTGTGCTCCTGGAGATCTGGAGCTCCCCCATCTGTGAAGGCTCCCCAGGGGGGAAGCACACAAGTTGTGGGTCTCGGCCACACGGTACCATCAGGACTTCAAAGCCGGCTTTCGCTGGCTCCCTCCCAACTCACCACCGCCTCCCCCACTACAGGCAAGGCTGCATTGGCATTCTGCCTGTCCTCAGACAATATTGTGCCTTATGGGCCCTCTGCCAACATCTGTTGTGGCTTTAGCCAGAGAAGACAACAGCCTAAAAATCTACCTCAAGTTACCTTGAAGCCTGGTAGCTGGAAAATAAAGCAGTGTCCTATTGTTCTACGTTCCCCCAACCCTTCATGTTTTCATAAAGCTCTTGGACAATATTGAGGGTGGGGGGAGAAAAAAAAAAACTCCAGGGAAACAGCTGATTAGATTCTGGCAAGGCGGACCAAACATCTGCTTCAAACAAAAGACATCTGCATATTTCACATTTATTTTTCATAATTTACAGAAGCAACCTGCCAAAATTTAGCAAGGGAGAATAAACTAGCACATAATTAGCTAAAGTTTGCTTGCTTTAGAAGTTATTAGCATGAAGCCCAGTAGCTCACCTGGGAGGACATCAAGGAATGTAGATAACTACAGTTTGATTTTGTAAATTCAATTTTCGATCTGGCATGCCAGGCCAAAAAACAATGTTGCCATGCCAATTAATGCAAGCCAGCAACTGTCCTGATGTCCCCATGTCACACACCGTACAGCTGTCTCAAAGGCATTGATAGCACTGTTTATTAAATAAGGATCGATTAGACAGACGTTTTTTGCTCCAGTTTATGTGGTGCAGCAGCCTGCGGGTTGGAGAGCAGAACAATACTCTTTTTTTTTTTTTGATAAAATCAAGAGGTACACTATATGCTGTGAGTGCAGATGGTACAAGGAGAGCTGGGGAAGTGGGCACGTGAATTTTTCAAGGCAGCCAAAAAGTCATTGTTAAAAATGCAGAAAAACCATCCAGGAACGTATATGAGCAAGTAACCTCTGTGAGTTACACTTCCTCAATTGAATTTTGTCATCTACAGGGTCATTACTACATTTGATAGCTAATACACTTCCAATTTTAATAGAGTTAAGGGGAACAGCATGAAATCCTGAGGTTTTGAAATCCAGCTTTGAAATCAATAGGTGTTTCACTAAGTGTACTTACTAACACAGTATTTGGCCTGTAAGGGCAATAAACAGAACTTCAGAGTGGGAAATCCTGCCTTTGCTGCAAATGGGAGTGGAAGAACTGCTGTTAACTCTGACACAGCCAGGGTTATGCCCTTTCCTATTTCTTCATCTCCAGGGTTTTCTTGCAAACCCCAAATTAAACCCAGGTTCATAAGAGCATCTGCAAATCTGGATGAACCAAGGTGGAGGTTTGCCCTTATCTCTCCAAGGAAGGATTTATTGTTGCAGACAGAAACCATGAGAAACTCACTCACTTGGACTGAATTCTACTCCACATTTCAAATTTATTTGAACCTGAATCTCAGAGCAAAACTCAGGGAGTGAAAACTTAACTGCCAAAAAAATTCTGTCGACCCCAAAGGAACACAAATTGCCAAATACAGCACAGCTCTAAAAGACATTTCAAGCCCCTTAAATCTGGGCTTTATGGCTTGCACCTCTCCATAGTAAAAGGAATCCAAGACTCAATCTGAACACCACGAACTTGAGGGGGAGGTTAGGGGGAACGTATGAGAGTGAAATAACATCACTTGGATCTGGGAGGTTTTAGCTTTAAGATTTTGCATCTGAACATGGAAGGATTTGGGCAAGAGCAGCCCTAAGAAGACTGGAGAAAACTCTCTTTGTGCCAGACTGAAACATTCTCACCTAAACAGGGATTCGGAGCTCTGCCCATCACTGTCATAAGACACTTTCTTCCCCGTCCCCCCCCGACAGACTTACTGCAATTGAGTCATAGAATCAAAAGCACCTAATTTCACTATATAAATGACAACCTCTAACATAACAATCTCCATAACAGTAACTCGTTCAGATGCAGCAGTTGAACTGGCACTAAAGCTGACTACCTGTAATTATAATAGCCATCTTATATGCAGAGTTTCCTTCTCCTTTGCTACCAACACATTTCAGCAGCATCATTTCCTTTACAAGTGAGGAAAATTGAGGCATATTGTAACAACATGAACTCCCCAGACATGAGCTTCCCTCTAGGCAGTGGCAGGGACAGGATAGAAATCCCTCTGCAGTGCCAGCAGCAACGACCCTTTTTTCACTCTTTTGCTTTTTAAAAAAATAAATTAAAAATCACAAATGGTACAGTGGAACTAAGTTACTAAAAGCCTTTGCTTACCTACACTTACCACAGGATGCACCTAATTAGAGATACATAAAGCAAACATTCACTCTTTCAAACATGCACTTGGCTTCTATTTGAAGAAATTCCTAACCTTGTTTGCCTGAGTGAATCAAGACTGCTGTTGTTGTTCTGAGCTTATTAAAATAGGATTCCTACAAAACTGAACTGCTTCTTCCTGATCTACTCTTTAAAAAGTGCTTCAAAATCTTCAATTAATTTTCAAACAGTTAGAAGCATTTTTCACTAAGGATAGCAAACTGGTACTCCAAATCTTGGGCTTTTCATTTTGCAGTGAGAACACTGGAATATTGATCTGTCAGCCAGTCTGCAATCAAGCTTGCATTTACATTTTTTAGACTCCCCCCAAAGTTTCACATTAGAAGTTTTATCCAGATGTAGCCATTCTGAACAAGCTTCACCTAACTTGAAAGGGTGACCACTGTATCAGTGCTACTGAGTTTTGCTAGAAAGGATCTCATCCTTCAATCTTGATTTATCTACTTACTGCATTTAAAATGTTCTTCAGCCACTCTGTTTACCTGCATTTAACCACTTCCAACTTGGCCTACACAGAGTTGACCAATTCCCACTGCCTTGCTCGAGACAGCCACAAGATGAGCTCCCGTTACTTGTTCAAACTGGAGGGGCTGTTCTACACTCCCACCTACGGGCCAACACTTGGAAACCTCTGAAGCACTTGCTTCACACACAGGCTGGGCTTAAGTCCTCGGCAGATTTAGTCACACTGCTAAAATCACCACTTCACACAAAGCATGAAGGTTTTTATGGTGTGGTCAGTAGCAAGTAAACCAAGAACAACTGTTTCTCTTCTACAGACTCCTTATTTCTCAGAAAGCAACTTTTCCCAGGCCCCACCACTGAGGCCGTTTTGCTGCCACTCCTTACAGCTTCTGCATCTGTCAGGTTTATAACACCCACAGGTAGAAATAACATTTTTTCCACTGCTCTGGACATAGCAGATGAGCAACAACAGATTAGGACAGTAGTAACCAGACAGTATTATGCAGTATCAGACAGGCATCCTCATTGGATAGATCTGTTGCAGTGTTAATCATGGCCTGCAGTATCATGAAAAAAGTGAAACTGAGTGCTTATGAGGGTCCTTTTCTTAATATTACTTTTGATCTCACTCACACATCTAATTTCATTCTCCTGCTTTGCCATTATTCAAGTTGTTCATTCCTTTTAATTACACATAAAGTAATTTATCATACATATTTTGTTATAAAGATTTAATTAAACATATATTAATAGTTTAATGATCTTGCCAGTGACCAAAATTCTCCTGTGCATTAAACAGAAGAGGCAGCACTGAACGTAAATTTGTACAGTAAATAAACAAAACACAGACAGCCTTGTAAAGCAGGAAGAAAAACAAGACCTACACGGCCAATCTATTTCAAGAATGTTACAAATGGAAAGCATTTACTATTTTAAAAACATTAATCATATACTCACTCTATTTATTTACTTATCTGTGTTCTTCATGTAAATCTTTCTTCAAAGTGCATAAACTCTTTAGAATTATAAACACAAAGTGAAGTCACATTTGGTATTTCACCTGCTTACACCGTAATTACTCAACTCCACTGAAAGCTGATGAATTAGAAGTTTTTCATTTCTATCTGCACCTTTTAGCTGGAAGAAATCTATTTCATATTTCAGTATAAAAGTATGCGAGTTACCACTAGATGAGCTAAGTGGCAAACCTGCTTATATGTATGCTCTGACCTCATGGATATTTGCCATAGCTTTCCTCACATCTACGGAACAAAAGACAACTGGCAGTACACAGGAGCAGACACTCTATACAGCTTGGTGTCAAAATACTTTGTCGGCTAAGAAATTCACATTCTAAAGATAAACTCTTGACCACATAAACCCTTAACCTTGCGTCACCATTCCATGTTTTATTTGTCTTGGAATATTATGGGTATGTACAAGGTCAGAGAAGAGCTACCATTGCCCTATATACCATATAAGTAGGAACCAAGTAGGTTCTGCTATGCCTTGGCTATATGCTTTTTGTTTTACTCCTTCTGGAAGCTGATTTTAGCTTGAGGTATATCACACAGACTAGCAATATCGTGCTATTCTTTAGTTTCATAAAGAAATGGTTGAAAAATATTGGTTTTTTCACTTTCATGAGACCAGGTAGGCCCTGACACAAGCAGAAGCCCTCCGATGGTAGCCAGAAAACATCTCTTGCAGTCTCAGCCCCCTCAACTCATTTCTCCCAGGGCTGTACCTGGACTAGGACTAGCCTCAAACCACCAGCCTTTCTCTTCTTTCACCCCAGAAAAGCATGGCCCGGAAAGAATCTCCATTGTATTTTGCTCATCTCATCACACGTACCAAGCATTCTCAACTGCGAGAGGAATGAGTTACCAGCAATGCACCCTGCTTGCATATTACAGATCTCTCAGTGATGACACATGTTTATTCTTCAAGTCCTTTTTTTAAGCCTCCTTTTGAAAGCAGAGAAGCCATTGTTAAAAATAAATTTAAAAAAAATCATTTCTCACTGTGAGGGAAAACACCTTTATGAGCAATTACCATTCCATCACTTACAGTCTTAAAAGAAAGCCCCACACAAGTCCAGCATTGTTTATTTTGTCCCCTCCCTGGAATTCTGATCAAAGCAAAGGCCAGTTTTCAACTCATGCAAGAGGAAAATGAGACTGCAGCATACTCAGAGTGCCCTTCCTGGTTCTCACCAGTGCTGCAAAGCCAGGTGAATAGCAGCGGTGATCTTACAGCCCTTCTCACTGTGGGCAGCAACAAGAGGGCACAGACAAGGGCAGCAGTTAGATTTGATGATGACCAAATATCCTTCCTGAGATAATCTACAAAGGTAGGTTCAGCTGAGCCAAACATACTGGAAAACTGCTTGTTTTACATCCTTAAGGTCTTGTATCATGGACAATTTGAGACTCCATGGATTATGCAGAGGATTTGGTTTCATACATCAACAGGTACTAACCTTAGCAGCCAACGACACTCAACTGCCATACATGTGAACCTCTCCTAAACCCCTCCGGCAACGTACTTACGTGCATTCACAGGCCCACGAAGGTCCTCTGCAGCATCTTGCACAGCAGTAACTTTGCTTCTCCATTGCATCCACAGAGCCATTGCCAAGCTAAGGATATGTTGAACATACAAAAAATGGCAAACGTACCTTTCTGGAGTTAGTATGGATCATCTTGGAACCGGGGTCCTAGTCTGTCTGTCTTGCCAGTAGCAATAATTGGAAAAATCAGGAAGCAAAGCCAGGAGGATTGTAGTTTTCAAACTTCCCTCTTCCAGCAAGGGCATTTAAGACCTAAAAGAAATAAAAATCTATTAATGCTAACAAGATCCATGCTGATCATTTCTTGTGCTATACTAAGGACTATCCTTTGTGCTTTTTCCTCTGAAAGCACTGGGCTAAATCGCCAAGATTATTGGAAAGGGCAGCCAGCTCTGGTTTGCAACACAGCAGCTATAATGCCTCTCAACACCCCTCCAGCTGAAGCTGGAAGGTCAACCCCAGTTTAAAAAGAGGATGCAGGTACTGTGCTATGTTCTGTGGGAAATGCAGTGACCGAGGCTCAGATCCTCTGGAATCCTAACTCCTCCTGACTAGAGGATATGAGTGTTAAACGCATCTACATCTCACTCTATAAAACCAGCACCTCCAGGAGCAAAAGGCCTTCTCATGTGCCGATCTGGTTCTGGTAAGGGTGTCATCTGTTCATAAATATCCTTTGGAGATTTGCTACGCAACCACTGATCTGAACCAAATCTGTTTGGACTACAGAATTTTCATCACAGTATCACAAACTGGTGTTGCAATATACACAGAGCTGAAACAAGGAGGATTTATTATTCTACTGAAAGATCTCTTTTGGCCAAACTTGAATAAAAGCATCACATATTGATACTTCTGTAAGATCATAAACTCAAATGAACACCAGCTGAAGAAAAAGACAATGGTAACACCAGATGACAAACTGATATAGTCATCATATTCATCAACACCAACAGCAGTCGGTCACTTCCCCCCCTTTGCTGAATTAGCCATGAAGGATTGTTTTAATGATAATAAGAATGTGTTAAAAGCATGCGTCTCAGTGGCAGTTCTGAACGGGAAACTCAGAAGCCCACATCTGAGGAGGAGATGGTTAAAAAAAAATAAAGAGACTTGCTAGGAAGGGCTAAAAAGAGGTGCAAAAAATATAACTGTGTGGTAGGGAAAAAAAAAGTAGATTAAAGACTAAAAAGCAGGAACAAGTTTGACACCAAAAACATCCTGCATTATTCAGACTTGTGGAAGAGTGTGTGAACAGAAGTGATGACAAAAGCTACAAAATTCAATATGATCACTTGAAGGGTGGGAGTTTTTGCAAGCAAACACACTACTTTGCTGTAAAGGAGAGTCTCAAAACATTTGAAATAAACATTGAAATTTTACACATTGAGTTACAAGCTTGTTTATAGGCTTCACGTGGTCTTGTTTCTTTGTAATCCTGAGAAGTCAGACAGCTGCATTGTACACATGGCATTTTCAAGTGACAGTGGCATTTTCAAAGAAGAAATCTGTTCAACAATTTGGTACTTGGGTCTCTGTTTTGAGACAAAAGCATCCAGATTGATCTCATTGGAGGAAAAAAAAAATCATACCTAAGGCTTTAAGGACAAAGCTATTAAAAAAAGGAATGCCTTTTTAGTTTTGCTTTTAAATTACCACAGGTTGACTGATTTATCTTTATCAGTTATTGTAAGCATCTGCTTATATAATGTAAATTCAGGACATACACAACAAAAAGGTCGGCTGCTCATTTTTTCCAAGCATCTAAACAAGTTACAGTCAAAAATAAAGGTAAAATAACTGCAATTAACTGAAAAGCTGAAATCTTTGTGTTTGGAGGTTTTAGGTTTTTTTTTTAGAATCATCATCAATTTGACTTCTCCCTGTTTCAAGCACCTTCCCAAGTGAATGTATCCCATCGGGCACACTAAAGCCCCTCTTGCTCTCAGTCATCCTTCACCCCAGGAAGCGCAAATGTCTCGGGGGCAAAGGGAGGGGGGTTACAAAGCAGGAGAAGGGGTCAAAAAACACTCCCACACTTGGGTTTTCCCTGCTGGGTTTCCTGCACAGCTGCTCCTACTATGAATTTAGTGGTAAAGTGGGGAGCAAAAGTACATCCTCCACAGAAAGGGTCTTATGCAGCTTAGTCTTGCAAAAGCCACTCTAAAATTTGACCCTGAAGCACCCCCATATATTCACCACTCCCTGCACCCCTTAAAATTAAGATATTTGGGGCCTGATCCAAAGCCCCCTAGAAGGGTTCATCAACTGCAACAGGCTCCACACCAACTTGCAAAAACAAAATGCTTTTATTCAGACTGAGAAGCATATTGATGTTTTCCTACATTTTTTTTCAAGCCTCATTAAAGCCACAGGTGTGGGGAAAACTGTTACTAAAGCAGTAATAAAAATATGAAAGACTACTTCACCTATGGGCCTAGGATAGGGTTTTGTTTGCTTTTTTAACCTAAATATTTGTTTTGGAAGCACTAGAAATACAGAGAAAGACAGGAAAAGAAGGATTACCTCATTACTGTCATGATCTCACTTTTTATCAGAGCAACTTAGTCTTCTGCAAGGCCTAGGGGCACTGAGGAGAAAACTAAAATATTTTAGTGAAGAATAAGTAGGTAAAAAAAAAAGCAAACTACAAATGAATTCTCTGTAGCTTGTACCACTTCTTGCAAAGCTCATTTCATGTTTGGGCCTTCAAATGAGGCCACCCTTTGTTTGCCATAGACACCTCTGTATGAGGTCCAAACAAAAGTCTGTCAGGCCCACCTTTGAGAGATTTTGCTTTGCTCAGCAGCAGTTCTTTCAACCTTAGACTGCCGACTTTTCCCTCTGTAAAAATACTTTCTTGCAACCCATGGTGACCCCTCAGTTTTTACCTGAGTCTGGTCTAGCTCTGAAATAGCCCCTGTGCTCTTGAAACACCCTCAGAGAACTTGTGGCAACAAGGGGTACATTTTTTCAAAACAACAAGGGGATTTCTCAGGGAAAGCCCCGCTGCCAGAAGGGCCATGGAAGTCAGGGAAGACGAATGTTGCCAGAGCTTGGGTTCTTTGTATCTTACTGAACACCTATTATCTGCTAAGACAGCCCTCGCCTCCTGACCCACAGCCATACTTGTCATCTCCAGTGGCCAAACCTCCTCCCATCCTCTTAAAGACGACCTTGGGTGTTACACCAGAGGAGCTTTGCTCTTTGTGAGGAAGAACAACCAGACACCCTGCTGTGCAGTGGCAACGGATTCCAGAAACGAAGGTTGAGAAGTTCAAAAAAAATATCAATGTTATTTCCCTTACAGGTGATGGAAATAAAGCGCTTTCTGTGGCCTGGTTTAATTTCACATCAGCCATGCCAATCTCTCAAGAACAGAAGCCAAACCAAATTTACTCAGAGCACTAATCAAAAGCCCATCAAGGTTCATACAAAGACTGACTTCAGTGACCAGGCCACAGACAAATGCAGAACTTGCAAAAATGCCAACTTTAGTATAGGCCTCAGTGTTTTGCAGGATTTCTTCATTTGACCCTTTCAGGATATAGCAAGTCTCTTTGGGAAGAGCATCTTCTTACGGTACCACGTGGCAGAGCCCACGAGTTTCACCAAGTGGTTCTAGAGTCACCTGAAACGCTCCTCTGCAGGAAGTGAAAAGGGAAACCACAGGGAAAAGGAATGAAGGGTCAGTCCTTTACACAGGAAGCTGCCAGAAAAGCGAACAGAAAAAGGTATTCAATGAAATAGGGTTAGACTGAAACTATTACAACTTTCACCATTCTCTCTCCTCCTCTATGTGATCCTCCAGGTCCCTTCGACTAAGTTACACCAACATAACCTTCCAATTAAGTGGGATATAGCAAATACATAATAAAACAAAAAGGTGCAAGTTGTCAGTTTTGATAAGTTTAAATAAGCCTTCCATAAATTATCTGGACACAGGAATCACCTTTACAATTACTCCCTCAAAAACCTACGCTTGTGTTTTGCCTGAGCAGATGTTTAAGCACATTTACACTATCAGCCTGAGTGTTCAAGACCAATCAGGGAAGAAAGGTTTTAAGATGATCAGGTGCTCTAACTTGACATTTTATTTCTTCACCAATATTAACTTGGTGCCCCAAGTCCATTTCTTTTCTTATCCAGTGACTAGGCAGACAGTAGAGCTGTTTACAGATAGATTTGTGAGCTCTTTTTGTGCAATACATCTCCCATCACGCAGACTGGAGCAGTATTGCGATGTAGTATTTGAGGGAAGCGTATTGTAGTGCTCCAGGGCCAGATTTACACAGTTATTTTGGCACCTAGACACTTTTCCAAAGGCGGCCCAAAGTGGTTAATAACAGAGAAAAATTCATTCTCAGCATTCATCCCAAAAGAGCAAGGCAGAATTTGCCAGCTCCTAACAGAACGAACTTCTGTAGTCTGACAAGAAGATTTTTACATTGCTTTGATCTCTAAACATACTGATAAAACCCCAAATATTCTTATCCAAAAATCATTTTCTTACTGAATCATCTGATTTCAATAGTCTCTCATACCCCTGAACACATACCTGTCTGTATGTGACCACACTACAAACTCTATCATGTAAAACATACTTAAACATCTCTTTACCTATATTGGATGAGGGAAGGTAGAACTTCACGATCCTTTTTTATTCCCACTGAAACCAGTAAGGTTTTGCTGTTTGTTTCAGTGCTCTCTCCTTCGGCACAGGTCTCTGATAACAAATTTTCCCCACTCCTCCCTTCTGCTATGAAACATTCACCTACTGGCATGCTGGGAATGCACCTTTGCATTTAGTTAAAAAAACATACATGATTCAAGGCAATAGCAGAATCTTGTGTGTTCTGGCAAAATCATCGATTTTCATTGGGGAGACAATTTTGGCTCAAGTCTAGAATACAGTCTAGTCTTTGGCACCTGGGATTTGCAACATCTTTGTTAAAATGTAAGCTTGGGATACCTGCCTGGAATGGTCCAAGAAACATTTACCTTACCAATAAAAACAAAGGCCCACTTAAATATTTCCCCTAAAGGGCAGGTATTCACCTAATCACATCTGGAATCCTTTCCAACTTGGTTCCTGCAGCTAATGCTACTCTGTCAGGATCTGATGGTTTAATCCTAGTTATTAAACTGCTTATTCTAGTTAATAATAAAAAAAATGTGGACAAATGCCTGCCTGTCAGTGCACCAACCTCACAGCAAACACTGTGAAGTGGGCCCCCTGCTTTCTCTAAGCAAACAGGGAACACCATTTGGAATTCAGAGTTTCAAAGAAAAGCTGCCAGATCTAGTGAAAATATTGGCGAATTTACCAGGGTGAGGTGGGTTTTTTTTTAATCCCTAGACAACAAAAACACAACAACAAACCCCAGCCTTTGCAAATCTAGTTTTCCCAACTACACACAAAGAAGTTCTTTTCCATGGTCTCAGCAGACAAAATATAACACATACATAATGCATACATAATGTCTGAGCCAGCTGTGATATACTTTCACTCAAAATGCTTTTAACAAAAAAACAATTTGTTAACAGATGCATCAAGTTCTTCATAATCTTAGAGGAAAAAAAAACCCTCCACAATTCCAAGTCTTCATTTCCCAATGTTTCATTAAAACCAAATATTTTTAGATCCAAACGATAAAACTTTGCCAGCAGCCTCTGCCGACTAATAAGCCATTTTCTGTTGAAAACACAATATTGATGTGAAAAATCGCCAACTAGGTTTTTTTTAAATATATTTATACAGCTATAAATAAAATAGACATACCAGATAGACAACACACCACATGTGAAAACAAACTGAACTCAGTATAGCAAGAGGTTTCCACTTCCATCAGTGCAAACTTGAACCTTGTCCACACATTCCACAGCATGGGACTGGATGGATTTATCAAAAGCCAACTGCACAGCCCAGAAGTAATTCCTAGCACGATGCATTCCCTGCCGAGCCACAAGCACATGCACTCATTTGGTCACACAAGACAACCACCTCTAAAACCCACTGACTTCAAATAAAGTCTGAAATGTTAATTGCAGAGTTGAGACTTTTGCTTCCTGGCCCAATGTAGAATTCTTATTTCAGACGTCAAGGCTGAGGCCGTCCCTTCATTGCTCGCTGTCATCTTTCAAATGCTTTTCCCCCTTGTAGTTTGTTCCTCCAATCCATCCATCACAGAGAAGCATGGAAAAGACTAAGGCACTTCCCAGGAGGAAGAGAGCTTCCTCTACTGCCTAGAAGCCCCACTTCTGACATTTTGACAATAGCTCAGGTCTCAACTCCCTCATTGTGCCACCCACTTTAGACTCAAGACGTGGAAATTACCAAGTGAGAGCACTGCAGGTTGGATAGACAGGTTTCTACCCAACATAAGATATTTTCTTCTCATTAGTAACTTTCCACCTGTTCCACTACTAATTATTGTTTCTAAATTTTAGACAAGAAATACATCTTAAAGCTTACTTTACTGAAGGGTTTTGTTTTTATTAACTGTAAAGAGGCACTACTCGATTTTAAATGACAGTAACTACCGTCATGATGATTGTAAGAGGTTATCTATTGATAGACAAGACTCTTTCCCTTCCTTTCAAACAGCACATCTAATTGTATGTCCCACACTGAAAGACATCACCTAGGAAAGGGCAATGTCAACTTTTTGGCCATTTTTCCCCTCTATCTCCAGTGCCTGCAGAAGGGATGCACCCTGGTTCCAACCTCAGAAGTATTGCTGGCTAATCCTTTTGGCCCCTGATCAGCGGGCAGAGAGGCCTTTGCAGTGTCAGGACTCCAACACAGCATGTCAGTGCCATCACCGTTAGAAGGACTGAAGAAAGTCACGGCAATAACAGAATTTGACAATTGTGACCCTTAGTTAAATGACAGAAGAAGGATACCATGGAACACAGTCACAGCTGAGTGTTCCTACCCTTCAGGGTAACCCTCTTTCTGCCACTGATTCTGGTCCCCACCTTCACCCCAGCCAGAGGACTCAGGTTGCCTTGGCTCTGTTTGTTTTACTGGGGTAGTCTCCTCCCATTTTACTGCAAGCACCCAAGCCGAAGCAAAAGAAACAGCAGGAACACATGGCCAGGAAGTATCAGCAGGCTATTAGATCAGCTCATCCATCTTGTGGTACCTCATCTGTAACTGCCTAAATTAGAAATACAGCCTCCTTAGTCCCATACATAATCAGGAGAGAAAAAGACTCAGACAGCGTGATTCAAAATGCCTAGGGTTAGTCCTTTCACAGGAGGTTTCAGAGTGGAAGCTTCAGCCTTCCCCAGAAGAAGCAGGCAGAGATTAACCTCTAAATTTAAGAGTGTGGATCAGGACAGAATGATTAGTCCCCAAAGAAAACAATTCTTGAGCTGAATCATCCACAGCTACCGAGATTTACCTAAAGCAGGCAAAATGAAATCAATGCCTAAGAAAACACATCAGGGAACCTCAGGGCAGGAACGACAAAGGCATCCATAAGCTTCCCACAGGGTAGTGACATCCTGGCAGCCATCTGGCAGGAGAGGACTCGAGTCCCTCAAACCTGCTAATACCTATTTCCAGCAGCATTTACTCAGAGGCAGCCACTGCTCATTCAGCTCCTGGGGCTTCATGGATTGCCTCACCTCCAGTTGGGCCAGGAAACAAGAATTTGGATTCAAAGCGCATTTTCAGGTTACACATCAGATCACCTGCTGGTAGAAAAACGCACAAAAGGGAAAGGTATGGATTAGTCCGAGACGCACCCAGACACAGCTGCCAGGCCTACACATTTCAGCCAGATTAGTTCTTTTTTTTTGTTGCTGTTAACAATGAACATGAAGAATGAGTCATTTCACCACCTCTGAAGGATGTAGCACTGAATCTGAGGAATTCCACACACTTGATCAAGAAGGTGGCTATTAATGGTTTGGTGTTTTTTTTCCTGTGCTCACCTCAGCAACGTGTGCGCAGGTCACAACAGAATAGCCAGGTCTGAAAAGACCATATTAAAGCTAAATTCAACATCCAAAGTCCTTGACCTGGGTCCAAGTCTCAGCCATTTGAGTCAATAGTAGGGCTCCTGCTGGGGTCAGTGATCTGTGCTAATAATCCTAAATCCTTTTTGGCAATCACCACCCAAAAGCACTGCTTAGATGAGGAGAGCACCAAATGCTGCCAAGCACTCCAAGCCACATTTTGAGACACAGTACACAGCACCACAAATTATGTTTTATTTATTCTTGTAGGAAGAAATGCAAAGAGTTAGGGTGCTGTGGAAGTGGTTTACTGGCAAGCTTGAGGTGAGTATCTCATGAATGGCCTTTGCTGAGTAATACTGACATCATGCAAAGTGACTGTCTATAAAAACCTTTAGACTACACCACACTACTGCTCCAAAAACAGTGGCAGCTATTTGACAGATGCTCAGAGGTTTAGAATTCAGAAGTAGACCTAAAAAAGGCAGATTAATGAGCAGATGATGGTTAGGTAGTAAAGTTGCGCAATAAATGAAACTTAGCAGATGGTTCTGCAACTATAAAAATCTCCAAATTCCAGATAGACAGAAAGGACACTTCCTTTATTTTCTTGAATTATTTCTGCCTTTTTCTTATGACTCTGGCAGTATTGGTGCTATCTTCTTCTTAAATACTGCAACTTTCCAAATTTATTTTCCCTTCTGTTTTAGGCATAATGGATCTCATCGGACAAACTTTCTACTCTATCAACATGAAGGAAAACATTAGGGCGCACATTCGGAGCTGCATATGCACAGCCCCATGTTTCCTAGGAAACGAGTGATTGCTCATCTCCGTGCCGAAATAAATTGATGCTTCAGTTTCGGCTTCCTAAAAACATCAGTATTTTAAAACAGGATGGAAACTCAGACACCCTCCCCAGCATCCTACTGGTTGGGATTGTCATAATTCTGCTTCTGCTGCCTCTCAGCATTTGAGAGGCTACAAGACCGCTCGTTAGAGCTGTTAAAGAAACTCTGATTAGGCGGTGCGGACCTGAGGACAGGCAATCAGAGGCACCATCGGTGCTCTCTGCCCAGGGAGCAGCAGAGCCATATGCATCCCTGGGTGCTCATGTGCAGCCATCTGGGGAGGAAGGAAATTAGTGCCTCCCACCGCAGCACCTTCTGTTGGCTGCACAGAGATGAACAGGAGTCAGAAAACAGGAATTCTGGCTTTGGATTATCTTTGACTGACCAACTCCAAGTCTAGAGTCATTCTAACACAAACTGAAACTCCCTCAGGTATTTCCACACTTGTACAAAAAAGTATGGATTTCTCTCTTCCTCTTTCATTACTTCCTGGAGTTTCCTCCCTTAAACTTTATTTACTTTCATGTTTTTATGGGATTTTTTTTTCTTAAAACCCCTGATGCATTTCTAAATAATATTTCACTTCAGACAATTCCAATATTGATTTAACACTGCGTTCCTAGAATCTAACCCTTAATAGCAGAATTACTGCAACGTTAAGCTAAATGCTTGTGACAATTTGACCTGTGATGCCAATACCACAGTAAATAGAACTCCAGCTGATTCCACAGGAAGGGCTATTAAGGAATACACAGGCACGTTTCCAATGTTCTGCAATTTCAGTCTGTCAGTAGCACATACATTAGGAACTCAGCTATCAAAATCTAAATTTTCTGAAAACTCCCTGTCATCTGAAAGATGGTCATGTCCCCTGACACCTATTAATTGCACTGAAAATTTCCTCATTATTCAAAATGTCGATTATATGAACTTATTCAATGTCTCCCCTGACATTTGGATAATCGAGGTTGTATTGCATATGGGCCATTCTTGCAAATCTTTGAAGACAATTGACTACCCTCACGAGTAAAGGTTTGCAAGATCAAGCCATATAACACATATGAACAACATTCATCAAACATAACTTCAAAATAATTTGTTGTATATGATCAAGTGTTAGTATCAATAAATGGACATCATGGTAATAAGGCCTGAGTGTATAGCATAGGTCTTTGCTAATATAGCATTACTAATACTTGATATTGATCAGCCAGCCAATCTGAAACCTCTTAAGTAACTTAACTGCTTTTTCTTTTGAGAATGGCAGTATAAGTTTCACAAAAGGCCACTTTGCAGAAATAGGATGGTTTAAAATTTTCTACTACTTCTTTTTCCCTTTAACTCTTTTGTATGAGTTGCTCCAGTGGGCCATTGGAAATACTCAAAAATCTGGATAAAGGGCAGGCTCATTAAAATAAAGCAAATAAAGAAGAAAAAAATATATTAATTTCCAGGACAAAAATAAAACAAAGAGATTAAAGAAATTTTGCTGCCAAGTGAAATAAACTACATGACCCCTTCTGTCATGGGCTACTCCATTCAGAGGCAGAGGGAAGAGGGGGAAGGGGAAAAAAAACGTTTGCATGCAATGTCAGCAAAAGAAATAGAACTTACGGTCAAGTCTTAATGCCAACAACACTGCTTCTTTAGCAAGCAGTTTTCTCTGGAGGGATAGGTGCTTAATTCTGCTGCAACCTAGACCTAAGCCAACTTCTGTCCAAATTCTACTCATGGCAACTAAATGGATGGGCACAAACTTCTTACTCATTATTTCTCCTAATTGTTAAAGATGTTTTCAATTTTTTTTCGTTATATGCTGATGATTATATACTCTGTCCTCACAGCACCAAGGAACACCATAAATATGCTTCATGAAAACTTTAATATCCAGGGTGCGTGTCTAAGAAAATAAACAAACTAATATTTTTGCAGACTACCAATTTCTTCTTTCTTCAGATGGGCAAAAGAATAGAGTCCTAAACTCACAAATACTTTCCTCCACACTTAACAGTTCCTACAGTACCAGCAGCCATTTCAGAGCTGGAGCCACCAGGCAGCTTTCACCCCAGAACAGGCCCTCAAGTTTACCTTCCAAGCTTCCCTTGTGGTGCATAGCTGAAGAACAAGTACTGCAGTCTAAGCCTACAGAGAAAAGAAGATGCTTTTACTTGTGTCCTCTAGGTTTGGGTCTACGCTCCTTGGATCTCACATCACCTTTTGGCCAGGCAGATATTTCTTGAGGAAGACAACAGCTGGACACACATGTTCATAAATATAACATGAACAACTCATGTTTCTATCAAATATTGTACATGGACCTATAGGTATTGTGTCAGACACAAATAAACACAAATACTAGCATTCTTTGCTGACAAACATGTAAATTAATATTAGGGACATAAACATTTTATTTCTCTCCTGCATTTTTTTCACCCCATGTGTGCTGCACATTAGGCTCAGTTAGAAAATTTAACAGACACATATGGCTAAACAGCAGCATTATACGATCTACAAAAACCATGCCGAAGGATGCAGAGAAGCAAGCATCATTGGGGTTAATCTTGAAAAAACAATGTATTAGAAGTCCTCAAATGCTGTTATTTTCCATCTGTCGCAAACCCATAAAATTTTCAAGAGGCATCTTTTCAATTTCATAATATTATTTACTAAATGCACGTTACTGGGGATGACCATCTAGAGATAAGTCCAAACCACGGCACTCCGACGTGATAATTTATTCCAGCAGCAAAGAAAGAAGAAAGAAATTGCACTCTGTTCTCTAAGCATTATACACTTTGCTTTAGGGCATAAGCCATACATTCAGCTCCCCAGCAGAAGGCTGTGCAGTACCTATAATCCAGGGAATTAACTGGGTGGTATTCTGCCCTCTGCTATGGGTATCCAAATCTTCTGCTGGAAGGGGCTGAGGCTGGGGGAACAGGGAAAGAAAAAAAAAAAAAAAAATCAAGAGTCAAAGCCAGAATACCTCCCTAACTGACAGGGAGAGCCTGCAGACCTACTCCTCTCAAGTCACTTCACCCCTAAAGTACAACCTTTACTACATTAAGGAGATAAATTATACCAAGAAGAGACTGTTTATTTATCAACGTCCTCTATTCACACCTCCAGTGTGTCTTGACCCCACACGGCTTGCACAGGAGGGCTCCTCCTCAAACTACTCCCCAGGAAACACCGCCCGTCCCCACTAGGATACCTCCACACCGGAAAGAAACCGCCATGATTTTACTAAATGCCACTTTGTGCCAACAGAGCTGTGTGTTCTTTCCCCAAGAAGCTTCACTTGAAGTCCCTCTGTACAGAACAGCCTGTGTTTCTCATACAATCAGGGATGGCAGGCGTCGTTTTGTTTTCTAACCAGGTGTCTTGAGGGAAATGAGAAATCTTATTCCCACTATGCTCTTTTCTGTTAAAAAAAAAAATAAAAAAAAATAGCAAGAATGTACAGGTCAGAGAAAAACATCTGATTACTGCAGTCACTATTAGCACCTTCTGAAGGTTCAAAGAGGAAGCTTTCTACAACTGTACTCGCTTCGCTTTCTCCATTAATCATTACCTCACTTTCTAGCCAGAAGAAGCATCAGAGATGTACACAGCAGCTTAATCTCTCACATGTCTCCTGACAGTGGTACATTTAAATGCCACTTGTCAGCATCTGAAAAAAGACAACACTTGCTTTGCACACTAGTAACAGGTGCCTAATTCAGACTACATTGCAAACCGGGTATTTACACAGCCAATAGTCGAGCCAGATGGACAGATATAGCGAGATGCAAGTCAATCAGCACAAACACTTGCTGAGAACACAGCTTCCAACATCCTGTATTAAACCCGCTCCCTATCTGCAGCATCAAAGTCTTCAGCCTGCACACTTATCCAAGATCAGATGAACTCATAACTACCAGAAAGACAATTAATAAATGAGGTAAGATCTTCCTCTGGGAAGAACACTAGATTGCTCCATTAAGATTATTGCAGCTGCAGAACGTTAATAAAGGCATATCACTTTGCTAATGGGACCATCACTTCCAGAAGATTCCTTCACTCTCATATAAACTTTATATCAATGCAGCCATTTTAAGTTCATTTACTGGATCATACAATGCCAGACATCTTGCTGCAAAAGCCTCTTTTGCCTCCATATATTGCAACCACACCTTTAATTGCATTTTTACTTCTGTCCACACTCTTAACTACAACATGAACAGTATTTCCTACCTAAATTGATCTATTCCTTTATATTTTAGGAATTTCTTAAACAAGTCTGATTTTAAATTAATTTCTCCATGAAAGAGAACTGTGTTGAGTTTTCAGACAGACTGGTTCCCACCATCCCCCAACCCTTCCCTCCCCCCTTCCCTCATTGCAATTTAGGTCACTTGACTACAGACATCCCCAAGTCATAGGTGCAAGCAGGGTATCATGCAAGTGACCTACAAAGAGGTCTGGTGGGGACTGAGCTGAAAATCTGTATCTTAAGGGATTTAAGGAAACATCATCTAATGAACATCACCCTTTATTCAGGCTCCAAAATGATCACATTAAGAGAAGCCGAAGTGCACAGCTTCTTGGCTGCAATGTAAAGCCATGGCTTTATTAATTTATGACTGCACAATAGCAAGATGGTAAATAACACAAAACTAACATGCGGTCAAAGAGGAAAGGATCTTCCGCTGCTATAAAAAGGCAACAAGGAGGTTCAAACATACAGAGGGAGACTGGGTTATCACCAAGATTTTGCAGGTGCAGAGGCTTGTAGTTCACCCCAGAAACATTCACCTCCTGTAAATTTCAGATTTATGGGCAGATCTCAGAGGCATCTGGAGTAGAATACGATTCATCCCACAGAAATCTGCTGACAGACAGTGGAGTTGCAGCCCAGCCTCCTGCACACATCCCTTCGGCACCAGGGCAAGTTACTGACTGATGCTCCTCACCTGTGTTCTCAGACTTGACACTCAATGCATAGCTTTGTGGAGATTAACAACTCCACACAATCACACCTGCAAGCCTCCTCTACATATTAGCTTCTAAAACAACTGGTATGAACTCTGCACACTACCATTTCTTCAGGAAGGAGAGGTTCAACTCCTCTAAACAACCTGGAGAGAGAAACCCAGGCTTCAGGAGGTTTGAGCTGAATCAAGACAGTAGGAAACAAGGCTGTAACACGTGAGTGCAACAGGAGCTGTGTTTTCAGTATCCACACATGCAGCTCTTGAAGAATTGTTCTGTTTTAGAAGCAAAATAATCTTTTCATCACTGCATAAAACAGCTTGGTTGATACAGTGAGACTAGGGGACCACTGGGCACCCAGAAACACAAGAAAGATCAGAAAGACTAAAATCGAAGGGAGTACTGACTTTTAAAAAAACACAAGCGTCAAATGCATTGCATGAAAGAACCCTTTGCATTTCTAGAGCTGTGCCCTGCAGTTCTTACTAGAGTCACTTATGACACAATTCTGATCCAAAAATGTATGACTAAGCTTTAGTCATGCACAACAAAATAAATTTGAGACCTTTGACAAAAAGAAAACCCCAAATCAACACAAGAATTTAACAGGATGCAGAATGGACCCTGACTCACTGAGTCTACTCCCCAACTACCCCACCTTGAATTGCAAAACTCAGGGAAGACAACACTCATCTCCACAAGCAGGGTGGTAGCACTAGTTTTGACGCTCTTCTCTTAAGGACTATCCCTTGGTTGCCACAAATATTTGAGAAATCAGAAGGGAGCAGAACACCATTACACATTCACATCCTGAAGATGCTCTTTCCTCTACTGCACTTAGGATATGCTTGACATGGGGCACAAGCAGACCAGACAAGCTCTCAGACATCTGGTAGTTCTTCCCCAGGTTTTGTAGATAAGCCCCAAGACTGATTGGCTTCTGCAGCTCCACCCTCATGCTGAAGCAGCCCTACAGGTAAGCCCCAAGAGCTCTCCTGCCTGAAAGGACTCTTCTGGGCTTTAGCTTGAGGACCCTCAAACAGGGATAAAGAGGTTTCCTCTTCTTGCACAAAGCACACAGTGTGTCCATTCAACAAGGGCAAAGCACTGTTCTTCCACTTGTTCTACACTCTCTGCACCAACGGCTTTCAGACTAGCAGATTAGATCTGGTACTTTTCAAGTGCTTAATCAGGAGAACCCAACCCAGGTCTGATTTTGCTGTGCTTGATTTTTGTAGGTCTAGACTTATAGCTCTACAAATTTATATTGCAAGCTGGATTCCTCTGGCTCAGCCTTAGCTGCCAACCTGAGGTGCTGCTATTCTAAGCCTCAACATCGGTGATGAAGAACGGACACCTGCAGAGCATGGCTGAACATACCTGCTGGCACAGCTGCCCTCAGGAGGAAGGGTCTCTCTTATCATTGACAGAAGAGGTTGCCAAGAGCAAGCAGATTCCTGGCTTAAGTACCTCAACTAAGTGCTTAATTTTGATGTGACATAAAGCCACACCATTGCTACAAGGCACTTTTTTAGAAAGTATGACCTTCTCCACAAAACTGGCAAGCAACTAACCTCTGGCTGTGGTGCCCATTAGAAAGCATAACTGTTTTCACCAGAAAAACAAGCCCTACCCCTCCATAATCTGCCAAATGAAGTCTCTGAAAATTTGTTTCTCCCCTTAAACAAGGGTGGTGTTTCCCTCCGTAGCTGTCAGACCCTCTGGCTCTCTGATATGGTGATATTTTTTCTCACTGTATTCAGGACTGAGCAGCTTGGTGAGGTAGAAGCCTGTACAACATCAAAAGTAATTACAGCACATAAAATAATTCAAATTATTTCTTTCTTACTTTATACATCAGCAAGCAGGTTTTCTTTAGCAAGAATAGCTTTTGCCACAGCCCTAGGGGCAGGAACCTAAACCATATGTATATAAAAAAGGTAACCTCAAGTTTCCTCTTCGTAGCTCTGATGTGGAATACCACAGGCACATTTAGTCAATTGTCCTTCAAACGTCTTCTGTACATTTGGCTTTTTTCCCCTTTATGCTTGAGAAGACCTCAGAGGCTCAGCTTCAGGGAATGTAGTAGAGTTAGACTCCTGTTCATTTCCGTTAGCTAAATTTATGTTGTAGGCTTCTGTTGGGAAATGTCATGTTGTTTCATGATCTTACTTTCATGTGCAGTGGAAGTACTCGCACTAGCTCTCTTTCCATCCTAGGAAACCACATTTCTTTGGATGGCTATCACCCAAAACACCTGGCAGTGAATCCAGAGAACTAGGTAAATTGCAAGGTTAATTATGAATGGGGTGGTGACGATGTTTTCATCCTCCTCTTCATCGTACTGTTTTCTCTGGCAAGAAGTTCTGCACTGACAGTATGCACTGGGAAGAAATCAGTCCACATCAGAGGAGTGAGCCCAGAGACGTGAGAATCCCCCACTATGCCACTTCATACGCATAAAGCTGGAAGGTTTCCTCCTCAAGCTGAAAAGTGCAGCATCTAGAGAGACTCTCTGCTGCTCTAGGAGACTTACCAAGAGAAACATACCATAAAAGCATGTTGCTGAGGTGAGTAGGTGTTAGTCCAAGCCTTGTAAGTTAAAAGCAACATCTCATAATCTCTGCTAAATGTAATGGGTAGTTGAAGTAATGAAGCTAACCCAGGCGTAATGATTAATCTTAGTGTGAGTCGTGACCCTGGCAGCTGCATTCTGAACCAGCTGCAATCTATATAATGCATTCCCAGGAAGACCAGACAACAAGGAGTTGTATTAGCACACAGTGCAGATGGTATGAATGCGTGTACCAGCAGACTCAAGCCTAGCCAAGGAGAGCAAAGGTCTTCGTTTACTAATATTCTTAAAAGGATAGCAATTTGTCTAAGATATTTATTATGCTTATCATAATCAAGGAGCTTGATTTCTAGAATTAATCCTTTTATTGCTAACAAAAAAATATTACCATGAAAAAAGGTTGCTAGAGTGGACGCAGTCCCCGAGCAATGCATAGGATTAGCCATCAGCAATACATTTTTCCCTCCACCTCCCCCTACACAGTGTCAGGGTCACGTAAAGTCAAAACACTAAATATAGGACAACATCAGTGGAAAGCAAAGCAAGCTTAGCTGGCCACAATGGAAACACAGCATTTAGCCCCTTGCAAGGTAAACCCATCAAAACAGCATGATTAGGCTAAAACATCAAGACGCTTGTTAAATCAACAGAGAGTATTTGTGCCTTAACCCAGTTCTGTATTTATGAGATTCACTCTGGAAATCTGAATAGCTTATTGCAGAAAGAAAAAACAGGGCAGACAGATCAGGAGCACTTGTGGGGTCCTTTGGGGAAGATCTGTAGGTCTGAAAGTGTTTCAGGGGTAGATTTTTCACTCAGCAAAGGCAATACCCCATCCAAAGCAAGTAAACAAAATTGTTTACCTAAATGGGAGCTATCTGGACTGGCGAGCCTCATAATGTCTCCTGGCAAGTGCAGAAGAGATGGAACCAGCTTCTTCAGCCTGGGAAAGATCTCCTTTCTCCTGGGGAGTCTGCTGTCATTCAGCTCCTGACTTCTTCAATCTGTCACACACTTTGAACAGAACCACTGCTATAGGCTTTCACTGTCTACACCAGTTTCTTCTTCCCTTCAGAGCTGTGAGTTCTAAAGGAAAAGAACCTGGCAATAAGGTGGACTTTTTCATAGTTTATCCTCTATCTATTTTTGGTCATGCTCTGAACCATCTTTAAACAGCCACTGCTTATTGAGAAGAGGCAGCTGTACTCATGTGGCAAGTTCTGCAATGCTCAGTACCTGGAGTTCACGCTGCAGGAACGGTCAGATGATGGATGGGACTAGGGAAGTAAAGGTCTTCAGAACTTCAGTGGCAAAGTGGCCGACGAAGTAGAAAGCGTATTACAGCATTTTGGTAGTCAGCCTGCTGGTTGGTACAGTGCAGAGCAGCAGTCTAACACGCTAGTACATGCCTGTAAACTGAACAGAGCAGGAGCAGCAGGTTTAATTTTAGGTCTAATGGTTGCTGACAATGAGTTCCTTTTGATCCCATCTTTTCCTTCACTTTAAAATATAGTTTGAAAGGTACTTGACATACAGTTTCAAACCAAAACCCTGCTCCAGATTTCTAATCTATTCTATCATTCCTCCTAAGTTGCCTGTCACTGCAGCAGCTGAATACCGTCCACCCTCATATTGGGAAGTTCAGGTCTACTTCTGACCCACACTGCCACTCAGACTCTGTACGGCAAGTGAGACCAACCGGGAACGGTGCCATAATATTTAATTTGCTGAAGAGGCTTTTTTCTGAATTAAGCTAGTTAGAAATAAGCTGATTCATAGGAGCACAGTACGTTTTTTCAAACCCCACTTCTACGGATCTAAGCTATTCTCCCTTGGCTTGAAAAACACACACCTATTGATTAAGACCTGTACAAGCGCACAGTAGCTCTTCAGTAATGCTGCAGTGAGCAGATATCAATATAGGGTACCTAGATCATCAAATAAAATGAAAGCATCTTCAATAGTCATCAAATACAGAGACCAGAGATATTGGTGTAGCAAAACTTGCATGAGAAAAGCAATGAAATGTCTTTATTCCTGCAAGCTGGTTTTGGCCCAGCTGGGGACAGTGCTTTCCCTGGGTTAGGCAGTAGACTGTGCAGGTAATGAGCCTGCTGCGTCTCCACTTACTCATGGGAAAAAAAAAACAAAACAGTAGTCAGTAACCCTGAAAAGAGAGATAAGTTCTTTCACTGAATGTTCCCCTCGTTATTCTAGACAACCTTTTGGAGTCTCTCCATCCCTAGCCTACTCTAAAGCAAATACCAGCATTGCTTTATTCTCTGTATCTTCCCGGGGACTCGCCAGAGGGGTAAGATGAATTCCTGTATTAATCTGTCCTGGATGACAAATATTTGCTGCACCCCACTGTCCCACAGGAATGGCTGTCCCAGCAACTCCTGGACACAAAGGTGGGGCTCAGAGCAAAAGGGGAAGGATATGGAAAAGCGAGTATGGTCTGAGCCCCACTAATTTAAATCTTTCACATTCCTGCAGAGTTTCTGGGGAGTGACTGGGTCAGGGGGCTCACCAAGCTACAGACACACCCCAAGAAAGCTCCTCACTGGAAAACCTGGTCCCCTCTACACAGCAGACAGCCATCAATAGACAGGCTCCTTTCCTCCCAAGACTCTTGCAGGTTTTAATGACTTGCAGGGGGACCTGATCTTGGTTCTGGGCTCCACCACAACAGAAACAACAAAGACGGCTCCTAGAAAAGATGGCACAAACGAAGGCACAGTATAAACCAGCACAGACCTAAATGAGCTCAGTATTGTTCATTTGGAGTATGCTCACCCCCTCCCTCACCTCTCCAAAACAGCAGATTATGATTCACCTACAGTAACATCTGTTCCTTTGCCACAGTCTCACCAGTGTCAGAGCTGTGCTGGAGCAACTCCTATATCCCCTTCCAGGAAAATCTCCAGTGAGGCACAGTATTATAATGCCCTGACCACCGAGAGTTATATACACCAGATGGATACTACCAACTTGAGCACTTTAAGCACATACACCTTACAAATTAAGGCAATCAGTCAGCCTCAAAGAGGAGTAAGAAATATCAGCAGATTTTTCTCTGCCAAAAATTCAGCTTCACAATAAAAGCTTCGATGGCAAACTTTCAAAAGGCAAAATTGTTTAATTCTGTTAAGATCAGTAATTCTCATTTTTATTTTCTTGCTTTGCTTTTATTTTATGGCATGCTAAACTACCGATACTGATATTCTCTATTTACTATTTTAATATAGCAGAGGTCTATCTTTAAATACTTTACTGAAATAAACTAATTGTAAGATTCCAAACCTATTTTTTTTCTGAATTTACTTTCCCCTTGTAATTATCTGCCAACTCTCCCCACCTCCCACCACCCCAAAGTTTCGGACTCTGCCACGGAAAAGCAGTGGTGTTTCCTGATCACCTTTGTGCAGTGTTTATACAGACACTGCCCTAACCTGTATAACTTGAATTACTCTCTTCAGCATTTACCAGGGGTTAATGCACCCTTGGTAGGCTGAGCAGGTGTGAAGGTCCTCTGGGAATGACTCCCCATCCCTGAGAGATGCTGAATTGTCTGCCTGGAAGCCCTCAGCCATGGACATGTTCCCTGTCAGGGCAGAAGAGGGCAATCTGAAAAGGGTAAGTGAAACAAAGGCACAATTATTGTAGTTTTTATTCCAGGGTCTGGCCAGGAAAACGAGCTCTGCAGCAGCTAGAACCCTCCACAAATAAGAGAAATATACCTGCCTGGTTGCAATTCAAGGTTCCATCTGATACAATTCAAGGTGGCGCAAGTAATTTTGTGGAGACCACAGCAATGCATGCCAAATCTGTTTCACCATTATTTCTCTCTTCCATCAGATCAGGGTGCCAAAGGTGAGACAGCAGCAGTTTACCCAGTATGCCCCTCAGTTTCTTCCTTCCTGGCTCTTAGCATCTCATCTGACAGCAAGCTGCCAGAGTTTAAACAATCTCAGAGGCACTCACAAACCATATCCTTTTTTGTTGTTCATTTTACAAAATTAAAAACATTAAACATTAATGTCTCTTGAGTTTCCTCTCCCCCTCAACCCCTCCCACCTCCCAAAGTAAAATATGTTTCTGTGATTCCACATCAGAAGGAAACAATACTCTGTTGTGCCCAATACTTCGTGGGTGTGGGTGTTTTCAGGAACCACTTCTGAGAAGAAATCCCAGAGGTTATTGTAATCATTCCTTTCACTCCTGGGTACTCAAGCACAGGATTGCCTGCAATCAATTTGCTCTTGCATCCAAGTATTAAACTCCCTGTGTATAAAAGTATCACAAGCACTTTCTATATTAATCTATGTAGCAATGTTCTAAAGAGCTTTTTATTATGCTGCAAAGAAATTACAAGGCAGAGCAAAAGCCACTAAAGCCTACTTGAGCATTACACCCAATACCAAAGCTGGGTCAGATCCTCAGCACGCTCCAGCCAGCGCAATGGAGCAGTCTTGACTGCATTCACCGACTCCTTTCAGGGCAAATTCAGGTACATGTCCCTGTAGCACAGCCCCATACATAAGCCTACCTTAATCTTACAATAAGGGGGATTACAAAGCTACAAAAAACATGACAGGAAATTAGAACACATTTAACGCAAAGCATATGAACACAGATCCTGATTGCTTTCAAGTTCATATTTTTTTTCTTTTTTCAGTTTCATATCAAAGATTTGGATCAACAGATAAAGATACCAGAACCACAGGCTGCTCTACAACTAGCCCAGCGATAGGGTTTTATCCTTGAACTCTAATCTTTGGAATATTCCAAATACCCCAACATTTGCTACTCAGTATAGAATGTACTATTTAGTACTAGTGTCTGGCAGAAATGACTGCTTAACATGAGGAACTTCAAACTACCTTTCCACCTGCAAATGGGCTTTAAAGAACCCACCCCACTCTTCCCACAGTGTCCAGCCGCCTCACTCCCAGAGAGAAGGTTTTTCAAGCATTGTGAGATAGTCCATTCCCAGCTACACACAGGATTTTTCACTTCGTCAGTCAGCACTGCTGCATATAACAGGATAGTGCACAGGCAATAATCTTACATGTGCCTTTAAGGATTTTCACTCTGGTTAACTTTTCTATGGAGAACCTACAGGATGTGATGCCTCAACTACCATCTTTTCAACAGTATTTAAAAAGGTTGGGGATGAAGTAGTTCTACTCCACAAACAGATCAGAAACAAATTTTCTATTTGTGTGCTGAGCTGTGCTGATTGTGAGGACAAAAGTCCTGTCACACTGTTTCCCCTTCCTGGTTGGGCACAGACATTCATTCCTGCTTCATACGTTAACTTCTTACCAGATCCAAGTGCCTTCTCCCTGAATGCTCAGGCACCAACTGCAAAATTCACTTCCATGTGCACGCTGAAATAAAATTACTGTAGTGCTTCAGCCCAAAAACTTATTTGCAAACCTGGATGAAACAAAACCATTTCAAGATTTGAGTGATTATACACAAAAATCCCCCAAACAAGGGAAAATGTACATTCTCTCTGCTCACTACAACTTGTGGTAACTTGTGCAGGCTGGATTAGATCCAAGTATCTTGCAGGGAGATTCCTTAGCTCTGCATTAATCCTTCACATCAACTCTAATCCTCTAAGTAAACTGTTTGCATTTTGCAAGTTTTCATCATAAATGACAAGGAATTTTAGGTTAGAGATAACACAAAACACAACAATGTAAGAAAGGAATAAATAAAGAAAAGCTATTCATGGTCTGACAGCACTGGATAAGTAAGCAATATGACCCATAGGGCAAAAATAAGAACAAGAAAGAACAGGGGATATTTGTTGCAGGTTTTGTAAAAGGTAATATAGGTTTGGAAGAGCTGTAAAAGCAAGCCACACAGTAAGTAAATGCAGCTGTAACTGGAGTTTTATGAGAGTGATGGATTCCCAGAGTAGAAAAAGAAGCAACTCTAAACAGAAAACTGTAAAAAAACACAGGAGAGTTCAGTCCTGCCACAGGACATTTGAGCGGACGGAAATGGCAACTGCTTTCCAGCCCCTGCTGATGACAGTTTGACGGGGGACAGAGAAAGAAAGAGAGAGAGAGAGATAAAAATGGGTAAAATCCTGCAGCCTCTGAGAACAGTGGCAACACTCACAAATGGTCACGGCAAACACTCAGCACATCTACCCACAGGTATAACCCAGCGCCAGAGACTTTTCTTACTCATTACACAGCTTCTTTTCTTAGGTTACCTCATCATATTTGTTTCTGTTACTTTCTTTTTAGTCATTCTTTCTAACTAACCCATTTACGATAAAAATCCTGCATCGTAACCGACTTAGGAATACTTGTAAGACTTCAAAGGAAAACACGTCTTTTTATCTGATAGCCTTTCAGTACTATACTATTTTGGTATAATGACAATCTTTATCATGAAAATTTTATTGACAGTGATCATAGAAAAGTGAAGTTCTTTAATCAGGCCATTTTTTAAGGTATTGTAAGGTAATTTATGCATAGTTTTAGGCTAAAACTAGAATAGCTATCCACAAATCAGTATCACAATGATGTTTATTAACTGCTGCATCAAAAGCAAATCTTCTGAATTTATGAACTTAAAAAGAACATGAATGAGAGAAAAACACTAGCGCAGATGAAACAGTCTGAATTCCGTAATAGAGCTTTTCACTTCAGTTTCAGTTTTGACTGGTTTAATTTACTGAAGAGCACAGAAAGGACATCAGCCCATCTCCACTGTTTATGTTTATGCACCTGCAGCTTAGAAAAGTTAAGAATACAACAGGGATTCTCTTGTTACCCTTTTTACTTTCATCATTCACGCGTTTGCAAACACAGAGCTTTCAAAACTCCAACGGCAATGACAGTACTTCCAGCTGCACAGGATCTACTGGTTTTCTGAAGGCCAGCAGGACAGACCAAAAGGTCGGTCAGGGGGTCTTTTTTAACAGCCCCAGAAGTCCCTGACCTTAGGGCTTGGTTCTGCATGCACTTAAGCTGCTGCTTTAGGGCTCATAGAGTCAAGCCCTCATCTAAGAGTCTGCAGAGGTACCAGAACAAAGAATCGCAGTTTGAAAGGCCCCTAACACACAAATCACCCACTTCTGGAGGTACACAAACTCCATCGGTGCACATCAGGCAGTCTTTGGGGATGTAGCACTCACTGCTTCATCTGTTCAGACAACTCTCTGCAGGTAACCTGAGGAAAAGGGACCAGCCTCCAGTACGATTCCTTCCCTTTTGGCTTTTGGAGTCTCTGCTCATGATTTCTGACATCCAGCAGCACAACTGTGCTGGAAGGAGCAGAAAGCTCCCTTACCTCTTCTTCCTTTCCTTCTTTTTGTGATGAAGGAGCAGACGGCATGATGGCAGGCTATTCTCCCGTGAGCTGGGAGATGCAAGTTTAATCCTTTGTCACTGAATTACTCCCCAGGCACCCAACTCCCAGCGGGAGCACCCACCAACATTTTAAGACAGTACCCCTTGTGCAGGTCATTCGTAGCAAGGCTACCAAGAGCTGTCTCAAGCAGATGGAAGCATCTTCTGAGTAAAGTCTATGAATTCTGGAAAGTACTTAGAACTGCTGACTGTATGCTAGCTCTTTTGATAGCATAATACTTCTGAGACACACCTCAGCCACTCCATAGGTCTCCAGCAAATGGGCAATAGGGCCCTGCTTGAGGAGGCAGCACCTTCTCCTTTCATTGGATCTGCCCCTACACTGATTCCTGTCTTCTTGTCTCCACTGCCCTGATGAACACAGGTTTCAGTTCAAGAACAAGGACAGCATCATTTCTTCCTTTTTCCTCTCCTCTCATACACACACCCCTGTTCTAGCTGAAATATGAAGGGTCAAGACTGCCAACCACATGCAGCCTGTGCCTGGTGGTTTAGAACAGCGAAGTACAGGACTGATGCTCTCTAAGAAGAGGATAGTTTTCCACAAGACACAGTGTCATGGGACACCCCTAGTGCCACAGCAGGCTGATACACCAAGACATTTCCTTTGGAGCTGTTCAAAGTTTGATGTGAGAAGAGAGTGGCTAAAGTGGATTCCATATTAACTAACGCCAGGCCTTTAGTATTATTTGAACGTGGGATTTTTAATGCATGGGTTTATACATCTCTACTTTGTAAACTGAGCACTTTTCAAAGAGTGCTCCAGAATCCTATGGAGCGATCTTTAGGGGGGCTTTGATCTTTCCAGAGCACCTATCTTATGTGTCTGTAATTGCTCCAGTTTGACAAGGCTCCATAGCACTTCAAGAAATACTAATAATAAAAAAAAAAAGTCCTTTTACTAAGGCTGTAAACCTAAGACACTTGCAGTGACGGAATGTGCTGCTGTGGGTACCCTGTAAATTCCCCAGAAAAAAAAAAAAAAAAGAATCTCCACGATGAAATGAAATATTTATTAAACATGTTGCCAACATCCCAGGTGGTATGAAGAAGCCTTGTGGTATGCTGAAAGGCTTGATCTTTCTAAGTATTATGAACTCCGATTTAAATGATTGGGTGAAAGCTGAGGAAGTTATGGCTGAAATTTTGGCTAAAGATGACAGCTCTGGGTTTCAAGTTGCACAAAGCAGTCTGAGGGATTAAGCCAACAAAACCCACTCAAAGATATCCAGTTTCAAAAAGGGTAATCTTCGTATCAGTGATTCACACTCAGACAATGGCGAGGATTCCTCATTACTCTGACTTTGCCATATTAATCTTACTTTACAAATACATGCAGTGATTTATATCATGTTTAATTAACTGATTGAGGGCTCCTGTGGTAAAATGGCATCACATTAAGCTCTGTCCTTATGGCAAATGCGAATCACATCTTTAGCCTTGCAAGAGCAAAATATCATGGGATTCACTGATGACAGGATGTAGGAATCGAAATAAGGTCCCTCCTGTTGTTTGAGAATCCAGTGAGGGTGGTTGCCATATGCTCATCATTTCCAAGGGAAAAAAATGACAGGATAGAAGAAAGAACTGCTCTAGTTCTTCCAATATGTTCAAATCTCAGATGAAAATGATTGTACAGCAGTTCTGTACTGAGGCCAAGTTTTACATGAAAGTGCATAGCAAACTTTCACAAAGCTTATAATGAGAGATCTTTTTAACGTGATTTTTTTTGTATTTAAATAAACTGCTGTGTGAAATGACTCCTTTTTTTAGAAAAAAAACAGAAGAGATGAACTAAAAAAAAAGAGGCTTCTTTGCCAGCAACATAAGACAACACAAAATTAACTTAGCTTTTGCTATGAAGAGTTATTCCCCTCTAGCACTCACAACCTGTTTTTGAAGATAAAAACTACAACTGTTATCGTCTGATAAAATTAGATGGCGTATATAATTTGCTGCTACCATTACCAAGATTAAAAGCCTTGTTTATATTATTACAAAGTTTCTTAAAATTCAGAGTTTTATTTTTAAAAGCTGTCTTATTAAGACACTGCTTTTTTTATGCTTACAATGAACCTTACATCCAGTAAATTCTCTAGTAATTGACAAATTGTATTACATGAGTCACAGTTTGCTCCCAGGAATTCAGTGGATTTTCACAATTTGTTTCTATGGCAAAGAGGATAGCGGTGGGATGGGAGAAACAGGTTTCACATTTTGCAAAGCTTTTATGAGATCTCAGAAATGTTCCCATTCTTCCTTGGAACCAAGACTTTTTGAATTTTATACATGAGAATGAGAGACGGACACTGTCTAAAAGCTGGGTAAGGTAAAGCAATCGGTGCTTTGCAGCTCTCCCCCATTTTACACGAGTGCCTTAGCCATCAGGTCTCAGGCTGGTCTGACACATCAGGGACACGTTAGGTCTCAAGATCTCCTGCTCGCAGGGCTCCACTATGCATAAGCAGTTAAATGCACAGCAAGCAAACAATCTGAAAGCTTAGCGTTCAGGGCACCTGCTTTGTAAATCTCACGTTCAAGTCCCTAGGCCGGAACCTTGATTTTCCACATTCCAGGTGAGTGCCCCGACTGCAGCGCTACCTGATACTCCAACCTTGCCATCTCCTTCTGGTCTCAACCAGAAATTCCATCCGATGGCTGACAAATCTCTTCTGATGAAAGTTTCTTTGAAATTGATACCTGCCTGCAAAAAAGTTTCAGTTTCCTCAAACCAGCCTTCTCAACCAGAGAAAGAGAAAATTCCCAACCCCTTCTAACCATTTCACTGATGGGTAAAATGGAGCCACTTGTGTGGCGGGGCAATGACAGTCTGGCTGAAACCAAGGGATGACATTTTTGCCCACAAACACCTGGGCAAGCTTTCATTTCTTCAAAACGTGCTGAAGAGACGGCTTTGTAACCCCGTGCTCCTGTGCCCCTTCTTCGTCCTTTATCAGAAGTCAATATGCTTCACTGCTGCTAGAAACATTAGTATGGTTTTGTGATTAGAAAGGTTCTATGCACTTTACAGTCAGTCACTTCATCCTGCCCCTGTTCAGACCCCTTAAAACTGAGCAGAAACAGGGTAAGCATTTGCCCTTTGCGACGCACATAAACCCGGACTCTCATCGTATATCTTTTAAAGATTTCATCGTGAAGCAACCCCCTCCTCCCTTCTCACTGCCCCCGTTATAACATTTGATGTTTTAAAAAGTTTTGTTTTCCAAATGTGAAGCACTCGCAGGATATCAAAACCAGCTTGGTTTGTACTTACTTAGGAGGATAACTGCTATCACAATAACTGCAAATAAATATGTACCATATCATACCTTCTGTTAATAATTTTGATTTGTGATTTTAACACCTGCACCATTACTCCAAGATAATTTGTGATAATTTCTGAGGTTCTGAAATGCATTTTTAAATTTGAAATGTCATTTTAAAGGTATTTTTAAATTAAATAATTCAACACAATTCATAATGCCTTCCTGTCAGATAAAAAGCATGTGTCTAAATATTCTAATAATTCTAACATGATGCTAGCAGCAATTCAAAATTGACTGCCTGTAGAAGAGCATTTTGATTCTGAACAAACAGATTTTAAGACGCAGATATATCCACAGTAATATTCAGAGATTATTTTCACATTCTATACAAAATTAACTAGTTGTAAAAAATATTTTTAATTTTGCTGTTTTAAAATGCATTTTTAAAGTTTAAGACATATATGTGCAACAAAATATCTTGAGCAATGTATGATTAACTATTTTTGGCTATTTTTTACTTAAAATTTTCTGTTAACTAAGATTAACTATTTTGGGGGCTAGACTGCATTTCCCTCCAAAAATAGTTTGCATTTCAATTTTTTAATATTTAGAGTAGAGCTTTCAGCTGTGTAAAGTACTTTAAAATATGTGAAGGTCAAAGTAAACCTTCATTTTAAATATTTCAAATTGTTATAGCTACTGCTTTGAGATAATATGACATTTACAGTAATTGCTGAAATTCCAATTACTTTCAGTAAAAGCTGCTTCTTTTGCAAGTTGTTAAAAAATATAAAGGTGCATTGGAAATTGTATTGCTGGAGACAGAGTCTGCAAGTAAAGGCAATTAAATGTGAGTTTGATGATACACAATGTACTGGACCAACATTAAAAAGACTTTTCCGTGTTTGACTGTTTACCAGTTTTGTCTTTAAATAATAGTCTTCTTTTGGCATGTAATGTATATCTGCTTGCACTAAACATAATTTATGAATATTTTAACACATGTGTACTCAGTGGGGTGTATTATCATACTGATATAAATAGAATTAATGAGCAGTCAACCTGCCACATGTCATGACATATGACAGGGCAGCCAGAGCATGGGAATAATTCTTTCTGTTTCATATTAAAGCTTCTTTTCCCAGTTGAATTTTTGTTCCCAGATGCCAACAGACCTAATTTTCTAAGGACCATTTACAAAAATAGTAAGAAATGACAAACCTGGGCTAATTTATCTTGGGTCACTTCAAAGAATGTTTATTTTTATGCCATTTCAAATGCATAAATAAATGGATTAAAGGAAGTGGCTTTTTTCAGTTAAATTTTAGGGGTTTCACAACAAGGGGTTTGGTATCTGCCTCAACTTTCATTCCTAGCAAGCAGGAGTTTTATTTGTTGTTGATTTTGAATTTGTTTCAATGTAATGTTATCTGCTTCTTCTGTTAAGGGACTAGAATATATCAACCATCTAAACACAAAGATGACATGTACCAGGTAAACAGTAATTCCAATGCAGAAATACATACAGACGCAGATAGGAAATATCCTTTTAACCAGTTATACATTCCAGTTTCAAAGGTTAGGTAAAAATCTGTTAACCATGACTAGTAACATATTTTTTTCAATAAAGAAACACTGTAAGCTGACAGAACATGCAGAATATAAGGCTAGGCCATATTCCACGTTTGGCATTTTATTTTAAAATAAGTATAGAACTGTAATATCAATTCTGTTTACAAAAGGCTGCTCGGTCAGTTAAAGTCCAAGGGTCAAAATAAAATTAAAAAATTAACAAGGGTCATAATAAAATTAACAAATTAATATCAACTAGATTGCCCAGCTAACATCTAATTAAAGATACTTGACTTGAGAAGTCTTCTTTTCAGCAAAGAATACTGCAAATTCTCTTTGATGCTGCAGTGTTGGGCTACTTGAAAACAGGAAGGGAGAGACTTACCCTGGTTTTTCTCCTTTTTGATTTGAAATAATTTTTTCTTAAATTATTTTACTGCTCATGAATCTTTGAAGTCATGACTCATTCTCCGTCATTAACAAGATGGTCTCCTAAAGACAGATTGAGTTCAGGTTTGAGGACTTGGAAGGAGTAAAAGAGACTTATCTCGGGCTCTTAATTATATTAAGGGACAAGGAGACCCTACAAGTTTTTGTGCCTGATGATCTTCACGGCAGGGCAGTAGCACCTCTCTTGGGAAATCCAGCTCTGTCACACTCAAAGAAAAGGGGCACCATCTAGTGCTTTTTTGGAGGAAAAGCTGCTAATACTAGTAAGGGTGTAGTGGGGGGAGGAACACACGAGGGGGAGGGAGAAGAAATGACACTCCATTTTTTTCAAAAGACAAAGAAAACCTGTTGGCCTGTTTCATCTTCCATTTTGAGGCACTGCCGTATTTAGCTCCAGGCTGTAAGTAAAAATTGTCAGCTCTCACAAGGTGGAAGGAAGGAGTCCCAACAGCTAAAATAATATATACAATTTAAAATGGAGGGGGGGCTGGTATACAGACATTATTCTGCTTAATAGGTATTTCTTCTGCCTATTAATACACTTAAGCATTTCCCTATCAGCCCTTTTCATTATACACTCTCTCTTTTATTAATCTAAAAGAAACCCTTTCTAAGTCATTTTCATTTCATTGGAGACTACACCGAGCTGTTAATGTTCCTGGAAATGTTCTTACAAATAATCTGTCCAGAGTTCAGCCAACATAACAAAGAGATTCTATGAAAAATGATTTGTAGCACAAAATCCTTTACAGTGCAATAAGATCAAGTTAACCACTGATGCTGCTAGGAAAAAGCTTGGGAAGTTTTATCTGATTGGCAAAATAGGTTCATATCCGAGTCCAGGGAAAGAGTGCCCTTTGATAAAATTTCACAGCACTAAAGTCTGATTATCCGAATGATTTTTGAAACCTCTTTGAAATCAACTCAGGGCGGTGGGGGGAATATTCCTTTCTGCTGTAACTTGGGAAATAGATGATTTTCTAAGAATTGTGAAATAGTAGCTCAATATTGTTTAACTTACCGATACTATGAATTGACAGAAATTGTGTTAGTCGGACTAATAAGTGCTTGGTCAAAATAACCACTGTTTCAAAGGCACATCTGCTCCTTGGGAGCCCCAGTTTGGGGATGTTTGTTGTGAACTGCAGGAGCTGCTGCCTTTCAGACACCCAGAACAACCACAGCCCTACAGAGTGTCAGAGCTCAGGCCGTGCTGAAAAATCAAACGTTCTGATGTCATGACCAGAGCGCCAAAAGATACACAGTCAGGATCAGTGCTCGTTTCTTTAACTTCTGGGCCATAATCTTGCATTCCGTGGACACTCTGAGCTCTCAGTCAACTGTGCTGTGGTAACAAGGGAATGTCAGACCCGTGTGTAAGACTAAATAAACAAGAAATATTTCTACTAGAATAGCGCTGAGCAAAGCAAGTATGTGCCTTGATGAGTAATTCTTGGAGGGAAACCTACCCCAGGAAACAAAAACAAAAATATATTTTATGTTCCTATAGAGCTTTTCTGACAAAGTTGATCATTCCTGTAAGGAGACCTTTCACAAAGGAAAACACAGATATAGAGCTAAGGGATCTGACAAAGAGCAGGTAACTGGGGGAGAAAAATCAGCAAAAATGTCAGATTCCCAAATCCTAAACATGGCTAGAAACGACATGCATGTCCTGGCAACCATTGAGGAGGGCTCTGGTCTAGTGGCCCGACCACAAGCTGGGCAACCACACTTGGGACACACTTGCTCTGCAGCCCTCAGGTTTCAGCATGGCAATTCAGGGCCTGCCTCACAGACCCGCTCAGCTTCTTTGTTTTCTGGTGAAATCAGGATTTCTGCTGTTTGGACCATGGGCTGAAGTTGCCTCATTTTAGGCACCCATATTTTCAAATGTTACTATTTAACCCCTCTGTGCCTCAGTTTCCACATCTGTAAAACTCGATAGCTATGCTTTCCTTGCATGGGTGTCAGGAAGATTATTTCAAGTCTCTGAAAAAGTCAGAAAAGCAGAAGCAAAACAAACTGAATTTACGTATTATTTGTCATTTTTTATCCCATAAAATGCAAGTCAGATGCAGCCCAGACTGTGAACTATAACAAAATGTTCACCTAAGCCTTCCCTATGGCTCTCATGCCAAAACAGCTGGTGAATTCAGCATGGGTTTGCAGGAAGAAGGTAACTTCCTCACCTGCTGGCCGAGGATAAGTGGAAAGTTAACATCTTAAATCATCACAACCTTTACATACTGATTATTCTATCTATTTCCGTTATATTCTTTAACTGAACTATCAATGCAGTTTACTGTGTATTTCTGATGATTAAAAAATCCCTCTTTAATAGAAGAATCCCTGAGAGGGAGCTTATTCTATTGGGAAGCAAAAAATTATAAAATAAATAAAATAATAAAATAATAAAACCCTCTCTTTGGGGTTTTCCATGGTACAGAATGTATCTCATCAGACTTCAGGCAGACACAAGCCTTGACAGGTTTCAGATCTTCTAGAATTGATTAGATGAGCCCATTAGAAATGTCTACACCAGTTTCTTTCTAAACTTGCATTTGAAGAATAATGGGAGACTTTACCTATCGTATCCCTTTTTAACAAAGCAGCCCCTTGCCTCCCACGTTGGGTACCTTTGCAAACTCCTAATGTATCTCCAGGTTTCCTGTCTGAAGCTTTCTTTCGCCTGCTCTAAGTGTGCCATTTTTCTCTGGTCTTTGCAGTCTCACTTTCCTGAACGCTATAGTTCAGTGAAACCCTCTGGTAATGACAGCACTGGAGTGATAATGTACTTTCCCGATTTCCCGTTAACAGTAGCACTTGATCCAGCAATGGGTGCCAGCTCAGTGGCAGAAAGATGCTTTAATATTTTCTAGAGGTAAAAAGACCAGTTCAATCTAGTGCCTTGGCTAACTCAGCAGTTTCACCCTGTCTTGGCACAGAAATTAATGTTTTAGTTAAAACAAAGCAAAAAGAAAACCCAAAAAAACCTTGGCTTGCTCAGTTTCATGTGAAAGAAACAAAGTACAATTGCTTTTTTCTCCCTGAGGAAATGTGTGAAAGCTGCATAATGTGATGAAGGAGTTAAAATAACCGAGGGAAAGGAAGGAAAAGAGGAGGGGGTGAACAGCAGCATTAAAAAGGAAAGCAGTTTGTTTTTCTATTTTAATAAGAGACACATAATCACAGACCATCCAACAATACATGTATCCTTGCCGAAGAGCTGCTGATATTCTACATTAACCTTTGACAGCGAGAAGTGTATTACCCCTACTGTTTTCCACAATAAATTATGTTATATCTGGCATCCAAAGCGCTAGGAAGTGTTCAGCCAGCTGGAAGCACCAGATTGGCCCAACATCCCTAACGTTCAGATTATAAATAAAGGGTACCTCATACTGCTAGTGTAACAAAAACAAGCAATGCGGAGGAAGGGCAACTTCCCCCCTGCCCACAGAAGCAAAGGGCGTCAGTTGGGGAATGGCAGAACAGGAATTCAAGAGGGCAGGCTTTCTGCAGCGAGATGCAGCACCCAGCACGCCAAACCTCCGGCAAACACAGGACTTCAGGCAGAGAAATGAGACTTCTCCGCTTACATCTTTACCGAGGATTTGCACGTAAAAAGTGCCAAGGGGAAGTGTATCTGGCTCTGCTCTTCCCAGATGGTATAACCACACAAACACACGCTCACTCATACACATGTCTTCCCACTCTGTAGGCAGCATTGCCTGTTCTCTTCCAGCCGTGAAAATAATTAGCTCAGCCACAACCTCAGTTTCAGAGGATGTGGTCAAATGTGCCACGGTGAAAGCTTCTCCCACGCTCTCTAATCAAAGGACATTTTGGCCATAAGTACATAACGGCATTGTGATAAAGGTTGAGGAAAACCCTGCCTGTTATGATCTGGAAGGTGAAGATATCAACTAGGAAAAGAACAAAAAATGGTCCCAAGACTCAAAACCCAATGACTGAAAATGCCTATAAATGAGCTTTTCGAAAAGTTTGCAGCAGGTCCAACTGTTCTCAAGGAAACCACTTCATTAGCTTGAGTGGGAGCACAACTGAACCAGTGCTGAGAGCTGCTAAACCAACTTTGCTGCTGGAAAAATTAACCTCATCTATTTATTTTAAGGGCTAGACTATGGTGGTCCCTAGTGAGGATGTAATGGGAAGTTGGATACAAGGAGCTGTTCTCCTCACCACTCCTTTTTGGTAGGGGCTGGCCACAGCTGCAGTCCCTGTGCTCTCCTGAGGGCAAGAATTAGCCCCAAATTGGTATATTCCATCTTCATTACTCCAGCTATTATATAAACATGGCTATATGCTTGCTTACTTAAGCTGAAAAATGGAAAAGAGGAACTAAAATTAAGCTTAATAGAGCCGGACAGAGTATTCCCCATTTACCTTCCCTCACCATAGCTGCTTCCCGTTCTGCCTTGAGTAGATGCTTTCTCCCACAACAGCACTGTTTTTCTCTTCACCTCTCTTCTCCCTTCCCTCCTGTTTTTCTTTTCTTGGTGCCCTCTTCCCTCCCGTTGTTACTGCTGTTGTGGCTGTTTAAGTTTGCCTATTCAACATGCAGCTCGAGATTCCTGAAAGAAGACCCTAAGACAGGAGCTCTCCCCTTCTGGTCTATAACACTGCAGGTAAGGGCCCTGAAGAATTGTACTAACGATAAAATTTATGGAATTTTCAGTGTTATGTCATGGATCTTATGACTGAGAGAAGCTTGAAACTGGGCAAAGAAATCATGCACGGCTGGCAAGACATCTTTCAATGTCTACCCATCTATCTTTCTACAGTTGGCCTGTGCCACATTCTGAAAATTTTCATTTAATTCTCCTTTAGGCAACTGTGGTGCTGCCTGGAAAACCTCTAATCTGTTGGGTTTTGTTGCAGGCCTGAAAGGGCTGCTGAGGTGAAACATATGCCACAGAATAAATCAGATGCCCTGATTTATTTCAGGAACACGTAAGTACTTGTGCTCCTCAGGGGGGCAGAGGAGGAGCTAGGCTGAATGCAAGAATCACACGCTTGCTACTGCCTTTATGTCCCAGGTTTAGACCTCCCTTATTATAGGAGCTGATGCTTTCCGCTCAAAAGGTGATCCAGTTGTTGCCTCCCAAAAGATTGTTTGGGTTTTGTTTAAAGAAATCCCAAAGAGACAGCACAGATATACTGTTTTTGTCTAAGACTCGTACCAGTATGAGATTTGTGGAAGAAAAGAAAGACTCGGAGAGAAAGATTTTAAGAAAAAGAGGGAGATCTGCAGCACTGCTTCCATGCTTTCCTTTCACTGTCAGGGACAACACTCTGCACAGCTTGTTTAAGGATTCTGGATAGTGTAGTCCCAGCAGACATTTCCTGTACTAAGATGTATTCTCATTAGAGTTACCAAAAGGGAGTATTCAAAACATTACTTATCTGCACATAATCACTATATCACACCATGTATCCTTTATTTTAATTCCTACTTGCTTGCTAATTACCCACCACACTTAAGGCCTCACAACTGCTCTCCTTTCAGCAGCTTTGTTTGCAAAGTGTCTGGCAATAATCTCCCAGCAGTGTATTATCATGCCCTTTTCATCACACTAGTTAATCAATAGGGTAATGACCTCATATAAGCTAGTTCCAGGACCTAGCCATGCCATGCTAAATAAATGAAACAAACAAAACTGCAGGCTACATGCCTTCTGTTTTACAAACCTGGACACGAACCATTTCTGCATTAAAACCCGTTATAATATATAGAAATCACAAAGTCTTCACATCTCTTGCCAGAAAAAAAATAAAAAAAATTCTACAGTACTGTGGGGAAATGGCTGGTTTCTTTAAACAGACATAATTGCAAAACACGTGTGTTCTTGGTCAAGTGTTCATAGGAAGATTTATCCTGATAACACTGGAAACAACCCTTTCCCCCAGTACATCACGTCATCACTTTGAGGACTGAATGGTGACCATCACAGCTAATGGGATGAAATCACATGCAGCACACTTCCAAAACAGAGGTTGGAATGAACCTTCTTTTCAAAAGGATTTCTGTTCTAGTGAGCAGAAGGAAAGCAGCTTCTCTCCATTTCCTGAGCTGTAAACTTACAAAGTGTGATTCGCTTTGATTTTGCATCCCATGGCTGGATTATACTCTGTCTAATAAAGTGCATGTGAGATGTGTTTAGTAATGTGTGAACTCTGGAGCATATGTAGCATCACTCTAGTGCGGCGATTCTCTTGTCCAGAGGAATGGGGGTGATAAATTGGGTCTGTCTGCTCTTTTTAACTACCACTTTTCAGATTAGTAAGAATTTAATTTCAGAAAAACTTTTTTTTTGTCAAATATTGTTGTAACTGGACAACAGAAAAAGAGGAACACAACTGACTAGCTGCCACATAGAGTGGATGCGTATCCTTTGCATTCCTGGGGAAAGCAGGGCAAAATATCCACAACAGCACAGAAGTTTCGCCCCACGCAACCTCTGACAGAATGGTTAGGACCAAAACATTGCGGCAGAGACCGGCTCCAGAGCAGGTAAGACTGCGCTGGGTGAGGGCTCTGTAGCTACAAAGGCCGACGAAA